>JAMXBD010000702.1:0-719224 GCA_024138025.1 Combretum micranthum
ATCATCTGATACTGGTTTTACAAGGTCTCCCCAATCCGTTCTACACACCTTTTTGAATAAGAGACACTATCTTTAGGAGTTAAGATTAGAAGTTGAGGGTTCCCTAAATATCTCGCTAAAATAATTAACCACCAAGTCCATCATTTCATCATCTGAAGAAACATGCTGTTCACTATTATTAGTAATACAATGGATAGCATTTCTATGATTTCTTTGCTTTAGGCACCTAAAAAAAAAAGCTTGTATTGCAATCACCAAGCTTGAGCCATATTACTCAAGACTTTTGCTTAAGGAAAGATTCTTCCACTGTACTAAGAAGATAATATTTTTGAAAAGCATTTTTTTCATTTTTAATCACCACACCTAGGATTGGAGCGATTAAACCCTAACAATCATGGAGACAAATTCTAGCCTCCAAAGTCCTTTGTTGAATATCAGCAGAATCTTTTTTATTAGACCCTTGTGTTCTTTAATAATTTCAGTTTAGGGACAACTTGGACATAGGAGTCCTAACAATGTCTATATTTCAAACTCTTGAATGGTACATAAAAAATCCGGATGTTTCACCCAAAAATTAAAGAACTTAAAGGACTTACGGATAGCTCTAGCAAGGTTCAAACAAATGATAATGGGGCAATGATCTAATAAACCCGGACTAACAAGAATTAAGCTCCGAAGAGGGAACTTGCTGTACCAACAAGGATTAACCAAAGCACGGTCTAATCGGCTGAAAATAGGATTGAAGATCAGCAATTTGACCATGTTAAATGATTTCAGGCTTTACGAATCTCTTCCAAGTCAGCTTGATAACAAAAATCATTGAAACCTCCATTCCTTAAAAAAAACAACATTTCCCCCAACTTTTCTTCTAGACTCCAACATTCATTGAAATCCCCCATAATTAACAAGGGTCATTTATGATACTCTTCAAACTCAACAAGTCCTGCCATAGATGTTAATAGAGAGAGAAGAGAGAGAGACCAAAAATATTTTATTAATTGTATGTGTTAAAAAATAATGTACAATACAAGTATATATACATGTACTAAAGGCTGTACTATACTAGTCTAAGCCATGTGGGATATACATATATCTAATAATTTAATACTTTTCCACAAGTTGGAGCATACAAATCATATGCACCAAGCTTGTTACAAATATACCTAATACGAAAACCCTTAAGAGATTTAGTCAAAATATCAGCTAATTAATCATTTGAATTGATATGACTAGTATAATACAGCCAAAGATGATCTTTTCTCGAATAAAGTGGCAGTTAATCTCTATATGTTTGGTTCTCTCATGAAAGATTAGATTAGAGGATATGTGTATTGCAGATTGGTTATCACAAATCAGCTTTATCTATGATATTTCACAAAATTTTTACTCCTAGAGTAACTGCTTCAACCAAATGAGCTCACAAGTTGCTAAGGCTATGGCACGATACTCTGCTTCTTGCCACTTGACCTAGCTATGACATCTTGTTTCTTACTTTTCTATGATGTTAGGTTACCTCCAATCAGCACACAATAACTAAAAATAGATCGTCTACAGATGGAGAACCTGCCCAGTCAATATCGCAATATCCAATCACTTGAGAATGATCACGATCTCATGTAGTAGACCTCTACTTGGGGCACTTTTAATATATCTAAGGATCCTGGCAACGGCGTTCCAATGACTTTTACAAAGGGATGAAGAAACTAGCTAACAACACTAACTGTAAAAGATATATCAGAACGAGTGATAATGAGATAACTAAGTTTGCCAACAAACCAACGATATCTACCTGGATTTGCAAAAGACTCCTCCTGTCCTGGTAACAATTTTACATTGGGATCCATTGGAGAATCTATAGGCTTACAATTAAGCATCCTGGTTTCTTCTAGAATATTTAAAACATATTTTCTTAAGAAAGTACAATGTCGAAACTAGATTGAGCAACTTCTATGCCAAGAAAGTACCTTAACAAGCCAAGATCCTTAGTTTGAAAATGTTTGAAAATATGTGCCTTCAAGTGATTAATATCATCCTGATTATCACTGGTTATGGCAATATCATCTACATATACTATTAAGTAAATGTATTTCCTCTTGGATGTATACTTGTAGAAAACTAAATGATTAGATGTATTGCGAATCATACCAAACTCCACTACCACAGTACTGAACCAACTGAACTAGGCATGTGGAGATTGTTTCAAACCATAAAGTGAGCGTTGAAGTTTACATACTAGATTAGGCTCCCTCTGAGCAATAAAGCCAGGCGGTTGCTTCATATAGATCTCCTCTTGAAGTTCACCATGCATTTTTAATGTCAAATTGATGTAGAGGCCAATGTTTCATAGCTGTAATGGATAGAAACAATAGAATAGAGAATATTTTAGCTACAGGAGAAATGTATCAACATAATCCAATCTATATACCTGAGTATAACCCTTGGCAACCAAGCGAGCATTAAGTTGATCAGCTTTACCATCAAGACTAATCTTTATAGCATAAACCCATCGACACCTGACAAGAGATTTACCAAGAGGTAACGGAACCAAATACCAAGTAACTGGCATGCAAAGCAGTCATCTCCTCTACCATTGCCTGTATCCACCCTAGATCAAAAAGAGTCTCACTCACATTTTGAGGAATAGAAATGGAAGACAAGGATGAAATAACAATACAATAGTATGGTGATAATTTGTGATAGCTAAGACAATCGTAAATAGGGTGAGGATTATGAGTAGATCGAGTACCTTTTCTGAGGGCGATGGGGAGGTCGACTTCAAGTAATCCTTCGCAGGTGGAGACGTTGGATCAAAAGGTGAGTCAATAGGAGCTTCAGGAAGATGTGATGTGTTTGATGAAGGCAGTTATCGAGAGTGCTGATGGTAAACCTATAATGTTGGAGGGGAAGGAATCGAATCAGAAGCAACAGAGACAAGCTCAGGAAGAGTTAACTGAGACGAAATAAGGAAGACCTCAAACATAGGGCTATTAGAGATGGATGAGGAATAAATTGAAGAAGATTCAAAGAATGTAACATTAGGGGATAGATAGTAGTGATGGGTAATAAGTGAATAACACTTGTAACCTTTTTGATGTTTGGAGTAACCAAGGAAAACACACTTGATGGAGCACGCTGATAGTTTATCCCCACTCGGAGACATATTACAAATAAAAATGTGCAACCAAAGACACGTAATGGAAGAGCAAACAACGGTTGATCAAGAAATAAGATGGTGTGAAGAATTTTTATGCTGAAGTAGAGAAGAAAGCATTCTATTAATGAGACAACAAGCAGTGAGAATGACATCAGCTCAAAAACGAGTGGGTACATGATGATGTAAAAAAAGTGTACGAGCTGTTTCAATTAGAGGTCTACTTTTATGTTTAGCAACTTCGTTTCGTTGAGGTGTGTAATTACAAGAGATTTGATGTAAAATGCCACAAGAGGACAAAAATTTAGTAAATGGAGTTGAAAAGTATTTGGGAGCATTGTCACTACGCAAGATTTGTATTAAACTATGTTTTGATTTCAACATAAAATGACTCAAAAATTGAAAATAATTCAGAATGGCTTTTCATTAAATATAACCAAGTGCAACGTGAATAATCATCAATAAATGTTACAAAGTACTGGAATCCTAAACAAATACGCCACAGCAAGGGCCCCAAATACCAAAGTGAACAACAGCAAAAGGAGAGGCAGCTTGATTATTGACTCACTTAGGAATGAAGTTCTAGACTGATTCCCAAGTTGACCAAACTCACATTCTAAGAAAGACAAATCAGATAAATAAGGAACTATCTTCTGAAGCTCGGAGAGATCGAGATGACCAAAACGATTGTGGAGAAGAACTCGAGATACGGTGGCACAATAGGCAGTAGAAGAACTTAGAGGGTTTGTGAGGTAATAAAGCTCCCGTGACTCACATCCTGTATCAATCATTTGTCCCGTATTGAAGTCCTGAAAAATTATATAATGAAGGTCAAATTTAATAGAACAGTTTAGAGCACGAGTGCCTTACTAACAGAGACAAGATTAAAAGGACAATATGAGATATACAGAACACGTTCTAAAGTCAAAGATGGTATGGGTTGTGCACCATCCAATGCTTTAGCTACTGCATTTGAACCATTTGCTATAGTCACAGAAGGTGATAAGGCAGATTTTAAAAATGAGGATTACCAGATATGTGTTCAAAAGCACTAGAATCAACCACCTAAGGACCTAAAGAGGAAGTTTGAGTGAGACATACAACAGAATTACCGTTGTGGGCAAGGGAAGCAGTAGAAGATGAGGACTATTGTGTATCCTGATACTGAAGATAATTCTCAAAATCAGCTCCAGTGAGAAGAAGAAATTCCCTATGTTGTTCATCAGAAGATGAAGGATTGGTATTATGAATGATATTAGCCCGTGGAGGGCATCCATGCAACTTATGACATTTGTCCTTAATATGATCCTACCGATGACAGTAGGTACATCTAAGACGGTTTCCCTTATTACCTCCACCATCTCCCCCTTATTCTTCTCTTGCATTTATGTGAACTTTGGAAGCCATCTGAGAAGCTAGAGCTAAAGGATCTATGGGAGAAGAACCATGCAGGAGTGCCTTAGAAACTAATGATACGTGAAGAAGGCTAGGGAAAACTTCATCTATAGTCGGTACAGTAGGGCTAGTCAATATGTGATCACGAACTAAAGTAAGATCAGGACCAAGGGTAGCAAGAATACAAATCATGAAAGATTTTTTTCTTTGAGCCAAAGAGAGTAAAGAGTTATACTCAGCTTTAATAGATGCCCATTTAGCAAGGGAATCAGTCACCGACATACCTATCTGTCTTAAATTAAGCAAGTTGGATATTATTGAGTACAAACGTTGAATATCATTAATATAAAGAGCTTTTGCCTGAGTCTAAACATTACAACAATTAGTATAATGATTATAAATTGGATGAAGAGAGATGTCAATAGATTGCCACAAACAACTCGGTAATAAAGCATTTGCTCTCAACCATTGATCCCTATTGTGCGATATAGCATCTAGTAGAGTAATCAAATGGTCTTGTAGACCCTGACCCATGCACCACAATTCACAGCCTTTCTCCTAACTAATTTTTCTATTGCAATAGCCAGAGTTGGTGACAAGAAGCTTGAAAAAGGACCCGATTTTGAGGATGAACCATTGGTAGTAATGTTGGAAAGAAAACAACCCTTAAGAAGAGTGAAAAAGTTGTTGGAAGACAGCTGATGGCGGTGATTGGCAGCGGACGATGGCAAATGGTGGCGAACAGCAGCGGTTAGAGGCAAAATAGCCTGGCGTTACTGGGTTTGGACGGCCGAATCACAACAAAGAAGAGGAACCAGCGCGTGTTACAAGAAATGGATGAAAAACAAGACAAAAAAAAAAAAAAAAAGAAGAGATGAGTAGTGGCGTTAGACAGCATGTGGTGGCGCATGTGGTAGGTTCCGGCTATGATCTTCTTGGGTTATGAAACTGGAAAAGGGAGGAACATGGTGATGCGATTAGATTTTAAATCCAATACCGGAAAAAGAGACAACACGCCTTGACAACCACGGAAATTAGGGTTAGGGTTTGTGTTTAGGTGGAAATTAGGGTTAGGGTTTGTGTAATTTAGATGGTCTACAATTTCTCACCTCATAGCTTTTGATACCATGTTAACAGGGGAGAAGAGAGAGAGACCAGAAAGATTTTTATTAATTGTATCTGTTAAAAAATAATGTATAGTACAAGTATATATACATGTACTAAAGGCCGTATCTATACTAGTCTAAGCCATGTGGGATATGCATACATCTATAACTCAACAATAGACTTCTTTGCTTAACTGAATTTGCTCCATAGACCGAAGAGATAATGCAAACAAACTCTTTGCTAAGAAACTTGCATCGAACTTAAATGAATTGGTTGGACAACAATATGGCCTTCCACATCCCAAATTTAAGGGTTCCACCCTACTCATAGTCACTCATTTTGATTAGGCAGAAAGCGTCAATTTGGTAGAATGCGGTTCCAAATCATTTGGGTTTTTTGAGACTTTACTTTTATTTCCGATAAACAAACAAGAGACAATCTATTCTCCTTAAAAAAATTCATAATTTCTTTGCATTTGTTTGGGTCACTTAGACCTCTAATGTTCTAAGAACCAAACATCATACATACAAGAAAAGAATAAGAAGTTTTTAGTTAACAAGTAGGGGATGATAGCTATCTGCGTGTGTATATTTATAAGTTTTAGAATACTAGTTGGTAAATACCACTCTTCTCATTTACTTTAGCCATGCAAATTACATGAATCCTTAATACTGCTTAGCTACTTTTGTAAGCCACTAAATTACAATTACTAATTTTATTAGTAATTGTAAAATTAAAAAAATAAATAAATTACAACAAACAAGGTAATAAAAGCATCAAGTACACACCAACTAGATAGAAAGTGTGAGAGAAATTTAGTTGAGCAAGACAAAATGAAGTTTAGTCCACTAAAGTTTAGCCAATATCACATCTTACCACTACTAATCATCAAAGCTCATGTTTAGGAAACAAAGTTTTCTAAAAAGTGTTAATGAACTCTAAAATGCAGCTATGGCTAACCCAAATTGGCTATATATATAGAATGAGTCTCCCAAGAAGGAAATAGGGACTTCATTCAAATGCCCATGTGAGGCATTCGAACAACATTTAACTAAATTGATACGTGATCGAAAGCAAGGTAATAAACTTCATTAAAACGAAGCCATTAAGTAATTGAATGAAGTCCTTTTCATAAGGCATGAGGAGATATGTCATGGACTTTGTTCAAGTAAAGCTCCTTTAAAAATGCAAAAAGCCTTGGTCTACTCAATATCCATCTTCCTTAGAACATCATATGAACCCCTAGTTTAGGATGTTCTAACAAAGTTCATCAGGGCTTCAAATTGTGCATTTTTTATTTCTTACTCCTAGGTGTTATATGTTTGGTCTTGCTCACAATTTTACATGCACCCTCATGAAATTAATACCAGCTAGTGGCTTCACTTGGGTTAAAAAGGCATTTTATACAATTATCAATACTTTTAGTGACAGAACTTACCTTATTTTCTGAGCTGCAGCTTCTTGATATTTATTCACAGATGACTATTCATTAACCCAAATATATAAAGAAGAAATATTTTCTCAAGATTGTATATGCTTTAATTGATGTGGTATTTCCCTTCTCTTTCCATTGAAGCAATTTACTCATTCACAATCATTTAGACATTGTAGTGATAGGATAATATGATCTTCTAATTTTGTATGGACTTTATTAGGGCTGGCAATTTGTGTTAGCGGTTCATATTTGTATTTCATTTTGTGTCAAATTCATGTCAATATCAAAAATACATAAAATTAATTACAGATTACATATAATTAAGTTATAAGGTAATTATGTTTATTTGTGTTATAATTGTGTCTCATGTTGTGTCTCGTGATTTCTCTTGATAATCATGTTTTTAGTTGTTTCATATTGTGTCTCATGTTGTTGTGTGTCATGGTAGCAATTGCTAGCCCTAGACTTTATTGTTTTCCTATGTCAATTGATTTCTTCACCTCCCATCATTCAAACAGTGTTGATGACATCCAACAAGCAACTGAGAAAATCCCTGCAAAAAGCTTTCGAACACACAATGAAGAATGCTGTTGGGGAAACTATGTTAGAGGAGCTGTGTATGCTTTACTGTTTAGGGGGAACTCTGTCTCACAGGTGATTTATTTTTCTATCATTATATTTAGTTTTAATTACTTGATATATAAAATTTGTGTAGTCAAAGAGAGATGTTCAAGCCAGTGAGACATCAAAGTGAAACTTCCAAGGGTGTATCTAATCTTAGAGAATTAAATGCCTCAGGATCCAGTAAATTGTAATAAAAAAGGTTGCTGTGTATAAATAATGGATAAGAAACATGGATACTGAACTATACTTAAATCTTTCTGGTAGAGAGATGACATTTGAATTTTCTAGTTTTCAATGTCATGCAGTCACCAACAATCTTGTTTAAATCAAACACTATTCTATGTTGCAGGGAATAATTGGATACATATGTGGCTCTGAGGGTCTTGACAGTTCCGGTCTTAGCTCTTCTGCTGCTGTAAGTATATGTTAACTTTTGGCTATGCACTTTATCAATTTTAGATCTGTCTGCTTGAGTTTGAGGGACCTTGGGTACATGCTCATTCTATATGAAGGACCTGTCAGTCCTTTTGTGCAATTCTTCAGGTTTTGACCTAAATCTCACTGCCTGCCATGATAGCAACATTACTTGCTATAGGCTTTGGGGGTTATTCCTACACATCCTTGAGCAGCTTTTTTATCGAAGGATAATCCAGGCCATCTAGCATCTTAGCACTGCCAAATCATCCTTCCTGAGATCTTGTCCTGAAAAACACAATTAGAGTTAAAAGAAAAAAAGAATAAATAACATGACAATTTGAGTCTTTTGTTAATTTGCTGACAGACAACAAATTGCAGAGAAAATTTGGGAGATAAGTATCCACAACGATTTAGTGTCTTATACACATTCACTTGGCCTTTCTAGATAATATTAGACAAACTTCCATCAGCCATTCTAACTTCTTTGTTTTAGAACATGATGAATAAGTTGAAAAAATAGAAAGAGAGGCTGTCATGTGGACAATATATAATCAGAGGCCCTTGAATATTGATCCAAGGTTTAAAATTTCTAGTGCAACTAAGAGTTAATGGACACCTACTACTATGTGTGGCTGAACCATTAGAAGTGCTAGTTACCATTTTGGGTTGCAACAATTTTAAATGTTGTTCCTTTTGTTCCATGCTGAAGAGGACAATTGAGGTCTCATATGCTGTAGCTGGAATTGATATGTCCATCTTCTAATGGAACTTCCGGTTGGTTGGTTTTTTCACTTAATGTGCCTTTGCTTATTGCATTAGTCACAACAAATTTTTGGTTCTCTTAGTTACTTGAGGAGTTATGTCACTTGAGCTATTGTGTGTCACATGTGTTGGGCCTCCATTTTGAGCTGAAGATGCTTATGGCTTTCTTCCCTCCTTACTCTAGCAATCACTGATGGGGGACAGTGGCTTTCTCCCAATGATTCTCCCTCCAATTTCATCAAATTCAACACTAATGCCTGCCAAAAAACCTGTAGACTCTATGATCTTCAGTTTTCTTCCTATAATACTGCCTATCCTCATTCTATTTCCATTCAGTCTTTGAACAGTCCTAAGTCTTGCCATAGATTTAAGCTTTAAGATTGATTTTTGGGTCTAGTGACATAATTGGAGCTAATATTCTCTTTCATGGATTTCACTAAGTCATGGCTATGGAGCTCTCACCACCCCACATGGCAAATGTAGTCCCTTTTGCAGTGGTAGTTGTAGGATTGTAAAATATAATCATAATTTGAAACCTCAAAAGTATCACATCATGCTATTATATGACATATAAAATAAGAGAGATATGCAGCCGATGGCTTATTTCAAGGATGTATCTATAAAGAAAGACATGTTTCAAAGTCTCCAAATATATGTAGACTTTAATACTGCTAGATATACTCCAATATGGGTATATCCCTTTTTAATTGAACAATCCTGAAGTTGCGACCATCTAAATTGTCATAAATCTGCTTTAATTTTCACTGGTGGAATCCACTGTGAAGCATTTTTATTGCAAGTACTTCTCACTGACATGCTCAATGTGCTTTACACTAGTTTAAAGCTCTTCATTTTCTCCCACGGAAAGGGTATTCATGACCTTTCTTACCAAGTGGAGAGCCCGAACCAAGCTATTATAAATGCAAAAAAGGTGCTAAAGACTTTGAACCCATACAATTTGCATAATGTGGGGGCAGAGGTGATTCAAAAGGACAAGGAAACAATAAAAAATTACATGACATGTTAGGTAATAATGAAGATATGGTTTGCAATAGAGACTGATGGTGAGACAGGATCCATACAGCCAACCACATCATGTGGAAATAAGGCTTCAGGGTTGATTTTGTTGTTTTCAAAATCCCTAGAAGATATAGCTAAATTACAATAATACCATACACGTGAATGGAAGGCTGTTCTTTAAGAGCAGCAAGTCATTGATAGCAAAAGCTTGTACACAATCTCTCTCTTAATTTTACCTTTAGAAAACAGTAATGTCCAAACAAGTGTAAATATGCCTTTAAGGCTTGCTCCCCCCAATAATTTACTCCTAAACTTGTTTGTTCAATTAAAGAGGTCAGCTCATAATTACTGCACTAAAAAGTGACAACTCATGCATGCTTTAGTACAAGAGAAATAATGCCAAACTAGCCCCTCTCCAAATTTGATGAATGCAACAGAATTTGTGTCAAGCACAAGTTGAAGTTCAGCCCATGTTTGGTTCTTAACATCTGCACCAAATAGTTTAAGATCTGATGTCTTTAGTAACTAGCATGGCCAGTTTTCAAATGAAACATTAGGTGTTTGAACCTCGGAATTAGAAGATAATTAGATGGCAGTAAATTGCTATCGAATCAATTTTTGTTTGAGCTAAAGTTAGAAGTTCTTAATTGTATTACAGAGTAGTCACACAATCCATATACATACCTTACATTATATTCATCAGCTACCCAAACAATATATGTTATATCATGTTATTCCTTTTTGCAAGAACCAACTGTACTCAATTTTAATTTGATAACCTCATAATATATGAATTTCACCATGCTCATTAATCCTTATTGTCGTTTATACATAGACTGTACTGGACTACTGTCCTTTGATTTTTTTTGCATTTGGAGTATACCCATTTGATTATTAATCATTTGTAACCATGTAATATATATTAAACTCGATAAAAAATACATTATTTTCTTGTGCACCAAAGATTTATACTTCATATTCCAACAATCCAATTGTATTAATTCATTTTTGTCTTGTATCATAAGCCTGTTCAGCAGAGCAGTTTCAGTTATGTTTAACCATCGGGTTTATGTTGGATGTTTTTCAGGTCGGCATTGCCTATCTATTGGCTTTTGAAAGTGCTAACAATTTACTGATATCACCTACAGAAAATATAGAGTATGACCGGTATGTTATCAAATTTATTATGCTTGTGGAATATCAGTGAAATGTTATTTGCAGAGTTTCCACACTCAAAAAGGTGTATATGTTGAGATTTCAATTAGGCACTACTAATTTCCTCTCTCAAATTTAGTAAAAGCTAGGTTGTAGTTGTGTTGTTGCTAAATTGGAACTTTGAAAACACAAACTCCTATGTTCCTTTCATTATAGTATTTCTGAACAAGTTCCTGGATAACAAGCCTAAAGGTTTTCTTATTGATGATAAATTGTTATCATTGCTTTTTCTTGGAAACCATGGTAAAAATAGATGTTTAAATCTTATGTATTATACTAGCTAGATTTACTTTATGGCTTGATTGTCAGAAGTCAAGCAAGAAAAAAAAACCAAGAATTCATTCCTTACTTTAGAGCAAATTTAGCCTAAATAATTTGAAATTGTCGTATTTAGCAAATCTTTTATTTATTTATTTATTTTTTTCAGATTTGTTGGAGAATTAGGTAGTGTTTTATTCACTGTATCTCAGATACATCCAATATGATCATATTGATCCTCATCCAATCACTCTATCTAGTTTTCCTTATAATTGTATACATATTCATCACATTAATCAATAATAAAGCAATTGTTTTCACCTCAATAAAATTCTTCATGGTATTAGAGCTTTAGTCGATTAAATTAACAAAACAAGCATGCTTTTGAAAAATTCAAGAAACATCGCTTGGGACCAATATAAATTTGGATACTTTGATGGGTTAGTGGTCTCAAGCTGAGTGTTAATGCATCCCATGTATCCATGGAAGTATGGAATTTACTCCATAACACTCAATGTGAGTTGAATGGAGTGAATTTTGACAAGTGGTTACAAACTTTTAAGCTAATTTAAGATTGTGGTTGACTCACTCTTACTACACTTTTTAAATAACTGCAAATGCACAATTTTACTAAAATTGTTCAAAGCAAGTAAAAGTTGACAAGTGTACTAGATTGTGCAAGCAATATAGTTGATGAGTTCATGTCATATTCCAAAAGGATGCTAGCTACTAGTTATATTAGTCTTAATCATAACATGGAAAACCAAAAAGATTTGATTTTTAATTCTGTTTTTTTCAACCTTTGTTAAAATAAATTACTTTACTTAATTGGGACTTGGGACACCCAACATTGTATAAGAGTATAATTATAGAGTAAACAGTAGGAATATCACTTAGTGTTGTGATTGTGCTATTAGCTTAACATGTGTTCTGTGCTTTGAATTATCAACTGGTTTAGTATTTTTTTTTTTTCTTGAAAAACTAAGTATTAGTTAAAAACCTTTTTCCCTGAAGTGAATGATTTTTTTCTCCAAATTAATCATTTTTATTCCTAGGCAAGGGATTAATTTCCAAAACCTTAACTGAATTATAGCATGTCTATTTATAACAATACCCACCAATTAATAATCTAAGCACAAATGTTTAATTCATCATCTTAACTAAGGACAAAGAAGTAATGGATACAAACAGTATTCAAAGCAAGTAATAAAATATTTACAACATGAAAAATATTATCCTCCTATGTATTGTTCTGACCAAAATGGCAAGTAAGAAAGTGTCTGAGCTCCTCAAATAAAATAAAATAAAATAAAAATAATACATAATATGAAGGCTATAGAGAGCTGAAATTGTTATATTATAATATTAGGTTAAGCCCATTATTTATTTGAGCTTGACTCCTTAGGTTAGGTGATAGAGCTCAAGGAGTTAGGACCATAATTGGGATAACTCAAAGAGATTTGACTTGGTGGGCTTGGAATTGGGATCATTGGATCAGTTTGTCCGCTTTCAATCTTTCCTATGCAAGCTCATGCACTTAAGAGGAAGACTATTGGCTTGGGGCCCTTAGCAAGTTTATGAAATATGGTTGTTCCATCTAATTCATCAATCACTATGATGATTTAATAATTTTCATCAAGTTCAAGTGTATATAAATATTCAGCTATTCCTATTCAATATAAAAAATAAAAAAAAACTCAAGAGATCATAGAAACGGTGATTCATGGGGATATCTTTGCTCTCAAGGATCAACAAGCCTTTCAAGCAAATTTTCATTTTCACTGCTTAAGTACTACAAGGTAAGGGCTTTGAGGTTTTCTTAGCCCCCTTGCCTATCGCTTGTGCATTTGAAATACCTAGATTTTCTAATATCTACCCTCTTAATTCTCTGCAAGCCATCTCTTTAAGTGTGATATACTCATCACTACTCCAAATGCCATATGTAACATGAGACTTGCATGATTCTCACTTGACTACTTCAAACGGATCCTCACATTTACAAAAGGCTAAGTTAATATTTTTTCTTTGGAGCTTTTTCACATGGTCCACCATCAAATGTTCCTCAATGATTATAATCCTCAGTCTTCATATTAATCAGTGGGTTTCTTTTTGTCAAGTAATGTTGCACCTATAATAATTTGCAAGTATATATCCAGATTTGATGCTTTTTTTTTTTTTAAATCACAGGCACTAAACTATGCAAATATAAGTAACATAAAATCAGTGTCATAAGCATGTAATTAACAAATGATTCATTTAACACCAAGTTTTGATTCTGTTTCTGGATATTGTATATCTGATCTGTTGAGGGAGTGTTTTATTTCTTTAAATAAACTTTATCAATAGAAATACATTAAAATGCACACTAGTGTAGTCTTTGAGTCAAGAATAATGTGTAAGTTTACATGTTATCAGTGGCAAGTTAGGGTATTTAAGATGAACAACCTTAATTCCTGCAAATATGTCTGAAAATGATGGCAAATGTGGAGGTGAGAATTCAATGGTTATGCCACAGCTGATTAACTACGTGGACCAAGGATTGGTAGGACCTACTTGTTTTGCAAAGCAGCAAAGGAGATATGGGATGCTGCCCAAGTAATCTACTAAGAGTTGGAGAATTGGCCTGCTTTCAGTCTAAGCTTTGATTCATCACTCAAGGCAATGTCAATGTGACAGTACTATAATGTGATGATGGAACTTTCACAGGAGATGGAAATGTTTTATGAAATCAATTGGAAGTGTGTGATGCACCAATTATGGCGAAATGCAAGAAAAGGATTGGGTTTTGAGCAAAACTTGGATTTAGATGAGATGAGAAGACATCTTACTGGTAGAAAATCCTTTCCTATCCTAAAAGAAGCCTCCACTGAAGTTTGAAAGGAGGCAATTCAATGGCATATTATGATGGTAGCACAACCCCCTAAAGAGAATCCTCAAAGCTTTGTGTCATATGATTGGGTATAATTTCTATTAAGAACATATTCTAATATAGATTTATTCTTGAAGAATTTCTTACAATGTTTACCTACAACGATCTCGTGAACAACACAAACTTTTGAGGAAAATTAGATTTGATTTCTTCCTGTACAATCTGTCCTTAGAAGTCTAATACATGGGCAGTTTCTTTTTCCCCACTACAGCTGGTTTTTCCTTACTTAACTCTTTTTTATACACATAATTTAACATGTATAATTGCACACAACTTCCCTAAACTGCACATAACATAAATAGTGTGTAATTGCCATTTATTTAAAAATATAAATCACAAATTAAAACTTGCCGCTGTTGACAGCAGTACAGCCACTGGGACAGAGGTGTTACTTATAAACACTCATAACACAGCTTGACAAATACTACACCAAACACATATAATATAACGTCATGCAAACACAACTTAGCTCCATCTATTATTTCTATTCCTGTCTGAATAGACCTATGTGAAGGGAATACTTTTGTACTCTTATCTTGGGGACTTTTATTGATGTATTAGTTCTAACATTACTCTCCCCTTCAAGAACATGTGTGACCTCACTAACAATAATAGGGTATTGATGGCACAACATGGTGGCATTTTCCTTTGATGCTTGCCTGGTGGATAACCGTCCCTTTGAAACAGTTCCTCCGCATTGTGTGTGAGCTTCCATGCATCCACTTGGCCGTGGATATTCTCTGCCCTTATGTGTGGTGGGGATGGTTGGCTGCTGGTTGACAACTTAGTATGCCTCTTAGCAGCTAGAGACATTTATCTACTTGGTTGAGGCTTAAGCAAAACCAGACCACCCACTTCAAATTGTGGATCCCTATGGCGATTGTCATGAGACATTCAAATACTGTCTTGAGCTTGAAGTAGTCGTGTCCTAATTTCCATCAATGCTTGTTCACAATCCGTCAAGACCTCGTCTACAGCTTCAAGCTTGGCTGTTCCTGGAAATATAGCAGCAAATGTGGTGATGCTCTTCCATGCACAATTCCAAAAGGTGTAGCCTTAAAAGTACAGTGATATCTTGTGTAATATAAAAACTCAGCCCATGATACTCATTTCGACAAACTCTTTGCTCAGTCTTCCATGAAACACCTTGAATACATCTCAATAGTTCGATTAGCTGCTTCTATTTGACCATTACTTTAAAAATGATAAGTTGATGAGAAGGATAATCCAGTGTGACAAAGTTGGAAAGTTCTTTCTAAAGAAATCTAGTGAGAGTCACATCCCTGTCACTTTATATAGTCTCGGTTAACCCATGAAGAGTAAATACAGCGTTGAAGAATACTCTAGTACCGAGACAACTATGTAACGATGTGGCATCAATTTCCCATGAGATTTTTGTAAAACTTCAATAAAGTCTGTGGATACATCAAACCAAACCTAGTAGGGAACTTGTAGGGGTTGAAAGAGTCTCGCAGGTTGTAGTTGTTCCCCTTTATGAAATTGGCAAATCTAATGTATGCATACAAAACCTTGCACTTGTTTCTTGAGTCTTTTCCGTGGAAATCACTAACCACATGACAATGGGTTTCTGGACAGCCCTCATGTGCTGCGTTGTGAGTGGAAGCAATAATAGAAGTTCACAAGGTTGATATAGACTTCAAATAGACCCTGTTCCTATAGAAAACCAGCTCATCTTTAAATTCCTTACTGTCACCCAATTCTTTATCTTGGACAATCAAGACCAGCAGCTGCATGTTTGGATCAACAAATATTGTTGATCTGATCTGGTTAAACAAATGGAGTTGTGGACTTGAGATGGCTTGCAAATTGATTTCGTGATTATTTTTCCTCAACAAGGGATCCGCAGCTTTATTTACTTTCCCAGTTTTATATTCAATTTAAAATCAAATTTCAAAAGTTTACATGTTTAATTCTGCTGCGGGGATGTGATCACACATTGCTGCAATAGAAATTTAGGGCTATAGTGATCCATTTCAACAATAAATTTCTTCCCAAAAATAGGCTCTCCAATGCTTCCCTGCATTTGCTAAACCAATTAGTTCCTTCTCATAAACTGCGAATTTGAGATGTTTTTGGGCGAATGGTTGCCTAAATTTTCACAAATATTTTTGTGGCTGGGCAATGGTAGTACATAGTACAACAGCTGACAAGCTTGCTGTGGTTTGTTTGTCCACATAAAGTTGTTATTTTGCAGCATTTTTTTAAGGGGCATTGCATTAGACCATGAAGTTTCACAAACTTTTGATAATATCTAGTTAAACCTAAGGATTTACTTAATGCTATAATATCATAAGTTTCAGCCAAGATAGCATAGCTTCAATTTTCATGGGGTTAGCCTCAGCACCTTTTTCCTAGATCAAATGACCCATATATGCCACTTGCATGTGCACAATGACACATTTTGATTGATGAAGAAATTATTGATGTTTTGGAAGCAGCAAGAATGGCATGAATAAATGTTGCAATTGTTCAAGCCAAGACTTACTACAAAATAGAAAGTCATCAAAAAGTTATTAAAATAAAGTTTCCTACGTACCCCTTAATTACCTTGTTCATAAGAGTTTAAGGGGTCAAGGTGCATTCGTGAGGTTAAATGCATGACTAGGAACTCATGATTCCTATAATGGGTACTCTGCATTTAAATTACGTATTACTTTTTTTTTATTGTGATAGCAAGTCAGCAACCAATGTAGGTTAGAATCCAGTCCTATATGATAGAATGAATTATGTTCGTATAAACTGAAACTTCATCAAAACAGAAATAGAAGAAGGAGTGATAAATCTAGAGTAAATTCCTACACACAAGCAAGAGGCTTGCACTGGGAGAAAATGCTATGCCACGAAGACTTTTTGCAAATTTTGTGTAAGTTAGGAATGTTTAACATCTGTTACTTAGTTTGATGAAAGTACTGGTAGATTTAGCATTATTCTAGTTAGGAATAAGATCGCTGGTTATCTTTTGTAGGAACATTTAGTTTTTTTCTAATCATCTATTAGTACTTGAATTGAAGTTGTGGGTTAGTAGAAATTAATGTTGTTAGCTATGGCTGGAGCAATATTAATTGTTGCTACCAACAATGTTAAGGCCAACTATGAATAGGCCATCTTATGTGTGAATTCAGTACCACTTCTAGAAATAGTTTTACATTACACTTCTTCAGATATATATCCACACCATATTGAACTATTCGCTTTGGTTTTTAGTAGTCAAGATGATATCCCTTTGTTTTAAAAGAATTCCTTGGTAATTTGACAAGAGTATTTTATTTATTTTTTTATGCATTTAGTTTCTTATTTACACCAGTTAAACAAAACATCAAGTTAGTTTATGAGGTAAAAGGGAGTTAAATCTTCTATCAATAAAATCTGCTAGCTATTGTTGATTTTTGATACCCAAGTATGGAGAGATAATAGAACTCATTGAATGATAGAGCTTGTAATTTTGAAACTACTTCCAACTTTATCTTGGGGGATAACTAAAAAGCATGTGTGTGTATGCATGCGTGCGTTCACATGCAGCATAGGTCAGTAATACACATGACCATTTGCCACCACATTTGTAGGCTAATTGAGAATGGATATCTGGGGCTGAAGAATGGCATATTGGATCAGTCAGCCATATTGTTGTCAAAGCGCAATTGTCTTACTTATATGAATTGCAAGGTACTTTGGTACTGTTCATTATCTTCACTGTAGAGCACTGGCACATAATTTGTTTTCATTTGTGCAAGATCAAGATGGATATGCTTGCTGAAGTAAACCAGAGAAGTGTCTGTCATTGTCTTATTTTATTCATCCTTTTTTACATAATCTTTAGCAGGTTGATGGGAAGTGTCTGTTATTGTCTTATTTTATTCATCCTTTTTTACATAATCTTTAACAGGTTGATCCTATCAACCTTGAAAAACATGTTTGTGAATTACGGTGGTTTTGGGCATGTGTGTTAGGGTTTCTTATTGTGATTAAATAAGTTATTCCTTTAATATGGCATTTTATCCCTTTATTTTTTGGTCAGAAGTTGTATTCCTTTTCTTTGGTGTTGTGTTTTGTCTTTAGAGCAGAGGGTGGATTTCTTTTATTTTTGTCTGCTACGGAGGCTTTTTAAGATGGCTGAAAACAAATCACAGATAGTTGATTTGATCCCTATTTAATGGAAATAATTTTATTAGTTGGAGCAAAGCAATGCAGGTATATTATATACGAAGTATTGAGAAAGATGATCACCTTACTAATAATCTATGAACTGATAACAGTAGTCAAGCATGGCTACTTGATCATGATATAATATATTTGCAACTTACAAATTCTATTAACAATGAGATCATTAATTTAGTTGATCATTGTGAATAGGTGAAAGAGCTGATTGAGTATTTGGAATTCATGTATTTTGGAGAAAGAGATGTTTCTCGTATCTATGATAGGTGTAAGGTTTTTGTCGTGCCGAATAGCAAGATCAGTCACTTACTTCCTACCTAATGAACTTGAAAAAGATATACGAGGAATTAAATGTGTTACTGCCATTTAGTCTCAATGTGAAAATTTAGCAGATTTAAAGGGATCAAATGACACTAATGAGTTTCTTGGTTGGTCTTCATCCAAAGTATGATGCTGTCAAATCTTAAATTCTCTCTAGTTTAGAGATTTCATTTCTTTAGGAGACCTTTACTCGGATCCTTCGCACAGAGAATCATATACCTATCACTCCATCTCATACTACTACTACTACTTTTATTAGTCAAAGTGCAAGCTGCTCTCTACTAGTAGGATAGGAGGAGATGGTACTTGAGGGCAAGATTCAGGTGGAGTTTTGTGCTATTATTGTCATGAGTTAGGACATGTGAAATGTACTTGTAAGGAATTACTAATTCATAATTAGAAGAAACAATTAGAACACATTGCTTCAACTAACGCCATACCGAGTTCTTCTTTTAAGAAGACATTCATAGTTTATGCTGATAAATATGTCAAATTTTCTCAGTAATAGTAGGCATTGAAGAATTCATCTCATCATGTATCTGTTGTTTCTGAGTCAGGTCAATCAAATACGTGTCTTCTTTCCCATCGTCCAAATGGGCATGATTTTGGTGCACTAACACATGATAAGTCATCTTGATCTCTTTTTTAGTTATCAAGCATACATATCTTTAACAAATGTCACTTTAGCATATAGTCTAAGTCATGTGTTCTTAGCTCTGGCACTATTAATCCTACCTCTTTGCTTTCCTTGTCTTCTATTTTGAATTTACCATAGTTTTCTTTTAACTTACTATCTGTAAGTAAACATACCCGTGCCTTGAATTGCTATGTCTTTTTTTTCCCTAATCATTGTTCATTTCGGGATCTTATGACAAAAAAGATTTTTAGTAATGGACATTAATTGGGAGGTCTTTACATTTTGGATCAAGTGTTGAGGTCTATTGAATGTTCCGGCATTCTAACACCTTTTGAAGCACATTGCTGGCTAGTTTAGCCCTCTTTACCTAAGTTGAAGCAGCTCTATCCCTAGTTTAACAATCTATCCATAATGGATTTTGAGTTGTGTCAATTTGCAAAGTATCATTGTCTATCTTCTACTTCTCGAGTCAATAAAATGGCTAGATTGTCTATTGAATTAGTCCATTTTGATGTATGGGGTCATTGTTCTATTATGTCTAAAACTTTGGTTCAAATATTTTGTCACTTTTGTGGATAATTACTCACGCATGACTTGGCTTTACCTTATGAAAAATAGTTCTGAATTTTTTCTCATTTTATTGCTTTTTGTGTTAGAATCGAAGCACATTTCAATGTCTTAATACTTATATCAAGAAGTGATACTGCCAAATAATACTTTTCTCACCCATTCCAAACATACATGATTTAAAATGACATGCTTCACCAATCTTCGTGTGTTGATACAACTCAAATGGAGTGGCTGAACGAAATCATAGACATCTTCTTGAGACAACAAAAGCCCTTCTATTTCATATATGTTCCCAAATAGATTTAGGCCACTGTAGTCTCTACTGCCTATTTCTTGATTAATTTTTTACCTTAATGTGTTCTTCAAGGTGGAATTCCTTATAAAGTTTTATTCCCTACAAAATCATTGCGTCCAACTAAACCTAAAACATCTGGTAGTACCTGCTTTAATCAAGATGTCCATTCTCAGGTAATCAAATCGGATCCTAAATCTCTTAAATGTGTCCTTTCTTTGTTATTCTCAAGTTCAAGAGGGATATTTGTGTTATTGTTCTCATCTTGACAAATATTTTTTGTCAACTGATGCAACATTTATAAAAAACATTCCATTTTTTCCTTCATTTATGGGAACTTCAACACTGGAAGAGAGTGATGATATGTTACTTTATCATATTACTTATTTGTCTCTAAGTACAACGACACCTCTATCACCACCTCTGCCATCACAGTCTCCTATTTGACATATATATTCCAGACAACGAGATTCACTTACTTCATGCCCTTAACCATCGTCTTCTTCCTCATTTGATCCGGTCCCAAGTGACATTAATCTTCTTATTGTCCATTGGAAGGTAAATGTCAATGTACCTATCCTATTTCTTCCTTTGTTTCCTATGATCACTTGACATAGTGACAATTCCAAAGACTATTCATCTTGCTCTCTCTCATCCTCGCTGGTGTGATTCTATGATCAAAGGGATGAATGTTGAATACTAGCGATACTTGGGTCCAGTGGACTTACCTATAGGGAAAAAAGACAATTGGTTATAAGTGGGTATTTACTGTTAAGGTTAATCCTGATAGATTAGTAGCTCCACTAAAAGTCTATCTTATGGCTAAAGGTTAAACTTATGAAGTAGATTACTCTAACACATTTTCCCCTTGTAGATAAATTGACTGTTGTTCGCTTGTTTATATATTTAGTAGCTACTAATTACTAACTTCTATGTTGGTTATCAATAATGCCTTCCAACATAGAGATTTGCGAGAGGAATTATATAGGGAGCAACCATCTGAATTCATTGCTTAGGAGGAGTCGGGTAAAGTTTATTGCCCTCGAAAGACATTATATGGGTTGAAATAGAGTCGTTGAGCTTAATTTGGGAAATTTAGTCCGGTGGTTTAGAATTTTGGCCTGAACAAGAGCAACACTAATCACTCAGTATATTTTGGGTGTTTTAGCTCAGGTATAATTCTTTTGATTGTATATTTTGATGACATCATTGTTATAGGAAGTGATAGTTTAGGGATTTCTTCTCTTAAATTATTCCTTCACACAAATGATTTGGGATTGTTGAAATACTTCTTAGGAATCGAGCTAACAAGGAGTAAGAAAGGCATTTTCCTGCCACAAAGGAAATATATACTTAACTTATTAATAGAGGTAGGTAAATTAGGATCTAAGCCGTGTAGTACACCTATGCTTCCAAATGTGCAACTTACTAAAGAGAATGAATAGTTTAAGGACCCAAAGAGGTATTGACGTTTGGTTAGGAAGATAAATTATTTCACAATGACTCGTCCTGATATCACATATCTAATCAGTGTTGTAAGTTGGTTTATGTCTTCTTCTAGTGCATCATTGAGCAGCTTTTGAACAAATTTTATATTATCTAAAAAGTACTCTAGGTCTTGATTACTTGAAAATAATAATTTTGGGGTATATGATATCATTCATTGTGTAAAAGTTTATACAAATGCAGCAAGACTATTTTGG
The DNA here is from genome assembly GCA_024138025.1 of Combretum micranthum. Taxonomy (NCBI): domain Eukaryota; kingdom Viridiplantae; phylum Streptophyta; class Magnoliopsida; order Myrtales; family Combretaceae; genus Combretum; species Combretum micranthum. Next base: position 22,013 of record JAMXBD010000702.1, read on the forward strand.
AAAACTAGCTTAATTGCTAATGGCTAATCCTAAAAAACCATAATTACAAATTGACTTTCCTAAATTTACAAAATATGAAATTGACAGCTAGAATATTGATAATTATAGCAATTCATAATTACAAAATTCTTCCCTACAATATGTTCGTTATTTTTCACACTCTCCCTTAAGCTGGTTTAAAGACGTCTTCCATAGCCAGTTTGCTAATTAACCAGTCAAACTGCTTTCTTGATAGCCCTTTTGTGAACAAATTGGCTACTTGATTTCTAGTGGAGACATAAGTCATGCATACCAAACCGTCGTTTATCTTTTTCTTGATAAAGTCTTTATCCACTTCAACATGTTTCGTGCAGTCATGAAAAACCGGATTGTAGGCGATAGAAATAGCAGCATTATTATCATATTACATCTTCATAGGTAGAGACTCTGAAACCTTCAACTCCTGAAGTGTTCTTCTTATCCACAACACCTCAAATACACCATGAGCCACTGCTTTAAACTCTGCTTCTGCACTACTCCTTGCAACCACATTTTTTTTCTTATTCACCAAGTTACAAGTTTTCCTTCTACACAATTACAATAGTGGGAGGTTGATCTTCTATCAGTAACACTTTCTGCCCAATCTGCATCAGTGTAGGCCTCAACCTGGAGGTGCTCTCGAGGTTTGAAAAGAAGACCTTTACTCGGTGACCCTTTAAGGTATCTTAGGATTCCGAAACTACCTCAAAATGCTTAGGTCCAAGTGAATGCATAAACTAACCAACTACATTTACAAAAAATGCTATGTCTGGGCATGTGTGTGATAGGTAGATTAGCCTTCCAACTAGTCTTTGATACCGTTCCCTCTGCTTCACTTCTTCAGCTTTAGCACCTAGTTTTTAAGATATCTTAGGATTCCGTAAACTACCTCAAAATGCTTAGGTCCAGGTGAATGCATAAACTGACCAACTACACTTACAGAAAATGCTATGTCTGGACGTGTGTGACAGGTAAATTAGCATTCCAACTAGTCTTTGATACCATTCCTTCTGCTTCACTTCTTTTGCTTTAGCAAGTTGTAGTTTAACATTTGATTCCATGGGAGTTTCTTCTGGCTTACACTCCAGCATACCTATTTCATCAAGTAAGACAAGTATATACTTTTTTTAACTGACAAAGATTCCTTCGTTGGATCTCGCAAACTTCATTCTAAGGAAGTATTTTAAAGCTCTTAGGTTTTTAATCTCAAACTCCTTAGCTGGTCTCTCTTTCAGCTTGTTCAACTCCATAGCATCATCTCTTGTTATAATAATGGCATCAACGTACACAATCAAGATAGTAATTTTACCTTCTCTCGAGTGCCTGTATGACATAATATGATCCACTTGGCTTTGCATGAACCCATATGTTGATATACGTGTAATATTATTAGTATTATATTTTCTATAACAATGTAATTAATAGTATGGTAGGTAAGGTAGATCAATAGTCACAATTAATAGTATGGTAGGTAAGGTAGACCAATAGTCACAAGTTTTTTGTATAAATAGATATATTCTTGTACAAATTATATATGAAATATACTTCTCAAATACTTTCTAATTTCATCATGGTATTAGAGCCTTGCTGCCATTTGAGGTGAGTTTTCCTCCCTCCGCAGCATTAGGTTTTAGTTTTTTTCTTTTTCGTTTTTTGTTCGTTCATTTTTTCAAAAGAGGTCGAGTTTCCTCCCTCTAATTTTTTGTCACCGCCGCTACAACGAGGAGGAGCGTCCCCCAATCGGCCCATCCCAGAAGTCCGACCGCCATTGGAAGCCACGCGTGGACCCACGTGCCGATTGTTCTTCCGCGGAATTCCTCATGCGCCGGCGCGTGAGGGCGCGTGGGAGGTCCGAGCCACCTCCGACGAGTGGCGTTCTGCTCGACAGCCCATATCCGACCTTTTCCCGCCGTTTTTCCGCCGACACGACTACTATTCCGACGACTACTGTTCCGACGTGCACTATTCCAGCGCGATCTATTTTTGGATTGTTTTGGTATCTCCTTTTCTTTCAATATGGAAAGTGATAAGAAAACTGTAGCTATTAGTACTAATAATCCTTCACTGCAAATTAGTCCTATCAAGCTTGATGGAAATAATTATCTTGCCTGGTCACGGTCTTGTTTATTGTTTATCAAAGCTAGAGGAATGCAGGATTATATTACCGGTACTAAAGTCAAACCAGCAACAACTGATCCAACATTCAACCAGTGGGATTCTGAAAATTCGCTGGTAATGTCATGGCTTATCAATTCCATGCAGCCCCAAATTTCAAGGACATACTTATTGCTTGACACAGCAGCAAAAATATGGAATGCTGTTACTCTCACCTATTCACAAGTGGGAAATGATGCCCAGATTTATGAGATTCGAAACAAAGTCATGGTTTGAAGCAAGGAGAGATGACAATCTCGCAGTATTTTTCTGAGTTGAATGGCTTGTGGCAAGAGCTTGACTATTATCAAGATTTTCAGGCTGATTGTACTGGAGATGCAGTCAAATTTCAGAAACTGCTTGCAAAAGAAAGGGTCTATGATTTCTTGGCCGGATTGAACAATGAATTTGATCAGATTAGAGTTCATGTTCTGGGTAAGACCCCTTTCCTTCTCTTGAGGAAGCATACTCCTATGTTCAGCAGGAAGAGAGCAGACGCAATACCATGCTCTATATTCCACAGTTGAAAAATCTGGTTTGGTAGCAGCTAGTGATTCATCTGAGCAGCTAAAGACCCAAAGTTCTAATAAGGATCATGTACGATGTGATTATTGTGGAAACCACGTCATACTAAAGAGACTTGCTGGAAGTTACATGGACGCCCAATGAGAGGTCGTGGAGGCAAACGAGTTAATTCTACTCGGGCAAATTTGTCTGAAACTATAACAACTCCTGAGATGACTCCCTCTGACTTTTTTCTCCTGATGAGATTCAGTATCTCAAGCGTGATGTCTCATAAAGAATCTTCCTCCGGTGCCAAATCCAACTTTGTGCAGTCAGGTAATGCTTTTTCTGCTACCCTTGATACTAATCATTGGATTATTGATTCTGGTGCGAATAGACACATGACGGGCTCCTCAAAAAATCTTCTTGAATACTCACCATGTTTAACTAAGGACAATGTCCGAATAGCCGATGGCTCTTTTACTCCAGTTTCTGGAACAGGTTCTGTTTTCTGTACTCCTCATATCAAACTATCCTCTGTGCTTCATGTCCCTCAATTTCCTGTCAATCTGTTATCTGTCAGTACACTTACAAAAAATCTCAACTGTAAAATTGAGTTTTTTCCTGATCATTGTGTCTTTCAGGATCTTCAAACAGGGAAGAGGATTGGCAGTGGTAGATTGCACGATGGCTTATATATGTTGGATGAAAGTCAAGGATCTAGTCTCCAACAGGTTTTTTATGGGGAAAATAAAGATGTTAATCAAGAAATCTTGCAATGGCATAGGCGTTTGGGACATCCCTCCTTTTTTGTGTTAAGTAAATTATTTCCTAGTTTGTTTTCAAAGACTCAGTTTGATTCATTAGTTTGTGATCCTTGCGAATATGCAAAACATTCTCGAAACTCTTATCCTTTGATTAATAATAAAAGCCAGTTTCCTTTCATGACTATTCATTCTGATGTTTGGGGTCCTACTCAGACTACTTCCTTGTCTGGTAATCGATGGTTTGTCACTTTTATTGATTGTTGCACCAGGATGACTTGGGTCTATTTACTTAAGGCTAAGAGTGATGTGTTTTCTTGCTTTCAGTCTTTTCATAAGATGGTTTGCACCCAATTTGATGCTAAAATAAAAATTCTTAGGACTGATAATGGCACTGAATACATGAATGAAAGATTTGATTCTTATTTAAGGTCACATGGGATAATTCATCAAACTAGTTGTCCCTATACAAGTGCACAGAATGGGGTAGCTGAGAGGAAGAATCGGCATCTTTTGGAAGTTGCTAGATCTCTTATGTTTACCATGAATCTTCCTAAGCCTTACTGGGGAAATGCAATTCTAGTTGCTGCATATCTGATCAACCGAATGCCTCTTAGAGTCCTTAACTACAAGAGTCCTTTAGAAATCTTAACAGGACATAACACATACACTGTCCCTCCAAAGGTTTTTGGATGTGTTTGTTTTGTTCATACTAAGGATGCTGGGAAACTAGATCCAAGAGCCCTTAAGTGTGTGTTTATTGGGTACTCACCGACACAAAAAGGTTACAGATGCTACCACCCTCCATCTAGGAAGTATTTTGTGAGTATGGATGTTACTTTCAGAGAAACTGAACCTTACTACAATCCAACTCCATCATCTCTTCAGGGGGAGAATAATGCAAAGGAAGAGATGATACCTAGTACTGTGACCCTCATTGATCTTACCCCAAGAACAAGTGATGATCAGAAGGAGACTATAATCCAGGGGGAGAAAATTGGACGTTTGGATAAACCTGATTTGAAGAGGTACTCAAGGAGAAACAAAGACAACAGAAGAAGTCATCGTGCAACCTACTCCTGCTGCCAAGAATCATCCTCTTCTGGTGAGTTATTTTTTGATGATTTAGATAAACCTATTTCTCAAAGAAAAGGTGTTAGAGCCTGTACTAAACATCCCATTTCTAATTTTGTTTCCTATGATTCTTTATCTCCTACCTATAGAGGTTTTGCCTTGTCCATTTCGTCTGTGTCTATTCCACAGGATTGGAAGGAAGCACTCAATGATCCAAAATGGAAGGGAGCAATGATTGAAGAAATGAAAGCCTTGACTAAGAATGAGACTTGGGAGCTTGTTACCTCTCCACCTGGAAAGAAACTGGTAGGCTGCAAATGGGTGTTTACTGTAAAACACAAAGCTGATGGATCAATTGATAGGTTCAAAGCTAGATTGGTGGCTAAAGGATTCACTCAAACCTATGGGGTAGACTACCAGGAAACTTTTGCTCCAGTAGCAAAAATGAACACAATCAGAATCTTGTTATCATGTGCAGCCAATCTTGATTGGGATTTACAGCAGTTTGATGTGAAAAATGCCTTTTACATGGAGATTTAGAAGAAGAAGTGTATATGGAGATCCCTCCTGGATTTGATACTGAAACAACACATGGGAAAGTATGCAGACTGAAAAAGGCATTATATGGATTAAAGCAATCTCCTAGAGCATGGTTCGACAGATTCAGCAAAGCTATGACTTCTTTCGGCTATCAACAGAGCAATGCAGATCATACTCTATTTATTAAACATAACAAGGGTAAAATTACTATTCTCATAGTTTATGTTGATGATATAGTATGACAGGAGATGATGAAAAGGAGATAGCTCGATTGAAGAAACTTTTGGCCCAGGAATTTGAAATCAAGGATCTGGGAAAACTGCAATATTTCTTAGGAATTGAAGTTGCCAGATCAAAGAAAGGTATCTTCATTTCTCAGAGAAAATATATTCTGGATCTCCTGGAAGAAACTGGCATGTTAGGTTGTAAGCCAGCTGAATCTCCTATTGAAAACAACCATAAGCTACAAGTTGGAATTGGTGATGCAGTTGATTTAGGGAGATATCAGAGATTGGTAGGAAGACTGATATATCTCTCTATACTAGACCCGACATTGCATATGCAGTCAGTCTAGTGAGTCAATTTATGCATGATCCACGAGAATCACACATGCAAGCAGTATTTCGCATCTTGAGATATCTGAAGTCTGCTCCCGGAAAAGGACTACTATTTGCCAAACATGGTCACCTTCAGATAGAATGCTTACAGATGCAGATTGGGCTGGATCTCCAAGTGATAGAAGATCCACCACTGGCTACTGTACTTTTGTAGGAGGAAATCTAGTAACATGGAGGAGCAAAAACAAAATGTAGTTGCTCGATCAAGTGCTGAAGCAGAATACAGAGCTATGGCTCAAGGGGTTTGTGAGCTTCTGTGGGTACAGAAGATATTAGAAGAATTAAGTCTATCAAGCAAAGATACACTGTCCTTGTATTGTGACAATAAAGCTGCTATTAATATAGCACAAAATCCAGTTCAACATGATAGAACCAAGCACATAGAGATTGATCGACACTTCATCAAAGAAAAATTGAATAATGGTGCCTTGAATTTACATCATGTGACATCTGATAAGCAACTGGCTGATGTATTTACTAAAGGGTTGTGTCACAGGACCTATCATACTTTAGTTTGCAAGTTGGGCATGTGTGATATCTATGCTCCAACTTGAGGGGGAGTGTTGATATACGTGTAATATTATTAGTATTATATTAACAATGTAATTAATAGTATGGTAGGTAAGGTAGACCAATAGTCACAATTAATAGTATGGTAGGTAAGGTAGATCAATAGTCACAATTTTTTGTATAAATAGATGTATTCTTGTACAAATTATATATGAATATACTTCTCAAATACTTTCTAATTTCTTCACCATACCTCTGTCGTTCAAAGCCATGCTCAAGGAGATTGCTTAAGCCCATATAAAGACTTATTGAATTTACAAACTTTTCGAGCTCCAAATTTCTCCTCAAACTCGGTGAGGGGCTCATGTAAACTTCCTCTTCTAGGTCCCCATTGAGAAATCATTTTTACATCAAGCTGAAACAAAGACCAATTAGAGTATACAATTAATGATAACAAAACTCGAATTGAGTTTATATTAGGGCAAAGGTTTCTTGAAAATCTATGTCATAGGTTTGGGTGAAGCTTTTTACTGTTAATCTGACCTTATACCTTTTAACTCTTATCAGCCTTACTTTTAATGTGAACATCCTTTGCATTCCACAACCTTTTTGTCTTTAGGTAATTCAACTACCTCCCAAGTATCATCTTTCTTTCAATGCTTCCATTTCTTGAAACATTCCTGATTTTGAATTCGGTTCATCAATAATTCATGGAATGTTTCTAAGCATAACAAGCTTTGAAATTTTTGTTTTAAAGCTCTATGTCAGTCTGAAAGGTTATCATAACAAATGTATTTGGCAATGAGATATCTTCTACATATTCGGGTTCCCTTACTAAGGGCAATAGGAAGATCAAGGTCTAACTCTTGGACTGGAATGACAAACACAAGTTTAGGACTAGGCTAAGTGACTATAGAAGTAGGAGACACCATTTGGGGTTCGGAATTTGAGTTATCAGACATTTCCGGATGGACTTCTCTGGAGCTTTCTCATGGCCGTATGCTGGAATAATCAATGGTTGTTTATTTCTTTCAATGGTACTTTTCCTAGTGTAAACCACAGGCTCAACATTGAATCTATTTTTTTTCATCCGTAGTATTTTCATATCTGAGAGACCAATAACAAACTCGGTATTTTAAAATTGGATAGTCTTTTCCTTATTAACATTAAAACTTATATTTGGTTAAGGTTATGTTTCCCAAAAATTTGATTTTGTTAACTTCTCCCCCTGAATTAAGCTTTTACTAAAATATGGTGTGTTTTCCAAGAATGTAGCATTCATAGTTATGTGAAATCGTTTTGTTTGGGATTAAAAAATTTGTACCCCTTTTTGTTGGGCATAACCTAAAAAAATGCACATTTTTGCCCCAGGGTCTAATTTGGTGCGCGATCTTTATGGAATATGCATTATGCAGTGTAGCCAAAAGTTTTTAAAGGTAAATCTGAATTAATGCGAGATTCTAGAAATACCTTTTTAAGACCATCCAAGGTTGTGATGTATTCTAACACAATGGTGGGCATCCTATTGATCAAATATGATGAGGTTAAAATAGCATCACCCTAAAAATAGTTTGGCACGTTCATATAAAGCATCATAGCGTGAGCGGCTTCTAACAAATGTTTGTTTTTTTGCCTAGCTATCCCATTTTGTTCGAAGTATCTGGACATGAAGATTGGTGTAAAATCCCTTTTTCTTTTAAAAAGGTTTCTAAAACTTTATTGTAATACTCCATTCCATTATCTGATCTTAAAATACCTATATTAACCTAGAATTGGTTTGCAATCATACTAAAAAAATTTTTAAAAATGTTTTCAACTTTAGATTTTTCATGCATCAAATAAACCTAATATAGACGACCAAACGAGTATGGTCATCTATAAAGGTTACAAACCACTTTTTTCTTGAAATTGTGGTTACTTTTGAAGATCCCTAAATATCACTATGAAAAAGGTAAAAGGGTTTTGAGAGTTGATACGTTCTTGGAATATAAGTATTTCGATGACTTTTAGCAAGTTAACAACTCTCACATTTCAACAATAAGGGTTTATATTTTTTAACAAGGTTGGAAACAAACGTTTTAGATAAATAAAACTAGGTTGACCCAATCTATAATGCCAAACAAATATTTGTTCAATAACAAACATAGAATTAATACTACTAAAGCCTTGAGCAATTTTAAAACTAGGTAAATTATCCTCAAAATAATGAAGGCCATTGATCATCCTAGCACTACCAATCATCTTCCCTGAGCTCCTGTCCTTAAAAACACAAATGGAATAAAAAAGTTAACACAATAGTTAGAGGCTTTGGACAGTTTACTAATAGACAAGAGATTGCAAGCAAGTTAGTAACGTAGAGAGCAGAATTAGGTTCCATCTTTTTAGAAATTTGTATCGTACCTTTTCCCATTATAGGAGAAAAACTACCATCTTCAATTTTTATCTTTTTGTTCCCAAGACATGGTGTATAGGACTGGAATAGTTTATGTGAGTTGGTCATATGATTAAATTCTCCTGAATCGATTATCCATAGAGCAAGATGTATTTAAACAGGACAAGAGAGTTTTGGGTTCATTAATTGTTTGTGCCAAAGAAACACTAGGAGTACCATATGATGACGGATTAGATTCCGGTAGTGCAAGAACATGCTCCATCTATGCAAGATGATGATGGTATGCTGGGTTTATAGGTGAACCCATACCAATACTTATCATAGCCGAACCCTCTACAACAGTTTTAGAACCCTTTTTTCCTAGCATAATGCTTCTTCGATTCTCTTCTCTTCTTATTTTAGAAAATACTTCACCAATTGAAGGGGGAGACTGCTTAACAGTGATTCTCCCCTTCACTTCATCAAACTCGACATTCGAACCCACTAAAAACTTAAAGATACGACTGTCTTTAACCATTTTCTTGTGGTGGCATGTAGGATTGATGGTCGGATTGGGGGAGATGTAAAAATCTAAGGGTTACTGATAGAATCAAACGACATATTAGATATGGTGGTCTAAAATGAGGAAGAAAGGAAGAATAGCACAGAAAAAAAGAGCTTTTTTCTTTTTGTGCTCCGATACCAACTTGAAAATAATAATTTCGGGGTATATGATCTTGTTCATTATGTATAAATTTATACAAATACGGTGAGACTATTTTGAGAAATTAGCTTAACTGCTAATGGCTAATCCTAAAAAACAGTAATTACAAATTGACTTTCCTAAATTTACAAAATAAAAAATTGACCGCTAGAATATTGGCAATTATAGTAATTCATAATTACAAAATTCTCCTCTACAATATTTTCATTATTTTCCACATGATTTAGTTGATAGAAGTTATGAGCATAATTGTATTGATTGTTTTTTAGATGTTGATTAGGCAAGGTCTAAGATAAACAGAAGATCTATAATTGAGTATTGTGTTTTTTGGAGGAAATCTAGTATCTTGGAGAAGCAAGAAACAAAACATTGTGTCACGTTCATGTGGAAAGTCAAAGTACAGGGCTATGGCTCAATTAATATGTGAAATAATGTGGATTCATTGGCTCTTGACAAAAGTTGGCTTTGAGGAACCATTACCTATACAGTTGTAGTGTGATAATCAAGTCATCATTCACATTGCATCTAACCCCATGTTTCATGAGTAAACCAAGCATATTGAAATCGATTATCATTTTATTTAAGAGAAGATATAACAAAATTTAATATCTACAAGACATGTCAGGACTAGAGAACAGTTGGCAGATATTTTCACTAAAACTTTGAATGGGGTAAGAGTTAATGATATCTGTAACAAATTGAGTATGATCAATACCTATGTTCAAACTTGAGGGAGAGTATTATAGAATAAAATTATAAATATCAATTTTAGGTAGTACAATTAATACAGTGGCTAGTGAGGGCAGTTACACCAACTATTTGGAACACATCATCTATATTATCTTCTTATATATACAAAATTAATATCACATTAAGATACAATTATTCTACACTGTCTTGACTTATTTTCTGAACTTTTACAAAATTGTTTGAGTGGACCACATTCTACATTTAGGCCTATATGGAAGATTGCTTGTGTACCTTTGGTTGACTATGGTTAGAGGGAAAGTAATGAGAGGGGGTTAGGTGTACAAAAACTCTAACGAACATCATATTCTAAGGAAAAAATATGGCATCCACTAGAGGATTAGATAAAGTTTAATTATTGCTTGTACTTCCTTAAGGTGTATTTTTTTATGCACCTTTTCTTTTCTTTAGTGCATGATTCCTGAAGGAGTATTTTTTTTATGAACCTTTGATATTTCCTTGTTATTTTCTTTTATAGTTTTGGTAGTAGACATGTCGGATAGTGCCAGATCTGATCAAACCAGTTTTGATTTGGCAAAAAAAAAAATAATAATAATGTTTTGATTAGGATTTAAATCTTTGTTGTTTTATCTCTCCTAGATTTCGGGCAGATATAGCAGATTTCTATCAATCTGATCAAGATGCGACCAGATTTAAATATTTATGTAAAATATCATGAGTAAGATAATGAGTTTCTTTTTTCATAATTTTCTTCATCTATTTCACTTTTCGCTTTTCTATTCATATATGATATCATGTGACTAAGAGAAACAAGAATAGGGCCACCATTTGAGGTTAAGGAAGCTTTATATTATAGTGTATATTTAAGTAGAGAATATGCTTCAATTGAACCTAGGTTGAGTTTTGGATTAAACGTACCAGTATTTTATGAAACATGTTTTTGTTTAATATGCTTTTATGGAGTTATGTGAAGTACTTGACAGTATCTTACAAGCAAGATGGATCCTTTTATCTTTTGCCAGATTAGTTACTCAGCTTACATGGAAGCAACTGCCAATTATCTCCATGCTAATCCGATATCTAGCTTATTTTCACTGCTTCATCTCTATTTTAAGAGAATCCACGCAAATGGTTTTGCTTCTGTTTGCAAATGCATCTCCAAGCTCAGTGTTGTTGAAGAATCTAGTAGAATAATTGTTTCAGTTATTTGTGACTGCAATTGTTTATATAGCATCTCTGTTTCCATTTGGGATGCATTATATAGTCTTTTTGGACAGAGTGCGTGTATTCAAATTTTCTAACTTAATGTTTAAAATTTTTCAGCATATAGCTTCCTTGTTACGCTCAGGTGTTCAGTTTCATTTTTCCTTTTCTTTATCTCCAAATGTATGTTGGGCTGCCACAGTTTGGAATAAAACAAATCTCCCTAGACATGCCTTTATTCTACAGCTAATTGCCAAAAAGACTCCATGATATGGACAAACTGAGAAATTGGGGTGTCATTAACTTCTGTTTCTTGTGCAACAAAGAGGATTAATCCACTCCTATCTTTTTTTGAAATGCGAAATCACTATGGAAATTTGGAGAAGTGTAGAGGAGTTCATGGGTTGGAGCATGGCAAAATCCTCGGATCACACCACCATTCCTGACTTGCTTACATATTTGGGAAGGCTTGATGAGAAGCAAAAAAGGGCTACATCAGTTGTATGCTGTTATTTATGGAAAGAGAGATATGCTCAGCGCATTGGGGACCAAGTTAAATCGGTTACTGCTGTTTTGAGATCTATTTACCTGTATTTTTTGTGAAATCATACACGTTAATTTTGTTTCTTAGGAAGCACTAGTGACCCTTAAGGCCACTCAATCTACCTAACCACCCTTTTGTTCTGATGATGTTTATGTCGATTTTGTAGACATCTTGTATGCTTCCTTTTCTTTGTACTCCCTCTGATATATACAAAAAGTAAAAAAAAAAAAAAAAACTTCCTTACCCAAAAATAAAAAACAAAAATGGAACCTAACAAGACCCTTCTATATGTTTAGACAATGGAACACAAGCTTATTCATCCACCAAAGCTGAAAGAGAATGGAAGCAACTCCTATAAACCTTTCAAGATATTATTGGCATTTTCAGGCTTGAAGCAAGCTTTAACTACTAACCCCGGATATAATCGACGTGTTGAAGAATGTCAAGAGGCTGCTAAGTTTCTTTTGAAGTATGATTTCTTCTGTTCTCTTAAGTACAATCTTGCAATGAAGTTGTATCAATTATTTTCTTATCCCCATCATATGTTGTGTGATCTAAGCACAGTGTTAATCATCGAACCAGCATCTTCCTGTGGTTCATTGTAACAGAAGACTAATATTACATGTATGACTAAGATGAATGCCAGATGTTTAAGCTATGTATGAAAGGATGTGGACATACAGTACTAATGATTGGAATTAGAGAAGGCATCTGCTAAGATATTATTCTGCTATACCTATATATCAGTCATCTGCTGGAGATTATAATCCTCATTATATCTTGTAACTTTTAAAAGATACTATTGTAGAAGTCTCACTTGATTGAAGAAGATTAATGTTTGATGCAGCCACTCTTGAACTTTATTTTCTTGTCTACACTTCATAGACATTTTGTGCTGTTACATGAATGGTTTGCCCTGTCCTAGGATTTAGAGTTTAGAAGTCATAGTCTAATACTCTATACATATCTCGCCTGGCAGTGCTTCTGGAAATGGGCAAAAGGAGCTTGTTCTCTCAAATGGCAAGTTTTAACTTTATTTATAGTTTGATGCCACAATGTTTCCTTCTTTTAGTTCCAGGAATGATTTTACTCATGTTTCGCTGTCTTTGTTTGCTGACAGTTGATCCAGAGGTTTATGAAGCTCATAAGGTACCATACTACCTGTTTGCATTTCACTAAGAAGATAAGTATGCGGCTTGTCTTGCTCATAATTGACATTGGTGGGGGATAGCACATTGGTTCATGTAATTTGGATGAAGATGCAGAGGTTTGATGAATGTAGTGTTTCTATCAAAAAGTTGTGTGGTGAGAGGGAAAAATATAAAAGAATATAAAAAAAATTAAAAAATCCCAGGTTATTAAATCAAAAGCTCTTTCTCTGTCGTGGTGATTTTCAACATTAACTGGTCTTAAAACTGATACTCATTGATTTGGTCTTTGTAGTTCAAACTGGAACCGAATTTGGCTAAAAGAGCTGAGCATTATTTTTCCGAGAATATGCGTGTTACAAAAGGTTGATTTTCTCTGTTGCATTTTTTATACCTTTGGGCAAGAGAATTCTGTAGCATCTTAATACTTACCTTTTGATACTGCAAGTTTACAGGACTTGACGCTTGGGCATCTGGCGAAATGGGAGAATTTGGCAAACTTGTTTCAGCTTCTGGTTTAAGTTCAATTCAGAACTATGAATGTGGTATGTTGTTTCTTCAAACATGTCTAGTATTATTTTTCACTAAATAATTTGTGCAAATCAGGAAAAAGTACATCCTCTTGTATTTTAGGAACTGCTGGAACTGTCAATAAACTGAATTTTCCCAGCAAATCCGGTGTTGGTTGGTGATATATTTTTGCATAATATTACTGTTAACCTGATTCTGAAACTGAACTGCAGGAACAAAATATATATATATACATATATATACAGCGATAATAAATAAATAAACAAATAAAAGAATAAAGTGCAATACCTCTCTGTGGTTACTGTTTCAATTACTGCTGGTATTCCATTAGTGATGTACACCAGGACCAACTTCACTCTTCTTTAAGCTGGACAAGAAATATATGATGTTATATGAAGTAAAGTTTGAACACTAAGCTGATCATAATGTTCTCAACTTTTGAGGTTCTGAGCCACTCATACAACTCTACAAGATTCTTCTGAAAGCTCCTGGTGTCCTTGGAGCACGATTCAGTGGTGCAGGATTCAGGGGTTGCTGTCTTGCACTAGTGGATGCAGTGGAAGCAGAAGCAGCAGCAGCATTTGTTAGGAATGAGTACTCTAAATGCCAACCTACATTAGCTAAAAATTTTATTAAAGACACAGCAGTATTAATTTGCGAATCAGGTGACTGTGCACGCATAGTATGACCATTGTCAATCATCTACTAAATATATTTGTTTGGTAGCAATGTATTTTGATTATATTTTTTCAATACAGCGTCTGCTTTTTGGATCTGCTTGTGGCTAATGTTTTGTGTAATTATCAGTTAAGAAAACTATGTTCTTGCAGATTAGCAATATGAATGTTTTGATAGGTTCCCAAGGAAAGAAGCGATGAGCAGACAAAAGATACTTCTAATGCTAATTGACACTATTAGGTTCATGGTAAATATATTTGCTTGGCATCAAGTATTTTGACTGCATTTTTTCAATGCAGTGTGCTTTTTAGATCTGCCTGTGGCTAATGTTCTGTGTAAGTATTGGTTGAGAAAACTACATTCTTGTAGATTAGCAGTATGAATGTTTTGATAGGTTTCCAAGGGAAGAAGCGATGAGCAGACAAAAGATACTTCTAATGTCAATTGACACTATTAGGTTCATGGATATGCGATTCTAAAAATAAGGATTTATTGCAAAATATGCTTTTGCACTAAGTTTCTGTGTTTTTCTCTATTCAAATTCAACAAGTCCCTTCACATAGAAGAGCTCCTTGATAACCATATTACATTGCCAGTCAATTACTCATCCTTCAGAAACGGCATGCTATAATTTGTGGTCAAATCTTAGTGCCTCTAAATTTACACTGTGTTTGGCATTTTTGTTTAAAGTAGAAATGGAGGAAAGAGGACGGAAAGAAATTCAAGGAAATGGAAATGAGAGGAAATGAAAAGAAGTAATATTGTTATTTTATGTTTGGTAATTTATGAAGGAAAGCGAAGGAAATAAAGAGAAATAGAGTTAGTGATTGACAAAATTATTCCCATATGAGTTTTTATAAAATATTAATAAAAGAAGAGAAATAAGGGTATTTTAGTCTTTTTAACACATTTCTATCCTTTTCTCTTCCTTTTAGCGCAACATTGGACGGAAAATTAAGCTGCCAATTTTTTCTTCAATTTCCATTTAAATCCACAGATTTCACCTCCCATCAAGCACCAAACAGCAACACTTCATCCTATTTCTCCCACTTTAAGTCATTTTCAGCAAATTTCAGCCGTTCCAAACATAGCATTAGTTTAGAAAGTATAACCGTAGTTTGGTTTAGTTTAATTTTGCTTCATTGACTCTTGCATGATTAAATAGCTGTATTTTG
Organism: Combretum micranthum; assembly: GCA_024138025.1. Taxonomy (NCBI): domain Eukaryota; kingdom Viridiplantae; phylum Streptophyta; class Magnoliopsida; order Myrtales; family Combretaceae; genus Combretum; species Combretum micranthum. The sequence continues at coordinate 37,276 of JAMXBD010000702.1, forward strand.
CAGCAAATTCCTCCTCCACACGTCGTGAACCCTAATGTCTCTAGCGTAACCATAATGTCAATTGCATCTTTACACAGATCCATTCAGTAACCAATCTTCTTTTGGCCAATTTCAACCTTTTCCGTAATGCATTCGGTTGTTCTTGAGAACCATTCTTAATTTTACACTTCTAAGGTTAATGTGGTACACATTAGCCGGTTCTAATAGCATAAATGGGGATTTTCAAACTTAAGGATTTGTGCATCAGATTTTTCCAAATTTGGCAAATTAGATTTTTAGGCACTTTTATGGGAAAAAGGAAAATAATATTTGTATTTAAAAAAAATGAAAAAATACCACTACGATGAAAATAATCCCAGTTTTAGGCAACATCACTTCATCTTTTAAAGAGACGAGGTCATAAGTACATAATCTCGTCTCTTCAACAAACAAAGGACTTTAAAACATGGAAGAACCTCGTCAAGGTTAGTGCAACATACTAATATCGTCTCTTGAAGAGACAAGGTTAATACTATCATCCTTGAATTTCATATTTCACTCGCTACTACATTAGTCAATAGAAACAATTGCAGCCTGTCAGAATCGTGTACAATCAGTTGTATAAATCATAATCCTCCACAGAGAAACAATTTTCACACAACATAATCCAACCAAACCTAATTCATCCAATCACAATGGTATTCTCAAACCCAATCCATCCAATCACAACAGTATTCCAAAACTCTTCACAGCCAATGTAAGGGAAAACTCATAAAACATAATATGAAAATAGTGCAATATTGTTTAATTCATTACATCAAATATATATACCATAATAGATACCATCATTGTAAAACATAAATATAAATAAAATCTAATCTAATCTAATCCTGCATGATCTATCTCCCTCGTCTCTGCTTGGTAAAAGTACGATGGAATGGCATAAGCTGATGCAGACCCTACTAGGGATACTCCATAGATGGATCAACTTGTGTGACTATCGCATATCTATCTCTATCACCAACAATGTATTGGTGAAATGGGATAGGGTCTAGATCTACTTAGGTGAGTCCTCCCATATTATGTGTTGATGACGATCACCTCTTATGTAGAGCTCTCGGGGTATGAACATTATATGAGATGTCTCGCATCGGGTTGTCTGGCAGATAAGCATATGATGATGATGATGATGATGATGATGGACTAGACAAATCAGGCTGGACATGTGAACATTGAGGCTCATTATGGTGTACATGTGAGGGTAAAGGCTCATCTTTGATATCTGCAACTCTATATCGGTTTCGCTCTTGCTCCTAACCCCATCCCTGTCCACATCTCTCTCTGTGTGGTATAAATCTCTATACTAGCTAAGGTTGAGGCCGTGGGTTATCCTCATCACCAATGATATCAAGTGCAGGGGCTGGTGCTGGTGCTGGTGCTGGATCATTGATATGAAGTCCCATAAATTCATCCATTGCATTAATGACATCTTGTGCAGTACTAGGAGTGTCCTTATGTGGCATGTCGAGGACCTAATGAATGAAATATGCCTACAATTAAGAGTCAACATGTAGATCGGGAAATAACAAATCCAATTTACATCCATATACCTTATGTAATCATTGAACTTACCACATATCATATAATTGCCCTTGTACGACTAATCAAGTGCCTAGTGATCGCATGATACCAATCAAAATAATCTCCAGATCTACTAGTGAAAAAATCCAACATCTCCACAATGCGATCGTGCCTGTCATCCCACTTTATGACCCGCCTGGCATACTCTGCCGCCTAGTTCCACTCGGAACGCCCTCATAAGTCAAGATTATATAATTGTAAGCCCTGGAAAATTTCAGTAAATAATTCTAAAGATGAACTTGAAAATAAAACCCTAAAAGTCACTCCGAATTAAAACTGAACTTCGATAAGTCCCAAATTCCGAACGAATCCAGAAATTTCTGAATCGTGAGAAAAATAAGAAATCTCAGAAATAAAATAGCAACTCAATATACTTCCATTCTAACACCTCCATGTACGACAAATTATATATTTAACTCCAACTTATAAATTCGGATAAAATAGAGTCCTAAAACAAATTGTTAAGAAGTAAATAGTAATTAACCTTCGGAAACAAAACTCAATCCAAAGAATTCCGAGAACACCGTGAGATATTAAATACTTATGAAAAATCGACCTTAGAATAGATCTCACCAATCATATATGTCATATAAGTATGAAATATCAGTTTCCAAATTGGCAAAAGTGTAAACCGGAAAGTCAACCGGGAAACCTAAGCCCCTGAAACTCCCAAGAAACTCCATAGTCTAGATCCGATAATCCCGTGTTCCTAAACCAAGGAGTCGGAATAAGAGGAAAAGGGTGTAATTGGTTCGTATTAAGCCTAGGATGCTCTAAAGGATGAGACCAACGAGTTTTCGACCTATTCCGATCCGGTCAGGTGCTGACTTCGAAAAGTGTGCCCTGGGATTTGAAATGTTAAAAATGTTATTAATGCCGTTAGACTCATATTTCTATAAGGATCTCTAAATGATTAGTTTACAAATTTTCAAGTAGCTAGAATTACCTGATTTTGCAAATTTACTTGTATGTCATTACTACCGATAATTAGCGAGTCTTCCAGTACGATTTACTATTATTCATTACCCAATTTTATTATTATCCTTATAATGTATACCCTAGTTCTCCTAGTGATCGGGTAAACTTCGGAAACCGGAGAACGAAACCCTATATCGGTCTGGTTCAAGCTTAATGAGAGGAGCTTAGAAACCCTAGATCTGGCTTTCCTTCGATTTCATAACAAAGGAAGTTTTACAAAGTAAATGAATATGAATTATTGTTTTAGAGTATATTTTAAACCTTGGAAAGTTTTAAATTCGGGAATTTTTCAATTCCGGGCCTTCCGAGCTCAATTAAGGAAAACGTGCCCCGGGACCACAAACTCAGAAAAATATTCCAGAATATTCATTAAAACCGTAATTTTATAAGGATTTCAAAAATATCAATTTTATAATTTTCCGGGCTATAAAAATTACAGTTATAGCCTTTTCTCGTATTTTCGTTGCAACCGATAAAGTAGATGTCTTGTCTACTATTCACAAGTACAACCTACACTACACACTACCCATACCCTATTCTTACATCCTTACAACTACTCATTGTAATTTTCTTTTCCAAGAAATTTTGTTTCCTAATTAATTAATACAATTATTACATTTATTTACATAAAATCCAAATTTTATCAAATTTCAAATCCTCCCTCTTTCTCACACCCCCTTGGCCGACGCCCCTCTCCCCCTTTTCCCCTTCATTCTTGTTTTATTTTACTCATTTTATTCAATTAAAACCCTAATCTACCTATTATATAAGCTTATGTTCTCTCTCTCCTCTCATTTTTACTCTTCCAAAATTTTTACAAAGGTTAAACTCTCTCCCTCTCCTCCCTACAATGCCGTGACACATACACACACATGCACACTTCCACAAGTTTGTTTCATCTTCTTTTCTTCTTCAAATCACTCAAGAGATGTTGGTTCCAAGCTTTGTTAGTCCTAAATCTTGTAATGGCAAGACCATTCTTGTGTGTTTTCCACTTTTAATCCCAATGAGCATGTGCAAGGGACATGAAAACACTAAGACAAAAATCTCAAGTCATCACAAGAAGTGGATCTAGTGTTTAAAAGAGATTTTGTTGAAATATCATCTTGTTCATACATGTAAAGTAAAGATCTAGCCTAGAAAGTTATGTTCATGCCATGAAACTCATGATTCATACACTATAAGTTGTAGATCTAGTGTTTAGACACTCATGTTTTCCTTGACATTCATGTTCACATGCATATCTTGTGTTTTCACGCATTGATGTTCATAAGAGCTTGGCTTGTGTATGTATAAACATGTCGGTTGGTAGATCTTTATGAAAATAAGGCAAAGAACTTGAAAAGAAAAGATTTTCGTTAGAAAAGCTCAAAGGAAAATTCGTATGATTTTTTAAAACCATTTTAAAAACCCTTAAAACCACTTTGAAACTCATATTTTTCATGAAAATGAAGGGTATATGTAATAGGTATCTTTAAGGAATGATTTTTACAAGTTTGAATGAGTTTAGGCATGAATAATATGTAAAACAAATAGGAGAGTTAGAATGGAAAATCTTGAGATAGTGATTAAATTGTTAAATTCGTATTTTGGAGTAATGCCTACATGAACACCTAGTATTTAAGTTTAAATTGAATTTTTTATGAGTTAAATGAAGTCTTTAGGCAATAGATATAATAAAGCTTAAATTTTTGATGCATTAAACAAGTTTTCTCATAAGAAAAATGCAAGAAAAGAAAATTTCCAAAATTCGGATTTTTATAAATAGCTTATTTAAAAACATATTTACCAAGTGAAAAATGTGGATTTTTATGCATAAATGAAGGTCATGTATAGTATAGATGTTAAGAACTCATTTTTATTTAGATAACAAGTGAATTCCAAGAATAAAATCCTAAAAACCCTAGGGAATGTAAAGTTGGAAAAAATAGCTTTTATAAGTAACTATTATGGGGTTCTCAATAATTAGGAGTTCATAAGAGTTCATCATCAAAGATCATCAAAACCATGCATATATTGAGCTCATTACATGATATTCATATTAGGAATTCATTCATATACCATCTATACATGAATCATCAACTAGGAACATTTTTATCAAATGCGAAACAATTTTTTGGAATCGGAAAGGTCGCAGAACAGATCTGATCCCACTATTCCGTGACCTTGATGTTTTCAAAACTTGAAAATAATATTAGAATCGGATAGACCTTTCGAAGTAGGTAGAAATCGATATAAAATTTGCGAAATTCCAAGTTAAAATGACCAAGTTATGGCCGTTTTAAGTTGGAACTTCCGCAAATAGCGAGAATTCCGATTTTGTGTAGTTTAGATACATAGTTTAAATTAGTTTCGTGGTGAGATTCTTATTAGGTTGTTCTTATTTGGTAGGTGATCCCGAGTACGACGAAACCCTATCATCCGGCTACCGTTATTAAGAGACCGGCGTACCATGGCCGAGTGAGTTCCTCTTCCGATTTCAATTATTGCTTGTGTTTGTAATAATAGTCGCACTAGTTGCTAAGTAAAGATAAAAAGAATGATTATGCGTGATGGGGTTAGTTGGGAATTATGTTTGCCTGTGGTTGATATGTGAAGTTGAACTTAAAGAATATTGAAGCCGGGTGATAAGTTATTGCTTGTGTAGAGATGAACTAGAATTGATTGTCTGCGAATATGGCTTGGCCACCTAAAAGAATTTGATTAATTGATTATTGGACATCAAATATAACCGAGCTCACGCATATCACGATGGGGATGAAGCATTAGCATTGTTGGTTTTTCGTGATCCATAAAACGAGCATATGTTGGTTAATCGTGATCCATAAAATGAATATATGTTGGTTAATCGTGATCCATAAAATGAATATATGTTGGTTAATCTTGATCCATAAAACGAATTGTTGTTCAGTTGACTGTGAGCTTAAACGGCGTCGTACCGCAGGATTCGTAAATCTGCTAACCCGGGATGGAGGGCGCAAGTCCATCCATATATGATTTCCGGCTGGTCATATGTTTGTTGAACTCACTTGTTTGATGCATTTCACTTGGTTGATTAATTACTTGCATGAATGTTTTGTATTAATTGTGAATCAGAAGTTTTCACTCACTAAGCTAGTGTAGCTTATACCCCAATAGTTTCCTGTTGCAGTATGAATACCTCTGGTTATCTCTGCGGACCCATAGACATCAGGTACAGCTCTCAGAGGTCGAGGAGCTTTTGTTAAGACCGGGACCTAAAAGTAGAAATGGACTTCTAATCTTGTTTCTCGGAACCAGTGTCTGAAGGATAATATAAGGAATTTTGTGAGCTTGAGAATTCTTGGCATTATTATCGGGGGTATGCCCTCTAGTTCATGTAATAGAATAATTCTCTGTAAGACTGTCATGATTTACATTCTTGCTGCTATGTATGTCTCCTTAAGCTACTACGAAGCAAAGTATGGTCTACGTATGTTGAGAATGAGCCTTACACCCGATGTTTAAACTCATGGAAAGACTAAGGTTGTCTTACTTGAGTTTAAATGTTGAGTGTGGTGGACTATCACGCGTAGGGCACACTTTGGGGCGTGGCAATAATGCTCTCATATGAGATGGGGGTTTAAGATCCCTTGGAAACCACCAAACGTGCTAAACATACATCTCTACCAGCCTTGCAGTACTTAGGTAAGGAATCCATAATAACAAAGTACAGCTCCTAAACAACCTGTTCAAGACAAAAGTAAGATATACATAAGTAAAATTAATGAAATTATGCACATATGAACAAATAAGACATATAAAACCATACTTGTCTAATGAGTTGTCGATCAAAGCATCCCCCATACTCAAACAACATATGTGTGGGGGATCAATTGATCAAAATGGCGCCCCAGTAACTAATGAGAGGATACCCCGCGGTAATTGCTGTGATCTGTCAATGCAGGGGGGAGATGTATGGGAAGTGCTATTAGGCCCAAATCTATAAACTACAAGAGGTCTTGCTATGTCAGTCAATGTGGGAAGCCATGCTTAGCTGCATATATAGCCATGCCAAGCAAGCTGCTCCTTATGCATACTGGCCTACTCTCTTAAAGTCCTCAAGCAGCTAGAGGTACATGACATGAACTAGATTGAACGATTTTTTCTCAACAATAACCCCCCCAACAACAATAGAATGTAGGCCTAGCATGGCATCGAATCGTAATACCATCTGCATGACCAGGTAGCACTCTAAAGTGTGCATTTAACCATGACATCTTTAGGTAGTCACCATCAATATCCACACTGGCTACGAGTCTAATTCCTAGTAAATGGTCGCATAGCCCTGCCAATCCATCTATGTCATGCCGATAACTACATACCCATCGACAGGAAGGCTAGTGAGTGATGCAACATCCTATAATGTCAATGTCCACTCTCCCATCAGCATGTGAAATATATGGGTCTTAGGTCACCATGTCTTAACTAAAGCAGTAATCAGGTGTCAATCCAACTAAATAAATGGTATATGTGCGTTACCTATGAAGCCAACATGTGATAGGAACGGAAGAAGTCGATTGTCTACAAGTGAAAGCATGCTAGCCTGCTACCTCAGCTTTGCCTCTCTTCGGCGAGAATGTAATATGACATGCTCCTACATTTGAAAACAATTCCATGAGAAAATTAGAGAATTGTTCTAAGTAATGGGATGAGGAAATCTTGTATGTTCAATGCGGATTTGATGAGATAATATGATGCACAATTAACTATTTAATTATTGTAAATTGTACTTAATTAGTCAAACATATGATGGATACTATGCTAGTGTATATATATGTATGTATATTGTGCATCTTTCTAAAGTTTCTAAAGGTTTTAACATGAACAAATTAGTAATGAACAGTATCAGTCGAGGGTCAAGTCGAGAGTTAGACTACTTCATTCACTAAGACATGACAAACTTAAGACCAAAGCTTGACAAGTCCAAAATGTAGAGTCGTTGGTCGAGGGGTTCATCGAGGGCTCGATGAGTCCATTGTTTACGACATGATAGAAGCGCGACAAGTTCAAAAATGCATAGCTTTGGTCGAAGGCTTGATGAGTCCATTGTTCAGGGTATGACAAGTTCAAGACTAAGACTCGACAAGTTCAAAGTTGTACAGCTCTAGTCGAGGGTAAAATGTGAGGCGTAACACTTTGAGACGTGACAAGTCTTGAGACGTAATAGGTTTAAATTTAAGACTTGATGGAGTCCATGTGAGCAAAGACTTGGTCGAGGGCAAAAATGAGGCGTGACACTTTAAGGCATGACAAGTCTTGAGGGGCGATAGTTTAAATATGGAGCTGATGTGGCAAAAAAGAGCCATTGGAGCGCATTTAATGCTTGACAACTCAAATATGTTATCTTTAATGGATATTTGAATTTTTGAAGGTTATATATTCTCTGTCCTTAGGAAAAATGAGATAGAATAGTGAAGTGCGAGGAAGTGATAGAGAGCTTTTATTTACAAAAAAAACAAAATCTTTATTTTTCTTGTTATCATATTCATTAACTTGTATATCCTAGAAAAGAGAGAGAAAAATATTCTAATGTTCTATTCGTGTATTTGTAAGCCCCGGAAAATGTCAGTAAATAATTTCAAGATGAACTTCGAAAATAAACCCTAAAATTCACTCCAAATTAAAACCAAACTTCGACTAGTCCTAAATCACGAACAAATCCAGGAATTTCTCAATCTTAAGGAAAATAAGAATCCTTAAAAATAAAATAAGAACTTAACATACTTCAAATCCAAGACCACTACATATGACAAATTTTATATTTAACTCCGACTTATAAAATCGGGTAATATAAAGCCTAAAAACAAATTATTAAAAAAGTAAATAATGATTAACCTTCGGAAATAAAACTCAATTCAAAGAATTTTGAAAACGTCGAGAGATATTAAATACTTATAAAAATCAAATTTAAAATAAATTTCTCAAATCAAATATGTTGTATAAACATAAAATATCAGTTTCCAAATTGGCAAAGATCTAAACTGGAAAATCACCCGGAAACCCTAAATGGAATACAATAGTTTAAGTCCGGCAATCTAACGCCCTTAATCCTAGAGGCTGAGGTGTAGTTTAAGTGTGTAGAATAGCTCGTAGTAATATAAGTTCGCTTAAAAATATCAGATTGGTAAATGTTTTACCAATTTCGAACCCGTTCGAATACAGACTTCGAAAAGCGTGTCCCGTGGCTCGAGATATAAAAAATATACCATTAGTACCGTTAGACTCGTATTTTCATAAGGATTTCAAAAATATAAGTTTTATAATTTTTCGATAACTAGAAATATCTGATTTTACAATTATATTCGTATTTCATTACTACCGGTAATTAATTAGTCTTTTGTACTATTCACTTCCATTTCATTACATGATTTTATTATTCTTATAAACCCTTATGTTTTTAGATAAATATTTTATATATTATAGAAAATTTTATTTTTCTAAAATTTAGTTCGTTTCGGGCTTATACGGGATCAGATTCTATTTAAGACCTGATACTAAAAATAAAATAAATTAATTTAATAATTGAAAAATATTTTTATTTTCATAAAATAATTTTTTATAATTTTTTGAGTTATAAAAATATCATTTATAGCTCATATTCGCATATTTTGATCATATTGATAACATATTTGTTGAAATACTAAAATAATTCAAATAATTATTTAATTTTATTTATGAAAATTCTACCACTCATCTAAAAATATTTTTCCTAATTTTATTTTGTATTTTTTTAAATAAAAAGTACTTTTTCCAACCCATACTTCAAATACACCTTTCACATATCACTTCTTTTTCACTTCAATCTTTCTACATTTTATCCCACACTTCATGGCAGATTTTTCTCTTCTTTTTGCTGCCCTTGTCCTTTAATTTACACCCAATTTGACTAAAATAAATATATTCCAATCCTTCTTAAAGAAGAAACACATACACATTAATAACATATTTCAATTTCAAGTCAAAATTCAAACAAATTCCCCTCTCTCTCCTCTCCAAATTCACGTGCAGCACCCCAAATTTCTGCCCTTGTTTTATTTTTTTTTTCTTTCATTTAATACACTCCTTCCTCTCTCTCTTTCATTTACACCTTTTACCCTTTACCATTCCTTATCTTTTCTCTCTCTTTTTCCTCTCTTTCTTTCTTCATTTTGTTCTTGTTCTTGTTCTTGCAAGAACACAAGCTGCCCCTATTTCTTTATAAGCTCCCACACATATTTCTTCAAGATTCTTGGATAAAACTCTTGCCAAAGCTTCCATAGGTGATATAGGTAAAGTATAGTGAGAGTTTCATGCATCAAATGACATTCCATAAGTTTAAAAGCTAAGGATGATGATGCCAAAAAATGAAACACTCCTCTTCTCCATGATTATTATCTTGTATCATTATTATTTTCTTGTTAAAAGTAGTTATATTTTGTAGATCTAACTTTTTGTAGCTTTCATTTTTTTTTATGCTTTAGATCTTGTTATTTGAGTTATTATTTTTGTTATTGCTTATGATTTATGCATATATTCATCACTCACATAACTGTCTTAGTGTTCATGCATTTAACACTAGTATAGTAAACTAGATCTAGTGTTTTGAGTTCATAAATGCATTAGACTTTTATTTTATGTTCATAAACAACTTATAGTAGCATAATAATAGTAGGAAAGTTTTAGAAAGCTCAAGATCTATTTTATTTTCAACAAAAATCATTTTTGAAAATTCGGATGAAAAAGGAACCATATTTAGAAAAGTTATTTTTCAACTTCAAAATGTGTATTTTTCATTTAAAATGAAGGACTTAGGGAATAGATAACATCAATAAATGATTTTGATGAGTAAAGTTTAGATCTATGAGTTTATACTTTACTACCATGGGTTTCTTTTATATTTATGTTCATATTAAATGTAAATCTTGGTTTGAACTCAAACCAAAATGGTGAAATTCGTATTTAGGCAAACTCCTATTTAAAAACCGCTTTCAAGTGTCAAAATGAAATTTTTACTTGAGATAATGAAGGCTTAATGTATGTATATCATCAAGACTTTTTTTTTTTACAAGAATCAAAGGTGATTTTCAAAAGTTATATTCAAAATAAAAATCTCATTTTCGGATTTAGGCCAAGACATATTTTAAAAACATGTTTTCCAACTCAAAAATGAAGTTTTTATTCAATAGATGGAAGGTTCTTAAGATAGGATATGTAAAGGATGATTTTTCCTAAGTTTGGATGGATTTTATCAAAAGATATGTCCAAAAATAAATTTGGTAAATTTGGATCTCAACCAAGACCAATTTTTAAAACCCATTTATCAACTCCAAAACTCATGTTTTATGTGAAAAATGAAGGGTATAGGTAATATGTATCATTAAGTAGTGATTTTTACAAGTTATAATGAGTTTTTATGAGATTAATATGTAAAATAAGAAGTATAATCAAGATGAAAAATTTTGAGTTAGTAGTCAACTTATAAAATTCGTAACTTTGGATGATGCCCATGAAAACACCTATTATCCAAGTTCAAAATAAAAGCTTTATGTAATGACTTCATTAAGTAATAGGTATCATAAAGTCTTAGATTTTAATGCATTACACAAGTTTTTCCCAAAGAAATCATTCAAAAAGTGGATTTCTAAAAATTCGGATTTTTGAGTAAATCCTATTTGAAAACATATTTGCAAAGTGCAAAATGCAAATTTTTATGTAAAAATGAAGGCCTTAGGTAGTACATGTTATGAAAACTCAATTTTAACTAAGATAACTAGAAATTCCTAAGAATGAATTCCAAAACACTAGTGTGATGTCAAAGTTAGAAAACTAGATTTTTCATAAGTAGTTGTTATTGTGGTTTTGCAAAATAAAAAGTTATAAAATTTTATTTTAGCAAAAACCGTCAAGATCATGCATACATTAAACTCATCACATGTCATTTATGTTAGAAAATTATTCATATTTCATGTATTCTCGAATTATCAAATAGGAACATTTCAAGCAATTACAAAACTGTTTTTCTGAAATGGAAATCGTTACTGACCTGACTGATCCCTCTGTTTCATGACCTAAATATTTTCAAAACTTGAAAATAATATTAGAATTAGATATATCTTTCGAAGTAGATAGAAATCGATATATAATTTGTGAAATTCAGAGTTAAAATGACCAAGTTATGGCCGTTTTAAGTTGGAATTCCTGCTTAGGATGAGAATTACGAATTTGATAGTTTGTATAAAATCGTTTCGATTAGTTTGAGTTGAAATACTTATTAGAGTATTTCTTCCTTTTTAGGTGACCTCGAAACCACGATTAGTTTGGATAACTGCACTGTTAATATTATTTTATGTTATGTGTATGATATTAGTTGGTCACTCTAAAGAATGTATGAATATTTTGACCTAAGCAAAAATTAAATTGGTCATGCATCGTATCAGACATATAGCATTTGGTAGCATGCTACTCCTACGCAGGTCGATCGGTATAGTCCGAGAACTCATTTGGATGATGAGACTTGGAGCCAGAGCTCATTCATAGGAAACTAAGGCGCATCGGGGATGCATTCCATGAGTGAGCTTAGCCGAGTCGAATGCTATGAGCCGAGGGCTTGGGGACTAGCAGCGGTCGTGTAGACTTCAATACCATCCCTAACCCAAGATACGGAGGGCATAAATCCGTTCTTTGTGTGGGTTCTGGATACCCATACATAATTGTTTGCTCATGTGTTTGTTCATACATAGCATATGGATGATTATAACTTGCTTGTTATGGTACGGAATTAAGGGAATTCTCACCAAGCTAGTGTAGCTTATACCCCAATAGATGTTTAAATGAACAGGTTATCTCAAGAATGTAAGTGGGGACCGAAATGGTTGAAGCCGAGAATGACTTCGGGATTTCGGCAAGGAAAAAGAATGCTTGAAGTTATTAGCTAGGTTTTATATTTTGCCTTGTAATACTCTTATGTAGTGAAAGCTTTTGATGAATGTAACTGAAGTATAATGCTTTGTATTTGGAGTATAGTAAATTGAAATTCCTTTACATTGTTACTCAAGTTATATCGACATAAAATGTATTACTCCGATGTGTCTCTTCCATGTGTTAAACGCCTTATACATAGTATAGAAGCCTTCGCGTGACTAAGGTGGTCATTCTTAGGCTTTAATATTGTGTACGACGGACTACCACGTTTAGAGTACCCTCAGGGGCGTGACAGTATTTGTTATTTATTAAAGAGCATTTAGAGAGAGAAAAGAAATACTTTATTTCCTAAAGTATTGTAATAGCAATGTATTGCTCAGGTTGAGCATAATTGTTTGTGGTGACTAATAAAGTGATAGTGAAGTCTTAAATTGGAGGCATTGGTGGATTATGAAGAGTAGGAAGTAGCCTATCTCTTTAATTTTCATATTACAATCTACTGTGTATTATCCACTACTATTAAAGTAAAATTAGATCTACCGAATTAAAATTAATTGTTTAAGCCTTTTAGGGTAAATACTCAATTCACACGCCCCCTAACCCCTCCCCCCTCCCTTAAGTATTTTTAAGTGCATTTTCATGTTCTTATATGGTATCAGAGCCTTGTCTCTATATTATATACTTGATCACATAATAAAATAAAGATCACGACATCTAATGCACTAGGGTTTCTAAAGGGGTAAGTTATAAATAGACCTACACTTCTAAGTGAGGGTAATTACCCATATTAGAAGTGCAAGATGAAAATTTTTTCTTTAAACTCAAAATAGATTAATTTGAAATGTTATATAAAATGAGCCTTTAAAAATAGAGGGAAAAGAAGAAAAAGATTACAATGAAGAAGACTGGAAAAAAAATTAGATTTGAATGAAATTGCTATGAATATTTTATATTGTTGTCCGACCAAAAGCGATTTCAATGGAGTATGTACATGTAAATCTGTTAAAGAAATATGGGATGAACTGGAAAAGATTTATGAAGGAACTTTTAGAGTTCAAGATACAAAAATAAGTCTTTTATGTGGATAATTTGAAAATTTTAAAATGCTTCCTAATAAATCTATAGATGAAATGCATAATAGATTCATTAATATTATAAACCTCTTGAGTGTACTTGGGAAGAATTTTTCTAACGTAGAAATAAATTCTAAACTTTTCAAGTCACTACCTAAGGATTAGGAAGTGAAAAAAACTGCCATAGAAGATGCATGAGACCTAAGTATTATAAGCAAAGAAGAACTCCTAGGAGCATGCAAAATGCATGAACTCATCAAGAAGCAAGGGAAAGAGTCAAACAAGAAGGCCATTGCTCTAAAAGCCACAAAACATGATTCCAATGATGATAATGATGATGAAAATGAGGAACTTGTTTTGATGGCTAAGAAGCTTAAGAAGTTCATGGGGCCCAGTTTCAAGTCAAAGAGAGTGGATGATGATAGCAGCTCATCCAAACACAAAAAGAAGGATGTGATAACTTGTTTTAAATACCACAAACTTTGACATATCCAGCAGTATTGTCCACTGCCTGAAAAGGCATCCAAAGGATCTAGAAAAAAAAAAGGCACTCATTGCCACTTGGAGTAATGATAACTCAAGTGACTCATATAAGGATCTGTGCTTCATAACACTAGACGATGAGGTGAATTCCCTCTCTTCTCCTTCTTATGCTGAGTTGTATGCCATGTATGATAAAGTATGGTGTAAATTAGTTAAAGTAGAGAAAAAGAACAACATGCTTAAATCTTTAATGATAGAAGTAGTAGAAAAACTAGAAAATTTTCAAACCAATCATGAAGAAATTAAATCTAAAAATGAAAAACCGCATAAAGAAATAAATGAAATTAAAAAAATGATAAGATGAATAATAAGTGTAAGAACCTAAAAGGTAAAAATGATGCGTTAAGCAAAATTAATGGAAAACTAACGGTTGAGAATGACTTGCTTGGTCTAGAAATTAAAGCTATAAATATAATAATAATAATAATAATAATAATAATAATAATAATAATAATAATAATAATAATAATAAATGTCTAGCAGTGGTAATGAAATCCAAAAAGAGATAGATAATTCAAAAAATGAAAAATTTTGTTAAAAGCTAGCTTAAACAATGCAAAAGCAACTATAGCCAAGTATTCATCCATATGTGTGAAATGGCTAGAACCATATTGTGTGAAAATAATTTACCAAAATATTTTTAGGTTGAAACTGTAAATACTGCTAGGTATATATCAAATAGAGTTTTTATAAGATCAATTCTAATAAAAAAACCCTATAAGCTTTGGAAAGGAAAAAGACCTAACATTTCTTATCTTCATCCTTTCGACATTAAATGTTACATCTTAAATAATGAAAAAGAAAATTTAGCTAAGTTTGATGCTAAAAGTGATGAAGGAATAATTCTAGGTTACTCTTTGACTAGTAAAGTCTATAGTGCATTTAATAAAAGAACATTAATTGTAGAAGAATCTATACATATTGCTTTTGATGATTCTTGGTCTTATTTATGCTTAAATGATGATGTAGATGTTGTTTGTACTGATTTGAATAAATTCTCTATTGAAAATAATAATAAAGAAGATAATGAACATAAAATGGATGTTGTACATGAATCTGCTAATTATAATCTTCTTAAAGAATGGAAATATGCAAGATCACATCCAAAAGATATTATAATTGGTGAACCTTCTAATAAAGTATAAACAAGATCATCTATAAGGAACATTAGTAATCTTATTTTTCTATGACAAACCAAGCCTAAAAATATTGAAGAAGGTTTATGTAAACCCCCGAATTTTTCGAGAATGGTTTTGGAATACTGAATTGAAACCCTAAAGACCAACCCAAGTTAAAACCGAACCTTAACAATTCTGATCACGGGATTTCACAAGAGAATCTTTAAAAAAAAAGTTCAATAATCATTCGATTCAAAAACCTGAACATGAAAAAGTCTACCTATCCGATCCCTAATGTAAACCCCTCAATTTCTAGGATGAATTTGGATTAAACCCTAACCCTAATCAAACCGGACTTTCAAAGGTCAACAAAGGTTAAGACTATCTAACAGTTTCAACTACGGTAAACCTACGCTCTCAAACCCTAGAAAATGAAATGGAATTAATGGCTTATAATAGTTCGTAATAATATAACGAAGTATAAAAATATCAGATTTGTCAATTTCGAGCGTCCTTCGGACTCGAACGGGATCAGTTTTCAAAAACAGCGCCCTGGTACCCCAGATGGCAAAAATATTCTATTAATACCATAAGACTCGTAAAAATATAAGGTTTTCAAAAAATCAGTTTCACAATTTTTTGATAACTAAAAATCAAATATAGCTCGTTTATGCATATTTTTATTACTATCAGTATTTTATTTGTCTAGTTTACTATTCATAGTACTATTTCTACTATTTCTACTATTCATTACTATTTCACTATCTCTACTTTTTCTTACACATATTTCTTACTAACTACATACATATTTTCTTACTTTTTATCTTTTCAATACATATTATATCAAATCATATCTTACGTATTAGTTATTTTCTTACAAAAACAAAACAAATCAACTCATCCCCCTCTACACATCAAAACCGGCGCAATCATCTCTCTCTCCCTCTCATTATTTTTTTCAATTATTTTATTATATCAAAAATTCACTCCAAAAATTCTATAAATACCCCATTCCTCCTTCATTCTTTCACACATTCATTTTACATAACAAAACTCTACCAAAATTTTCTCTCAAAACCTCTCTCCAACACTCCTCTCTCAAAACACTCTCTACCATCCACTACTTTTTAAGAAAAATAACAAAACTCATTCATCTCTTTTCAAATCCTCCATTAAACCTTAGGTAAAAATCCTACTTATATTCTTTATCATGTTCATACAACTTAGCATGAGCTTAGTGTATGTTTCTTAGACTCATGAGAGTTAAATAAGCAACAATATGTTCATGTTTTGTTTTTGTTCATGTTCCTATTTTACATTATGTTATTATGTTATTGTTATTGTTGTTATTATTATTTTTGCTCTAATCTAACTTCTATATAGTATTAGGTATATATATTTCTTCAGAGCATATAAGCTTACTTATTATTTATTTATTTTCATGCCTTGCAATTTATTAAGACTAGTCTTTCTAGTCTTAGACTTGTCCATATCAAGTCAAAACGATTTTCTTTTTTTTTCTTTTTGGGACTAGTCTATTCTTAGTCCCAGGTTGCCTTGATGAAGCTAAAGCTCCCAATACATGATTGAAATACCTTGATGAAGCTAAGCTTTCCAATACTTGACCAATTTATTACGTTTATTTGCTTATGAGTATTTCATTCTATCTTATTATGTATTGTTCTTATCTTTACATTGTTACATAATCATGTTCATGCATGGTTAGAATATTGTTGCCTTAAATAAAAAATAAATAAAAATGGGTTTTTTCTTAAATAAAGAAAAGTATCTTAACAAAAGGAATTTTCAACAAAAAGATCTAAGTTTTACTTTTAATAAACTCTTTTCAAAGGATAAACTAATCATAAATTCTAGAAGAAGTAGTAATGTAGATTTCTTCAAATTAATAAAAGGAACTCATTTCTTTTATAAATCAAAATTAAATACTCCATAAAAATAGAATTTTTCTTAGTATTAAAAGATTTTAACCAAACCATATCTTTTATAAAACTTAAATAGGTTCACTATAGAGTTCGAAAATCACATACTAAGAAAGTCTCTTCAAAACTTAATTTTTATATGTTGTTATTCTCTTTTCAAAATTAAAATAAAAAATTTACTAAGATATAATATTGACAATTCTTTATTAGGAAAGCTTTTCTTATAAACTTATCCAAAAGAATTATTCCACCACTTGATAAATATTAAGAATAAAACAAGTTTTTCAAATCAAGGTAAAATCAACTCACTATTTTAGAAACCAACTTAAAAAAATAATATTTGCCAAGAAAGTAAAGTTTTAAAGATAAACTTATTTTTCTAAAGAAGAAAAAGGATATAAAAATGAAAGTAAAACATACATTTAATACAACTCCAAATATTTGACTACACCAAAAACTTAAGAAAATTTTGAAAAGGCTATTTTTTTCAATCACTAGAAGTAAAGTTGGTAGATAACTGAAAGAACCAAATTTTTTTTTTTTTTTTTGGAATGAATTTACTTTGAAAAGTGAGAAAATGAAATTATAATAGGAAAAACACTCACTCATAACAACTTAAGAATTTTTAAAGTTTCCTTTTAGAAATTCAAAAAGGAGAAAATTTCAAAATTTTTTCTTTTAAAATTCTTAAAGATAAATTGTTTGTGGAATATCAATGTTGAGACAACACTACAAAAATCATGCATAAAATATGAGTGTATATATATGTTCAAAGGATTTTTCAACTATACAAATATCCATATATTTTGCTTAAAGATTTTTGAGTAAAGAGAAGTTTGGAAAAATCATATTTTGTGAACTATAAATTCGTAACTATTATGTACCGTAGTAGTTTGTAACCCAAATGGCTTTTTATAACAAAAATAACCTTAGAAATAGATAGATCTTTTCGAGTAGGTAAAAAACAGTCTATTATATGCACAATTCCGAGTTAAAATGACCAAGTTATGGCCATTTTAAGTTGGAATTATTCTCTATACGAATTTTAACGATCTTGAATCAACAAGAAAAATCATTATGGGTATTCTTCTTGATTAGGTGATCTCGAAGAGGAGTGTTCATACCTTGAGGATTATTTCGATTAGTGGAATTTCCAATCGACTCATCTATAAGAAAGAAGTGTCCTCATGGACGAGTGAGTTTATTTCCTACCTTTTTCATACTTGTTTGTACTTGTAGCTAGAGGCACTAGAAGTAGGAAAAGATGAAAATGAATTATGTATGATAATATTGGTTGAAAGAATGCTAAGCATACCGAGACATGAATCGTTGTTAATTAACTTGTGTTTTACTATTATTATGTTGGAGTGTGTGCAAATTCTGTGATCACCTTTAAATTACTCTAATCATATATTATGAGTTATATTAATTGATTTATGTATGTCACGTAGTTAGTTTCATTTCATGAGTTACTGTACTCGATGGGACAAGAGTATAGTAGCTGGGTTTGTAGGAGCCATAAATCTGTAAGATGCGCGAATAGGAGCCTGAAACAACTATTTCAAGATGGGCGAGTAGGAGCCTGAAATAAACTACATAAGTTAGATTTTTAAGATGGGTTTTAAAGAGCCTGAAACACCTAATCTTGAATGGAGGGGTAAATTCATTCAAATATATGATTTCCGATAGATCATATGTATTGCTTGTTCATTTGCTTGATGCATTCATATGCTTGTTTAATAACCTGTTTGAAATTATTGATACGAGTACGGTAATTCAGGAATAATCTCACTAAGCTAGTTATGCTTATACTCTGATAGACTTTGTTGTAATAGGACCAATACCTTTTATGTCCGAGGACTTCATATACTCGAGTGTGATTATGTTTTGAGGAGCTTTTGGAAATCCTTTGAAGATCTGAGGCTAAATATCCTTTAATATCTTTTAGTGTTAGTATTGTTTCCTTGTGTGAAAGATTAAGTCGATATTATGATTATTTGGAGATTTATAAAGGAAAAACCCCTACGATGATGTAAGGATTATATTCTTATAATATTGAAATGAGATGGTTATATAGAATTCTTGTATGATGTATTTACTATCTAGAACTATATTTCCCATCGGTGTCTCCTATTGTTGTGATAGATGCCTTACATATGGTGTTGAAACTTTCGCATGACTTCGGAAAGTCATTCTTAAGTTTTAATACCGTATGTGGTGGATTGCCACGTTTAGGGTACCCTTTGGGATGTGACACTTTAAAAGATGAATTTTGGATACATGCTATATAAGAAGAATTAAAGCAGTTCATAAGAAGGCATAGATTTTGATGAGACCTTTTCCCCAATTACTAGACTAGAAGCGATTAGAATGCTTTTGACATTTGCTGTATTTAAGAATTTTACTCTTTTTCAAATGGATGTAAAAAATGTTTTTTTTAATGGTTTTATAAAAGAAGAAGTTTATGTAAAGAAACCACCGGATTTTAAAAATAATGAATTCCCTGATCATGTCTTCAAAGTAAATAAAGCTTTTTATGGTCTCAAGCAAGCTTCTAAAGCTTGGTATGAAAGACTCAGTAACTTTCTTTTAAACAATGGATTTTCTAGAGAAAAAATTGATACAAATCTATTTATCAAATATCATAAGTCAGACACATTGATTGTGCAAATCTATGTGGATGATATTGTGCTTAGAGCTACTAATATGAGTCTTATAAATGAATTTGTGGAATCCATGAAGAAAGAATTTAAAAGAAGCATGATGTGAGAACTCAATTATTTCCTTGGTATTCAAATAAAATAATCTGAAAATGGAACCTTCATCAATCAATCAAAATATACAAGAGATTTATTGAAAATGTTTAAAATAGATAATTGTAAAATGAGACCTATACCTATGAGCACAAATGTATTACTTGATAAAGATGAAAATGGAAAAATAAGTGTGAAAAGCTTTATAGAGGCATGATAGGCAGTTTGTTATATGTAACAGCTTCAAGCTATAATATCATGTTCTCAATGTGTGTATGTGCACGATTTTTATCTTGCTCAAAAGAATCACACTTGAAGCAGTAAAACACATATACAAGTATCTTGCAAGCACCCTTGAAATTGGCTAGTGGTATCCAAAGTTTACCTCTTTTACTCTAGTTGAATACTCCGATGCTAACTTTCCTAGGTGCAAAGTAGATTGGAAAAGCACAAGTGGCACATACCACTATCTTGGAAATTCCTTAATATCTTGGTATTCAAAGAAGTAAAATTAATGCAAAAACATGAACCCTATGTATAGAAACCTAAGACCCAAACAATCACTGATGGAATACGAACCCTAGGATCGTCTTGAAACAAGTATACAAGAAATTGACCCCAACCAAACCTATTGATTGGAGACATATTTATCAAGAATGAAACTTAACCCTAATTAAACCTATTAATTAGAACCAGAGTTATCAAGATACGGTTCTTATCATAAGAACCAAATGAAAGCTCTCACAGCTGGAGGAAACTCTCTCAAGAAAATATATTCATCATCAGTTATTCATAGATTACATCTAACAAGTATATAAGCTTAAACATGGAAACCTAAAAGACATAAAGAAATAAAACAGTCAACCAAAAGAAAGTTAGCGGCCTAAAATTATAAGCTAACAGCTTATACCAACTAAACTGGCGGCGTTAAAGGCGGCTTTAAAAAAAACGATTCTATAGGTGTTAAATCCAACCTAAGTCTTCTACATTGGCGGCATAAATATGAAAGATGATTGCTTTGAGGTCGATGTACAGGCTACTATCCAAGCTTTTAATTCCTCATTTATTACATGATCATCCATGTTGACTTTGAAATGTTTTGATCCCTCACAATGACATCCTCTAATTCCCATCATTCTCTCCTCCTCTGAAAAAAATCGTCCTTGAGTCTTTACTATCTTTGCAATAAATTGAAATTGATCATCTCCTCTTGGAAATTTCTTCTTACACATGTGCACCCATTTGTCTAGTCCAATTGCAATCTCTTTTACAGCAAGTAATGGCAGCAAATCTTTCAAAGGTGGTATTTTAGCTGGACTTTCATCAAAATCCTCATCATTAACATGACAACATGTGTGGAAAATGTTATCATAGTACTCTTCATTATCATTTCTTTTAGGTTGCATATTTAGAGCACACCTATTGACTAACAATTCACCTTTAATAGTTACTTCAAGATCAATATCGCTACAATCTTGTAGTGGTAGCATCTCATCATCATCATAACTAACACTCTCTATGTCTCCATTTTTCAAAACAATCGTAGCTCGTGTATTTGGACATTGTGAAGCAATATGCCCAAATCCTTGACACTTGAAACACTTGATATCATGCAATCTATAAGAGGATTTTTTAGGGTTACCTTTAGAAAACACAGTAGAATCCTTTTTTTTTATATAAAATCGAGATTTATTAAAAAGAGAAAAAAAAAGTACATCAGAAAACAACCCTTAAAAGGGCCATATACACAAGAAAAGCTAAATAAATCTATAGTTCTCTTTTCCTATACAATCATTATAGATGAGACTAGGACAAGAACTAGGAACTGGATTCCACCAAATGATATCAGAAAGGTTGAGCGCTTTCATGGATAGATGATCAGCAACTGAATTTCCTTCCCTATAGATATGACTGATATGCACCTGACAATTACTTAGGATATGCAGGCAATGTTCCCATTGATCTCTAAGTCTCCATTGACAGTAGAATCCTTAGCATTTGCATCTTCTTTAGGTTTTAAGTCAGCTTTGTCTTCCTTCCAATTTGTCTTCCATGAAGAACTAAAAGTTGAGTCATACTTCGAATTGCCCCTAGACTTCAATTGCTTTTTCACCTTGATAGCCTTGTGTAGTTCCTCCATCTCCACATAATGATGTAATTCTACTACGTCAGTTATCTCTCTGTTCAACCCATTAATAAATCTTGCCATTGTTGCCTCACAATCTTCCTCTACATTAGCCTTTATCACTGCTATCTCCATCTCTTTATGATAATCTTCTACACTCAAGGAGCCTTGAGTCAATCCTTGCAACTTTTTGCACAAATCCCTATAGTAATGGCTAGGAATAGACCTCTTTCTCATCACAACTTTCATCTCCTCCCATGACCTAGTAGGTCTTTCTCCATATCTACTCCTGTTACACATAAATTGATATGATGTTTACAAAGCTCTCCTAGGTAATTAGCCTAGGGTCTTATTATGTTATAGGGTATATTGATATGATGATATATATTGTTACAGTAATTGTTAAATCACATTAGTATTTATTGCAATATTTCATTTATGATCTAGTTTACTTATAAATCATGTATCTTCATTACAAGTAGGTAAGTTATTATGATTAATGTAATATTAGTAATAAATAATAAGGATCTTAATATTGTTAACTTTTTAGAATGCTCTTAATATGTGGATCAAGTATGGTGTTATTATTTATCATATAGCAAAATAATTTTGTTTATTTTTACTACAATACATATATTGTTGGTTACGATATACTTTTGATATTATTAACACTACTACTATAAATTGTAGTAATAGTTTGTCATATACTTATTATATATTATGTGTTTAAGATAACGATATGATTAATTTAACAAAGTGCAATATTTTATGGGTATCAATTTTTAGAGTTTTGTATTTTATTATCATTACTTGTTTTATATTTTAAATATTTCCATATATAATAAAATATTTATATGATTTCAATGACTTCTAGGGGTTTTGCTTGTTAAAGAAGATAGTGCCATTAGCTTCTTTAAGAGGTTACAATCGTTTTAATTATAAATCTATAAAATAATTATTTATGACTATTTTCAAAAGTTGTTCAAACGTTATGTGATTCTACTTGTTTGATGAATTTAGAGATATATTTATTTTTAGTTGTTGACGCTAAGTTTTCGCTTAGTGATTTATTACGCTATTCTTATTTGAAAATCTTTTAGGCATATTTATTGTTTTTCTAATTATTTTTCGAAATTGACAAATAATTCTTTTAAGTTTGCTAGAGCCTTAATAATTACTTCATTAATTCTTTGGTTTATCATTACTTATTGATCACAAAAGGTTAGGGGAAATTTGTTGATAATGATTATGATTTCTTACACTAGGATTAAATTGTTTATAATATTAATATTCTTAAATCACAAAAAAATCGAGAGTGATTTTTGCGACTTTTCTCAAAGCTTCTTTAAGACTTCTTATCTTATTATTGTCAATTATCAAAATTAGGTTATGCAAAAATTAGGGAGTTTACATGCCAACCTATGAGGAAACCAGTAATCTAAATTGGAACAATAACTCTTGTATCATCTAAGAACCGATGGAAACACTGTTGGTTATATGGAAGCAAGAACTTTGGTATAGTGAAGACGCCACAGTCAGTAATGGCAAACCAATTGATAAGTCAAGGTGAATATCGGGAAAACCCTTGATAAGTTCAGATAAATTTAATCAAGAATTCAAAGAGAAATCTCTCTCAATTTTTATTCAACAAAATATTTTCGAATGGTTACAACCAAAGTTTTTTATAAACTAAACATGGAAAATAAAAAAAACATAACATAAAAGCTAGTGGCCTATATTACAAATTGGGTGGCCTAAAATAAAAACAATAAATTGAAATTATTTGCCGAAGCAAGAAGGTCGGTGGCCTATAGGTTTACGCCGGCAGCGTATGTATGAAGGCTGGTTGCCTTTGGCCGGCGTACAGCATAATTCTTCAAGGTTGGCATCTTTCCATTCTAGGCCAGTGACTTTTGATGTTCCAACACTTGTTTGATGCAATTTGAAGTTTCAACACTTGAAAGGCTTTAATCATTCATGCTCCAAACTATTTTATAAGCTTGTTTGACTCATGTTTTTATCATTGTAACTCTAGTTATTGGGCCTCTAATTCCTCGAAATGTATTGTTGGATTTGGACTCGGTTGGCTCTAAGCTTGATGTTATCTGATTTGCATCATTCCCTCCTTTCTCTAAAAGATTCATCCTCAAATCTCTTTCTTAAACTCTTCCATATTGCATCTATATGTTGGTTTACTAGGAGTAAACTCAATTTGATGCTCTTTTCCATTTGGAATTTCTTGGGGAAACAATTCTTTATATGCCTGCAAATGAGAAACAATACTAAGCAAAGATTAGTTAGTATTAGAATAAGCTGCCTCATTGTCATCTCCTTCGCCTTGCACATTCAAAGCACATTAAATCATTAAAAACTCCTCTTGAGCTGGATTCTCAAGTTCCATACTTTTCTTTTATTCTTTTTTCTCATTGCTCACCAGTATGTTTTCATCACTCTTTTTCTCACTCTTACTCATTTGTACAACCTCATTTTTTTTTTCATCTTTCTTATTCTTTTCTTGAGTAGTTTTTTGTTTTTCTTTCATCCCGAACTCTCTTGCTATTCTTATTTGATCCTCAATACTTCCCATGGATTGAGGGGTGTTAAAATCACATGCCTTTTGTTTAGAACCATAGAATAATGATTCTTATCATACTTCGCTCTCCTATTGTAAACTCCTCAATTTTAGGGTAAATTTAGAGTAAACCCTAACCCTAGCTAAACCGGAACTTTAAAAGTCAACAAAAAGTAAGGCATACTAGTAGTTTTAGCTCCGGTAATCCCGTGCTTGAAGCCTAAGAACAATAGAAATGCGTTAATGGCAGATTATAGTTTGGAATAATATAAGATAGATTGAAAAGATCATATTTGTCAAAAATTTGATCATTTCAGACCCGAGCTAGATCAGTTCTTGAAAAACATGTCTTGATGCTCGGGATAGTAAAAATTATTTGAAAACATGGTTAGACTCGTAATTTGACAAGGATTCATAAAATATCAATTTCGAATTTTTTCGGTATATAAAAATATCAGATATAGCCTTTTTTCGCATATTTTCTTTATTGTATGTAATTTAATTGTTTAGTCTGCTATTCATTGTACAATTTCTACTATTCATTACTATTCCTATCTCTACTTTTTTTATTGCCTACTTCTTACATCCTACAAATCTATTACTTACAATTTATCTTCCCAATACTACTTTTACATAACTTCTCCTATACTTCTTTACTTTTAATTATCCAAATTGATTTTTTTTTCATTCTCTCTCTCCCTCTTAATTTCTTTTTTTTTCAATTTATTTTATTATATCAAATTTTCCTACACAAATCTTTATAAATATTGCCTCTCCCTTCCCTTCACACATTTTTATTTCACTTAACAAAACTCTACCACATTTTTCTCTCCAAAATTCTCTTTCCAACTCTCTCTTCTTTACATAAAACTATCTACTAATACTTCATTTCTTCTCCAATCAACAAATAACCTTAGGTAAAAATCCTAAAACTATCTTCATGTTCATGTTAACATAATATGACCATAGTGTATATTTCCTAAATTCATGGGCATTATGGAAGCAACAAATATATTCATGTCTTGTTTAACAATGTTCAAGTATTACTGTTGTTGTTGTTATATTATTATGTTTTATTATTACTCCTAATCTAACTTTATATATTATTAAGTATATATATATATATATATTTTTAGAGCCTATAAGCTCACTAACATAATTTTTTATTTATTTATGTTGTGATATTTCTTGCAATTTATTTACTTCATGTAATTTTATTAAGACTAGTTTTTCTAGTCTTAAACTTATCCTTATCAAGTCAAAACAATCTTTTCTTATTTTATTTATAGACTTGCGCATGTCTAAGTTCGAGAAGCCTTGATTCAAGCTAAAACTTCCTAATACTTGATTTTTATAATGTGTTTACTTTATTTTTATGTATTTTATCGTTTATATGATCTTTTTTTTTATTACTATTATGTTACTTATCTACAAGCTCATAAGCATCCATGATTATATTATTGTTGTCTTCATAAAAGAAGTTCTTCCTTTGATAAAGAAAATAAGACTAAGCTCTTTATAGAATGATTTTTTGTCACTTATGAAAATTTTTTTATTAAAGACTTAGTATTGTGTTCCAACAAAATTCTCTTGAAAAATTTAGACAAATTCATTATAAATTTTAGTGTTGTTATTATGCAAGACTTTTTCAAAATTTAACTAAGTAGTTTCATTACTTTCTGTTCAAACTACCAAGAATAAAATTTATTATTTAAAACCTTAATATTGATAATTCTTTGATATACAAATTTTCTTATAAATCTTTAATAAAAACTAAGAACTAGACAAGTTTTTCAAGTTAAGCAAAAATCAACTCACTATATAAAAATCCACTTAAGGATAAAAGTAGGTAGATAATTTAAAAGACTAAATTTTTTGAATTTAATTTATCTTTCAAAAAGTTAAGGAAATAATTATAATAAGAAATCACCTGCTTGTAATAACTCAAAAGATTTTAGTTTCTTTCTAACAACTTCAAATAAATCTGTCAAGTTTCACTTTTTCAAACTCCTAAGACAAGTTGTTTTATGAAAAATCATTGTTGAGACGAATCATGCATATAATATGAGTTTATGTATGTATTACAAAGATTTTTCAACTATATAAATATCTATGTGTTTGCTGTAGACTTTTTAAATGAAGTAAAATTTTGAAAAGTTACAATTTAAAGGCTGGGTTTTTTGTAACTATTCTGTATCATGTTGTTCTAAAATCCAAAAGACTTTTTATGATAAAAATAACCTTTTAAATAGATAGATCTTTTTGAGTAGATAGAAAACGATACCTTATATGCGAAATTACGAGATAAAATGAGCAAGTTACGGCCATTTTAAGTTAGAATTTCCACAATCAGAATTTTACCATGAATTTCAAGATAGAATTAGAAATGTAAGTAAAGCTTCCACGAAATACTCATTATGGGTTTTTTTTTTACTTAGGTCACGAGGAAGTAGAAGTCTCGTATCCTCAAGATTACTTTGATTAGGAGCTTTTCCGCATCATGGCCGAGCGAGTTTATTTCCTTAAGTTTTATACTCAAGCTTGTGCTTATAGTGTTAAAGCACTAGAAGTAGGATAAGATAAAAATGGAAAGTGCATGTGCCTTATCATGTTTGTTAAAATTATGTTAAGAATATCGATGCGTGAATTGTTGTTAATTAAAAGTTTGATATATATATTGCCATGTTGATGTTTTTGTAAATTCTATGATCATCTCTAAGATATTTTAATTACATAAAAGAATTTAATAAATGGATTCATACATATCATGTGGTGAGTCACATTGCATTCGATATTATACATTTGGTGGGACAATGGTATAATAGTATTTGTTGGTATAATCGGTAGTATCTACATGTTGGCAAGTAGTAGCTGGTATGATCTACATGTTTTGTGTTAGCGAGTAGTAGCCGGTACGATCTACATGTTTTGTATTGGTGAAAAGTAGCCGGTATGATCTATAAAATTTTTTTGAAAAAGGATTGGTCATAAATAACCACTGCACCTAACCCTGAATGAATGGCGTAAATTCATTCAACATATGGTTCCCTGAAAACCATATATCTTGCTTGCTTACGTGTTTGATGTATCTCATATGTTTCTCTAATTATAACTTCTTTGATATTTTGATTTGAGTATGATAACCCAAGAATATTCTCACTAAACTAGTTAAGCTTACACTCCCATAGATTTTGTTGACACAGGAACATCCTTTAATCTACCTAAGGTCCCCTTATATCTAGGTTAGACCATACCTTGGGAAAGCTTTTTTGGGGAAATTCGATCAAAGGCTTTAGATAGAAACTCCCTTTAAATCATTTGGCTATAAAGTTTTATGTATGTAAGACTAAAGTTGTATAGCAGATCCTTGGAAATTTATTGGAAAAATGTCCTTAAGTTTATGCAAAGACTTTTGTAGACACCCAATTTTTGCCCAATTAATTAAGGCTTAAATTTATAAAGTTAATTAAACAAAATCTTCATTTTTGTTTAATTAAACTCATTTTTCCAAAAACCTTAATTAAGTATTGATGGAGTTAGCTAAATGATCAAGGCACAGGCCAAATGGCCTGTTGGTTAAATACATTGACCCAAATACACACCTAAGCTCAAGGACCCAAGTTCAAACCTTAGCAAAGGCAAATTTTTGCCTTTTTATCATCTCATATTTTTGCCTTCTCAAAGTGACTTTTTGCCTTACTTTGCATCAATTTTTAACTGACAAAACATCATTAATTGTTGAAATTGATGATGCAATTGCAAAGTAGACATGGAATATGAAAGATCAATGCACAATTCATGTGTAAAAACAACCCAAAAGTCACAAAATTCGTGCTAAAAAATTGGGAAAAAATACAATTTATAAAGCATTCAATCGCACATAAATGAGGAGTTACAAGAATTGATAAAATTGGATGATTCATCTACCCACATTGAATGATTGGATGAAGAATATGAAAGATCAATCATCAATTCATCAGTTTGAAACAAATTAAACATGAATCATTGAATTAAATTCGTGTAAACAAAGAGGCAAAATCGATTCATTTCTAAAACAGTACGAAACGTAAAATTGAGCTTGCAACCTATAAATAGAGGGTCATAGGATCAAAAGGCATAAGTCAATTTCGAAGAAACACACACATAACAATATCAATTCGAAATTTTCAAATTTAAGATGTAAGATTTGAATTTTTCAAATTCGAAGTGATTGGATCAGATTTGATCCAAATTGAATGGTTTAGGAGTGTTGGAAATAAGTTTTAATTGTTTTAGTGTGCTTGGATTTGATCAAATTGATCAAAATCATCTCTGCAAATTTTTTTTTATTTTTTCCGTTTGAGCCGCCGACGACCACCACCACGAACCGCCGCTTCCGGTGGATCTGGGCGCAATCCACCACCGCCACCAGCTTCGGCTCCACCACAGGCGTCGGACCGACAAACCCCCAGCCGCCGACGACAACTAGAGCCGCCGGAATCCTCCTCGAAAGGTCGCGACTTCGTATTCTTCACCCGACGGTCCGATCCGACCCGAAATCCGACCCGAAAATCCGAGATCCAACCCACCCATTGGTCAACGGTCAGCTCCAATCACGGCTCATATTCAATCAAGCAGATCAGACGGTCCAGATTTGATCAAGCAGATCAGCGGCTCAGACTCAATCAAGCAGATCAAACGGTCCAGATTTGATCAAGCAGATCAGCGACCCAGATTTGATCAAGCAGATCAGACGGTCCAGATTTGATCAAACAGATCAGATGGTCCAGATTTGATCAGCAGATCAGCGCCCAGATTTGATCATCCAGATCAGATGGCTCAGATTTGATCAAGGTAATTAACGCCCCAGATCGAGTCAACGATATCAGACGGTCCAAATCAAGCAAGCGCGACCAACGCTCCAGATCTGATCCGCTCCATCCAACGGCCCAAGTCAATCCGTATTATTTTATTATATAATTAATTACAGAAAATAGTAAAAAATAGTAAAAAATTCATAAAAAATTCAGAAAAATTCAGAAAAATCCAGAAAAATTAAAATAATTATTTTTCATATAAATTTATTTTTTTGATATTTTTGAACATTTTTGAATATTTTTAATATGTATTTATACATAAATTGCTTTTAGAAATGTGTATTTAATGCATGAAAATAATTTTAACGTATTGTAAAATATTTTGAATATGTTGTGAATTTATGTGATGATTAAAAAAAATAATAATAATAAAAATAAATAAAAATGACAAAATTGGATTTTCCAAAACCAAAATTTTTTATTAAAAAAATTGATTTTTTTGGACTTAGAAAAATATGTTTTTAATAAAATAAAAAATAAATTGATTAGATCATAGGATCATCAAAAATGATTTTCATAAAAATTCAAAATTTAATGAATTTAAAGTGAAGAGAGTTCAAAAATTAAAATTGATCAACAAACTAAGGTTTTTTAAAAGAACTACGTTTTGTCTGATCTCGATTATCGAGTACGTAGGCACCTATGGGGCGACAATAAAAAATGAAAAAATATTTTTTGTTTATCATTTTGGTTATTTTTGTGTAATTTTTGAGAAATAAAAAAATAAAAATATAAAAAGAAAAACAAAAAATGTGACTTGTAAATATTTTTATTTGAATTTTTGAGCATATAAAGGATAGATATAAATTTAAAATTCCGAAAGTGTAACCAATTTGGTTTTAATAGGTTAGCCCCCGAATCCATGATATCTGGTTTTTTAAAAAAGTTTGTTTTTTTAAAAATCAAATTTTTTCGCAGACTAGTAGCTAAGTTAGGATCAACCGACCTATTGATCCTAGCTTTTGTTGTTTTTTTTTTTTATTTATATCAGGTGGCGACTCTAAAAAGTTTTTCAAAAATTAAAAATTTCTTTTAACCCCTAGTCGAGGATTCATGTTAAATGGGTTCGGGTTTAATGTGAATCGGGTTAGAAGAAATGAACCAGATAGTGGAAAAATCCAAGCTCGACAGCTTGGCGACTCCACTGGGGATTTTTTTTTTAAAAAAGAGGGCTAGCCACTTCGGAATTATAAATTATAAATTTATCCTTGCTTATTTTTTTTGTAAATTACCATGTGAATATATACATTATCATCCTTTGTATATTATATTGAATAATTGTTTTGTAAATATATATGCTAACCTTGCAAGTATGAAAAATACAAAACAAAAGCTTGATTGTTTGTTTATTTGCATTTGCATTTGCATTAGCATGATTGTGTGCTAGATACGGTCGTACCAGGGCCGTCTTAAGAGCCTAAGCGAGGAGCTCGAAGTAAGGTCCGGGGGCTGTGGTTTCCACCCTCTAGATCAAGAAATGACTCCCACTCCGGTTTAGCCTTATGATCTGCTAGACCGGGGGACCTATAGAACCTCACCAAATCATGCATTCATTAACATGGGATTTTGACCAAACTTTTCAAAAAAATGGAGTTGTATTTTCTTCCAAAAAATGTTTTTTCAAAAATAAAAAAAATTTCAAAAAAGTCCACCAAATTTTTTTTTTTAATGTGGAGTTGTTTCTTTCCTAAAAAAGGAAGTTTTCAAAAATCAAACATTTTTTTTAGTAAATAAAATTTTAGATTGAAATGGTTTTTAAACCTTTATTTTTAAAAAAAAATAATACCACTTCAAGTAAAGTTTTTTTTTTTTTTTGTCATTATCCCCATTGGCATGGATAGTGACTAATTTCTTTTTTCTCAAATGGAGTCTTAATTAATTTTGTTATTTTTCAAAAAAAAAAGAAGATTTTTCAAAAAAATGATTTTCATCAATTCCAACAAAACTTTTTTCACCAAAACTTTCAGGGTCCTTATCTCCATTTATATGGATAGTGACAAAATTTTTTTTTAAAAATGGAGTTATTTTTTTTTTAAAAAAAAAAGTTTTAAAAAAAAATAATTTTTCATCAACTCCAGCAAAATTTTTTCATCAAATTTTCAAGGTCATTATCCCCAATTGCATCTGTATGCTTGCATCTTTTTTAAGAAAAAATAAAATAAAATAAAAAATGTGTACAGTAGACTTGTAAATACTCATAAAGTAAATTTTGTCCACCTATAGTTATAGGTCCTCTCCAATCAAAATTACCTTTGTCATATGTATTCCTCTCCTTTGTCTTCAGGATAATCATCCCTGTAAAAATCAACCCCCATTTGAATTTCCTTCTAAAAGAAAAAGGGGGGTCTTTTTTGTTCCACTATTCTTGTAAAATAATTTTTGCCTTAAAGAAAAAAGAAAAAAATGAATTATTTTTGTAAATATCCTTTTTCCACTTTAGGATAAATAATCATTTTCAAACATTCTTTTTTGTAAATATCCATTAACAACTTTTTTTTTTGAAGATTTTTTTAAAAAAAAGTGAGAACAAAAAGTTGTTGTCTAAAAAAAAAAAGAGAATAAAAGTTTTTCAAACTTGTTCTCCAACAATTTTTTTTAAAAAAAATGAAAATTGTTTTCCAACAAATGAGAAAGAGAATAAAGGTTATTTTCAAAAAATAAAAAAAAAAAAATTAGAAAAGAAGGAAAATTGCCAACAGAAAAAGAATGTTTCAAAATTGTTACCTCAATGATCATTCATTTTAAGCTAAAGGCAAATGAAATCAAAACTAGGGGGCAACCAAAAGGACTTTACCGATTAGGGGCATTTGATAAATCCAAATGGGGCATTTAGTTATATATCCTGAGGCAATAAAAAAATGGATGATTGAAAACCCAAAAATTCTATTAAATAGTGGCCTAGAATGAAAAGAGGCAAACTTAATCCCAAACACTACCCTACACACTAAGAGTGGAGTGAATTGTGAGAGATAAAATGGACTCATTCCTTAAAGGAGGTCTAGTTTGAATTTGATACATAGGTCAAAGTGACATTAGGCATTCATTTCAAAGTCCTAAACACATTATCCTTTGTTAACCCATTTGAGCCTATTAAGGAAGAATTTTTTAAAATTAAGCCCTGTCAAGAACCACCCTACATTAGGGTACCCCACAACGGGGCAATTTGGAGGTCAGGGTCATTATCAAGGAGAAAAAGGATTAACTTATATGCACTTGCCCTAGTTGCATCAATTCAAGAGTAGTCAATTGACATAAATAAATCATTTCCTTTGAAAGGAAGAAGAGTTTCTATCCCAAACCATACACAATCCATATACTTTGAGCTATAAGCCATCCAATGGAAAAAATACAAATCACCTTGCAAAAGAAGAAGAAAAAAGGGATACATGAATAAAGTGCCAAAAAAAATGAAGAATAGCCAAGCAAGGTGATTAAACCAGAAATTAAGCACATGCTCAAAGTTCAAGCCCATCAAAACACAAGGTCCAAAATTTATATCATGGACCCACCCACAATTCCACCCTGATGGAAGACAATCACACAAGCACATGCTCAAAGTTCAAAGCCCATCAAAACACAAGGTCCAAAATTTATATCATGGACCCACCCACAATTCCACCCTGATGGAAGACAATCACACAAGCACATGCTCAAAGTTCAAAGCCCATCAAAACACAAGGTCCAAAATCTATATATGGCCCACCCACAATTCCACCCTGATGGAAGACAATCACACAAGGTGATCATACCCAAACACTGGGGGACATGCTCAAAGTTCAAAGCCCATCAAAACACAAGGTCCAAAATATATATTATGGGCCCATCCACAATTCCACCCTTTAGAGACTCTTTGGATCAAAGGAGTTGATTTATTAATGCTCTTGAAACTAGGAATAAGTGCATATTCAAGTTTTCCTTAAGGGTTCTTGACTTGTAAACCCGGGATGTGTTGAAAAATTTAAAAAAAAAAAGCCTTTATGAAATATCTCTTTTTGATTAAAGCCAACAACCAAAAGCCCACATTACAGTCCAAAAAAGACCTAATAGATTGACCAAAGTGTGTCACTTGCAAGCGGACCATAATTTTTGGAATCCGAGTCAAATGTGTGAAAATAAGCCTAAGAGAGTGTAAGGAAGTCCTCTTTGATTAGGTAACTTAAAATAAGATAACCAACCTTGGTGTAAGAATCATCCCAGGGGCATGAAATCATTTGCCCCAATTTGAAAGAAGTCTGCCTCAGGGTTAGGAATTAATTGCCCCAAAGTTGGAAACAATGCCCCAATTTTCAAATTAATGTCCTAAAAGAAAAACTTTGCCCCCAATGATTAAAATTTTTCAATAAAAGACCTTAGGTGGTTAATAGTGAAGCCTTAGGCTGAAAAAAAAATGAGTGATCAATGGGGCAAACCCTATTTATGATTATTTTTACCTGTTGGTAACTTTAAAAAAAAAGTTAGAATTCAAAAAGAAAAAAAAAAGGAAACTTTTTACCTTTAAAAGGTCCAAGAAAAGAAGGAATTTCTTCCAAAAAAAATAAAAAAAAATTTCCAAATATTTGAAAAGTAATAAAAAAAAGTAAAAAAAAAAAAAGAGAAAATAAGTTTTCTTCATTAAAAGTAAAAAAATTGCCTTTGGTTTAATTTTTAAAAATAAAATAATAAAAAAAACTTTGTAAAAAAAAAAGGGGCATAAGGTTTTGTTTTTAAAGAAAAAAATTCTAAAGGTTTTCTTAAAAATTTTCAATGAAAAAAGGGGAAGAATTTCCCACATTAAAAAATTAGCCAAAAAAAAAAATTCAAGCTACAGTTTTCAAAACTTGATTTTCAAGTTTGTGTTTAAGTTTTAGGATTACCTGCTCAAAGGAGCGTCATCCTATTTGTTTAAGTTTTAGGATCGATTGCTCAAAAAAGCGTCATCCTATCTGTTTAAGTATTAGGGTCACCCGCTCAAAGGGCGTCATCCTACCTGTTTAGGTATTAGGGTCACCTGCTCAAAGGAGCGTCATCCTACCTTTCAATCTTTAGGATTGTATGCCCAAAGGAGCATCATCCTATTTCTTCAGCATCAGGATAGTCTGCTCAAGGGAGCGTTGTTTTTTTTTTTTTCAATCTTTAGGATCGTATGCTCAAAGGAGCTTCATCCTATTCTTCAAATTGAGAATCGCCAACTCAAGGAAGTGTTGTGCTGCCTTGTCAAGTTGTAAGTTTTAGGCCAGCTCAAGGAGCGCCTTAACAAGTCGAGTGTCAGCTCGAGAAGCGCACTAATGTTAAAACCAAACGCCAGTTCATAGGGTACGTTTGAGCCAAGTTTCCAAAGTTTTCAAGAAAAGCTTGAAGTCCATCCGAGTCTTCCAAGAAGAAAGAAAAACTTGAAGCCCATCCAAGTTTTCAAACCAAGTCTTCCAAAAAAAAAAAAAGAGAAAGAAAAAACTTGAAGCCCATCCAAGTTTTCAAACCAAGTTTTTCAAAAAAAAAAAAAAAAAAAACTTGAAGCCCATCCAAGTTTTCAAAGCAAATGCTTGAAGCCCATCCAAGTCTCCCAAAAAAAGAAAAAAGCCTGAAGCCTATTCGAGTTTTCCAAAAAAGAAAAACCAAGTCCCTAAGTGGATCAGAAAAAAAAACCAAGTCCCCAAGTGGATCAGAAAAACCAAGTCCCTAAGTGGATCAGAAAAAATCAGTTCCCCAAGTGGATCAGAAAAAAACCAAGTCCCTAAGTGGATCAAAAAAAACCAGTTCTCCAAGTGGATCAGAAAAAAAACCAAGTCCCTAAGTAGATCAGAAAAAACCAGTTCCCCAAGTGGATCAGAAAAACCAAGTCCCTAAGTGGATCAGAAAAAACCAGTTCCTCAAGTGGATCAGAAAAAACCAGTTCCTCAAGTGGATCAGAAAAAAAACCAAGTCCCCAAGTGGATCAGGAAAAAACCAAGTCCCCAAGTGGATTGAAAAATCACAAGTACCCCTCAGTTTAGACTCGACAGATAGTCTAGTACTGACCAAAATTCAAAATCCATCCTTTTGAGATGGTGACCAAATACAAAATCCATCCTTTTGAGATGGTGACCAAATACAAAATCCATCATTTAGAGATGGTGACCAAATACAAAATCCATCCTTTAGAGATGGTGACCAAATTCAAAATCCATCCTTTTGAGATGGTGACCAAATACAAAATCCATCCTTTAGAGATGGTGACCAAATTCAAAATCCATCCTTTGAGATGGTGACCAAATACAAAATCCATCCTTTTGAGATGGTGACCAAATTCCAAATCCATCCTTTAGAGATGGTGACCAAATACAAAATCCATCCTTTTGAGATGGTGACCAAATTCAGAAGTCCATCCATTCCAGATGGTGACCAAGACCAAATGACCAAACCAAAGCCCATAGGTCCGGCAAATGACCAAATTAAAGCCCATAGGTCCGACAGATGGCCTATCATTTTTCTAAATCTAGGCCCGACAGATGGCCTATCATTTTCTAGACCCGACAGATGGTCTATCAGTTTTCTAAGTCTAGGCCCGACAGATGGCCTATCATTTTCTAGACCCGACAGATGGCTTATCATTTTTCTAAATCTAGGCCCGACAGATGGCCTATCATTTTCTAGACCCGACAGATGGTCTATCAGTTTTCTAAGTCTAGGCCCGACAGATGGCCTATCATTTTCTAGACCCGACAGATGGTCTATCGGTTTTCTAAGTCTAGGCCCGACAGATGGCCTATCATTTTCTAGACCCGACAGATGGTCTATCAGTTTTTTAGTCTAGGCCCGACAGATGGCCTATCATTTTCTAGA
Source organism: Combretum micranthum (assembly GCA_024138025.1). NCBI lineage: Eukaryota > Viridiplantae > Streptophyta > Magnoliopsida > Myrtales > Combretaceae > Combretum > Combretum micranthum. The sequence goes on from JAMXBD010000702.1 coordinate 73,573, forward strand.
CCCGACAGATGGTCTATCAGTTTTTTAGTCTAGGCCCGACAGATGGCCTATCATTTTCTAGACCCGACAGATGGCCTATCATTTTCTAGACCCGACAGATGGTCTATCAGTTTTCTAAGTCTAGGCTCGACAGATGGCCTATCATTTTCTAGACCCGACAGATGGTCTATCAGTTTTCTAAGTCTAGGCCCGACAGATGGCCTATCATTTTCTAGACCCGATAGATGGTATATCAGTTTTTTAGTCTAGGCCCGACAGATGGTCTATCAGTTTTTTAGTCTAGGCCCGACAGATGGCCTATCATTTTCTAGACCCGACAGATGGTGTAAACCCCTGTTTTCTAAGCCCTAAATCTTAAGCCGGAAAGTCTACCGGAGACCTTAGGTCAACGGATCATGAGTAAAACCCTACAGTTTAGATCCTGAAAACCCGAGTTCGCAAATCGAGGAGTCGAAAAATAATTAAAGTGTTTAGAATAGTCCGTAACAATATTTGAATTATTAAAAATATCAGATTGGTTCATTTTCGGCTCATTTCGAACCCGTTTGGATACTGCTTTGGAAAACGTGTCCCGGGGCTCGAAAAAATTAAAAATATATCTTTAATATTTTTAGACTCGTATTTTTATAAGGATTTCAAAAATATCAAGTTTAGAATTTTTCGGATTCTAAAAATATCAGTTATAGCTCATATAAGCTTATTTTACTCTTACCGGTAACTTAATTGTTAAATTTCTAAAATAATTTGATTGATTATTTCATTTAAATCATAAAAATTCTGCTACTTAAATGAAAATATTTTTCTTAATTTATTTTATATATTTTCTTATTCAAAAAGCCACTTTATCAACCCATACCTCAAGTACACATACATTATCATTACTACACATTATTATGTCTTCTTTTGCTTTTTCTTACACTTCCATTTCCCAAAATTTGCAGCTGCCCATTCCCCATAAAATTTGTTACACTTTCAAAATACAAGTTAAAATCAAACAAAACCACCCCCTACACTACACTATGTTTCACGCCAGCCCCCTCCCTTGCAGCTGCATGTGTTTTATTTTTTTTTAAAAATTATTTAATACACTTTTAACTTTATGAAAACATCTCATTCCTTCCCTCTTTCATATTGTAAACCCTATATTTTTCCTCTCTCTTTTTCCCTCTCTTTTCCTCTCTTCCTTGCCTTGTCTTCTTGAAAACAAGCTGTCCCCATTTTTCTTTCTTGCTTCCATACATATTTCTTGCAATTATTTGAGGTAATCTTTCCTTTTTTGCTCTTATAAGATGTTCTAGGATGATACCATGGATGTTTCATGCATCAAAGGACATTCCACAAGCTTAAAAGGCTATGGATGATGATGCCAAGAAGTGAAACACTCCTCTAGATGATGATCTCTTTTGTTCTTAGTATTTTTGTTATATGGAAGGCTTGTTTATCTTCTTGTTTTTGTGATAGCTTGTAGATCTAAAGTTTTACCAAGCTTTAGTTATGTTTATGTGTAGATCTAGGAGTTTAAGGCCTACTACTAAGTTTTTCTTATGCTTTCATGGATATATATTGAGTAGATCTTAGATTCAAGATGGGATGAAAAAGTAAAATTCGTAACTTGTCAAGGCTCCATGTTAAAAACCCTCTTCCAAGTCTTAAAATGAAAGTTTTTGTTAAGAAAATGAAGGTTTGATGGATGTATATCATCAAGACTTCATCTTACAAGAATCAAAGTTGATTTTCAAAGTTTATTTTCAAAAACAAAAATTGTATTTTCGGATCAAGACAAAGACCTAAAATAAAAACATGTTTTCAACTCACAAATGAGGATTTTATTCAAGAAATGAAGGGTTCTTAGGATATAATATGTGATGGGTTGTTTTTCATGAGTTTTGATGAATTTTCTCAAGAGATATGTCCAAAATAAATTTATGAAAATTCGGATCAAGACCAAGACCTATTTTTGAAACCCATCATCCAACTTTAAAATGAAGATTTAGACAAAAATATAAGGGGCTCTTGATATAGATATCTTAAGGAATGAATTTTCATAAGTTTAAATGAGTTTTCCTACAAGATATAGCTTAAACCAAGTGTTTTGTAAAAGACAAAATTTAGGTCTTGTATTCATTATAAACATTCAAAGAGGAAATTCGTAATTATGGGGAGACCAATTTTTAAAACCTTCTTTTTGATCTCAAAACAAGTATTTTATATTGAAAATGGAATGCTTTGATAATATATAATATAGGAAAATTATTTTCATTGAACTAAGTAAGTTTTAGCAAAGGAATTTCTCAAAACAAAACAATGAGTTTCAACTTGTAAATTTCGGTTTTACGAAAATGGATTCTTAGAAATTTCATTTGAACTTTATGTTTGGTATTAGATAAGTTTGTAATCTCTTAATTTTGTTTTGAGGATCCCCTTGCAAGCTTAGGACTAAAATAAATTGGTCTAAGTAGTTAAATGGAGTAGATATGGAAATTTTTCACAAAGGCTCAAAATCTGGAATTTTCGTAACCCTACTATACAGTAAGTTCCCGACCCCTAAATGATCTTAAATGTTTGAATTAACTTTAGAAATGGATAGCTCTTTCGAAGTAGGTATAAATCGGTATATTATAAGCTAAATTCCGAGTTAAAATGAGTTAGATATGACCTTTTTAAGTTAAGGATTCAACCTAGACGGAAATTGACGAACTTAGTAAATAAAATTGTTAAGTTTAATAGAACTTCATAAGAAATACTCATTGAGGGTATTCTTGTACCTAGGTGAATTGGAGGACGGGTTACCACTTCCCGAGGACTATTACGACTAGTGGATTTTCACTACATGGACAAGTGAGTTCATTTCTCAATTAATTATGCTCTTGGATGTGCTTGTAGTAGTAGTGGCATTAGACTTAGGAAAAGATAAAATTGTGTTTGAATGGTGATCTAAACTTGCATGAAGGAACGATAAGTATATCGAGGCAAGCTTTGTTGTAATAACCTTGTATGAGCTAGTATAGATTTGGAATGTCTGAAAATTGTATGGTCACTTTTAAATTATCTAAGTAATATGTTATGATTATATGAATAAACTGTACATGCATATCACGTAGTGAGTCTTATATCATTATCGAGTATGTCTTTGGTGGGACAAAGGTGTACTCGGGAGGCAGCGGGTCTTTAATGAAAGGGGACTAGGGTCGCATGACTTATGGACCACCCCATTCGAATAATGAAACTATGGTTGCATGACTTATGAACCAACATTAAAAATTGTGGTTGCATGTCTTATGGACCACCCCACTTAAGATTGGGACTATGGTTGCATGTCTTATGGACCAACTTGGAATTGTAGTTGCATGACTTATGAACTACCCCAAACCCCGAATGGAGGGCGTAAATTCATTCACTTATGACTACCGGAAAGTCATATGCTTGTTGCTCATATGCTTGTGCATTCATATGGTTGCTTAATTATAACTTGCTTGTATAGATATTTTAGCTTGGTCGGGCATGTTACTTGAAGAAAATGAATCTCACTAAGCATTAGCTTATACCCCAACAGTTTTTGTTGCAGTGCCTATTTTTGGATGTTCCGAGAGGACATTTGTGCAGGTTTATCACATGGAATTAAAGAGCTTTTGAGGAAGTCGGGACCTAGTATAGGCGTGGACTTCTAGGAAAATCTCTTTAATGTAAGATTCAGATATTTGTAAATGGAGCTAAACGATGTAGACTCCTATTATTTTGGGCGGGTATGCCCCCTTGGCTTTTGTAAAGTTTAACTATTTATCTTGTTGTGATTTATATTCTTAATGCTATATGCTTTCTTAAGACTACTCGAATCAAAGTGTGATCCTAAAAGTTGTGAAGTACACCTTACACCGATATGTAAACTTATGGGATGACTAAGGATGCCATACTTAAGTTTAAATATCGAGTGTGGTGGACTGTCGCGTTTAGGGTACCCTTTGGGGCGTGACAGATGGTCTATCAGTTTTTTAGTTTAGGCCCGACAGATGGCCTATCATTTTTCAAAATCTAGACCCGACAGATGGTCTATCAGTTTTCTAAGTTTAAGTCCGACAGTTGACCTAGCAAATCTCAAAGTCTAAACTCGACAGATGGTTTAGCACAATATAAAAATCTCTTTGTTGAAAATAAAATTTGGGAGGAGAAGCTAAGCAAAAATTGGTTATCTTTTTGTCTTTGTGGCAAAAGTTTTGTTCAAACTTTACCACAAAGAGGGGCAGCTGTAGACACCCAATTTTTGCCCAATTAATTAAGGCTTAAATTTATAAAGTTAATTAAACAAAATCTTCATTTTTGTTTAATTAAACTCATTTTTCCAAAAGCCTTAATTAAGTATTGATGGAGTTAGCTAAGTGATCAAGGCACAGGCTAAATGGCCTGTTGGTTAAATACATTGACTCAAATACACACCCAAGCTCAAGGACCCAAGTTCAAACCCCAGCAAAGGCAAATTTTTGCCTTTTTATCATCTCATATTTTTGCCTTCTCAAAGTGACTTTTTGCCTTACTTTGCATCAATTTTTAACTGACAAAACATCATTAATTGTTGAAATTGATGATGCAATTGCAAAGTAGACATAATATGAAAGATCAATGCACAATTCATGTTTAAAAACAACCCAAAAGTCACAAAATTCGTGCTAAAAAATTGGGAAAAAATACAATTTATAAAGCATTCAATTGCACATAAATGAGGAGTTACAAGAATTGATAAAATTGGATGATTCATCTACCCACATTGAATGATTGGATGAAGAATATGAAATCAATCATCAATTCATCAGTTTGAAACAAATTAAACACGAATCATTGAATTAAATTCGTCGCCGACGACCACAAGAGCCGCTGGAATCCTCCTCGAAAGGTCGCGACTTCGTCTTCTTCACCCGACGGGTCAGATCCGACCCGAAAATCTGAGATCCAACCCGCCCACTGGTCAACGGTCAACGGTCAATGGTCAGCTCCAATCAGACGACTCAGATTCAATCAAGCAGATCAGACGGTCCAGATTTGATCAAGCAGATCAGCAGCTCGGACTCAATCAAGCAGATCAGACGGTCCAGATTTGATCAAGCAGATCAGCGGCTCAGATTTAATCATCCAGATCAGACGGTCCAGATTTGATCAAGCAGATCAGACGGTCCAGATTTGATCAAGCAGATCAGCGGCCCAGATTTAATCATCCAGATCAGATGGCCTAGATTTGATCAAGGTAATTAACGCCCCAGATCGAGTCAACGATATCAGACGGTCCAGATCAAGCAAGCGCGACCAACGCTCCAAATCTGATCCGCTCCATCCAACGGCCCAGGTTAATCCGTATTATTTTATTATATAATTAATTATAGAAAATAGTAAAAAATTCATAAAAATTCATAAAAAATTCAGAAAAATTCAGAAAAATCCAGAAAAATTAAAATAATTATTTTTCATATAAATTTATTTTTTTGACATTTTTGAATATTTTTAATATGTATTTATACATAAATTGCTTTTAGAAATGTGTATTTAATGCATGAAAATAATTTTAATGTATTGTAAAATATTTTGAATATGTTGTGAATTTATGTGATGATTAAAAATAATAATAATAATAATAAAAATAAATAAAAATGACAAAATTGGATTTTCCAAAACCAAAATTTTTAATAAAAAAAATGATTTTTTGGACTTAGAAAAATATGTTTTTAATAAATAAAAAATAAATTGATTAGATCATAGGATCATCAAAAATGATTTTCATAAAAATTCAAAATTTAATGAATTTAAAGTGAAAAGAGTTCAAAAATTAAAATTGATCAACAAACTAAGGTTCTTTTTAAAAAACTACGTTTTGTCTGATCTCGATTATCGAGTACGTAGGCACCTATGGGGCGACAATAAAAAATGAAAAAATATTTTTTGTTTATCATTTTGGTTATTTTTGTGTAATTTTTGAGAAATAAAAAATAAAAATATAAAAAGAAAAACAAAAAATGTGACTTGTAAATATTTTTATTTGAATTTTTGAGCATATAAAGGATAGATTATAAATTTAAAATTCCGAAAGTGGTAACCAATTTGGTTTTAATAGGTTAGCCCCCGAATCCTGATATCTAGTTTTTTAAAAAAGTTTGTTTTTTTAAAAATCAAATTTTTTTCGCAGACTAGTAGCTAAGTTAGGATCAACCGACCCATTGATCCTAGCTTTTGTTTTTTTTTTTTCGATTTATATCGGGTGGCGACTCTAAAAAGTTTTTCAAAAATTAAAATTTCTTTTAACCCCTAGTCGAGGATTCATGTTAAATGGGTTCAGGTTTAATGTGAATCGAGTTAGAAGAAATGAATCAGATAGTGGAAAAATCCAGGCTCGACAACTTTATTATGATTAATCTGGTGGATATATGTCTATTAGTTCTTGTATGCTTTATAATACTGCTTAAACCACATATCCCATCTGTGTCTCCTATTGTTGTGTTAGACACCTTACATGTAATATCGAGGCTTTCACATGACTAAAACAGTTATTCTTAAGTCTTAATATTGTATGTGGCGGACCGCCACATTTTGATTACCCTTTGGGGCGTGACACATATTAATCTTCCATGGTTGCCACAAAAAAATGTGACTAGTTTCCATTGGTACCATATCAAATAACACTTCATCCTAGTACTTTCCATTGGACAAAACAATCAGAACCTATTCGGTCACCTCAACTTCTCCATACTCATCTAACCATTGCAAGTTATAAGGTGATGGATGCTTTAAGGTTTTCAAATTTAACTTGTCCACTGACAAGGTACTAGCAAAATCTGTATAACTTCTACTGTCTATAGTCAAACTGTACACCTTGCTATTCAGATGGTATCTACTATGAAAAATAACATCACATGGGACCTCTTCAACATCATCCCTCAACAAATTTTGAATCACTCGTGTTTCTCTCTTTTTTTTTTTTTTACAAAAACAAACCTTAGATCTAAAAACGCAAATCTCATAAGAAGATTCAATAAAAAACCTAATCAAACTCTAAACCTACAATTTTCACAAAAACCCTAAAAGACTTAATTTTTTTACATGAATTTCTCTTCTTCTTCTTTTTTTCATAACAACGACACTAAAAACTAACAATCTTAACAACAGACGAACAACAAGATCGGACAAATGCCAAAACCAACAAAGAAAACAATAAAAGGAAATAAATGATTCGAGTTACCTCTAATAGAACTGGATATAGATTCTTAGAAAAACTTCACTCTGATACCAAATGTTATAAACTAAACATGGAAAACCTAAAAGACATAATATAAAAGCTGGCAGCCTATATGACAAATTGGGCAGCCTAAAATAAAACAATAAATTTGAAATTATTTGAAGAAGCAAGAAAGTTGGCCGCGAGGGGTTTACAATGGCAGCGTATGTATGAAGGCCGATGGCTTTGAGACTGACGTATAGGTTGCCATCTAAGCTTTTATTTGTTCATTTATTATATGATTATCCATGTTGACTTTGAAATGTTTTGATGCCCCATGATAATGTCCTTTGATTCCTATAAAAATTTTTGTTGCATTTTCAACTGCTGAAGCTAAGTATATAGTTGTTAGTAGTTATTGTATACAAATTTTATGAACGAAACAAACTTTACTTAATTATGGTTTAAAATAGGAAAATGTTCCAATTTGTTATGATAACACAATGCTATAAATTTAACAAAAAATCTTATTCAACACTCAAGAACTAAGCATATCAAAATTATACATCATTTCATTAGAGATCATATTCTAAATATCAGCTTAGAATTTATTGACACAAATAATCAAATTGGTGATATTTTTATAAAACCCTTAAGTGAAGATCATTTTTGTATCTAATGAAAAGAATTGGGCATGATTAAGCAAGATGAGTGCTAAAATATCATGAAGCCAAGATGATCTTGAACTCGATCTAAGGATAAAAGAAGCTATTAAATATTCGTATCTGCTTTGTGATGCTTATGATTTGTTCTGTTTGCAAAAATTTGTCATATGTGTGCTTGCTCAAACTAAAGTTTTTACTAGAACTTGGTTTTAAATATCTAAACATGCTTTGTGATGCTCTTTTTTTTTTAATAGTGAGAATATTTGATTTTTTAATATAAAATCGTGTATGATTGTTTGGGCATCTCTCCTTATTTATAATATCGTAAGTTTTTCATTTTTTTATGTGTACAAAGGGGAGAAACGTAAAATGCACAATTAACATGTAAGCATGCAGTCTATTTTGATAAGTACAAAGAAGAAGCTAAAAGACATATTAAGTGTAGTTTGCATCTTCCTAGAATTAAGCATCAAGTTTTTTAATTAAACTAGAGAAAATTCTATTGAAACCCATATGCTTATTTGAAGGGGAGTATACTGAATTGAAAATGAGTTAATTGTACATAATTGTCTTCATAAAAAAAGAGGAGATTGTTGAACTTTTATGTTTAATATGGATTTTGATGAGATAATATGGTACACAATTAACTATTCAATTTATTGTAAATTGCACTTAATTAGTTAAACATATGATAGATACTATGTTAGTATATATAAATGTATATATTGTGCGTCTTTATGGAGTTTCTGTAGGTTTTAGCAAGAACAAATTAATGATGAACAGTATCATTCGAGGGTCAAGTTGAGAGCTAGATTGATTCATTCACTAAGGTGTGACAAACTCAAGACTAAAGCTCGACAAGTCCAAAAATGTAGAGTCATTAGTCAAGGGGTTCGTTGAAGGCTCGACGAGTCCATTGTTTAGGGAGCGATAAGCTAAAAGTCTTAAGCGCAACACGTTCAAAATTTCATAGCCTTAGCCGAGTGGTTCATCGAAGGCTCGATGAGTCTATTGTTCAAGGCGCAACAAGTTCAGACTAGGATTCGACAAGTTCAAATTTGCATAACTCTAGTCGAGGATTAAATGTGAGACGTGACACTTTGAGATGCGACAAGTCTTGAGGCATGACAGGTTTAAATTTAAGGCATGACGGAGTCCAAGTGAGCAAAAACTTGGTCAAGGGTAAAAATGAGGTGCGACACTTTGAGATGCAACAGTTTAAATATGAAGCCAATGTGGCAAAAAGAGCCGTTGAAGTGCATTTAATGCTTAGCGATTTAAAAATGTTATCTCTAACTAACATTTGAATTTTTGAAGGTTATATATTCTCTATCCTTGGGAGAAATGAGATAGAATAGTGAGGTGCGAAAAAGTCATAAAAGAGTTTTTATTTGCAAAAGAACAAATCTTTAATTTTCATTTTCTCTTATTCATTAACTTGTATATCTCAAAAAAGAGAAAGGAAAATATTTTAGTGCTCTGTTCGTGTATTTACTATTTTTCAAAAACCATCTAGAGAGAGAAAGCAAATACTTTATTTCCTAAAGTGTTGTAATAGCAGTGTATTGCTTAGCTTAAGCGTGATTATTTGTGGTGATTAATAAAGTGGTTGTGAAGTCCCCTCCCCCCTCTTCTCTTGAGTATTTTCTTGTGCATTTTCATATTCTCACCTATCCCCCCATTCCAGCCTCGATCTATGAATAGGCTGCCTTGTGAGTACAAAGTTAACTAACAAACTCGAATCCATCTATAAGAAAGAAAGTAGTAAATAGTGTCAGCAAAGGCATAAGTACCAAACGGACCAAACAGCAGATAAAGTATGCAACGTTATTATAGTAAAACAAATCACATGAACAATAAAATACTACTGCAACTCAACTGGTTCGTAACTATCTTAATAGTCTATCGCCTATTTAGACAACTTCTAATGTTGTGCCCTATCTGCTCACACGAATCACATGAGTAACCTCAAGGGCCCTCTCGAATGTCCATCTCATTCCGGAAGCATTTTTCCCTAGCCCTGCCCTTTGTCCTAATAAGTCCCAGGAAGGGGAGCTATGTTAGAATGTCAATACGAGTCCAATTCGCCTTATTTGCTGCATGTATGAATGAATATCCATATACCCTTAGTTGATTTTCCTACCTATACTACTGCCTCGCTTGAGCAACACAATCCTTGTGCATAGTATTCATTACTGTCATTGCATAAGAGCATGGAATTTTATAGGTTTTCCACTTATTATATGTATATCTACTTGATCTCAACTCGATTTTTTGTATGTGATATCCCTTTTGACCATACATTATAGGACATAGTGCAATTAGAACCTCAGATATACGTTCTTAATAGTTGAAACATGTTACACAATGGGCACTTGTCATGTTATTCCACCTCTCAAACTTTTTTCTAGCATAAGCTGTCGGCACCTTACCCAAATTCATTGCTTCACTCGCCTCCTGCCTTTGCTTGTTGAAGATTGAATTGCAACTGTAAAAATTTTTTTTCACTTATGCTGTCGCGAGCAAGGATTGTACATCTTTAAGAACGAAATTGTAACTTTCAGCCATGTTTTTTGTACCAATTCCAAACCTTACATCTTCATCATAAGATGGAGTCCACATATATGGAGGCAACTCGTGAAAATATCGCGATGTCCATGGACTACTTTGATGTGTTATAGCAAAGTAAGCATAGAACTTTCTCATCTGGGTTTGGTATGTCGCTCTTTTCACTAATTCCTTACATTCTTTACTTTTCACCTTCAAGTTGAAATTGCTAGCAATATGCCAGATACACCAGTACTAAGGCCAGCCTCTAGGCCACACAAAATTCTCACCTTCAACTATACTCTTAATACCAGCATGTCGATAAGATAACAAGAAAATGTTGGAGCACTCCTTGATAATGTGTTCCAGCAATTTTTCAAGGAACTAACTCCATGTGTCCTCTTTCTCTTCATTGACAAGAGCATATGCTAGTGGAACGATATGATTTGCCCCTTCTATTGCCATTGTGATAAGTAGTTTCTACTTATATTTGCCATATAAAATCAATTGTGATCATGGGTCTTTAAAGAATTAACAGATGTAAATTAGTTTGCTGCTAACAAGCTGTTATAACTAAATTCAATCATGTGTCCAAAACATACATGTAGTGCTGAAACGCTTCAATGCAAGGAGCAAATGCCTAAAAGAGCTTGTCAAGGAAGACATGTCCTACAGTGTCTGATCCAACAATTCTCTATTCAAACTTTTTTCTTGGATTTTTCTTTGCTATCACATTAAGTAGATGTGGGAGCTCCACATATGGATCCTTCTAACTTCCATACACCTTCTCAATAGCTTTTCATTTCGCCTCATGAATTCTTTTAATGTGAACATTATATCCAAATTCTTTTAAGATAATCAGTTAGAGGTCCTTTGCCCTCACATCTAGAGAATTATGAATCTCCATCATAATGCACTGGACATGTTGGTGGAGTCTAACTAAGAATGATCCTATCATGTGATTTCATCCAAACATGTCTGGGGTACTTCATATTTAGTGATATGAAACCACACATCATGTTTCTTGTAGTTATCTCTGAGTCTCCACTTACAACCTCTATTATGGGTAGTAGAGCACTTAACTGCCCATGACCTTGGATCCAAGTCTACCACCTTAAAATTGTAATGGTTCGATATATGCTACATTTCAACTGCACGTATAAGATGATCTTTAATCTCGAACTGCATCCTAAGCTTGAATTCATCACTAGAGCTCCAATTTCCAACACTCATTTTCTGCTCATCATCAAATGCACCATATCTACTACGTACATCAGCAGTGAAAAAGTGAACTGCCACTGAGCTCCCAACTATATCAGTATCTGTAGGAGCCATGAAACAGTATCAATCATTACCTATCACGCCCCAAAGAGTACCATAAACGCGACAGTCCACTATACTCAATATTAAAGCTTAAGTATGACAACCTTAGTTATCCCATAAGCTTCGATATCGGGTGTAAGGCGTATGTTCACAGTCATAGAGGACCAACTTTGAAATAAGTTGTTTAAGAAGACATTCATATAACAATTTAAGAATGGAAATCATAACATAACATCTTAAATATAGTAATATAAAGGTCTTACAAATATCAAATGGGCATTTCCCTATCAAAATATAAAGTTTATCAATAGTCTATTTAAAATAAATACATGGAGATTTACTCAGAACTCTAAGTTTATATTTAGTCTTTAACTTCTTCAAAAAACTCCTTAAGCCAAAAGGTAATACCTGGGAGAAATGACTGTGGGGCATCAACCATAGATATGGGTGCTGCAAAAGATATCTATAAGGGGGTAAGCTTCTTGCTTAGTGAGATTCAATTTCCACAAATAAAGTACTCAAACAATCAGTAGTCAAACAAGTTATTTGACAAGCATATGAGATGCAATCAAACACGTGAGCAAATAATACACACGATTTTCTAAGAATCATATATTTGAATGGATTTACCCCTCCATTCGATGGTTAGGTGTTCTGGGCAACAAGGCCATAGTTTGCAAATAATGTTATTGTAGTTTTTATACGAGCCCCCTATTAGACGCTAAATTATAATTATTTCGGGTGCCACCCACGATTTTATTATGGGTAATCAAAGCCACAGAGTAGATTTTCAGGTTCTACGAGCCTCATTTCTATACTTTTGTCCCACCAAAGGTATAGTAATGAATGCAATGTGACTCACTATGTGTCATGCATGAATCATTTTATTTAAGTAGTCATGGCATACTCTTAGACATTTTATAAGCGATTATAGATTTTGTAGACAAATCATTCCTATACTAAATCACACAATGATTAATTAACAATTCCCGCTTCGATATACTTAACATATTTTCAATCATGTAAGTAAAGCACATGTGTTATCACATTTTTATCTTTTCCTAATTCTAGTGCTACTAAACTACAAGCAAAATCAAAAGTGCAAAATGTAAAAAGTTAAACTCATTCGGCCATAGTAGCAGAAGCTTTTTAGTCAAAGTAATCCTCCGGGTAAGGTAGCTCAGACTCCACGTCACCTATATAAAAGAAATACCCAAAATGAGTATTTCTTGGAAGTTCTACTTAAACTTGAATTTCTATTTCACTAAGTTCGTCAAAATTCGTACACAGTGAAATTCCAACTTAAAATGGTTATAACTTGCTCATTTTAACTCATAATTTCACATATTATATACTGTTTTCTACCTACTCAAAAAAATCTATCCATTTCTAAGATTACTTTATGAAAGGTTATTTGGTTTTCTAAAGACACGGTATAGAATTACCATGAAAATTCCCACTTTTAAAACATGATTTTTCTAACTTTGTATCAACAAAAAAAAATGCCATATAAAACATATAAATAAATATACATATATATATATAGTTAAAAAAATCCTTTTAATACATATGCAACTCATAATTAACACATGATTCTAATGATGTTGTCTCAATAAATGATTTTTCATAAAACAATCTTATTTGGTAGTTGAAAAAGTGAAGTTTGACAAAATTGTGTTAAGTTGTTTGGAAATAAAACTAAGGATTTTTAAGTTATTAAATATGTGATATAGTTCCTTTTCTTAGATTTTTAAAAGATAACTTTTGATTTAAAAACTCTAGTCTTTCTAAGTTATTCCTGAATTTTTATTTTCTAAATATATTTTACTTGGTGAGTTGATTTCTTAACTTATTTGGAAAACTTGTGTTGGTCTTTTACTAAAAATACTAGTAAGGATTTTATAATCAAGTTTTTAAGAAAATTCTTTATGGAAAAGTATTATCAATCTTAAGGTCTTTTAATAGTAGTTTGAAAATAAAACGACGAGTTTCCTTAGGTGTTTTTGTAAAAGCTTTGTCTATCATCAACACTTAGAATCTATGGTGATTTTAGGTCAAAAATCTTTGTAAAGTATTTAGTTGAAATAAAATTCTAAGTCTTAAAGAAACCTTTTTCCTAAGTGATGAAACTATATTTTTAAGGTAAGTTGAGCCTATTTTCTTTTACTTAGGAAATGGTTTTTTTTTTTTTAATTTTTATTAAGACAACTATCAATACGACCATGCATGAAGTATGAGTAAGTTGGTAGTAACATGACAAAATAATAATAATAAGATAGAAAAATATAAGAATAAGCAAGAAATAAATATCAAGTATTGGAAGTCTTAGCTTGATTTCAAGGCTTCCGGACTTAGTCATGGGCAAGTCCAAAGAAAAAAAAAATGAAATAAGAAAATTATTTTGACTTGATAAGAACAAGTCTAAGACTAGAAAGACTAATCTTAATATTAAAGCATGAAAGAAATAAATAAATTGCAAGCATAAATAAATAAATAAATAACGGTTATGTTAGTGAGCTGACATGCTTTAAGAAATATATATAGATACATAAATATAAATAATATGTTATGGAAGTTAGGTTAGGACAATAATAATAACATGTACATAAATAAAACAACCTAATAATAAAATAACATAATATGAAATTTATTCATGAACAAGAACAAAACATGAACATTGTGTTGCTTCTATAACATTTAAATGTTTAAGAAACATACACTGTAGTCATGTTAAGTTACATGACATGGTAAGAATATGTAGGTAAGAAATTTACCTGAGGTGGAAATATAAGAGTGGTAGTTTAAGAGAGGTTTTGGGTAGTTTGTGTGTAGAAAGTATGTAGGAAAATAGGTAGTAAAGAAAAGAAAAGACATTTTTGGGAGAGAGAATTTATGGAGTAAATTTGAGAGAGTTTTGGTAAGGTAAAAGAGTGGTTGAAAGAAATGGAGGGAAATAGGGTATTTATAGAGTTTTGAAGAGTGAAAATTGTATGATTAAAATAAACTGAAAAAGAAAAAAATTATGTGTGTGTGAGAGGGGGCGCCAGCCATGAGGGAGAAAGGAAGAGATAGAGTTGGTTTTTTATTTATTTTGTATTTTTGTTAATTAAAATTAATAAGTTGTAAGGCATGATGAGAATAAAGATGTATGGGAAATGTAAAAAGTAGAAAATAGGTATGGTAGAGTGTAAGAATAGGTGTAAAAAAAGTAGAAATAGATGAATAGTAGTAAATAATGTAGAATAGTATTATGAATAGTAGAAAAGACAAATTAATACCGGTAGTAAAGAAAATATGCATAATTAAGCTATATTTGATATTTTTAGATACCGAAAAATTATGAAACTGATATTTTTGAAATCCTTGTATTTTAACGAGTTTAATGGTATTATTAAAATATTTTTGTCGCCGGGTGTATCGGGGCACGATTTTTGAAAATTGATGTCGTTTGGAACCAAAATACACTAGAAATTAACGAATCTAATATTTTTAAGCTTCCTTATATTATTATGAATAATTTTCCACAATTATTTCAATTTTGTTGTTTAAGGGTTAAGAGCGTAGGATTGTTGAATCTAAAACTACTAGATTTTGCTATAGATTTGCTAACTTTAGGGTTTCCAGTTGACTTCCGGTTTAGGGTTTTAAGCATAAGTCATAGCTTAAAGTCTAGGAATTTACATTACCCCTAGGTTGTACATCGATAGCAATTACTTAATAGGACAAACCTACCATAGAATCATTTATATCATCATCATAGTCGTCACTAGATTCACTTATTGATGAGTCTTGCATCGCATCAGTGTCATGATCACAACTTCAGCCAAGTGCACCCATTTCAAAGTTACTCATTTGAACTTATGAGCCTACTATTGTATGAATTAGAGTGGAGTTTCAATATGCCAACCCTTAGCTGCCAACATTTCCCT
The DNA here is from genome assembly GCA_024138025.1 of Combretum micranthum. NCBI lineage: Eukaryota > Viridiplantae > Streptophyta > Magnoliopsida > Myrtales > Combretaceae > Combretum > Combretum micranthum. The sequence goes on from JAMXBD010000702.1 coordinate 89,229, forward strand.
CAATGCCCATATCAACCGCAGGTGCCTGTGGTAATTCCTTTTCAAATATTTGGACATATATAGCCACTGACCCTTCGGTGTACACAGCATCTCTTGTGCAACATCATCATCAGTCACTAGAATAACATCATAATGTAGCATCTTATCTCCAATAGCTATTATATGATACAACTCAATCCGATGTGTAAACCTATTTACCTTAAGTGTACTACAAATGGTGCCAAATATTTACTCATACGTAGAGATTCTACTAACATTGACCATAGTGATTGGCTGCTTATCATAACTAAAACCATCTTTCCTTTCCACAATGTTGCCATGAGTGTACCATAGAAAATTGACCTTATCCATTTCCTCACCTACCCTGTTAGCTCGTAAAACATAGGTTGAATGCATTAAATGTGATCATGACTCATGAATTGCACTACCCTAATATCAAACATGTCTATTAATACTAATATATCCATCTCAGTCTTATCAAACTATTTCATTGATGTGGGTTCTAACATTATCAAAGATGATCAAAGTGGAAGATGTATAATAATATATGATTTCGTAATTTGATTCCTAAATTCTAAAAGTATACAATAACATCAAAATTACATCATATAATGTCCACAACGCAGCATCAACAACGCATACAACAAACATGAAATTCACATAACCGCTCCACAATACAGTTCATATGACAAGTAAAATACAATATGCTTCAACATTTGAAAAAACAAATCCAACAGCATATACAACACCCAAAAATCTACAATGTAATGTCAATAATCATGAAAAATTAAGCGAAAATCTTAAAAATCTTGCTTATGGAGTTTAGCGCATCCACTCGTTTTTCACATGAATTGCTTGATTTTTTTACAAAATGATGTCTTTATAATGCCTACTAACTAAAATTAACCAAGATAACTCACCAATTAGATGAAAATTGGTGTTGCAATGGAGGAATTAAGGTTAGGGTTTATGAGACAAATTAGGGACTTTTTTTCTCACAACCGTTCAAATGAGGAAGAAGAAAAAGATGGCAGGCAAATATATATGTAACCTTGTCTTTTTAAGAGATGAGGTTCTTCCGTATTTTAAAGACCTTGTCTCTTGAAAAGACGAGGTCAAGTTGCCTAAAACTGGGATTATTTTGATCCTAGTGGAAATTTTGTAATTTTTTAAAAACTTAAATATTAATTTCCTTTTCCCTATTTTCTTAAACAAAATTTAGGAAAAAGAGATTAATATTCATATTTTTTAAAAAAATTATAAAAATACCACTAGAATGAAAATAATATCAAATTTAGATAAGTTGACCTTGTCTCTTGAAAAAACGAGATAATAAGTTACTAACCTTGTCTCTTAAAGAGACAAGATCGCAACAAATACACAAACATCATTTCTTCAATAGACAAGGTTTGCTTTCACATGCCTTTCTTCCTTCCAGTAAAGACAAAGGACAAACTCTTACCCCATTATTACTTACCAGAACAATGAATGTCCATCATAATTCCTTCAAGATTCCCCCCTTCAGTCCTCTTCATTATTTTGTTTCACAAACAAATTAGGAAACCTTTCTCGGACGGAAATTGAAAGGAACATTATTAAGAGAGCAATAGGTAATTAGTAAATTACTAGGTAGTGACAAAGGAGGAATTGCCCGCAAAGATATGATTGCCGCTGGAGATATCTCACTAGCTAAGCCATGAGTCCTTGGAATCGACTCACTTTTGGAGTAACAACTCTTTAGTATTGTCTGTGCATATCCAAACATGGATGGCTCTATGATAGTCTCCATCATTGAGAACTCGGCTCTTTAACACCACCACAATAACCCTCATTAATGTGTTAATGCCATAAATGATCAAACCAAAGATTAAAGAACCTAAAAGGAGAGAAACATAAGCTTAGAAACTCTGGTCTTGTGGTGGTTTTTGTTGTATATGTGAGAGTGATCTCTCAAAAAAACGAGGTTAGTATTATGTCATGTATTTATCTTATGATCTCGTCTCTTAAAGAGAAGAGATCAACTTGCCTAGTTCTGAAATTGTTTTCATCCTATTAGCATTTTTTGTAGTTTTTAAAAAATATACGAATATTAATTTCCTTTTCCCCAAAATTTGATTTGTTGAAAAAAAAAAAAAAAGGTAGACTTGGTTTTTTCTAGAACTTAAAAATAATGTGTGCACTAAAGTTATAAAATAAAAATCAAAGCATGATAGGTTTGATTCTTGCTAGGAAATACATAAGCTTGTGAGGCATAGAAAATTTTTATTTTATTTTTTTTATTTTACATTCTACACTTTTAGCATATTTTACAATGTCTATAAATATTTTTGTTCATTCACATGATTTTTTTTTTTAATATGATAAATTACAAAAAGATGATCTGCATTTTGTGTCATGAAATAAGGTAACTTGTGTTTTATTTTTCAACAATCACATGACCTTTGTTTAATAATCTTTTACTAATTATAAAAGACAGACACATGGCACATCTTTTTAGCTAGCTTATTATTAATTAACTCAACTTACTAAAATAAATAAAAAATAAAAATAAAATCCAGAAAATAAAGGAAAAATGAAGCAAACAAAGAGAAAAGAAAAGAAAACCCCAATATAGGAAAATAGAAAAAAAAAAAAAAAGAATCGTCTCTTTCTTACACTTACATTGCTTCCCTATATTAACAAAATAAAAAAGCATTCTTTCAAAATGAATCGAGATATTTCGTTCATTCGAAAAGCATTCATTCCACAAAACCTGAGACCTTAAGTGTCATGGAAAGCATCGAGTTGGCCATTTTCGATTTGGAAATTCCAAGAGAAAGATTATTAAAAGTGCAGTGATATCAATTTTATTGCTCAATTTTGCGTAAAATGTGAGATTTTTTAGAGAGAAGATGAAGTTCATAAAGTTTCTAGAGTGAGAAAACAAGTAGGACGAAGAAGATGAGTGAATTTCTTTTCTTAACTTTTTGGTTTTTTCAGCCAATCGCAATCGGTGCAAATATTAAAAAAAAAACAATCAAGAACCTGCACAAAAAACACACAGCTTTTGAATTGTAGGGCTTGTCTTTTCTTTTCTTTTTTTCTTTTTTAAAGATCATCAAATAAGATTTTATTTAAAATTGAAATAATCTATTTATTTTTACCTGAAGCAATTTTTTTTTTTATTCTTTTTTTTTCCTTTTTCACTTAATTTTTTTATTGTTTTAATATGTTTTTAAGCAAGTTGAGTTAATTTATAGTAGATTAACTAGTAAAAATTTGCCACGTGTCTGTCTTTTATAATTAGCACACAATTACTAAACACAAGTCATGATTGTCATAGAATAAAACACAGGTCACCTTATTATAAATGATAAAAAACACGGGTCATGTTTTTGTAGTTTACCCTTCTTAATACTATTGTAACCTTTACTAACCTTACTTGTTTTTGTAAATTTTTAGGAATTTAGTGATTTTTTGTGAATAATAGGTAATTTAATTATGTTTTATTACTTTTATTATTTTTAGTAAATATTTATAAACAAATAAAAAGAATTAAACAAAACCCATTAACTCTTTAAATGTCCATAAAACTATATGGTATAATAATGTAATTTGATATCAAGATTTCTCTGGTTTAATTCTTTTTTTAAAAAATCATTTTTTAATTCACAAATTAGTACTTAGAATTAAGGCTAGCTTTCCTAGTTGGCTACTTCACTTTTTTTCCAACTTCAACTAGTAGTAACTACAAGTCAACTTTTCAGTGATTATTCCAAAAAGCATATAAAAATTCCTTAATTATATTGAGCATCATGTTGGGTCTTGACTTAATATAACCTTGTTAAGGGAAAGGAAATTTTTAGGCTCAACAAGTGTAAATTCATATACACTCCTATAGTGAAAGGCGATAGCTTGAGTCTCAAAATCTACCCTATGACTCTACAAGAAAGAAAAGGAACGGAAAGAGTTTTGTATATGAGTGTTGTAATCCCTCGAATTTTACCTAACTAAAAGATAAACCGTTAATATGGCCATTAAATGATAAAAGAAAACATCTTTATGGAACATATTGACTATTAAATGATAACTAAAAGATAAATCGCTAATATTATAAACATATGATAAGAATGAAAACAGATCTATAATTAATAATCTATACTTTAGAAAAATATTGGATTACACAATTGTTTTAGTTAGAAAATTCTGAGCCTATATGAACCAAAATCCTAACTTAGCTTACCGAATCCAGAAAATCTTAATCGCTTAAACTATAAACTAAAATTTAAACTCAATAACAACCTAAAAAATTTATAAAAGCTCCATATAAATTTTTGGAAGCAGAAATCCTAAATAACTGACATATTTGTACTTGTTTAGCTTGATAAATTATCCTAAAATTAAGATAATTAATTAGTTAAATAATATTATATGCAATACATGCATGTATTAGGTGCAATTTGCATACAAATTTGGCGAGAATTCTCTTGGATTGTAGTAGCCGAAAACCATCCACAAATTGCCCAAATATGTACATGAAAGTTAACCAATTCAGCATAGAAAGCTAATCCAATTTTTCAAACAAAATAGCTCATTAAATGCATGAGATATCATGCAAAACAAATCACATTCAATGGAGACCATTTGCTTCCCCTTAGCCGGAAATTGTTGAGCTACTTCTTCCCCATCTTCCATATATATATATATATATATATATATATATCACTCTTTACGGAATAAAACAATAAGACAAACAAAACACACTTTAGCAGTCGGTAAACCACCCAAACATTAGCCCAAAACAACAACAAAAACAACAACACAAATACACAAAATTCAACTCCATTAAAACAAGCTCCCAACTTAGGAAAGAAGAAACAGAGGTAAGATAAATTCATTTTGAGTTGGTTTAAGTATTAAACATTAGCTTAAACTATGTTTCTATTAACATAGGTTTGTGTTAGACTAAAGAAAGGAGTATAGTATCATCATAACAGCCTAAACAAGGTAATTCTTCACCATAAAGCTCCATTTCTGTAATACAATATTTAGAAGCTAAGAAATCATAGAAGATACGTAAGTTATTTTTTTTATGAGAAATGAACAAACACTGGCAAATTAGAGATCAATGCCACCATACGTTGTAATGCTAGCAGCCTTTAAAGACAACACTCCCTGGAATTAGAACATATAAAAATTACACGAACACCGGCAATTCAAGAATCAACGTCGACGGCATTGGAGCCAAAGTATGTGTAAATTTCTTCTGAAAATGAAATTTGTTTGTTTGAAAAGATAATAATAAAAATAATAATAATGATGTTGATAATAAAATACTTAACTATTAAACACGAACTTTATAATTACTCGGTGAAATAAAAATTTAAGTTTAGTAAATACTTAATATATATTCAAGCTCTAAGAAAACTATGAATATGTTAGAAAAATAATTAAAGAACTAAATACTAAATGTAACTATATAAATAAAAATTTTCAATAAGATAGATAAGGTTGATAAACAAAGAAAATAATACAATTCACAATTAACATGGACACTAATGAAAAAGGAACTTGAGCAAATTTAGAATAAAGAAAACACCCTAAATAAAATATAGATGTCAACTACGAATAAGACAAGCAGAATGAAAATAAATAATAAGTAGTAGTACCAACTATCTTAGGATAGATTTACTAAAGGACTACATAAATAATAAAAGCTTAATAATAAAATTATTAAGCAAAATAGGACTTAAAATATTATATAAGTTAAATTTAGATCATAAATGAGAAAATATGACTAAAAATAGTACAAACCAATTTTAGGACTTATTACAAAACTATAAATACTATAATGAACAATTGCTATTTTATTTCTTAGGAGATATTGAGCCTACGTTCTCAAACCCCAAGTACTTTCCAAGGACATGACAAGTAAACAAGAAAGCTCAGGTAAGGGATTTCTGATGATATGCTATTTGCTTATGTTTGCTATTGGTTGTTATTATGATTGGTTGTATTGCTTGTCTGACGAATAATTGATTGTTGTGAATGTTATCATCTGCATGATCCCCCGAATAAATGAATAAGTTTAATCACTCAACTAAACAAATCGGATATACTTGTTGATTGTGCTTGAAACCTCCTATAGGTAATGTCCCATATTTGCAATTAAATGTATTTTTAGAATATATTTTCAAAAGACCATGACTTAGAGAAGCTTAGGTCATTTATCTCTTAAACGAGTTTTACCAAAAGAGTTTATGAAATAAATATGGGACATTTATGAGTAATGTTTTGACAATAGATGTTGCCTAATTAGGGGTCCACTTGTCAAGTGGCAATGGATGTTGCCTAATTGGGAGTCTACTTGCCAAAGGGCAGTAGATGTGGCCTAACTGGGGGTCTACTTGCCTGTTTCACTATTGAAGGATGATGATCATATTTAAATACATTAATCAATATTAACCAACGTAAATCACGTGAACACGTTGGGAAATATTGCCTTTTTACCGATGACATATAATCATTGATTAAGTCTAGATGGATGCAACCATCAGGTAACCTCGTTAAAAATAAAACAAGGTGTCCCATGTAAAATAAATATGGGAGACAACTGACATGTAGACAACATAAATCTATATCATTTATGGCTCCAGACTCCCATAGAAGTGTTGCTTGCACTCATCACGTATACATTCATATCGCGTATAGATAAATTTGCATGAATGTTTAATTAATGATTGATAACTTGTGTGACCGGTAGTAGTGAGGAATGAACTCACTAAGCCCGTGGTTCACTTACCCCTAACAGTTTTTGTGCAAGAACAATGATAGTTAGGATTGAGCTAAAAATGTGTAAAGAGTGCTTCTCTATTAGACTTTCAAGAAGCTAGAAGGCTAGGTTACTATGAACTTAGAATATAATTCTAAATAATTTGTACAAATAGTTGAGACTTTATATTTTGTAGGATTAAAATCCCATTTTATACTATTTGGTAGGGGATACCGATTCTCTACGATCTTGGTAGAATGTAGAAAAATTAGATTTCCATAGTTGAAATTTAATAATATTATTGCAGGTATATGTTTCACTTAAATAAGAGATATTAATAATTAAGTAGAGTATTGTAAATCTGACTTGCAAGACGGTTCTCATATTACGAGAGTACATGGTATGATGACTTTAGGGTAATCCTACTAGGCCCCATTTTAAGGCGTGATAAGTGTAGTTAGCAATCTAGGGTATGTGGTGACATACATTAGATTTGATATATATCATGCAATGGAAGTTGTTAATAGATATCGATCGAATCTAACACCTACTCATTAGGTGGTTATGATAAGAAGAACATAATATTTTGTAATTTATTATATTACCGTATATACAAAAAGGGTACATATATATAGATATTAAGTTCCCACCAACCTACATCTGCCTAACACTATATTAATTACAATAACAAGGATATGGATGGTGTTATTTTAGGATATTATGTGCTAAGAATAACTTGAACTTCACTAATTCTAAATCGATATGACACACATTTAGTAAAAGTGGTTCATTTGCCACAAGCTTTCTTAGATTGACAAAAAGGGTACGAGGGAGTGTAAAACTCATGAAATAATTCTTAAACGATGGAAAACTATCTTTTATATGTCCTTTGGTCTCTTTTACATAGCTAAAGGCAAAGTTGTAAATAAAAGAAAGGTAAAAATGTGAATAAAAATAATTAAACCGTGCGTCTCTATTTAAAAAAATGAAAAGTTAATTTTACGGGGACTTTTATCACTATTCTGGAAGGGATGACGAGTCGATATGAACCAACTCTTCCTGCAGTTCTCTCCTTCGACCTATTTTCACTATCGAAATCCATGGATTACATGAATTAAAATTGCTTTATAGCCTATAAGTAGTAAATCAACAACTAATAAACATATTCTTAAGTTTCAATACTAATCTTTGAATTTATCTTTACAGTGAACCTCTTCTTCAATAATTATATGGGGTATAAGTTGAGACAAATGGTCTTGAAATCTCATAGTTTGCATTTGACTGGTAATATTAGAATTGTGATCCCTATCGTTTTCTCGGGGTTTATGATGATTCGCCTCAAAATCTATTGAGTGAAAGACATCCAAATCAAATGTTACATCATGTTTTAGCTCTAAAATCTCTTAGTGGCTTGATGAACTCTTAGAGTTGGGAATATAGAGAAATACATCTTCCTCACTAATGTATGGTAGTCCTCCATCACCTGGGTGTTTAGTTCACACAAGTGTTACTCACTTTTTCTCTTTCCCATACTCTCCTATTAGGTTCATTCACCCTTCCTAAGTAGATGAAGTTTAGCATAAGTATCAGATGCTAGCCAATCATATTTTGTGGTAGAACAAAGATCATCTATTCCCTTTCTTCTCATCTCCCAAATTGATTTTGACTTATTTAGTACAAATAATAGGCATACTTTAGTTCTAGTTTCCTTTCCTAAAACCATTGTGACCCAGTTCAAACAATTTTACTCCTCCCCCTCCAATAGGCCATAAAAACTCTTCCATTAACTATGCACATATCTTCACATAGAATTAAGGAAATATTCCCATAAATATGATCCTCCCACACATTACCTCTACCAAGATGAATAATAGCATCCTACAACATACAATCACCAACAAAACCACAACCAAATGTAACCAATTCAACTTCACCTTATCAAATAAATAAAAATCATCAACTATAGTCTTATAAGAACCCATTCGCAATCATAAGGTTTCCATATAGATGGTAAAATATTAACTCCTTAGTACAAGTTAAGAATCTATCATGGAGGCAGTATTCATCTAACCAAATAATAAGAGAATCCAACAACAGTTAAGTGTAACCCCCAACCCAAAACTCCTTAATTTATGATTGACTCAACCTTAAGCTATGATAACCAAATAATGAGTTTCTTTTCTACCAGAAGCCAAGGAGGGTAAGGGGTAAATTTTGACATTACTTTTCTCTTTTTGGTCCTTTTAGCTCAAGGTCAAGCCACCTTACTCTATCTTTCATAAATTGCCAAAATATGACTATATGCTAATGGCAAGAGGCCAAGGGCAGGGGACATACAATTGCTTGCATCACGACCTTGCCCCTTTTTCCCCATATGATGATCATAGGTATACACACTAGAAGATCATAGGGGAAGAGTACAAGACACCTAGTGAAGGCATGTCTACTTTACTTTGTGTGTGTGAAGACAAATAAGAAGGGATTCAAATTATTTCATTTTCACCAACATATGCACTCCATCATGTAATCTTCAACAACCTTACTCTATTATTAACATAATTATCATATCCTTCATAAAAGAAACCTCAACTGACTTGAGCATCAAAGTATTTACACCAAAATCATCCCTGGTGTTCATTAGCTCATACACACTCCATTTGTATTTAAGTGTATGAAAGTGCCTTTATCAAAGCCCATACCTCTTGTAATCATACAACAACATGTAAATATATACATACAATATTATTGGATTCATGTGTTACTCTAGATGTAGTGATGCCTAAGGTTGCATTGTTAATGTTGATTAACTTAAATATAATTGGTATAGGTTATGTGCTTGCAACATTAAATGCTTGCTATACACTTACATATTGGGTTTTTAGCTCATCTTGCATACTTTTTTTCTTTTTATTAGTACATAAAAAATTTAATTTTTATGGCTATAACTTTAAAGTTTGAATTTGGCTCAAAACAATCCCCAAAGAAAATTATAAACAACTTCTTATAATACATTAAAGTTTTAGAGTTGTAACAATATTGGATATATAAGATATCAATTTGAGATAAATTCTATAGATTGTGTATTATTAGTTTATGGTCTGAGTATTTGTGAGGTGCTTAAATTTCTTGATTTAGGGTTGACACACCTATACCCCTTACCATTAGTTGGACAACTAGGAAATAAATTAAGAGTAAAGCTAGTAGGATTTTGTTGAACTAAATTTAGAAAAATAGGTCAAAGCATGATGGAAGTGTTGCAAGGTTCTTAGGATAACCTATAGCTTATGCTTAGTATGATTGAATCGAATTACAGACAGAAAGAAAGGAAGAAACAAGGTCAATTATAAGTTCTCCGATGATGATGTTGCGTGTTTATTATTAATAATAAAAAAGTATACTTTTAGTTTTCAACATTATTATCAATATTTGAATGTAAGTTCATTTAATGTATCAAAATTTTTTAGTAGTTGAAAAGAAGAATAAATGTTTTGTAAAGTAAGTCACGCGATGTATCCATAATGAATTGTTGAAGAAAATAAAGTAAAAAGGAAAAATCCAAACATTTTTCATGGGGCATACACACTAGAAGATCATAGGAGAAGTGTACTAGACACCCAGTAAAGGCATGTCTACTTTACTTTGTATGTGTGCGTGCTAGAGGGGGGTGGTATGGGGGTTGAAGACACATAAGAAGGGATTCAAATTCTCTCATTTTCACCAACATATGCACCCCATCATGTAATCCTCAACAACCTTACTTTATTATTGAGATAATTATCATATCCTTCGTAAAAAAAAAAACCTCAATTGACTTGAGCATCAAAGTGTTTTCACTAAAATCGTCCCTGGTGTTCATTATCTCATACACGTTCCCTTCGTAGGTCTTAAGTGTACAAAAGTACCTTTATCAAAGCTCATACCCCTTGTAATCGTATAACAACATGTAAATATATACATACAATATTATTGGATTCATGTGTTACTCTAGATGTAGGGATGCAACCTTATTAATGTTGATTAAGTTTGTAAGGACCCGACCCGCTAAATCCTACGATTTAGTGCACCGAGTCTTCAACTACATATAATATTTTCACATTATATGTAAGATTGTCCTAAAACTAACAGTTTATGAGAATTGTTTGATTAATTCTGTCAACACTTTATAAACAATTTTTAAACAAAAGAAGATTTCTCATAAAAGTAATCCATACATATATACATTTATGTATAAAGATTAGTGTCAAATAAGACACTACAAAATTTCATGTTGTTCTTGGTACAAAAAGATAAACTAAAGAGATCTTAAAGTCTTTTACAAATTAGACTTATTTAACAAGCCTCATATACATAGAATTATGTTTTAAACTAAAGCTTCTCCCAAAACCAAGGGCACTCGAGTCCTACTAGTCCCACTCGTCTACGAACCTCTTAAAATCTGACCTGTATCCCAAATCATCATACAACTCATCTTCAATACTTGCAATGTAGCAAAAGTGAGTCAAAGGCCCAGTACTCAATAACACATACAAAAACAAATTGTTAAGCAAACTTAATTCGAATGAAATGCATCAATGATCAAGTCATTATCTTGTTAAGTTTTCTTTTAACAAAACAACAGTAGGGTATTCAAACTCCAGAATCACGCTTTGGAAATTTAGGGGGCATGAGTAACAGCAGCTGCTTAGGGGTTTGATATAAGTAATGCGAATACTTATATCTCCTATATCTATTCCATAAAAAAATAGCTTCATTTAGGGCTCCAGAGCCGTTACCCGATTCTACTTAAACTCAGTCCACAACATGAATATAGTTCACAAGTCCCCATAAACTTTGAACTAAACCATGGTATTTCCCCTTAAGTTTAAGTAAACGTTACTCAGATACTATTTTTCCCATCAGCTATCCGCTTAACCATAAACAAATCGCTATTGCATCATAGCGTACTATTGCATCATGTTAAAGTTATTGCATCATGACTTAGATTAAGTGCCTAACTAACATGTCATTGCATCATAACAAGTTTGCTGCTCCTCGGACCAGATTAAACAGTGTAATAGACATCCAGTTCATCAAATTATTAAATCAAATTGAATTAAGTCAAATTTAATAATGCCTATTCCTAGCATACAACAAGCAAGCTATTGCATACATGTACCTAGTAGTGTATTACTATATTCACTCAGAGGAGAATCAACTGAAGAACCTTTAACTAAAATAAGGAATATCAAAACAAATCAATAATCGAAGTTAGAATATATATACAACACACTATTCTAAATTAACTATACAAGAAGATTCAATGAACTTAACATATAGCTTTAACATTTAATCCGTAGATAAAACATGTTTATATAACTTATAGATTCATTAGAAGACCATATATGAAGCAAAGAAGGACAATTAAAGAAGGTTGAAATTGTAAAAACACAGGGGATACGCGGGCAATTTATACCAGCAAATTAGAGCTGAACGCCAGCAGTGTGGAATCATACGCCGATGGCATTAAGAAAATCGGTTATGTTCGCATTCAACACTGATTAAAGGCTGGCGGCGTTGAAGCCGTAGTGGCCAGTGTAAGATTTGAAAAAATAAACACTGGCCAATATCTTCACAAAAGCTGGTGGCGTTGCAAGCAACATTAGAAAAATCAATTCTGATCACATCTAATACCGTCTCTACGCTGGCGGCCTTAAAGTACCAAATGCCGGCGTAAACGCAAAAACAGACCTGTTCGAAAAGTTTTTGTTTCCCCTGTTTTGCACTTTGAAAATTTGTAACATGAAGCACTTTTAATCCTTCTTCAAGTACATATTTAGCTTCATATCTTATCTTCAATCCACACTAACCATTCCTAGCAACTTTAAACATCATTTTAACATATCAAACTACTTCATTTATAACAAACCCTCTCTTACTCTTTACCTTAACTTAACTACTCAAAATCCACTTCAATCCTCACCGACACTTTCTCACTACTTTCATAACACATATAACAAGTTCATATAATAACAAAATACAACCTAACATTTATTAATACATAAAACCATTCAAACTCATATGACATTAAAACTCATTCTAACATAGATTCTATATCTATATCATAAGAAAGAATAAACAAAGAGTTTATAATTGTATTGACTTACATGAAGAAGCTTTGACTTATAGAAAATTGTTGAATCCAAGAGCTTGTTCTTGCTAAGGTTTGGAGCTTATGGTTTGAAGAAAGAAGAACAAAAGAAAAAAAAGAAAAGTGAAAATTCAGATGGATTGTGTTGGCTGCCAAAGAAGGTCTATTTGATTAAATTATGGACTCATATTTATCCTAAATTTGACTTTTGGGGCACATATGGGTTAAGGTTAATTTGGCTTAATTTAAGATTAATTTGGACTTAATTTGAGCTTGAAAATGGGCTTAACTTAATGTAAAATTTTGTTAGCATAACTTTAAACATTTCAAAAGTTGTTTTGATAATTTTAAACATGACACATACATATTAATTCACAAGAGACACAAACATTAATTATACTATACACACGTTAATATACATAAAGCAATAGCATTAATCTCATCACACATATACACATACATCAATAATTTACATTAATAAATATAGTATATCAAAACTACTTCTACACATTCATTTTCATATATCAAGTTTACTTCAAACTTAATATTTAGAACTAACATTATATTTACATGAAAATTAAATCATTAAATAATTTAGGTTATTTCAAAGTTAAAATATAATTGGTGTAGGTTATGTGCTTGCAACATTAAATGTTTGCTATACACTTGTCTATATATAATTACATATTGGGTTTTTAGCTCATCTTGGATACTTTTTTTCTTCTTATTAGTACATAAAAATTTTAATTTTTATAGCAATAACTTTAAAGTTTGAAGTTGGCTCAAAACTATCCCCAAAGAAAATTATAAACTTCTTATAGGACACTAAAGTTTTGGAGTTGTAACAATATTGTAAATACAAGATATCAATTTGAGATGAATTCTATAAATTGTGTATTATTAGTTTATGGTTGAGTTTATCATGAGATGCTTAGATTTCTTGATTTAGGGTTGACACGTTTATACCCCTTACCATTAGTTGGACAACTAGGAAATAAATTAAGAGTAAAGTAAGTAGGCTTTTGTTGAACAAAATTTAGAGAATGGGTCAGAGCATGATGGGAGTGTCCTGAGGCTATTAGGATAACCTATAGTTCATGCTTGGTAGGATTGAATCGAATTTCAAACAAAAAGAAAGGAAGAAATGAACCCAATTATAAGTTCTCCTATGATGATGTTGTGTGTTTATTATTAATAAGAAAAAGTATACTTTTAGTTTTCAACATTATCATTAATGTTTGAATGTAAGTTCATTTAAGGTACTAAAAGTTTTGAGTAGTTGAAAAGAAGAATCAATGTTTTATAAAGTGAGTCAAACAAGGTATCCATAATGAATTGTTGAAGAATATAAAGTAAAAAAAAAAAAATAATCCAAACATTGATCATGGGGTATACACCCTAAAAGATCATAGGGGAAGTGTACTAGATTCCTAGTGAAGGCATGACTGCTTCACATTATGTGTGTGTGTGCGCGCGCTTGGAGGGGGTTTCACCAACATATGCACTTCATCATGTAATCCTCAACAACCTTACACTATTATTGACATAGTTATCATATCCTCCATAAAAGAAACCTCAACTGACTTGAGCATCAAATTGTTTACACCAAAATGATCCCTGGTGTTCATTAGCTCATACACATTCCCTTTGTAGGTCTTAAGTGTACAAAAGTACCTTTATCAAAGCCCATACCCTTTGTAATCGTACAACAACATGTAAATATATACACACAATATTATTGGATTCATGAGTTACTCTAGATGTATGGATGCCTAAGGTTGCACTGTTAATGTTGATTAAGTTAAATATAATTGGTGTAGGTTATGTAAGTGCAACATTAAATGCTTGCTATACGCTTGTCTATATATAATTATATATTGGGTTTTTAGCTTTTCTTGGGTACTTTTTTTCTTTTTTATTAGTACATAAAAATTTTAATTCTTATAGCTGTAACTTTAAAGTTTGAAGTTAGCTCAAAACTATCGCCAAAGAAAATTATAAAAAACTTCTTATAGGACATATAAGTTTTGGAGTTCTAATAATATTGGAAGTAGAAGATATCAATTTGAGATAAATTATATAAACTGTGTATTTTTAGTTTATGGTATGAGTAGATCGCAAGGTGCTTTGATTTCTTGATTTGGGGTTGGCACATTTATACCGCTTACCATTAGTTGGACAACTAGGAAATAAATTAAGAGTAAAGTTAATAGGCTTTTGTTGAACTAAATTTAGAAAAATAGATCAGAGCATGATGGAAGTGTCGCAAGGCTCTTAGGATAACCTATAGTTCATGTGTAGTATGATAGAATCTAATTACAAGATACTAGAACCTACAAAGACGATCGGGAATGGGTTAACTAATGAAAGAAAGATGGAATATGATGAAGAAACATACAATATCCAATGAGATGCACAGAGCAAGAGAACAAACTTCATATATCCCTTTTCCACTCAATCCAGAAACAAGATCGGACGTTATTCCGGTTCGTCTCCATTTTCGTGAAACTATTCCTCAAGCAAGGCAGCCGATAAGTCATCGAAGGGTTTGTGTGAATAATGGAATGGTAAGCATTACTCATTTGAAAGTGTCCCACGGTGATCTAATATCTTTTCAAGAGAATGACGCGAGAATCCGCGGTGAAGAAATAAGGAGATCTTTCTATATCGAAATCTCAGTTGAAAAAATCATAGGCAAATTCCTGAATCACCCGGTAAGAATGTGGAGAAGAACCAAAACAGAATGGTTCCACCTACTCAAAACTAAGAGGGGATGCCACCAATTACTAAGTTCTCTGAAATAAGAAAAAGTATTTTTAGTTTTCAATATTATTATTAATATTTAAATGTAAGTTTATTTAATAGATAAAAAATTTTGAGTAGTTGAAAAGAAGAATCGGTGTTTTATAAAGTGAGTCGAACGAGGCATCCATAATGAATTGTTGAAGTATATAAAATTAAAAAAAAAATCCACCATATTAATATCTTAAATGAATTTTCAAAATAATGAATCTTTACTCGACTATTTTACCGAATGTTTTCACGTTTTAATTACTTGAAACGTTAATACCTTAAATGAATTTAACACCAAAATATTGATATCTTCTAATGCCATTTACCATTTCTATTTGAATCCAAACCTTCTTTTGCCCCTCCTTTTTATTTACGTAAGTTCTCAATGTTTTCAAAACCATACAAAATTGGGATTTCCATTAAATATGTTAAATTTCCCATTGATGGGCATGTATTAGTTTTTGCTTGGCCTTAAACTAGTTGACCAAGGTGGTTAAGGTGTGCACAATTTTTTCCTACCACTTTCTTATTTTTACTAAGTTTTTATAGTGATATAATATTAAATATATTTGAGATTATTTTTTTTAAATCATGTAAATAAGTATATTTATTAAGTTCTTTTTAGGTAAGTTCTGACGATAACAAAAAAATAAAAGTTTATTAATAATTTATTGAGTGTACATAAAAATATTTAGTTAATAATCTACAATTTTGAAGAACACTACATATCCAAAGTATGAGACAGAGCATACAATATTGAAGTTTAAATAATAGAAATTATCCACAGCATTATAAACATTGTATAATAGGAACTAAACAAAGAAGGAAAACGGCCAGAGCGATACACGGAGCATGCATCAAACTGATCAAAAGAAACATAAGTCAAATAGAGCGTTAGCCAGAATGTGCAACTAGAAAATTTGAAATTTCAAAAATGAACATAGATTGATCTTGATCAAACTCAATTTTGAACATGGTTTGAAAGTCAACTTCTATGGTCAAATACATTATGGTAATGTATTCAATAATTTCAATAAGAATGATTAATATCCACAAGGATTTATATCATTTATCATCTAATTTTAACAAAAACATTTCAAGCTAAAACAACAAGTAGTAGATTCCATTCTAGATCTGATGATTCAAGTTCATCAAATGTTGTTTAGAATTTTTCCCATGAAGATAATGTTTAAGATAAGGCAAGCTACAATTCAAAAGACACTCGGCCGAAGATTCGCAATAACATCTAAGTTGTATGTAAAATGTGTTCATACTTTTAAGGGATATGAAAGATATCCTGAAACAAGCTATTACTTGTGGATAAGGTCAAGTATATCTTCAAGTTCAAATTTAATTTATAAGATGTATTATCAAGAGAAAAGAGCCCAATGTAATACATGTGAAAGTAAGATATAATTATGCAAATAAATTTGAAAAGTTTCACAAGGATAAGAGAAACAAGATTCTGGTTGCACAATATTAGGAAATATTCATCATCCAATGGTCAAAACTCTACAATTTTTATCTTCTTTCAGTAATTGGAGAGAAGAATATATATAGAAAAAGATTTCAAAGTTGCAAACACATGGAAACAACAAACACAATCTCAAATTATTTAAGTATTGAAATGCTCATTAAGCTTTATGCATTGAACTAATTCTCATATTTATTTTTGCTTGCTGCATTGATTTATAAAGGAAAAATTATCTTCTATCCTTTGGTTTCTAACTTGTATCAATACTTTAGTTGTAGTCTCTATAGAAATTGGTATTCTATTTGTCAAGTCCAAGCCAAGTAATTGGTATTTTATTTGTCATCAAGATTCTTTGGAATAGTGGAACACACTTGTGTGGATCACTCTCTCTTTTATTTTTACGCAATTTTAAAAATGTTTACCTTTCTTATTGCAATTTGATTCTCATACCTACTAAGCAACAAGTAATCAAAGGGGCTTCTAAAAGTCTTATTGAAAAGTTTATTTTTAAAGAATACCCAATTCAAACCCTTCTTAGTTACTTAACTAAAGGTGACAATATTAAAAGTTATTATTTTGTTAAATTAATTATTGTGAACGAATTTATATCTAATAGGCACCATGGTGCACTTGAAGACTGAACAAATTTGACATAAGACTATCTTGGTAAGAGTTTGGAAACATTGAGACTCAAATAAAAGAAGAGGAAAAAAAAAAAAAAAAAGATGGATGAATCAAATAGAAAAATAGGCAAACATTAAAAACAAAATGTTTATTATCATCATCATCACCAATACTCCGACGGCAAGTTTGGTACATCGAAATGGATCTAGAATGAAATCACGATTATATATTCCCTTTTTTTTTTCCATGTTTGAAAGTGCCTTCAAACCAAGATCAATGATTATGATTTTAAATGAAATTTGATTCCATAGTTCTACTCCCCACTTATTGATTACATCTATTTTGTGAGATTCCAACCTATATATATTTGCTTGAAAGACTAATTTTAATGTCACTAAATACAAGGAAATTGGCCATTAATTAAATCTAGTTAATTTCTTTATTTTATCCCATATTTATTAAATATATTTATTACTGAAAAATAGTTTTAACATATACATTATATTTATTATTTACATTTCACTCCATTTTAAAACTCATTTTATTTTAATCCATGGAATTCCAATCAAATACATTCTATTCTAATTGAAATTTTTTAGGTCAATCTTTTGAAACAACTTGTTAATTTTTATCAATGGAACTATTGGCTGCTTTTTAAATTGGACGGTTATACATATAATTTAGAAAACACATTCTCCAAATTAATTAACAAAGAAAGTGCTTAATAAATGTTAAATATTCTAGTTGATTTATTTATTATTTTAGCGTTATTGCCCACTAGAATTATTAAATTCTTTTACGTGTCCAACTGCGCAGGGTGGATGGAACAACATAATTACCTGAAATGGAGATGTCAATCATTCTGGGGGAAAAACAATGATCGAAAAGGGGCGGGGGAACGGGAACATACGGGTCCGTCCCGTCCCGGGCCGAGCATTCCATTGGGCGAAAAAAGAAGACGAATGATTCCGTGCGAACCGTACCAACCCAATTAAAATTCTAAACATAAATATAGGTATTAGGGTTGCGTTTGTGTCTTGTGTTTGTGGCTTGTAGGTTTACATGTATGGCCTCATTCCGTGTGAAAGGGACACTTGGATTCCATTTAGAATAACTTTCTTGACTGTCTGTTGTGGCTGGTCCCACCACCTCCTCTGAAAACCCCATCTGCCAAATTATCGCTTGGGACCATCGAATCTTCGCCTCTCTTTTTGCCTTTCCTTTTTGTCCCCGTATACGATACGTCGATTTAATATACGTATAATCACCATCATTACCAGTTACAATAATAATAATAATAATAATCACCATCAGCAAATCAATTTTTTTTGTACTTTCATTGATTTATTTTTGGACCAAGTACTTTCATTGATTTAAAATGGGAAAATTAGAATTTGATCTTTGCATTGAAATTATAATTTACATTACTCTAATCTCACGGCTTAACTCATTTGTATATATTAGTTGACTTTTGAAAGACGATAAAAACTTTTGGGAAATTTAACCTTTTGGACCGACTAAACCCTTATAAAATTGGGAAGGAGTATATTAAATTAAAATAGTAATTTTTTTCTTTTTTCTTTTTTTTTTTCACATTTGATTATTCATCATATATTTATATTTTAAAGCGTATATATAGTAAGTACATCATTAGTTATCTGAATGAAAAAGTAATATGTGAAAATTAAATAAAAAAAGAGAGAGAATGCATATTTATTTTCCTCAACGACAACAACAATAATAATAATAATACTATTAAATTGAGGTTGACTGGAAGGAGGACGACGCCGTTGTGGTGTATCGGGGGAGTTCCCCGTTGATTGTTGAAGTGAGTCCATGTCCATCCATCATGAATTATGATTATCTGGTCCAAGTACGCAACTTTTCCTTCCTTCCTGCTCCAACCAGACGAAACCCGAATCCAACACCAACAAACAACCACGAAAAACCTCAATTACCCGGCGGCTGCCTCCAGTCACAGATTCAACGACCGACCCATACCATACCATTACCTCACAGCATACCCGAACCGTAGATCCACAGGGGAGGTTTTCTTCTTTCTTCTTCTTTTTTTTTTTTTTTTTTAATTTTCTTTAGGATCGTATTTGACTTTTTTCTTTTATTTATTTATTTATTTATTTTTGGATATTCCTTCCGTGTTTTATTTTAATTTATAGTTCTTATAGTTTCCGTCAGCTTGTTCGAATTTCTTGGTATGTCGAATTTTGTGATGTAATCGGAGCTTCAGGGTGCTTCAATTGAATCATCGTTACCTTGAAGTTATCATTTCATGAAAAGATGGCAATCCTGTTCTATTGTCTCCCACCAACAAGAAAAGGTACGTGTATGGATGGATGTATTGTATTTAAAATCCCTTCTTTCAAATTCATATATTATTCATCTTCTATTATGTCAAAATTTAATTCTTGTAAGTAAAATAATTATATGCTGTGAATTTGTTTTAAACTAGGAAAGACCAATATCAGAAGATTTAAGTGAATCCCCCCTTTTCGTTGCTTCTTTATGCATTCTTATTCGAATTTGCACTACTGCATTCTTATTCGCTGAAAGGATAGAATGGAAAGTTGGAATTGATTGAATTTGTTTCAGATGTCTAGGGGGATTTAGGTAGCATCTATACGGTGTGCGCGGCTGTTCTTTTGTTTTAGCATCCCTCTGATTGAACTAGACAGCATTGAGGTTTCCAAAAGTTATGCAAAATGAAAATTTAGATGCTAAATTGCAAAAAAAATATGAATGTCTTGGTACTTTACAACAACTATCCCCTTTGTTTGCATGGGTGAAATTACTTTGTCCAGACCTCTTTCCCACCTTCTCAACGGATTTTGTTTGACTATCAAGGACGGTACATTTTTTTCAGCACACCACCTACTACGGTTCAAACAACAGATGCCACGCCTTAACCCTCCAAATGCCATCATCTGCATAATTCTTGGACACAACTCTAATCCATGTCTATATCAAGTGCTGTGCTCTCTTCAAGATTTTGGGTTAAAATGAGAAGCCAAAATGTGCATAAGATTCACTTAGTTATTCATATCCTCCTTAATTCAATTGGATCAGGGACGCCCCTGATCTTGGATTTTTCAAGTTTTATGATGGTTCTTTAGGAAGTTAGATTCCTTTTTGTTGCCAAATGTAATAACATAGTTAAACTAGTAAGTTGAAGGTCCTTCGCTGCTTATAGGTAATTATATACAGCCATCATGTCTTGATCCTTTTTTCTTTTTTTCTTCTTTTGTTACCATGGTTATTATGCCTTAATAGAATGGTAAAGCTTCTCCTTTGATGACCTAAGTCATGGGCTCCAAGCATGAAACTGCCTTTCTAACAATGCAAAAAGAAGGCTGCATATATCTGCATGCACCTTACCTGTTAAAATCAAAATTAATCCAGTCAAGGGCAATTCCCAAATATACTTAAGGAAAAATATCAAATTTGGTATATGAACTTAGTATGAAAATTCAATATGGTATTTGAACTTTGAAATGGTAAATTTAATACCCAATCAAATTTTTCATGAATTTTTTACTACTTCATAAATGCTATTTGCTGATATGAAAGAGACAAATTATCAGTACTGGATAAAGTTAAGAAAAATAGTGAAAATGCACTGATGAACTATCTCTTTTACATTAGCAAATAAAACAAATGGTGCAAGAGAGGTAGTAAAAAGAGCTATAAAAAATTTGATTGAGTATTAAATTGACTATTTCAAAGTATAGGTACCAAATTGAACTTTCATGGAAAGGTCAGAATCATGATTGATTTGCTTTTATTACTGTGTCTTCTCTTCTTGGAAAAATTACCAGGGTTTGAGGGATTTGCTATATGTAACCTTCTGATCTCATAAAAAAGATAAATAAATAAAGAAAAAGTTATAACTCAGATTTCTGGCGTGGTCTATTTTACATTCAAATAAGGCATTTATGTAAGCTTTGCGATCTGACTTTCCAAACATAAAGATGTGCCAAATGTGGAATATCTCCTAACAATATTTCCTAAGGATAATAACAAAATCTGGACATAAAATAACAAGATATATCTAGATAATACTATCATAGATATCTCTAACACTATGACCTCCTGTCAGCGAGCTTGTCCGCAAGCTCACTCTAGAATAATACTTCCAGTTATCCAATGCCTACATCAATGGTCCCGGCATCCTCAATATTCTCATCTACATTTTACCAAAAAAAAAAACAAAAAAAAAGAAAAAACCATATCATTGATGATCTAGCATATACGGTTCATCACAATTGAATGATAATCCCTTTGCATGACATTTTGCCAAATATCCTGACTTTATCTCTTAACACCAAGGATCGATGGGTGCTTGGTTGATTTTTTGCTAGCTCTGACATTTGAAGAATTAACAATAGTTATTGGTTACATAGGCTTCTTCTAATATGGCTTGACAAACGCATGATGGAAACTACCTTAGGTGGGTTTTGCACTTCCACATCTATACGAATGGGTTCTGTCAATCCTGTTATAAAATTGTCGATTTGCTGATCTGGTAGGAGTTAAGTTGCCCATGGCAATAAGATTGCAACATTTGTTGGTATTCTTCCTATTGTTCCTGCCTGGTTCAATCTCATAAACAAAGGTAAACTAAGGGAAAAGAAAATAGCTCCAGCTTGATTTATTTCTTATTGGAATAGAGTATTATAGACATATTTACGGTCTTACTTTCTAATAAAAAAGATAATGGTAAATTTTAAAAATTGTCAATAAAATGTCCCCTAAAACTAATAATAAAATCTGGATTTAAAAGAAGGATTAATTACAAAAAATATTATATGTGTTTTGGTCAATTACAAACATATGACTTGTGTTAATTTTTTTGATAAATAGGTGACTCGGGTTTTATACAAAAGTGTCAATATTATTAATCACTATTAAAGGGATATGTGTTGGAGTCTTATTGGTCTAAAATAATTAACTTAATAAAAAATATTACTAAATAAAATTAAATTAAAATATTAAAAATATTTTTTAAAAATGAGAAAATTGAAGGAAAATATATAATTAAAATTTTTATGATCAATAAAATATTGACAAGTGTCATTTAAAAATTATTAAATAATATTGATACTTTTGTACAAAACTCAAGTCACCTATTTGTCAAAAGGATTAACAAAGGTTATGTGTTTGTAAATTAGTCAAAACACAGTAACCCTTAAAATAACAAGATATATCTGAGATTGCTTTCCTAGATATCCTTCCCATTTCCCTCTAATTTGGGAGCACTTTTTGCACCAATGGCCCCTTTTTCTTAGCCATTATATTTTGACCAGCTTTATTATCTGAACTGTTTGATATACTAGCCACTCCTATGTTGGGCCCTCAATATCCCCCATTTGCTAACATAGGCATGGAAGCGGAAAGTGAAGCGTCTGGGTAACCAATTTGATCAATAATTTAACCAGTACCTGCAATCATATCTGACGTTATCATGACTATTTCATTTCCAATAACTAGTCCAGTTGCAACTCTTTAGGAGGAAGCCTTCAGATTCATATAATCACATTGGAGATAATAGTTTCATTGATGACTGATATGTCATTAGAAAAATTATTGATGCCCATTTGGGTGTTTTGGTTTTAGTAGTTTTGTGTAATAATATATATTGACTGTGCACCCTTGCCTGTAGTCCTAGACTTTACCTTAATTACTCTCTTCTTGTGACATTTAGTGGTATTGCATAAAGAAAATTGATTCTTTAGTTGTGATAATTTGCTGCTACAAAATTCTTCTCATGTTTAAGTGTGTATATTAGGCCTGTTCGCTGTAACTTGATCCCATTTCATGCTGTTTCATGTACAATTGAACGTGTAAAAAATCTATTGGGATATTATGTTAACTAATAAGTGGCCATTCTTCTCCATCACCTAACAGGTTTTTGATGGGACAAAGAAGATATAATGCTTTGAGCTGTTCACATAGAGTTAATTGAGTGTAACCCCCTTATTGTAACAATACATTGGAAAAAGGTGAATGAAGATAACAGAAGCTGTGCAAATAAGTTATTCTAGCATGTTTTTGGTGTGAAGTTTTTTATCATGGATGAAGATGCCAATTCTTGGATTAGGAGGACAAAGTTCTCTCATACAGTGTGCCATCGCATAGATTATTCAAAATTGGCATCAATTTCTCTTACTATTGGACCAGAAGAGAAGTCAAGAGTGAAGTCACGGCCAACTGGTGCTTCCTCTCGTGCAGGAGAAACTTCCACCAATAAAAAGATCCAAAGAAACCCGATTGCATATAATAAACAAAGATCTTTATCTCCAATTCCTCAAACAGAGCTTTCAGATGTCTTTAAAGAGGCCCGCTCAAATCAGAAGCGATTTTCAACTCCATTTCCCCAGAGGAAGGAATCTGAAAAGGGAATAAAAGGGAAGTTTTCCCATAAAGAATATCATGAAATTAAGGTCTCGAATTCCTCATCCTCAAATAACAGCCCATTTAGAACATTTGCTTCAATGAAGATGCATGAAAAACAGAGAAACAAGAAGGAATCAGCATGGTCAAAGTACTTCGATCATGGAGGTGGAAAGGTTATGGCTCTCGAATCAGCTGATGAGTGGGAGGTTGATATGTCTAAACTTTTTCTTGGACTCAGATTTGCCCATGGGGCACATAGCCGGCTGTACCATGGGATCTACAAAGATGAACCTGTTGCAGTGAAAATAATTCGAGTGCCGGATGAGGAGGAAAATGACTTATTGGCATCTCGATTAGAAAAACAGTTTACAAGGGAAGTCAATCTCCTGTCACGCCTTCACCATGAAAATGTGATAAAGGTAAGTGCAAGTGCATTTCAGATGTCCTTCCCATTTACTTGAGAGAGTACTTGTACTTCATCTTAAGCTTGGAAAATTTAGAGAATTGAAAATCAGTTTTAGTGGTTGTGATGTTATTGGCAATGGTTGCATGCTGAAATTGATCATTAGTTTCTTTATCTACATGAATTATTCTTCTGTTCTTATATTTGGCCTTGGCAGTTTGCTGCAGCATGCAAGAATCCACCAGTCTATTTTATCATTACAGAATATCTGTCAGAAGGTTCATTGAGAGCATACTTGCACAAGCTTGAGCATAGATCAATTCCCTTAGAGAAACTTATTGGGATAGCTCTTGATGTTGCTCGTGGGATGGAGTATGTACATTCACAGGGGGTTATCCACCGAGACGTCAAACCAGAGAATATACTGATTGATGAGAATTTTCACATGAAAATCGCTGATTTTGGTATAGCCTGTGATGAGGCCTATTGTGACACTTTATCTGAGGACCCAGGAACATATAGGTGGATGGCCCCTGAAATGATCAAACGCAAACCTTATGGAAAAAAGGTGGATGTCTATAGTTTTGGACTAATCTTATGGGAAATGGTGGCTGGAACGATTCCCTATGACGATATGAATCCAATACAAGCTGCCTTTGCGGTAGTGAACAAGGTTTGTATTTTTAAATTTGCATTTTGGATAGCATAAAGATTCTTTTTTGCCATGTGTTCATGTATTTGGATTTAGGTTTTAACCCATTTAAATTTTTGTTTTATCAACACAATATACGATCATCTTGTTTCTATTTTGTATTTACTGTCTAGTTTTTCTGGTAAGTTTCCATTTTATGAAGTTCTTTCCGAGTCACACTGATAATGATCTGCTAATGTGTAAGAAATTCTAATGAGATTGACATTGGAACAGAATCTGAGACCAGCCATGCCAAAAGATTGCCCTCCTGCTCTAAAAGCATTAATAGAGCAATGTTGGTCCTTGCAACCTGGTAAGAGGCCAGAGTTCTGGCAGATAGTTAAGGTGCTTGAGCAATTTAAGTCTTCACTTGCTCATGATGGATCCCTGAGCCTGGTGCAAAATCCTATATGCCAAGATCATAAGAAAGGTCTTCTCCATTGGATTCAAAAGCTTGGCCCTGCCCACCAGAATAGTGCAACGATTTCTAAACCGAAATTCGCATGACCTGCCAATGTTGTTTTTGTCTCTGTCCCAGGTCTATTGTAATTAAAAAGGCTTCTGCTAATTTCTTTATTGTGCATTTTCATGGTAAATCATACATCATGTGTAGATGTGCAGGCTAGGGATGCGTTCAATTTCAGATGTGTTGAATGTTCTTTATAGAAAGTGGATTACAGACAATGAACATTGGCGGAGCTATGTTCCTCATGCTTTTGAGTGGTATCGTGAATTGTCCCTTTTTGTATCCTTTTTCTATTCGGCTCTTAAGAATATGCCATTAGAAATGTGGCCTCGCGGTAGAGTATCATGATTTGGGTTGTAAGCCCTTCCTCTGTATTAGTTTGAAAAAGATAAAATGAAACTCTGTAGCCTATACCGTTTCCATATTTCTTTTGGGTTCCGGGGAACTGCCCTTTTGGTTTTTGTTGTTTCCTTTTAGCTGAAATAAGCCACGTAAGGTGTACATTTATTAACACTTTCACCCAACATGAATGACTTGGTCATTTGTTCCCAGTGATTTAATCGTGGGTATTCATCCACAAGTCAACTTTCTTGGTGGGCGCGTTTAATTAAAGTGGTACACTCGGGTGTAGACAGTCGGTCCCTGCAGCCAAAAACCATGACTAAATGCGCATCTAGTACTGTATATTCAGAATTCACTGCTCTGTAAATTCAAGATTCTCCGAAAAATTTTCTGCAAGTATGTCTTCATTTTATTCTAATGCCTTAATATAGGTTGGGGGTGAGTTTGGGATCTCACCAACTGCCCCGTCCATCAAAAGCTTAAAAATAAATAAATAAATAAATAAAAAGTCTCTCAACTAAACTACACAGCTCTCAATGAATAAATCCATCAAGCCCAACCAAGCAAATTTCATATGATGCTCATTAGTGGCTACTCAATGAGTGTAATTGATGCTCATTCATGATTCATGTAACGACTGGCTTTTTTGCATGTTGGCTTCCAAGAGGATAACAGGTGGGACGATAAAATCATGCAGCAGCTAGTTCCCAAGGATGGAGATCTTGAGTCTTCAGGTCAATCTATACACTTGTGAGAGGGGATGGGAAAGCGTCGGTTATAATATCCCAGGAAGGATTATTATCCTTAGTAAGTCGACGATCCAAGAAAGCAGGTTTCATTGGTTTCTCAACCATTTCAACTTTGCAAATCAACATGGCTACTATCATTGACATGGGAGGTCTGAGATTAGCTTCAGGCCGAAGGCATAAGAAGGCTACATCGATTGCCTGTAAAACATCCTTCTTCACAATTCCATCCTCTCTCAATCTTGGATCTAAAATATCAATTATCTTTGATCTCTCATAGAGCTTCCATGCCTAACATGTAAATGACCAAATACTGAAAAATAATTGAGGAATTCAAAGTGGCATGGCTTAGGGAATGTTGAACATTTTGCAACAAAGAACTTACATATTCAGGTAGATATTGCATTTCCGATGGTAAACTGAGGTCGGTGTTTTTCCTGCAGCTAATAATCTCAAGCATGAGAACACCAAAACTGTAAATATCAGCCTTTTCTGATAGTTCTCCTCTTATCGCATATTCAGGTGCCGTATAGCCTCTGGAAGATAATAGAATAAAGGAAGTTATATAAGCTTGGGACTAGATGCTAATACTTATTAGATCCTTGTAGAAATTCCTTTATTCCTTCCTTATAAACCACCATGTTTTCCAGTGCTACTTTTCATCTGGCAGCTTACACATCAATATGTACTAACTGCTGCCATAGGCATAAAGCAACTTCATATAGGGTCTGGAAAAAAGTGACAAGTTAGTATGAAAACTTACAGTGTTCCAGCAAAAGTGGTGCTTAGATAAGCTTGATCTTCAGGAAAGAACCTAGCAAGGCCAAAGTCTCCAATTCGTGGTTGGAATTTTTCATCTAGAAGAATGTTGCTTGCTTTTATATCTCTGTGAACAATCCTGAGGTGTGAATCCTCATGCAAATACTGTAATCCTCGTGCAATTCCAATAATGATCTGAAACCTAGTTTTCCAATTCAAGTATTGATCATTTTTCCCTGTATAAGAAAACATTCAAAATTTACGAACAACATTCAATTATTTTGGTGCAGGAAAAAAAACAAAAGATCAATTAAGCTTTCATAAACTCTAGGTGTCTTTCAATTATAGCAAAATTTGACATCAGGTGTTTTCACATCAATCTATGCAATTTCCATCCCAGAAACAGAATCCAGAGGAGAAAATTACGTGAAGGTAATGATGGGTTCTTTTAATAAGTGCATAGTCATCTAGCTGTGTAGAACCTGGAGAGCCCCTGCGAGCTTCCTGCTTTGGGGTTCCATGTTCTTTGCTTAAGTTGGATTGATGTAAATAATCAACTGATTTATGATACATCATTTTGAGGAAAAATGTCCTTCTATGGCAATGTGTTCAGCTGTCAACTGAAAGATTAAATGTCTCTCATTTCTTTTTTAATTTGATTAAAAATCATGAGCTAATAAAAGGAAAGTATATCTAAACACTTTGATTGCCATCAAGTACCATATACAATGAGGTCTAAGCTCCTATTCTTCATGTACTCATACACAAGCAACCGCTGAGGCCCATCCGAACAACAACCAAGGAGGCGGACAAGATTCTTGTGCTGGATGCTTGTGATCATCCTCACTTCTGAAAGAAATTCAGCTTCCCCTTGTTGCGATTTTTCAAGTGACAACTTTTTCACTGCAATTAATTTCCCATCTTGCAACTTTCCCTTTGAAATTTGGAACAATCAATTAGAACCTTCCTTGGGAAGGAGACAATAGGTAAAATGAAAATGAACTTTTGAATCTATAAAAAGTTTCAACTATTTGTCTCTACTTTATAAGGACTGTGTACATACATTACAGGGAACCAGGATATGTAAACATTGTTTACCACACTACTATCATTTGAACCCCCAAGTTTCACACTTGAGAAACTCAATCACCTCAACTGTTAAATATTGAAGGGATAATCACTAGGAAAGAAGGTGTGTTTGCCTTCAAGTACATGTAGAAATGCAAGTTTTATATAAAAATTAACAAATAAAAACCCTACTATTGGGTGGTCCAAAAAAAACAGAAAAAATCTTACTATTGCTCCATTTCTTCCTCAGTAATAGCAATTTCATTATAGTATTATTCATTCATCAACTTGAATGAGCAGGTAATGTATATAGAGAATATATAACAAAGTACTTTAACATCTTTTATTTATGCTCAAATGCACAAGTGGTGCTCTCCGTTTTAATTATTCCATTACATATCTCATTGAAAAATATGCTGCCAGCAAAAAAATCAAGCTAAAAGAAAATGGGGATATGTACCCGATAGACAGGGCCAAATCCACCGACTCCTAGAAGGTTGTCTGGATGGAAATTCTTGGTTGCCTTCTTCAGTGTTCGGAAGTCAAAGTAGCTTATTATCCGTAGGTTTCCACGTAATAGATCTGAAGATGCTGGGAGAAATATTAACATTTTAGGGGCTGTTTGGCTAACTTTTTTCGATAGATATAGATGCTTTTTTCAAAATTTTTTCTAACAAATTATTTATTAAAAAAATAGATATAGATAAAAAAGTTGATAATTTTTATGAAAAGATCAAACAAAATCAAATATAAATAAAATATAGATACAAATCAGCCATATTTACACATATAATTTTGATATAAATACAGATATAGATGAAAAATAAACCATCCAAACAGACCCTTAGTTACAGAGCTTGTGTTGGGAGTAATAATAATTATGAACATCATTAGAGTATCAAAATTAAGTACCTCTCCGGCTTTTACTCCATGCCACCATGTTAACCAAGTCAGCTGGTTTTATTAATTTCCAATAGAGTAATAAAAGAATGAACAATATAAGAAGCACAATTACTACTCCGAGAAATACCAACAATGCTGCAGCAACATGCTGGCTTGAATTTGCCATCTTCAGAGCATGAGGTGTTGGAGAAATCACTGCAGGCATGAAAACGTACAAGTAAAATCTTCTGAGATATTGAGATCAAATGTTATCTACCTAGTTAACCAAGAAATCATTCACTCAAAGAAGTGATCATCTACATAAAAACATCTCATTGAGTGTGGGAGACCTTGTACAAGCTTGCCAAAAGAGAGCAATCATCTTAGAATCCTTTGAATTGTCAAACTTGGGATTCTCAATTAGATTGTAACGTATAGAATTGTAAAATCGCCTAAAACCAGCAGAATCATACACTTAAAATTGCAATTCTACCAAGACTCTAATACCAATCGATTATGCATCATTTTAACTAGGAAATGCGTCATAAGATTATATAAACACGCAGAATCACACGATTTAACTTGCAATTTCAACATCTATCAGACCAATTAAGGTTTCAAATGGTCACATGAGAGAGCTTGATGAGGATGTAGTGTAGGATGATAAAAGTAAGACTATATGGCTTCCAACGGCTGAGCATCCTAGTAACTAATGGGACACAAATCCAATTCCAGGAAGAAAAGTGTATGTTTGGTTAGGGTGGTAATGAAATGAAGAGAATAAAAAGGAAGACAGGAATATTTCCGCCCATGTCCTTCCATTTCCATTTTCCATCTTATTTCCACAGCTTCCCTTCTCTTTCAACCTTAGTTAAAAGTTTCCAAACACTGTGTAACTTCTTTACACCCATCAAGCTCTCATGGTTTGTTGACTACAACACAGGAACCGTCACATTAAACAAACACTATAGAGAAAATCAGAAGTATGAGTTTGGATTGAAGCATCACATGCATTAGGAACGCACGAAAAGATGACATATACAACGCCGAAGCATAACACAACCTTGAAGCAGCTGAGAACGAGGCATGGGAATATCAGCGTCTTCCAGGGTCTTATTTGTTTGTAGTCAACGGCAAAGGCTTAAGAGTTTACGAGTTTCGAAACAATGTTTGCCCCTGGATGTTCGTCGTTTTCTTCCTACAGCTGTTTAAACCGGCAACAGCATGGGAAGAGAGAGATGGAATGGCTTAGTAAAAATCGAAGGAGTTTTGTAGTTTCGGACAGATCGAGTTTGTTGACCATCGGGAAGCTCTTTCTCAGACATTTGTTTCGCTATAGAAAGAACCGTGCTAGTGTGGGAGTTTACTAATTATGAATTTATTCTCGGTTCTGATTGTGGATTTATTTGATTAATTCCTATATATTGTGTAAATAAAATACACAATAAATTGTCATTCTATTTCTTTAGATCTAATTCATTCGAGTTCCCTCGAGTGAAACACATATGTACCTATATTTAAAAAAAAAAAAAATATTACAAAACATTAATTATATAAATACCAATATAGAATCACATAACTTGTGATTTATATTTTTTAATATGAGCGGCTTCTTATAGTTACGATGTTGTTCACATCTATAAGGAATGATTCATAGCCCAAAAAAAAAAAAGAAGCAATTCATAAGTAACTTATGTGAATTGCATGAGATGCAATTCATCGGTATACTTTTAAAATTTTTGGGATTTATGAAGCAATTCATAAGTAACTTATGTGAATTGCATGAGATGCAATTCATCGGTATACTTTTAAAATTTTTGGGATTTATGATTAGCATCTTATCGAGGCAATTTATGTATGTTATATGTGGGTCACCTCTATAAGATGTGATTCATGATCTTATAGAGGCAACTCATATGTAAATTAATTTTATATAGTTTATAATTGTGTAATTTTAGGGAGTCAGTAATCATACAAATTGTTTGGATGTAACCATTCCTAATCCACTTAACTTTTTTTTTTAGGCCCAACTAATATGCCTAACTTTATAAATATATTTGGGACGGGTTTTGAGATATTGTGTTAAACTCTATAAGGTTTTATATCATATTTTTTTATGGATATAAAATTCATTGGTAATTCGAACCTATTAAAAAAAGGTTATTAAATTATTTTCTATTAAAAAATTAAAATTCAAACTAATTTAAAGTTTATATATTTAAGGTACTAATTTAATTTAATAATAAGTATATACAATTTTAAATTTGAAGTTCAATTTAATAAATAGTATATGTATTTTTAATTTTATAGATCATTCATTTTTAGTAATATTTTATTTTAATTAATAATGGTAGCCTATTACAATGTTAAGCTATTTGAGAATAAATAGAATAAATTTAGAGCAATTTATTCTATACACAGATATTAATAAAAAGTATATTTTCCATGAGTAAACAAGAAGAAAATTATAGTATGTATTTTAGGAGAAGAATATTTTTAAAGATAATGGTTATAGTTGAAATATTATTAGCTTTATTGCGTTTGGGTATCCTATAAGGTCTATTAGGCAGGTTTTAGGTTTATAAACAAAAATTCTATAAGGTTTGGGGCGGGTTTCAAGAACCCTTTAGGGTATCAAGTTTAGGTTTAGATTTTGAAAAACCTAAGTATTCTACTAGATCGGATTTTAAATGGATCATATATACCCGAAACTCAACCCGCAACCTTATGGGGTTTACCAAGTTCAACCCCATAACCTTATAAGATTTACTAAATCCAACTTTATAACCCTATAGGGTTTTGATCCTATATTTAAATCCACCCTATAAAATTTGCTATTGAACCTAGAATTCAACCTTATAACCTTATTTTTTTCCCAACCTATTTTTAAATAAATTTAAGAGAACTGAAACTCAGGTTTTCTAACAAAAGGAGTTTTTGGATGACTTTTTGGATCTAAAAAAGGGTAGACATCTATGTTCAAATTGTAAATTTTGCCCATTGAGACGCCCTACTTCTTAGAAACAGGTTTAATCAAAGTTTGAATGTTTAAAACACTTAAATGATAGCAGTCCCCAAATTCTTTAAAGTTTTTCTAAAATTTTTATAACTTTGATGCATGGACTCTTCATTTTACAACTTTGACATCACCTACAATAATATCCAAGTCCTAAAACACGCTTAATCCCCAACACAAGAAGTTAGCTTCAAAAACTTACCTTGCTCAATAATCATCTTTGTTTGCACCAATTGCAAGAGAGGTTTCTAAGTTCCAAAATCACTCTAAAATTTGATTTCTTGACACAAATTTTGTTGTGATGATGGGTGTCCTTCATCTTCTAACACTACTTCATCTTCCTCTTTTCCTTGAATGAAAGGCATCATATCATCTAATTAATGCTAAGCTTTTGCTAAACTAAATTATTTGACACTAAGAAGGGATTAATGTTTTATAAAACTTTATCTTAGGGTTTTTAGAGGGAGTTCCTAGCATGGGTGGCAGAAATAAGGAAAGAGAATATATATATGTGCAAGTGAAAGGGCAGGATTAAGGTTTTAAACAAGGAGAAAATGGTCTCCTTCTAGAATTGTGCTAAGTGGTAAAGTTTTGAGCATCTAAATCTTACACTTACAAGAACCTTTGGCTAGTTTTTAACAGTTTAGGGTTTTTAATTTACCTCTTAGGCTAATAATGATTTAAAATCTTAAATAAGTCTAATTTTTTTATGATAATTGATTTTTGAATTTTTAATTTGCGTAAGTTTCCAATTTGGGATAAAATCATAATTTTGGAAAAATCAAAGCTCCTAAATGTATTTTTTTTATTTTATTTGTAAAAATTTTCTATCAAAGAACTATTATTAAATTCTAATTTACTTTATTTTGATATTTGAATTATTTTTTTAATTTTCTAAATTTAGGATTTCGGTTTAATACTAATTTAGGAATTTTAAAAAACTCTAGCTGTTTAAATCCATATGTACTCCAATTGACTTCTATTGACTTCATTTGATTTTTAATTTCTTATAATTGATATCTAAATCATTTCATTTTCTTTTTAATATCTGTTGCAAATCTATTGCAATTTTTTGTATATGTTATAATTTAATTTATTAATTTGGCAAATATGTCACAAATTCGTCGCTATTATAACTATTGATGCAAATGGAAAATCCCTTATTTATAGATTTCATCACTAGATTGTCTCTATTTAATACAATATAATAATAAAGGGTCCTATGAGTCATCATTTCCATTGCAACTCTTTTTGTTAACTATATACTCATTAGATACTTCGTTCCTTTAGTAATCTCACACTCGCTTATATATGCATGAAATGAAATAAGAAAATACTATGTGTCCTCTCAAATACTTTCATCAAAATAAACCATTAAGGTACTTATACATGCAACTACTATGAGTCTATACATGCAACACCATATCCAAACCAATCGATATAAAATGCAACAAAGAGTCAAAATGGAAGTGCTAAAATAAACCAGATTTCCAACAAAAATTATGCAGGTTGCATATGAAATGTCATCAAAGGCATGTCAAGATCACTTTCTTCAAAGCCGAACAAATTTGGCTAACAAATTTTTCATTTGATTTCTCCGTTCTACCTTAAATTCTTATTCTCTTTAGTCTAATTTTGCTTAGAATTCTGACTCTCTTTTTTACATTTGTTCTTGTCTCTTTTCTCAAATTTTTTTGTTCTTGTTCTCTTTTCTTAATTTTTCCCTACAACTTCTGCTCTCTTTTTTCCATTCATTCTTGCATCTCTTTCACCTCTTTTTCAATATCTCTCCAAGTTTCTCTTGATTAATAATAGATGATGGTGAATCTCCAAAAGTGGAACTATAAGAGGATAGATCTGAATCAAAGCTAGGAATTGAAAATGAATCTTCACCATATTTCACTTTCAATGACTTGGTATGTTTTCCTAAAAAATTCAATTCAACATATCAAATATTAGAACTTCTAAAAAAATTTAAAAAAATGTAAATTAATAACAAAATAAACTTACACTAACAATCTTTGACTTTTTATCAATAGATTTTCCTAAATCATTCTCTTTCCTATATGTACAATCAAATAGTTCATGTTGGGACATAGGTCACTTCAAAGTGTTTTCTTACATTAATAATATTGAGTCATCTCAAAAGAAAAGTATCATAATTTCTTTTCTTAACCATACATTTAGTACTTACAATGTTTATTACATCTAAATAGCAAGAGAGAGAATTATGGACATACTATCCTTTTAAGATGCAAGGAAAATGAAATGGGACATCATAGATGTTTTGAAATATAACCTTCTTTAATTGTTAGTTGATTATTACATGATGCTTTAGATTTCTTCTCCCATTTAGAGCAACTCCAATAATCATCA
This sequence comes from Combretum micranthum, assembly GCA_024138025.1. Classification (NCBI taxonomy): domain Eukaryota; kingdom Viridiplantae; phylum Streptophyta; class Magnoliopsida; order Myrtales; family Combretaceae; genus Combretum; species Combretum micranthum. The sequence goes on from JAMXBD010000702.1 coordinate 124,158, forward strand.
ATTAAGTTATTGTACTTCAAGTAGTACCCAACTAGGTCTATTTCCCTTTGTATCATCTACTTTTTATTTGCAAATGTTTATAAATGCTTCATTTCTAGCTTGATTAAGTGCATCATCAAATCATCTAGATTCTATCGCATTCCATACTTCCTTTATCTTATACAGATGTGGGGGTAGGCCAAAGTTGACTTGTGACCTGGTCTGACTCTATACTAGTGGATATGACTCGTTAACCTAGCTTATACTCATAGGTCATGAACCGCTTATAACCCGATGGCTGCCTCGGTTGAAAACAAGTTGGCATTACTAACCTAGTGGTTTAGACTTGGTTAAAAGGGAAAAAAAAAAGAGGTAACCCAAAATCAGAAATTTAATCGGAAAAGAAATTAAAATCAAGCAAGATGGAAAGAGTAAAATTGCTGTGATGTGAGAGTATGAGAGAGAGATTTAAAAAGATGGAAAAAAAAATAAAGACTTCTCAGTAGAGAAGCTTGAATAGGAATGTGACGAAGACCAAAGATGTTAAAAAAAATCAGCAAAACAAGCCATTGTGTTGAAATGACTACGAGTAGAAAATAAACATCCATGCAAGAAGAAGATGCATTTGTATTAATTTCAAAATTTGAAACCGATCTTCATACAGATAATACATAAGCGATTATTGACACTTAGAGAACGGATGGTAGGCATACTACATAAAACATATACTCAAAAATAGATACAATCCCATGCGAAGATCATTAAATGAAAAAAATATTTTCAATAGGGTTTGATAATGTTGTAGCAAACACTACAAGGTTTCTGAAACTTAAGGGTTTATGTGAACCCATGCTTGGTAGGATGTTTTTTTCACATCAGATGTGCACATCACATATTGAATTTGTGCATGAAGGATGGAATGGAAACTTTTAAAATTAAATAATCCCCCTATAAAAGAAGTTGTCTCATATTTGGCTTATCACCATTCAGTTAATAAAGCATGGCATATATTCCTTATAAAAAATGGTGTAAATCCCTAAAAGTTTTAAAAAGACGTACAACATAGATGGAATTACAAACTTCTGTAAAGTACAACACATTACAAAGATACTTTATGTGATTTTGCTAAAATCTATCTTCATGACATGCCATTGCATTTGCATCTAAACAATTGGAATATGTGTGGTAAATTGCTTCATGTTTTGAAAACTTTTTACAATTGCACGAAAATATTTTCAAGTGTTTATTCACCTAGTATGCATTTATTCATTATGGAAGCATGCAATAGTTGACACCTTAAATCAAGCCAACTATGATAATTTTTTTGCCAGGATTTGTTTTTGTTTATGACATGTCTTATAAGTAGTTTAACTATTATAGGGAGAATTCTATGATTTACACCATCGCTATGATTTTGGATCCAGGGTTTTAAATCAAAGGCCTTAAACATTATGTTAATTTGTACTATTCTATTGTTGATGATTTGTCTAACACTAAGATAGATATTCTATCAATCTTATCCAAGTAACACATGAAGGACAAAATGTATTTAATACATTATACTCTCGATCTTCTTTTTCATATAGAAGGCAAATTCCTAAAAGTCCATCACCCACTTCAACTAGAGCTAGGCATACGAGTTGTAGCCTACGGTCCAGCCCGTTTACCCACTTTAAAATACAGGCCAAATTGGCCCAGCCCATTTAGCCACAGGCCAAGTCAGCCTGCAGGCTAATACGTTAAAGGAAAAAAAGAAGAGGAAAAACTAAAAAATAGTATTAATATAATAACATGTTAGTGATTGTTTATGATATGTTATGGAAGAAGATAGATTGATACACACAACATAAGCATTACGACATTTTTCCTAAATATATATTATTGATTCAAACGTAACATGATATCTAATAAATCATCTTAAAAACTTGTTTTCACATATAAGTAATCAAATTAGAACAAAAATTAATCGTTAATATATATAAAACCTTAAAATACAAAAATATTCTAATTTTCACATAAGCTAATATAAAAAATAAAAAAATAAATTCATTTTGACCAACAGGTCGGCCCCGAGTCTAAAAATCTTGGTTGTTTAAAAGCAAGCCGAAATGGCCCAGCCCATTTAACTTGCAAGCCAAGGTGGGCCAGGCCAGTCCACCTTTAACCTTAACAAGTCAACCTAATCAAATAAGGAACAGATTAGCTGGATTGGTAGCTTATAACCAATGGGTGAAAAAGCTAAGTACTCTCAATATACCCTGCATTACAGAGGAAATAACACGTTATTTAAGCGACACATTCCAGTTTTGTGACAATTTGATGCACGTGATTTTGATAACTTGGAATTGTGGTGGGGATACGGCCAAATATTTCATATCCTCTTAAGCATGGCAAGGCAAGTTTTGGCAACCCCTGCTTCTATAGTGGCTATTGAACAATTATTCAGTACTTTCGGATTAAATTCGGATAAGTGAAGGATGACCACAGTCATAGTTGAATCCTTAACATGCAATGATGACTGGATAGAACCAAAAGATGCCTCCTAAGATTGCAATACACCACAACGAGAAGGATAAATGCTCTAATGACTTCAATGCCTTAAGAGGGTCTTCAGTTGGTTCGATGCTTGAACGGGTGTGAGGTGAGTAGTGTACACTTTTTCCACCATTTAGAAATTTTTTGTCACAGAAAGAAATAAAAAAAAATCATAAGTGGCATTATTTTATACAAGCCATAGGACAATTTTGTGTTTTACATATAAAATCTACCAAGTGAAGTTACTTCTACCACATATTTTCAAAATTAAAATAATTTGACAAAAAACATAGACTGGGCTTTGTTTTCCTAAATAAAATTAACCCACACTCTAAAGTTTTTTTTTTTCCTAAAAAAAATAATGAACTATGAGGGTTTGATTTTGATTAACAGATATGTAGATACCTTCATGAAAACCATAAAGGAATGCCAAAAATTTTTTTCCTACTAATCAACTAATTCATTCACATTAAACTGTATTTTCTACAACTTGTAGATTCCTATTGTAGAATTTGCAAATGGATTGAATTGAAGAACACTTCCTTGATCTTGAAGAAGATGACATTGATAAGAAACAAGTGAGCAAGAACAGAACCGTAGAGAGAGCAAAACAGAACTGAAAGGAGTGGAAAAATTATATCAGCTCAACTAAATTCTATTACAAAAGATTTATATATACAAAAGGCTAAACAACTAAACCAATAATAATAGGACACGTCAGCAACATATCTATATAAGGAAATAATATAACTTAACATTCCCCCCTCAAGATGGAGCTAATTGAAGACCCATCTTGCTACAATGTAATAAAAGTTGAGAAAGAGGAACAGGCTTAGTAAAGAGATCAGCTAATTGGTGTTTTGAGGGAATGTAACGAGGCTGAAGAAAACCATTTGAGATGTGATCACGAATAAAATGTAAATCAACTTCAATATGTTTAGTCCGGTTGTGTAAGCAAGGATGATCTGCAATCAAAAGAGCTGACTTATTATCAACATAAGCAACAACAGGAGTAGGAAAATCTATCTTCAAGTCATGACGAACATAAGAAATCCACAAGAGTTCTTTGACAAGAGATCCCAAACTGCGATATTCTGCTTCGGCTGAAGATGTAGCTCCTGTTCATTGCTTTTTAGCCTTCCAAGAAATCAAAGCTGATCCAATGAAGACACAAAAACCACTAACAGATTTCCTATCTATAGGACATGAACCCCAATCAGAGTCTAAGTAGCCAGTTAAGGAAAAAGTGGAATCTGTTGGATAAAATAATCCCATGGAAATGCTGCCCTTGAGGTATCGTAAAAGATGAAATAAAGCTTGAAGATGAGGAGCTCGAGGATTAGCCAAAAATTGGCTTAATATGTGTACTGCAAAGCTAATATCTACCCGTGTGAGAGTGAGATATAAAAGCCGTCCAACTAAACGTCTATAAAAGCTAGGATTAGAGAGAAGCTCGCCTGAATGATTATCAAGCTTCATACCAGAAGGAAAAGGAGTACAAGTAGGCTTCGTTCCAGTCAGTCCAGCATCAAATAGAATATCTGTGATGAATTTATGTTGGCTTAAATGGATACCTGCAGAAGTTCGATTGATCTCTAACCCAAGATAAAATCGAGCTTCACCCAAATCCTTAATAGTATAGGTAGAATTCAACTGATTTTTTAAGGCTACTATGGCATCATCATTAGTACCAGTCAAAAGAAGATCATCAACATAAAGTAAAGCAACAAGAAGTCCATCAGAATCTGATCGTATAAACAAAGAGTAGTCATTCCGAGACTGATGAAAACCATGACTAATGAGAAACTTGGAAATTTCAAGGTTCCATTGTCTAGATGCTTGTTTAAGACCATATAATGACTTCAACAAACGACAAACTTGACCAGATTTGGCTTTTGTATATCCTTCGGTTGGCAACATATAAATCTCTTCATCCAAAGAACCATGCAAGAAAGCATTGTTGATGTCAAGTTGATATAAAGGCCATTTGTTAATAGCTGCAACTGCACTTAAAATCCTTAAAGTACAAAGTTTAGCAATGGGTGAGAAAGTATTATGATAATCTTCACCTTCAATTTGGGTATAGCCTTTTGCAACTAGCCTTGCCTTGTACCTCTCAACACTTCCATCAGCTTTGTATTTAATTTTATAGACCCATTTAGAGCCTATAGCTTTCTTCCCTTGAGGTAAATCACACATCTCCCAAGTATTATTTTTCTCAAGAGCATTTATCTCATTATTCATTGCTTCTACCCATTTATTATCTTGAGCAGCTTGTGAATAAGAATAAGGTTCCTTAGTTGTTAAAACATGAGCTAAAGCAATCATATAGTCCTTAGGATAAGAAGAAAAAATGTGGGAAGAAAATAAAGGATAAGAATGGTGTATAGTAGAGGTAGGAAAAGAATCAGTAACAGAAACTGAGGCATCTAAAAATGAATTCACATTAAAGGCTTGATGTACAAAATGTACATAGTCTGCCAGCTAAGAAGGAGTTTTAGAAAGACGAGTAGATCTTCTAAGAGGGACAGAAGGAGAAACATCTGGCACAGAAAGATCATTATCAACAAGATTTGAATCAGTTGTAGCATCACAATCTGTTGTATAAGAATTGTGCATAGAATCCAGAACAGAGGACACTGGAAAAGTGTGTATATCATGATGGTCTGGTGAGAAGGTGTTTGAGAAAGTGTTTGGCAAAGAATTTTGGAGAATGTTATCATCTTGAACAAAAGGAAAAATTCCTTCAAAGAAATTTACATCTCTGCTGTGGACAATTTTCTTTTCATCTAAAACATAGACCGATATCCTTTTTGATTAGGAGAATATCCTAAAAATATACACTTCAATCCCTTGGCATCAAATTTATCTTTGTGTGTGCCCAATGAAGGAATATAACATAAACATCCCATCACTCGAAGATGATCATAAGAGGGTGGTTTATGAAAAAGTTTCTCATAAGGAGTCATCCAATTCAACTTAGACATAGGCATTCTATTCACCAAATAAGTGGCTGTCAAAACACATTCTCCCCAAAAATGTTTGGGTAAATTAGCATGTAGTCTCAAAGCTCTAGAAGTATCAAGGAGGTGTCTATGTTTTCTCTCTACCCTTCCATTTTGTTGGGGTGTATAGGGTATGGTTTTGTGATGAACTATTCCTAGATGAAGAAAAAGAGTTGACATTCATGGGAAAGAAATTCGGTTCCATTATCAGATCTGACAAATTTTGGAATGATATTGAAATGATTTTATGTATAGGCAAAAAAATGACTCAAATGAGTAGCAACCTGAGCTTTACAACTAAGAATAATTGCCCATGTACAACAAGTAAAATCATCTAAAATCGTCAAAAAATATCTAGCACCACATATAGAAGAAACATGATAAGGTCCCCAAACATCCACATGTAACAATTCAAAGGCAAAAGATGAAACATTCTCACTTGAAGGAAAAGGTAATCGGTGTATCTTGGCCAATTGACAAGTATTACAAAGGAAATGTTTCATAGAATAGTGTTTACAAGACTCCATGTGACACAACTTTGAGATTGAAGTATGACCAAGCCTAGCATGAAAAATGTCTAGACTAACATCTTTATTACATTTGGATAACAACACGGAAGAGACACCAGTTGATTTGTATTCGTGTTTAGGTATAACTGGGGAAGACAAAGCAACAGAAGAAACTCCTTCATCGGCATGCAAGACATATAAGCCTCCTACTAAAACAGCTTTAGCTAATATGCTCTCAGATTTTCAGGTCCTGGAAAGAACAAAAAAAATGATTAATTTGAATGAATAGATTTGGGTGTGTCAAAAGTCTACTTACTGAAAGTAGATTGTGATGAAAATCTGGTACAAAGAGAACATTTGTAAGAGTAATGTTTGTATTAAGAGGAACATTTCCAGCAAAAGAAACAAGTTTCGTCTGTCCATCAGGTAAGTATATAAGGATTGGTGTTTCTAACTTGTGTTTGTTTTGAAGAATGGAATCAAAAGGAGTCATATGATCGGTAGCTCCTGTATCAACAATCCAAGAAAACATATTATCATTTACAGTACTCAAATTACAATGAGTTGAAGAATTACCTGAAAAATGAGATGTTGAGGCAAAATTAATAGCTGCACTTGTATTCTCAGCATTTTTTAAAGCTTTCATCATCTTAAACACTTCATGACAAATCGTCTGTAACATACTAGGATCAACCTTCGGTGACAATTGCATGTTTGAGGTCTTACTAACATCCATAATGGATTCGTGCTGATCAAAAGGAGTAGAATAACCCATTACATTATGAACAGTGGCTTGCCCTGAAGGTCGTCTTCCATTTCCTTTCTTATTTTTCTTACCCTTGTACCAATCTGGATAGCCTATGATCTCAAAACAGGATTCAATAGTGTGTCCATCAGAATTACAATGTTTATAATGCAATCTCCCTTTCTTTAAATCCTTCATCCCATCTCCTATCATACGATTATTTCTTGCAACATTAAAGGCAATTGTTTCTGAGTTTGCATTCAAACCACCAGTAATTTGTCTTTGTTTTTCAACTTGCATTACCAAGTAAAAGGCTCTATTAACACTCGGCATAGGATCAGATGATAAAACTTGATTTCTACAGTCTCAAAAGCTTCATTAAGTCCCATAAGAAACTGCATAAGTTTCTCTTGAGCCTCAAACTCTTGTATCCTATCCTTAAAAGCACATGTACAATAAACGAGCCTTCCACAATCACATAAAGGATGCGGATTTAAAGCATGTAATTCGTCCCACAACGCTTTCAATTTATTATAATAGACAGACACAGTCATATTTCCTTGTCTTAGATTGGTAATTTCATGACGAATCTGAAATATCATAGGACCATTAGTTTGACCAAATTGATCACATATATCTTTCCACAACTCATGCGCAAATTCAACATATAAGAAAGACTGAGAAAACTCATTTTCCATGGAATTAAGTATCCAACACCTAACCATAAAATCACAATTAGTCCATCGGACTAATTCATTAGTTCCTTCTTCAGGTTTTGCAACATGTCCATCAATGAAACCTAATTTCATCTTCGCTCCTAAGGCCATTCTAACCGAGCGGCTCCAAGACAAGAAATTAGATCCATTAAATCTGATGTTACCTAAGAGCATCCCTGGAACATCCGATCTGACATATAGAGTGGATCAAGATTTCCTAATTGAGATGCTAAATCCCTATTTTGATTATTCATTTCGCAAACTTTACAAACAGGAAAAGAAGAACAATCGTAACTCACGGAGATCAGAATATGAGAGAGTATACCAGGTTCGTCTGCTCTGATACCATGTAGAATTTGCAAATGGATTGAATTGAAGAACACTTCCTTGATCTTGAAGAAGATGACATTGATAAGAAACAAGTGAGCAAGAAGAACCGTAGAGAGAGCAAAACAGAACTGAAAGGAGTGGAAAAATTATATCAGCTCAACTAAATTCTGTTACAAAAGATTTATATATACAAAAGGCTAAACAACTAAACCAATAATAATAGGATACGTCAGCAACATATCTATATAAGGAAATAATATAACTTAACACCTATGTATATATTGTTAATACCCTATACCCTCTACTGACATAGTGTAAGGACAAAAAGTATTTTTCACTTTATATTTAAATCACCTATGTAATTTCAAAGTGTGACAATTTCAGCACATATTTGTATGGGATATTTGGATTTTTACTACATTGGTGTAACTTAGAAAGGAGAGTAAATGTACATGACAACTATTGTTATTTAATGAAAAGAACTAGTTCACAATTTGGATGTAGATGGAAATATTGGTTTACACATTAAAAGTGGAATGAGTTTAGAAGGAAATTTTGTTGAAAATGAGCATGGATTGATGGACATGTTAATGTCAACTGTCATTAACTTATTTACTCAATAACAATGAAAATGTTGCCTCTAATGGACATTTGATGACTTCAAACATTGACAATGATAGATCCATCAATTTAGACTCAAACGCAAAAATAAATAAATAAATAAATAAAATAAATAGCCAATTCAATCAGCCATAAATCAACCCAGCACCTAGTAAATGGCCCGTAACCGGCCCGACCCATCTATATCTAGGTCAGTTCCAGGCCATACCTTACTAGACCTACGATCTAGTAGTTTTGAGCCGAGTATGGCCTATCCCTAGTCTATCTCATACTCATCTAGTGGATCCTAAATATATCATTTCTAAAACTCATCAAATGTTATCAAAACTAGTTGTATGTTTAACATTGAGAAAAACAATACACAACAAAATCAAATTTGTTTACCTAAAATAAGTCCCATAATACTTCATTAGCTTTAATACTAAGTTTCTTCCAAGATGGATATACTGTAACGCCCTAAACTGAAGGCATTACAACCCGCTACATGCCCTTACTTGAGAAGAATATGTTAAGGCTATTCATCCACTAATCTACTAATAAAGATATAATCATCAATCACTCACATAAAGGGGTATTGTTTAAAAGCATCCAATAATATTTCTGAATAATCTAGTTGGCATAAATCAAAAGCTAACTCATATTAAACTTAAAACAAGAAAAGAAAGTCTCATAAAATCCAGAATCGTAAAACTAGTTAAAAATTTATAACAGTCTTCAACTTAGGTCTTTCTTAAATCCAACATGTCTAAGATTCAACAAGAAAGTTAAGTTCACTATCGTTCTCTCCATACTCCACATAAACGTCATATCCATAAAGATCAAACACTGCTGGTTCATTACATGTTCTTGAAAAAAGATAAAAGAGCGAACACAGAGGTCCAGAACGTTATACCACAAACGCATGCACATGAACAGACATAATACAGTTTCACATACAAGTTAATAACTAATGCAACAAACATAAATTATTATCTTTGATTAGCCAGCAAACAACATAGTTTAGAATCATATGCATCTTGTCCTAAACCTGAGTAACTCATGATCCTATAAAAACATCCATCATTTCTATGCACAACTCTACTCAGGACAATGACACACACAGATTATCAGGGTGTTGTCCTAGTAGCAATGGTCCTCCCAATCTATTAGACCTAGCCATAGACAAACAGCACATCAAATTTATATACCATATAGCATTACATTCATTTGTAATTTCTAAACCTACAATCACAAGCAGCAAACAAGGTAAGGTCTTACCAGAATCAATTTTAAGAGTAGAACCCTAATTTCGCTGACACACTGATCACATAAACAAATTCTCATATCAAAACATGTCTACATAATTCAACCCTAATCTCATTATCATCTAAAACCCAAAATATGAAATCCTAGATTTATACACACCTCCTCTTCTTTTATTGAAAATAAAAAAATCTTCAAAAGAATAATTTTTCTCCGAAAACTCCCCCAAAACTAAAACTCGCATCAAAAGATAAGAAATATCATAAAGGATTTCACTTTTAAGTCATCAAAAGGATTAAAAAAATGTTTAATCTAACTTGTTTTCTTGATTTTTCTTCCTCTTTGATTCTAGAACACTAAATCTCCAACAAGGACCTAGGGTTTTTCTCCAACGCTCCCTTCAAAACCAAAAGAAGATTTTAGGGAAAAATTATTCCTTAGATTACTAAAGGATTGAAGAGGATCAACTCACATTGATCTCCTTTAATGTTAAGATCACAGATAGAGAGATTTTTTAGAGAAATCTAATCTTAGGAATGATTTTGGAGAAGAGGGAAAGCTAGGTTATAAAGAAAATTCGGAAAAACGCTTTAATTTTCGAATAGAAAAGGCTGGTGGCTTAGAAAAGAAGGCTAGCAACTTAGAGCTCTCGGAATTATTTTTTGGCCATGAAGGCTGGCAAGGTATAGCTCTTATACTGGAGGCTTTGAAGCCAAGGCCAACGGCCTTCCATGCAGTCTTGTGCTGCGACTTTTCATCTTCAATTACGTGTTTGCCATACATTATGCCATACATATACATGTTAGTGATTGTGCCCTAGGCTAATTACTGGATATTGTCATTTGATATTTATATATATAAATAAACAGAGGCATTTCTTTTGTATTGTTTGCATATTTACTTTATAATAGAAATCCATGAATAATTTATTATTCTAAATGTTCCTAGATGCTCATTATTATGGGAATGATAATGAATTAAATCTAGTATGAGTTTTTATTTGATAAACATGGGATGTCTATTTGTATGGTGATACAAATGAAACTCCATATTAGATGACTGATGTGCTAATATTAGTATTGAATTTTTAAAGCATCTTATCCAGCAAGTGTACTAGGCCTTATCTTGTAATATAGCATGAGTCAAGTGTCGATCCTACAGAGATCTATTAACTACTAGACAATTATCAACTAATACTAATATCTAGGCAATTGATCTTTTAGATTAAGACTATATTATCTAATTAAGTATCTACTATGAATGTAGTGAGCTTTTGAAGAGAGTGATATGTTAGAAAAATGTGGGTAGGAGCAGAATCCACTTTAAACTATTGCCAATCAACTTGAAGTCATGTTATAATGATAATTAGATTCATCGATATTCATAAGAAATTGTAAAGATTTAAAAACAGAGTTAAAAACTTTTAAACCACAAAAACAATTCAATAGCTTCCGCTAAATAAATTATTCATGGAATCAAAATTACAATTATAAACCTTCCGATTCTATAATTGACTAATACTTTATATTACATCCCTAATTCCTTAGTGAGAAATCAATATAAAATATTGCATTAGTATTCATGGACAATTTCTAAATTAGATTAAACTCTGCTTCCGCAATTGTAATTTAATCTCAATTTATGAATTCATATGAACCTTAATTTCCCTTCGAGTTATTAGAACTCTTATACACCAAAGATATGATGAATAATCAGAACTCAATATGAATATTTGCATGATTCTAACTATCTTATAACATGGTTTCAAAGATCATTTTAGCATGTTTAAAGCTTCATCAACTTCCCACAAAAAGGATTTAGCTACTCATGGATGATGATTCAAAAATCAGATAAGAAATTACAAATGATTTCATTATGATCAAAATATTCAGATATATGAATTGCATAAAAGGAAAAGATCAGATATCACCAATTCAATATATCAAAGCATCACTTGCAAATTCTTGAAAAACTTCAATATCTCTTCAAAATTCTCTATGAAATGCTAATTCTAATCTAAGTATTGTAATGTATTTCAGAGCTACTTGGGATGTGCATTTCTTGGATGATTCCGAAAGTGAGGAGAAGACCCCCTATTTATAGGAAAAAATTCATGCAAGACATTAAATGAAATTTTGCTATTTCACTTCGTACGCCGGCAGTTATGGATCCTATGCCGGCGGCTTACAGGCGGCGTATCTTCAATTTCTCCCTTGCGTAAGCAGTGCACTGGCAACCTTCAACTTCTGTTACATATGTAGGCCGCTTCTACCCCGGCGGCTTAGATGTAGATCTAGCTGGCGTATGTGATCAGAAATGAAGCGTTGGGCTGATTTATAATGAACGCCGTTCCAAAACCGGTGGCTTTAGCACCGGCGTAGACACTCCAATAGATTTGTCACTTCAATTTCTTATCCTTTGTTATCTTCATGTCTCTTCAGATCTTTGACCTACTGCCCAACGCCAGTGGCTTAGGAGCGGCATATATTGTAACTCCTTCAAAGCTGGTGACTTTCCAATTCTGAGCTGCCGGCCTTCAAGTACGCTGGCTTCTTCATCTTCTATGCCGACAGCTTTGAGGCGGCTTACAGTGTGGTTGAAACATATGTTCAGCAAAGCTGGCAGTGCTGGTAACGGCTTTTGATGTAAGCCGTCTGAACGCTGGCAGCTTTGAATGTTGAAATGCCGGCCTTTACTTCAATTTTTTTATTTTTATTTTGATTCAAAGTCTCTTGTTTTGATTTCTTTGTCCAAATTAGTCCTAAAACATAAAATTTAATCAAAACAAATGTCCATTCAAGCTCTTATGAATATAACAAGTTGTATAAAATATGATCTTATCAATGACTATGTGCTGAACTGATCCACTATGAGATCACTACATGGAATATTGTCATAAGTGATTTTCTTAATAACTGTGTCAACGTATCCTTAGACCTGAAATCACCATAGGTTCCAACATGAGAAACGTTATGTTTCAACTCAATCAAACGTTGTCTTTAACCGGATAATTATAAAGGTTAAGTTTGAGCATATTATATATCATGTAGAGGAAGTAGAGTGATTAAGATGGGATTTGTCCCTCTCATTATGAGAGAGATATCTCTGGGCCCCTCGATAAGTGAGACTGAGAAATGCATGGCCATGCTCAAATGAATTGATAGTGTGATAAATTTTATTTATATTATCAGATCACTTGGAAATCGAGAAATGATAAGATTGAACAATATAAGAATGATACTCTCCATGTCTTATGTTCAATCTAGATATCATGTGACAAAAAGGATAATGACATAAATTATAGATCAGACAAAAATCGAATTACTGATATTCACTAATTTGGGTAGACATAATGTCTTGCTAGAGACTAATGATGTCTTGTAGGTCTAAAAGGTGTTTAGGACCTATTGCCAACATTAGGTGTACCTAAGGGTCACACACAAAAGAACGAATGAAATATATTATGGGTTTATATTTAAACCTATAGGAATTATTATATTTTTATTTTAAATAGTTTAAGAATAATAAATGATTAATATATAAATTAATATTTAATGAAATAATGTATTTTATTAAATATTAAATAAATATCTCATCATATATATCTTCTAGGGTTTCATATATGTCTATATATATAAATCTATAGGCAGCCTTTTAGGTTACACTCTTTGACGTCACATTAGACGGCAAGAAATTTGCAAACTTAAAAGAGAGAAAAGAAGAAAAATAATTCTACAGGAATTTGATTCATGCTCTTGAGTGCTAGCACACAGTCGTTCGTGTGTGGATACCGTAGAGGGGATTGCGAGACTGCAGTTCCTACAAATCCAATCTGCTGATTGTTTTGAAGCATCAATATAAGGAATATTCAAGAAACCCCTTTTTGTTCAAATCTAGTCAAGAAACATGGATACTAATTTAATTGAATCGCATGGATCCACCATTGGGATATAGGATTCGTATTTTTATGAAAAATAAAATATATTTTCGCTGCGTTTTGATTCCTAAATTTCCAACAATACAAACTAGGGTAGACCATAAAACCTTCTTATTTTATATCAAATGAAACCTTTTCCATTCTTTATAAGTTATTTATTTATATATTACACATACGCTATGAAAACTTCCTTTGATAACATTAGTAATAGCTTGTGATGCTTCAACATCATCAAAATTATCAAGTAGAAATCATAAATATGATGTGATTTTATTCATCTTAGCATTCCCATTTATGCTACTCTCACATTCTATTCATGTCCATAATTTACTTCCCATAGATCATAAAATTCACTATAAACATCCCAAAAGGAAAATATAAATTAGTCTCATTCATAAACACTATAGATTAACTTAATAATAACTAAGTTTATAAAAATAACAAATTACTAAAACAAAAACATAAAGCCACAAATAGAAGGGATAAATTCCTTCCCTTGCTTATCCCCATTCAAAATAGCTAAATCAATCATATAACAAGCACATATAATGTTGTTTTATACATTCGTATAGGTTAAAAAGATTTATTTATTTGGATGAAGAAGAGTAGTAATAACAGAGAACTAAGTATCTTTATTGATGAAGATCAAAGGGTCCCAAAACATCATCTACTAATAGGCATATCAATATGCTTGTGACATTAAATAAAAGAACTTGTGAGTAATGTTGGATAGCTTTTTTGAAGCCACTATGATATGCTTGCACAACATCATCTACCTCGTGACTTGGAATCGTGAGGGTTAGGGTACATCCGTATAGGTAAAGAAGATTTATTTATTTAGATGAGCAAGAGTAGTATTAACAAAGAACTAAGTGTCTCCATCGATAACGAGTAAAGGGCCCCAAAACACCATCTACTAGTAAAGGTATCAATATGTTTGTGACATTGAATAGAAGAAATTGTGAATAATTTTAGGATAACTTTGTTAAAGTGACTATGATATGCTTGCACAACATCATTTACCTCACGTTAATGCTTAGGTTGGTGTTCCCCAGGTTTAGATTTGGAATTGTGAGGGCTTAGGTTTTCAATTTTGGGTGATTTTTTGAAAGTGAAATAAGATAATACAAGAGAGAGTAAATATTACAAGTGTTTTTTTTTTTTTGTATCTATTAAAAAAAGTTTAAAACAATTAGAGATAAATTTAATTTGTCTCTAAAAATCATATGTACTTATGTATATATATTATTTAACCAAAGAATGAATAAAATGTGCCTCAGAATGTAATATGTACAAGTGCATATAATATATTATATTTATTTTTAAGATAGCTTTGAGACAAACTTTCAAAAGAAAATATAGTGCCAAAAAATTTCTCTTCCCGCTATAGAATTAGAGACAATATGCAACAAAATCAATTTTATCACAAATTTGTAAATAATCCATCGCAAATTCCATTGTTAATACATAACTAAACTACAAAAACTCCTTTCATTATTTATCCTTGCAAATGTGTCACAATTTCGATGCTAATCAAATTTTTTAAAGATAAAACTTTTTTCGTCATAGAATTTCTGTTTCTAAAGATTAATTTTCTTCTAGTGTATTGGAAACTTGGAGGGAGAGAAGGAAAGTAGGGAACTTTCATTTTTGGAAAAGAGAAGGCAAAGGAAAAAATAAGAGTTAATAAGTTGTTTGTGGGGCTAGTTTAAATCTTGTAGGAAAAGACACATATACCTTCCACTAAAGCTGATAATTACATGCAACTATTATTTTATATTTTGGGTATTTCACAATCCCATTCATTCATCAAACACATACGTGTTGTATCAATGAGACAAATGAAATTAAGTTTTTCTTCTTCATCTCGCTGCATATAAACCTTGAGTCCTCATTACCCTTCATTACATCTTATATGAATAGTTTTCTGGAAGTCGAGATGATTTTTTTATATTTATAGAATCAAGAAGATTTAAACTATGGCAAAGCATCTCAACATGATGATCACTCATATTTATAGAAAAGTGAACAAACCAGTTGATCATACTACCAAATCAATAAGAGCTCATAAAGAAAGGCTTATTCTCTACTTATACGTTCATTTTTTTTTTTTTTTCAACTAGAAAAGGTTTGCAAAGCGTACTTCATTTGATGAAAAATTCACTCCTTAAGATGTTGAAAATTCAAAAACTTTCTCTATACTTAAACAATAATTCAAAGCATCATTTGCAATTATTTTTCAAATTAAATATAAACACATATATATATTGAGAAATTCGGCACAAAGTGATATTAGAGCATGCCTTTGCGTCAAAAGCCTTTTTTAATAACCGTACTCGCCACAATAATTCTATTGCACTGAATCCTGAGGCTATAGAGACAAACTTTACTTGTGGTGATAGTTCTCACTCCTTAAAGCATAAGTAAAATTCTTATATTTCATGTAACTCTCATCTTGTATAAGAGTACGTGCCTAGATGATTGACATGTCACACTGATTATGGACGTAATAATAAATGAGATAAAATTAGATAATACTACTATATTTGTTGATTTGCAAAAAGGGAAAACAAAAAGACGAACCACGAGACATGTTGATGATATGGTGACAAGATATGTCATATACGTTCATGAAAGGGAGCATTCAGGAAGAAGTCTTTGAGAGAAGCGCTTGGTGTCGGTGCAATAGTTGTAAATCATGTAATTCTTTTGAACCCATTTGATCTTCTGTTGTCCTGCGGAGTCTAGAGACTCAGTGAACGTAGAGGAGGTGTTCTTGGTGTTGGAGGAACAAGTGGGTGAAGCTGAAGACGATGACCAAACACAAGCTTGTCGGTCGTTGAAGTTTCTATGGAAGCAGCGAATGGTGCCTGAGAACAATCGGTCTTGACCAAGCCACCCCTTGTTGCCCAATCATCTGCATTCCAAAAGCTGGAGTGTATCCTCATGGCTTGACTCTTTGGGAACGACACACCTTTTGATTCCCAGTTTTTAAATTCACTAATTGGAGTCCCATCAACAGAGAAGCTGTCGATAGAGCACCGATTTATTTATAATCTCAATTGTATTTGAAAGAAAAATTATGTTAAAAATAATACAAGATGCTAAACCTTTTTAGCGTGTACTTTTTTTTTTTTTTTTTGGCCATCTAGCGTGTACTTTATATATTGTTTTTTTCAGTTATTATCTACAACAATTTCTCACGATGATAGAATTGAATCCAAGTCAATCCCATTGAGAAACTGATATTCATGCTATTAGATTATAAAAAATATTTTTTATTCTAACTAGCAATAACTTAAAAAATATGCATATACTCCATATTGCCATGGAAACTGTAAAATACATAGCTATTAAAATAACAATAAATAGCAATGGTGTTGAAATTTTAGTAATAGTTTGGAATGGGTGTGTATACATTTTTTTTTCTTTTGCTTTCTCTTTTTTAATAAGCTACAAAGAGGTACCAGAAGCTGCACAAAACAAACCTTTCCATTGTTTGAAAATTCAGCCAAAAAAGAAATTGTTTGAAAAAACGTCTATGCAAAAAATAATTGCAATTACATCTCCTAAATTTTCAATGTATAACTTCAACTACCATTACTTATAGCTATCAAAATTCCCACAAACAGCGATTTCAAAGTCTTGATAATAGTTCGAGATGTATGTATATGGATTTTTATTTTTAAGCTAGAGAGTTAAAAGTATTTTGTTTCTTTTTTAAAAATATAGTTTGAAAGTTGGAATTTATTCATATATGAATAATAGCTTTTTATTTTTTATTTTTGCTTTTTATTAAATAAAAGATCATAATTTGGTTGATGATAACTACATGATGCTTTGAGGTTCCAGAGAACAGAATTATTGTGGAAGTGTTTGGTGGGGTCGAACCAAAGGTGCAACTGTTGCTCCCTATTTCCCTTCCCTTGAGTGGGCACGTTGGTATGAAGGATGTTAGGGTCTCCACTTAAGTTCCCAAGAAATTCGAAGTCTATCTCATCATCATGCGTCCACCCTACTGAAAAGAGCTGCAACACCAAAGCAATATGAGTTAGGGTTAGTTTTTGGATTAACTTACATTGGCATCCACCTACATGCGATGATTTTGCATGGTAAGTTCGAGGATTAATATATTTGTCGACATACACAGACAGACAAACAAACAAAAAATGCAAAATAATTTTATTTATTGACTCTGTCCTCCACTTTAAGATATTTTTACTTTTATATATCTCTTAAAGTAAATGTACACTATAGCCTCAATCCAATTGTATGAAATTTTAAAATTTTAAAATTTTAAAATACCACACGACCCTTTTAAAATATATTGGTACCAAAAAAGCTTTTCTTTCGTACAGTTTTAATTGTACTTATTCATTGATGGTTGATTTATTACCTTATTTAACACATATTAGCATATGAAATATAAACTAAGTAAATAAATAAATCATCAGATGAATCAACCTAAAAAAATAAACACAAGGGTATATTTATATAGGGTCTATTTTGATTGTCTAATTTTCATATATCATATATGTATTTAATCTATTTATGAATAAAAATACATATTTTTTATTTATATGTATTGCTTGACAAACATTTATTTGAAAAATAACAAAAATAATAAGCCAAAAAACTGAAAAAGATAAACCAAATAAATTCATAAACAATTGATCTCATGTTGTATTATTGGAGGGAAGACTTCCTGTACTAATGTTTTAGAAAAAAAAAAATAAGGATTGATCAATTTGATACAATGCCTTCCATTAAGTTTTTCAGTTACTAAATTAATCAATTTTAAAATTCAAGTACTAAATTGATCTATTTAAAAGTTTAGATATTTAATTATAAATTTTATGAAAGTTTAAGTATCTTTAGTAATATTATCCCAAAAATAAAATAAGTATTTTAAACAAAACTTTTTATAATTTTGATATCTTCCAGGGTGTTATCAAAATTTAACCATAGATCAAATTAATTAGAAAAAAAAAAAAAAAAAAGCTCAAAGCAAGAAGAATAGTCTGCACGCATGATTGATAATTGATATATATGTGTGTATATATTTTTGGGTGGGTGGGTAGTAACACGATTGATAAAGGAGCTCACATAATACACAGTAACCGTGCCAGCTGAGTTGCCAGGAACGAGCCTCATCTGCATATCGACTTTACCGAACAAGTATTGCTTGTTGGATTGGAAACCCGAGTCCGAGGCCTTGTCAAGAGAAAGCGTTAGGAGGTGCCCATTATTAAGTATTTTGGCACGCCCGTCGCCCCATGTTATGTGAAAGTCTTGTTTAAAGTCGTCACTAGCACCAGCAGTAGCAACAACTGCTACTACCAGAAAGGCTACTACCACGTTACTCTTTAATTTTGGGCTATTTTGTGTCATTTTTGTCACTTCCGAGTCGTCCGGTCCAAGTATGATGGAAACAGTGAAACAGAAGGACAGACGTACGTATTATATATAGGAAGTTACAGTAATAATGGACACAAATGTTACAGTCGATGGAGTTTGCATTGCATGCATGAAAAATTTAAGATAGTAATAATGGATCGGGAGGCTGAGTTATGGGAAACGGCGATAAATGGCGTTGAAGTAGTTGAGAAAATTGCATGAGATTTGGTTGCCTTGGTTTAGTTAAAAGGAGGAGAGGAGCCAGCAGACAGCTGGCTAATAGCAATAGGGTTGACATACGATATCTGATGAGTTTAGAGTTATCGCATTATTGGCAAAAAGGACGGGAAAAGGAATAAAATATTATTTTTAAAAAAATTATGAAAATGCCATCGGAAATAAAATATTTTGATTTTAGGCAATATGGCCTCGTCTCTTGAAGAAACAAAGTCAGTTTTCACCTATAGAAATAATATTTTATTAGTTGAGAAACAAAAAAATTACATATAAAACCTGTCAAAAACAAATATAAATAGCTATACAAGCATTAACATCCTCCATCATGGCTAAACAACTAAAAAACTGTAGTATTCCTAAATCCAATCCAAACAAAACAGTTATAATACCAATCCGCCTAAACACACATTTCCAATCCCAATCATTCAATCATAAAAGTATTGTGATACTTTCTTAGCACAGTACAATCAAAATATGGAATTTATAGACTCATAATACATAATATGAAATGAAATAAAATGAAATGCTGATTGATTGATCTCATAAAATGTACAAGCAAAAAGGAGTACAATCTACATACAACAATAATACAAAAAAGTAAGAAGCTATATACAACAATCAAAAAATAAGAAAATCTATCCTCCACTACTGCTGCTGCTGTGTGTCCCGCCTCCCTTGTCTTCCGCCTCTACCCCGCCTCACGTACGTCCTGGGTAACGGGATACGCAGATGAACTGTGTAGATGGATCAATCTCTGTAACTACAGCAGCCTCATCTCTAGTAGTAGCACTGTATTGATATAATGGGATAGGGTCTGGCTTGACCTGTATGAGGCCCTCTCCATATCATGTGATGGCAATGGTCACTCTTCTATGGAGATAGGGGGTAAGGAACTCAGTGTATGACGGGTCTGGCATGAGGGTGTCCCCCATATCGTAAGATGTGAATGACGAGCCAATCTCGTCATGAATGAGCTGGGAAGGACCAGGCTCATCAAGTGAAGGTAGATCGAACGGCTTATCAAGTGAAAGATTATCTGTATACCTGGTGCACGAGCTCGCCCCCACCCCGTCCCTGTCCTGTCCCTGCCCACGCCTCTCTCTAGGAGGATGTCATCTCTGTACAATCTGAGGTTGTGGGTCACGTTGTGTTGCTGCTACTGGTGGAGCTGGTGGCACTGGATCATTAAAATTCAACCGCATAAACTCATTCACTACATGACAGACATCTCGTGCAGTGGATGGAGTAAGCTGAGGGCATGTCTGAGACGCTATAAATGAAATCAACTTGCGATTAATAGAAAAAATGTATATCGGTGAATAGCTGCCAAATCAGTACAAGTCCATATAAAGCTTACAGAGACAGTGATCTTACCATGTATCGTATGATAGCTCCCGTGCGACCGATCCAACATCGAATGATCGCATGATACCACTGGAAGTAATCATCAGATATCCCAGCAAGCAAATCTGGCAACTCAACTATACAATCACGCCGAGCATCCCACTCAGCTATCCACCTAGAGTGCTCGGCCTGCCAGTTCCACTCGGAACGTCCCCTCATGTCAATCTCATGGAGGGGTCTCATGTCGACAGTTGGGATGGGATCCTCTAAAAGCCACCAAACTGTTTAAGCACTCTATCAGAATAGTAGTGCTCGACTAGGTAGAAGCAAACCAGTGGGACCCGTGCACGCCAAACATCGCTGCCCGCTAAGCAGTATGGAGACAGAGAGGGCAAGATGGAACTATAGGGGTCCCAAACCACCTGATGAAGTAGGAAAAGTGAACTATTGCATAAATAAACGATCATACTATAGCAATTTAAGAGTACAAGACATTGGAAATCAATTGAGATATAGGAGGGAATGGATATCATACCTGATGCACTATCTATCGATCAAAAGATGGGCGATACTAATCAATAGATGGGTGGATACATGGGTCACGTCAAAAGTTGCACCCCAATGGCTGATGAGTGGGCGGCCAGCTGTAATTGATGTGTGCAATCGACGTATTGGGAAAATATGGGCGAAGTGCTCCTAT
This sequence comes from Combretum micranthum, assembly GCA_024138025.1. Classification (NCBI taxonomy): domain Eukaryota; kingdom Viridiplantae; phylum Streptophyta; class Magnoliopsida; order Myrtales; family Combretaceae; genus Combretum; species Combretum micranthum. Next base: position 145,455 of record JAMXBD010000702.1, read on the forward strand.
GCCCATATCTGGAGGACAACTAATGGTCCTACCATATCCCCCGTGTCGACTTGGGAAGCCAAGCATAGCTACCTGTATAGCCAAGCCAAACAGTTTGCTCCCCATAGTGTTGCCCAGCCCTCTCAAAGTCTCGGAGCAGCTGGAGGTACATAAGATGGACGTAATTGGAGGACTTGTCTGGACAATAAATCCCCCAAGCAGCAGCAAAATGTACGGCCTAGCATTGCATCTAATCATCATATCATCAGCAAAATCAGGTAGGTCGCTGAAGTGGCTATCCAACCACGATATCTTTAGGCGACCACCATCCATGTCTACGCCGGGCACGGGCCGGTATCCTAGCAACTCCTTGCATAAATCAGGCAAATCCAGCCGTGTCGTACCCGTAACTGCCAATCTATCTACGAAGAGGCCCGTGAGGATAGCAACATCCTGCAACGTCACAGACTACTCTCCTGTATCATGTGGAATCTATGCGTCTCTGGGCGCCACCTCTCAACTAAAGCTATAAGGAGATGCCAATCCAGTTAAATGAAAGGCATCTGGGTCGCCTCTATGAACCCTACCTGAGATAGGAATGGCCCTAGTCGCTCATTAACCTCTGTAGGTATGTCAGCTGGTTGCCTGAGCCTCGCCTCTCTGCGATGACAATGCAATACCTCATGCTCCTATAGTAAAGTGAACATATTTATTAAAAACCAATATTACCTCAACCATCAAATCTACAATCACTGAAATACATAGATAAACTGACCTGCCCATCCTAGGCTAAAATCGACCTATGTACAGGCTGTTGGGTGAGTAATGAGCTATCGATCGGACCTGGATCCATCTGTCAAGGAAAAATAAAGAGATATTGTTACTGTCGACATATGTGGATTAAAAACAAGCATAGCAAACATACGTTCAATCATGACTCATTAGTGCAGTAATAAAAACATATGAGAATAAAAACATGGAGTTACAATTGTAGAAGGTTTTCTTTACCAATGCTGCCACAGGTAAGCACCTGGAATCTTTTATAACCGAATTGTAACTCTCTACCATGTTTGTTGTACCTTGGCCAAATCTAACACCTTTATCGTAAGATAAAGTCCAGATACATGGAGACAACTCGCAAAAATATCGTGCTATCCAAGGATTGCTTTGAAGTGCTGTATTAAAGTATCCATGGAACTTTCGACTCTGGGTTTGATAGGCAGCTCTTTTTATTATTTCCCTACATTCCTTGCTTTTGGCCTTTGAATTAAAGTTGCTGGCAACATGCCGGATACACCAGCGCCAAGGCCACCCTCTAGGCCACACCGCATTCTCACATTCGACCGCATTCCTGATACCAGCATGCCGATCCAATATCAAGCAAATGTTGGATCGGTCTTTGATGACGTGTTCCAACACTTTTGCAAGGAACCAACTCCATGTTTCTGCCTTCTCCTCATCGATAAGAGCGTACGCCAATGGGACTATATGATTTGTCCCATCTACTGCTACTACAATAAGTAATTTGTTCTTGTACTTGCCATACATGAAGGTACCATCAACTGTGATCACAGTTCTGTAATGATTTAACGTATATAACTTAGTCAGTGAATATTAATTAGCTAAAACAAAATTTAACCATGATTACAATACATACCTACAGTACTAGAACGCCTCAATGCAAGGACCAAATGCCCAAAAAAGCTTATGTAGGAATACGTAGCCAGCGGCATTTGAATCTTGAGTTTGCCACTCAACCTTTGTTCCTGGATTTGCCTCAGTAATTGCATTAAGTAGATGCGGGAGCTCTACATGAGACACCTCCCAACTCCCATACACCTGCTCAATGGCCTTTCTCTTTGCCTCACGAATTCTCTTGATATGAACTTTATACCCGAACTGTTTTAATATATTCGTTTGGAGTTCCTTCGCCCTCACATCTAGAGAATTGCAGATCTCCAATATGATGGCCCTGGACAAGCTGGTGGAGTCCAACTGAGAGTGATCCCGTCCAGTGATTTCATCCAAGCATGTGTGAGGTCCTTCATATTTAGTGATGTGAAACCACTCACCATATTTCTTATAACTGCCTCTGAGTCTCCACTTACAACCTCTGTTATGGATATCAGTACATTTCACTACCCATGCTCTTGGGTCCAAATCCACTACCTTGAAATTATAACTCATTATGTGCCACATTTTAACTGCCCGTAAGAGATGATCTTTGGTCTCAAACCACATCCCAACCTTGAATTCATCACTGAAGCTCCAATTCCCAGCACTTAATTCCTGCTCATCATCATATGCTGCGTAAGCACTACCAACTTCAGCATTGAAAAACGGAACTAGAACTGAGCTCCCTACTGCATCAACGTCAGTAGGAGCAATGAAATGGTCCCAGTTATTTCCCCTTCGTTGTACCTCGAGCAAAGCATATTGTTGTGGAAAAACTTCGATATTATCATTTTCATCATCATCATCAGCTTCATCATCATCATCATCATCATCATAGTCGTCACTAGAGCTGGGCATACGGGCCTGGCGGGCCGGGCCAGGCCGGCCCACTTCCTCCCGCGGGCTAAACGGGCCAAAATCACTTGGCCCGGGCCCGGCCCGCATTTAGCCCGCGGGCTAACGGGTGGCCTATTTGGCCAGCATTTATGCCCCTTTTTTTTTTTTTTTAATTTCTGAAGTTGTTTGTGCGAGACTAAGTTATTGAATTAGGTCAAATTGACCCTAAAAACTTGACTTAAAGAAAATTTTTTTAAAAGAAAGAAATAACTAATTAGACTGCAAATCGGATAGAATCGTACAAAACCAAATCGAAAGTACATTTTTTTTAAAAATAGTTTCATGAAGAGTAACTGTTTTATAATAAACGATAGAGGGTCTTGATAGTATCGAACTAGTTTATTTGAATTTTTAAATGATGCAATTTTATATAAACAAAATAATGTTTAATTTGCACTTCTTGTCCAGTTCTTCAACGAAACAGTTGAGAATAATAAAACAAGCCGATGTAATTGACAAGATTGGATTGAATTGAATTGAATGGCATTCAATACTTTTTTTTTTTTCATTTTCTAGTAATTGGCATTTTTTTTAATTTTTTGACCATTGTAATTGGCATTTAATAAGTTAAAAAGGAAGAACCGCATCTATTTATGGACGCATGAATTTGTATGCACAGAACAGATGGTCCGCGACTGCGGAATAAATAATAATTAGGCAACAGGAAAGCTCCATCCAGGCTCCAGTGCGTGAGGAGGGCGTGGGGTCATAATAAGTGGCGAACAGCGTATGGCACATCAACCAATATTGTCAGTTGAACGGATCGCTACTGCTTTTAATTTTTTTTTTTATTAACTTTCTTCATGAAACTATTTTTAATAAGTTGTTAGAACGGCAGATGAATGACTGAAGAGGAGATAGGTTTACTGGTTTAGGCGCGTTTAGCTTTAGGGTTTCTGACTGAACATTAAAATTTTTTTTTTTTAAGTTTTAACTCTTGGCCCGCGAGCCAGCCCGCTTTTGGCCCACGAGCTAATGGGCCGGGTAAATTTTGGCCCGTTTTTAAATGGGCCAAATTTTTTGGCCACAGCCCACTTTTTAAGTGGGTCAACGGGCGGCCCGCGGGCTTTGGCCCATATGCCCAGCTCTAGTCGTCACTGGATTCACTTGCTGATGAGTCTTGCATAGCATCCATATCATCACCACCTACCGATGTAGGTCCACAAAATTCAAAGTTACCTATTTCCACTTGTGCACTGCCTATTGTCTGAACTGGAGTAGAGTTTGAGTCTACCAACCCCTAGCTCCTAATATTTTTATCAATGCCCATTTCCCCTGCAGGTACCTGTGACAATTCAGTTTCCAATATCTGCACATAAACAGCCACTGAGCCTTCTGTGTACACCAACATCTCTTGTGCCACATCATCATCAGTCACTGAAATAATATCATAACGTAGCATCCTATCTCCAATAGCTACCCTATAATATAGCTCCACCCAATGTGTACACCTATTTACCTTTAGTCTATTGCAAATAATCTCCACTATCTGCTCATATGTTGAATTCCTACTAATACTGACCCTAGCAATCGGCCGCTTATCATAACCAAAACCATCATCTCCTTGCACAATATTACCATGAGCAAACAATATGAACTTAGCCTTATCCATTTCCTCACAAATCCTGTCATCTCATCAAAATTAGCTTCAATGCATCAAATTCGCAAAATCACACTTATGAATTGCATTCCTCATAATATTTAACATAATTCCTAAAGCTACAATTCCACTTTCAAAGTTCAAATTTAATTTTCTACGCTACTCTGCTTTCTTACAAATATTAGATTTTTTCATCGTAAATTTCTATGCCATACCAAAGCTAAAGTACTAAATACACATCGTTAACGACAATAGAAGTTATTTTTATTTTTTTTCCAGACTAAATTTCCTAAAATAATTATCCAACAAAAACTACTTGGAATAGTACTTTTTTCTTATGCAAATATTATACATATATATATCTATACAACATACAAGAAGAAAAAAAAATCGTCGGCATCGGAATCACACAACAATAATATTCTAACAACACATACAATCGACATTCAACAATGTAGCATGATTGATTGAAAAAAAATATGAAAACAAAACGAAAATCCAACCTCAATGTTCACCATCGGTGGTTTCGCACAAAATCTCTCGCTTTTGATCCTCCTATCCATGAAATTGCAATATAATCACCTTGGGAGCTCCGAGATTGCCAAATGAGGGAATCAATCGAAAGAACTAGGGGTGGATTTGAGGATTTCGGACGAAAGGGGAAAATGGGGTTGCCGATTGGCACAATTAGGGTTTCAGACGAAGGGGGAAATGGGGAAGAAGAAGATGGCGCGGGGTGTTAAAAGTTCGCTGACCTCATCTCTTCAAGAGACAAGGTCACATGTGGTGCAACCTCGTCTCTTCGAGAGATGAGGTCCTTTGCAAAGAATGAGACCTTGTCTCTTATCTCTTTGCAAAGAATAAGACCTCGTCTCTCCAAGAGACGAGGTCAAGCACTTATGACCTCGTCTCTTGAAGAGACAAGGCCATGTTGCCTAAAATCGGGAATATTTTCTTTTCGATGGCATTTTCGTAATTTTTTTAAAAATTAATTTTATTCTTTTTCCCCAAAAAGGACACTATTATTCTATGCGGGGGTGAGGGGATCGGAAGAAACCTGAAAATGCAATCCAATAATTCACAGCTGTCTTCCTACTTCGTATTTTACTTTCTTTTTTTTTTTTTTGTAATTATACTTCATATTTTTCTTTGCTAATTTTTGTGTTGGTTCAAAAGAATAACCAAGAGGGGGAGTGAATTGGTTATTTGATAAAAAATTATGTTTTTCAAAAATCAACTAAAGTCACACCACTTAGTTAATCAAACAACAACGGCTAATAAACTCATTTGTAAATAATCAAACTTGATCACAAATATTATTAATATTATTTATGATTCAAATAAACTCAGGTTCAATTAAGTCTAAAAAGATTTAATCAAATATTTAAAAATTTAGCTTCCAATTACTCTCTAACTGGGTCTTTAAGTTTCATGTGCAGCAGAAGTAAACAAATAAATATGCACAAAATTAAAAAAGATAAAGGAAGAGAAGTTCAAAATCGATTTATAGAAGTTTCGTCTTGAGTGTCAGTCATCTCTTCCAGCTCCAAGCCGGAGTCGATATTCCACATCGGTATGTTCTACTATATCCAAAAGAAATGAGAGTACAAGCTTATTCAAATACAATAAACTTCAACCACTTTGGTCAGCCTATCTAGCTTCACTCAAGCTATTTACTAATCTATAGAGAAACAAATGTCACTTTCATTCTTCGTCAATCTCACACGAGTTATACAAGATCTTATGGAAATAAAAAATTTAAAATTCCTCACTTCTCAACTTAACAAGTATAAAATATGAATGACAGAGTTTTAGATCAAAGGCAAAAAGGATTCTCAAAATTTTTGAGCACGTAATGCAATTTCCTTTTTCTCTTCACGTGTATTTATCTGCTCTGATGGTCTTCCTTTTCTTATCCTTAGTTGAATAATGGCTAGGAAAATGGATCATTTAGAATTTGAAAGATGGTTGTTATCGTATCTTGTAGTTCCTGAAATTTTGCTTGCAAAGATGGACTGATCTTATTTTCTAAACAAATCTATTGTTTGCATTTGAGAAGCCATGTGCCTTATATACTTTGATGTTGATCCTTCAAAAATAAATTCGTTGTTATTATCCCTATTAGCTTCTTGTTGGACTCTTCCATATCCCTAAAAAGTAGCATGATATCTTTGTTCTCTTTATCCAACTTGCAACGAGCTTAAAAAGGTTGATAACTTCTGCTATAATGACTTCTGGAGCTTCAAATAATCATATTTTCAACAACTAACTTAATCTTAATTCATAAATAATTGAAATAATTAGACATGGAACTAATTTGATTTTTCTGTCATAAGTTCTTGATTTTTTCATAAGCTTCGATTAACAAAATTCAGATCCACTTGGATATGCAAACCAACTTTGTGGGACATTTGAATTCATTACCCAAATACATTCAACTTTGGAGCTAGGTCTTCATTTTAATTTAAAACTTTCTCAAATATCATATTCGAAATATTTTGTTCAAACACTGTCAGTTGTAAGCTCACTCTCTGAGTCAGTATCTGAGTATAACAATTTGTTGCAGTTTTTCAGAAACCCTCTGAGTTATCTTCTAACTTTGTTTTCAACCTCACTAAAACTTTCATAAATCTTCATACTTAGGCCTTGAAACCTTTAGCTTCACTTGTTTTGTTAATTCATGATTAATAGAAAATCGTTGCATACTTAACAAATTCATTAGTAATACTTGATCTTTTTGTTATTGTCAAAACATCTAAAGAGAGATACTAATAACATCACTTTATTCTTTATAATTTTAATCGTTGGTTACATGTGACATAATGAATTTCCTTTTTCGTTTAACTTTAAAACACTTTAATTTGCACAGAAGTAAGATGATCAACTAAAGCTTTCAAAATTATCATTACAAATATTAATTAGCAGATAGTCATTTCTAATTTCAAATGAATTTTTGACAAATTACAAGATTACATACTTATTTCTCAAAAGAAGATGAATAAATGAGTTTACTTAGTGTGAAATGATTGAAGAACCATCTTAAGAAGTCATTAATGCAACTATAAGTTTAGAATATCAAATTAGCTAGGGAAAGAGTGCAAATCTAAGGGATTTTTACTTAAAGTAATTGACTTTATTCGAATTAATGAAGCTTCCTTTGAGCGAAGCCACTTCCATTAAATGAACCCGTTTCTTATGTTCTCTGATAAGAAGAGTGGATAATGTCATAATCGCCGCCTCAACTTTCCCTAAATGAGTTAAGCACTTGAATTTTCAATTTGATCAATTTCGTACATATTATAATTAATGTTATTTTATTTCTTAAAATGACTCTAACACTTAATTCTAAATCTAGCCCATTTAACACTGCAAAGCAAGCCCATATGATGAACCTATATTATTCATGCTAGTTGAACTTATCCAAGTAAGAACTTTTCCAAGTATAAAATATATAGAAGGCTAATTGATGTTAGCTTAGCAATGTGAGAAAATATCTTCCTCTTTTCTTTAAGAAACATCAAAAAAGAAAACAAGTAAAATCTTTGAAAAAGAAACACTATAATAGGTTTTACTTTGTAATAAGTTATATTAACCTTTATTATTTATAAATTAACACATGGAAAGTAATATCTACTTCCATGTTTCAATTATTATAAGGAAATTATTTGGTCTTATCATTAATTTTGACAAGATTGGTCTCATCAATTATTCAACAACTCACATCATACTCAATTATGATCATACCACTAAGATAGTTAATATTCTAATTACTATATTTATTTTAATGATTAGATTATTGATTAGACGGTCCCATCGATGGAACCGCAGAAGCTCCGTTATTTATAAATAAACACATGGAAAGTAACGTTGGTGATAAAAATAAGAATCAAATATGATACAACTGGATTTAATGACCTCTTTAGAGAAATTCATGTCTATAAACTTAATAAGTCTCTTTATAGTTTAAAAGAAGCTCCTAGAGCTTGGAACGAAAGATTAAGTGAATTTTTAATCAAAAATAAATTTTGAAGAGGAAAAGTTGATACAACTTTGTTTATTAAATATAAATGATATTCTTGTAGTACAAATATATGTAAATGATATTGTATTTGGATCTACTAATGAAAAGCATTGCAAGAGTTTATCTAAGAAGATGCAGGCTAAATTTGAAATGTCTCTTATGAGAGAATTGAATTTATTCCTTGGACTTCAAATTAAACAAACTTCAAGTGAATCTTTGTGCATCAAGAGAAGTATCAAAGCAAATTAAAGAAATTTGGCTTTAAAAACTCCAAAGAAGCTACTACTCCAACATCAACATCATTAAGATTAGACTTAGATGTTAATGGGAAAACGGTCAATGAAATTATATATAAGCTTAACTGGATCCTTGTTGTATTTAACTACTTCTCAACCTGATATTTTGTTTGTTGCCTATACATGTGCAGGATTTCAAACAAAATCAATTGAAACACACTTGACATATGTAAAAAAGATTTCAAATATGTTTCTTACACCACTAAACTTGGAATTTGGTATTCAAAATCAAAATATTGATTTAATTGGATACTTATATGCGAATTATGCCAGTTGCATGGTCGGTTCGTTGGGTTAAAGCCATTTAAATAACACAATGTTGAAATTTTTGAAAATTTATAAAACTAATAGGTTTTGTTTAACTTTAGAGGTAACTACTAACATCAAGCAAGTGTACCTACAAAGTAGTATAGAAAATATTAAGTCGTGTTACAGGGGATCGTTGGCATCTACCTCACTCACATTTCATCTATTATCTAGCAAAGAAAAAAATTAGAAGATCATAATGAAAACAGAAGCTATATTAAGGTTAACGAAAATGTATAAATGTTCTTAAGGAAAAATTAAGATGAGTTTGTTAAAATGTAAGATGGGAGCCTAGAGATTTGCTTCACCAATTCTTTATCGTGTGATTTCTTGACAACTCAGAGAGAGAGTTATTTGTTGGTGTATTTACAATATCAGATTCACCAAGGTAAGCTTAAAGCCTCTCTCAAGATCAATAGCCCTAGATCTATACTAGACCACCAGAATCTCTTCACAAGTTATCAGCGATCTAGATCCGTATAAAGCTTAAAAATCCTTTATTTTAAAACCAACCTAATGAATTTAAAAAACAAGTGATAGAAAGTTTCACCATCCTTCTCTTAAGGAGATTATGAGCAACTCCATTAATAGCCTAAATCTATTCAAAAGAATAATATCTCAATCTATTTAGTTGAAATCAAGCATGAATCTAGAAGGTGCACTACACAATTAAACCCATGAAAATAAATTCAAACTACTAATTACAAATACTCAGTTAATGTTTACTTGAAAGCACATTTAAAATCATATAAACAGGATTTGGATTCACAAACCTTAAGTTGTAGAAGATTATTTTTCCATAGATACAAGCATTAGGCACAAATTCTAAAGAAATAATATGGAATTAAAAAATAATATTACAAATTAAGTTCAGAGTCTTGCAAAAATACAAACTATGGGTTAAAATGATTTTACCTAGAAAACTTGAGATTTCTCAGTAAGAAGAACCAGTTTTTTTACTCGAGAATTCTCTCTCTATACTACGTTAGGAATTTGTTACATATGCTACATGTTATTATCATATCCTATGCATGTTTATTTATAGGCTAGAGGCACAAAAATCATTACAATTTTATTCACTGACGTGGCAGATTCTTTATAACATAATTGGCTCTTTATTTCACATGCATGCTTTAAATTGCCAACTCAAGAGATGACTTTTTATGGGGTAAGGTCGAGCGCTCGAATGTTGCTTGAAAGTCAAGGCTTGACCTAAGGTATGGCGTTTTTCTAAAAATGGGCTTGAGCCTTTGTCTAAGTTCAACCATAAGGTAATTTTAGATCATCGAGGGCTCGAAGTTAGCACTCGATCTAAGCTATGCTTTTCCTCTTTAAGTGTGGTTTTTGTCTTGCTTCAGTCAAGGGGTAAATTCAGGGCTCGATATTGTGATGTGATAGAAGCTCTTTCATAAAGTTCAAGGCTCAATCACCTCAAAACAGACATCAAAAGTCATGTCGAGGGCTTGATAAGGCATAATGAACCATTTTGCCTTTTTATGCCTTTTTGTTTTGGCCCCAATAGGTACTTTTATAGGGTGATCAGTTCTATTTTGCACAATTGATATTGTTTTACTTCAACTAGTTCAAATCACTTTGTTTCTACTTATTTTGATTCCACGAGCTAAAAAACAACATTTAAAAAATATAAAAGCTCCAGACTTATAGGAATTTACCTAAAAATACGTCAGATTAAGCCCAAATGCCTATGAATAGAATAGAATAGAGTAAAGTAAACTTATCATTGCAAGATAGATAGAATAAGTACATTTGGTACATGTCAATTTTTAGGGGACAAATTAGTTTTTTAGTATTCTAAGAAACAAAAATTTGTAGCCTATCAACAGCTGAAGCTGAGTATGTTTCAATCAGCAATTACTATGCTCAAATTTTATGGATTAAACAACAATTATCTAATTATGGTGTCAAGTGTAAAAATAGTGTGATAATATAAGTGTTATTAATTTTACAAAAATCCAGTAAATTATTCAAGATCAAAACATATAGAAGTTAAACATCATTTTATAAGAGATCATATTAATAATGAGAATATTTTGTTGGAATATGTAACCTTGAGATAAAATAAAATTTGAACTTATAAGAAATGAAAAAGGTATGTGTAATCCCTTCTTGTAATAATACTAATAATAACAATAATAATCTACTCAGCAGTTTAATTATGCCATGTTTTTCTAAAATTTTTCTAGCATCTAAGTTTCATTTCAAAATAAGTTGTTTCATTCTCTTAGTTTTTTTTCCCCAAACCACATGAACTCTTGAACAACCAATCAAATATGGCTCTAAGAAAATCTAGTCGAGTTTCCACCATTTTCTCTCGTGCCAAATCATCCAAGAAACCCATTAAAATCCATGATGAACTAGAAGCATCCTTTGAACAAATTCCAAACCCTAACCAATCTAAAACCCTAAAGCCTTTCCATGAAGAATCAAACTCAAAGAAGGAGAAGGAATCAAAACAAGAAGAAACAAAACCCTGAGAATCAAAGAGGAATCAAGCAAAATAAACATGCCAGAAGAAAAACCAGAACCAAAATCCTAGGAGAAGGTAAAGAAAGTTACTCTCAAATCTTCTAGAAAGTTTACTCCAATAAAAGGAAGGCTGGACATTACTAAGAGTTATAATGTGGATATAAGTATCTTTATTGAGAATGGTTTCTTTCTTAATGAGTTCTTGAAAAGAAACGGGTGTAGAAAGCTATGTAGCCTTAAGAAAACTGTCTATGGAGAAGGACTGGTGGATTTCTATAAAAAATTTGATTTAAAAAGAAGAGATAGTTAGAAGTCTACAATTTTTGGAAATAACATTGAGATTTCAAAGAATGATCTTATAGAATTTTTAGGATTGAGTAATGAATGATGATGAGATGTTGGAAATGAATAGGAAAGAAATGTTGTACTTTTGAATGAAGGAATTAAAGTAAACAAGGAGAAGGATGTGCTAGTTATACAATACCCCCCACTAGTTAGGATGTTACATAAGATTGTCTATGCATGCATATTACCTAAGAGAAAAAGTTCTACTTCCATCTTTATGGATGCGACAAAAATTATAATAAGAATAATTAAAGGCTTGCAAGTTGATGCAGTGGAAAAATATTATAGCATGTAATCTCATGTAGGAACAAGAAACCTTTTGGAAGTCATTTAGTACATTTGTTGGAGTATAAAAGTCTATTGTTACCTTAGGAAGAGAATAAACTAATTCCTATTAAGAGGATTGATCAAAGTACATTTCATCATATAGGAATTAACGTGAGAAAGAAAGTTTGGTATTCCTTAGACTGTGCAGTTTATATGGATTCTAGGTATATGGATGATGATATGCCAAGTTGGATGAAGAATCAAGAAAGAGGAAAGATTACATCTAGTGAAGCAGGAAGAACAAAAGAAAAATCTAAGAGAAAGAGTAAAGAAGTATTAAGAAAGAACTAAAATGAGGCATGATTCAAAAAGGAAGAAGGGAGTAGAAATCAAAGAACATGTTAGGGCTAAAACTGAATCTGTGGAGGAGTTCAAAGCTGTTATACATGTTGGATCACATGATGTTAAGATATCTTCAAGTCGTGATCTAAATAAGAAATTCTCAGGCCCAAAAATTTTTGTTAAACAAAGTTTGTTAAAGTTTAAGGATTTAGTTTATAAACTGTGGAGAAGAAATTCAAAGGTCAACTACCACCTTCACCACAAAGATCCCTTGTTTTTTAACATGCACTTGTCAAGGATCCTGTTACTCTATAAACAAAAGGACATAAATTTTGGAGCAACAAGAACCTGGAATTGAGAAGGTACTTAATGATGATATAACTCCTTTGGTTAATCCAACCTCTGTTGAAATACCTTCAATTGAATAGCTAAAATAACTTGTACAAAAACTTGTTCTAGACTTTGTTCAAGATTATGTTCTAGACTCAATACCTGCACAAGATTCTGTTTCAAAACTAGTACAAGAGTTTGTTCCAAGACCTATGCAAGAAACTATGCCAGAAGCTACTCTAGAACTTGTGACCAAACCTGTACCTATTCCTAAAACTTCTCTCTCTACTAAGTCTCAACCTTCTCAAGAACTTATTTATGAAATAGCTACGAACCCTACTCCTCCAAGACATGGAAGAATTAAAAGAACTACTACGAAGGAAGTCAAGAAACCTAGAAGAAGTGGAGGACTTGCATAATTTCTTTTGCTGAACTTTTATGTTTTTGAAAAGACCTTGATGATTTCCCATGTTTGCTTTAAGACTTTTTGGACAACTATACTTACTTAATTTTTGCAGACATATTTGTTTCTATTAATAAACATTTGAATGAATGTTATTCTAGTGATGTTTACTATATGTTTGCATGGTATATCATATTAAGGGGGAGAAATGCCATATCTCAATGATAACAAAAAGGTGGAAAATAATGAATATGATAAAGAAGTCTTATCGAAACAAATATTCATCTAGAAAGTTTGAAATTTCTTTTACATGGAATGTTTAATTTTTTTTTTTTAATGAATGTTTGAAAATTTTAGAAAGGTATTTTGTTATCATAAAAAATGTAATATACAAATAAATAACATATAAAGAAGGACAAAAGTTTCCAATGAGATAAAATTATAAGGTTAATATGGACAAGAATCTAATTATGGTGATATTATGATCACATGATACACACATGATGGAGGATGAAAAGTTTCATATTGAACACCAGCTCAACGCTACCGGTGTAGAAAGGAGGACCTTCGGCATACGTTGATGTGGCTTAAGCAGCATTGAGACGGTGTTGAATTGTGAAAAATGTCCAGAATCAAATATGCCACAAAATCTAGATTTACGCCACCTACGTAGGTACCAGCATGCTCGTGAAGACAAATGACCCAAGAGCTCTACATCGCCAGCTTTACCCTTTATGCTGCCGGCCTTCAATGTCCATTGTCGACATACATTTTAGAAACTGCCAGTATATGTGTTGCGCAGGAGATGAAAAGACACGAATCCTTTATATATTCCTCATTTGTTTCTTCTTCAAAATAAAATCCTAAACCTATATATCTTTTCTCCAAGTGTTCCTAGCCGCCAAAGGGATTTTGAAGCCTAGATCAAGTAATTGAATCCTCATCTTTGCTTCAAGAATTTATAGAATATAAGTTTTTCTTAGGGTTTTTCTTTTGAAATTGAAGGTGGAATTGGAGAATCTCTTCATTAAGTATTAGAGATCTAGTTCCGTTGATTAAAGGAGATTTTGAGATCAATATTAGGTAAGTTTTGTATATCCTTAATCTTGTCATTGTAAATTGATGAATTTTGATGGCTTTGCTATGAACAATGTAAAATGGAATTTTAAGGTTTGTGGGAGTTGTTGGAGAAATCTATTCTATTGAAGATTTGGTGTTTAAGGAAGATTGAAGATCATATTTAAGTAAGTTTGATATATTTAGAATTTTTAAGATGTTATGGTTATGAGTTGTGTTGATTTCTAAATTTCTATCATTGAATGAAATTCTAGGGTTTAGGAAGATCTTGAGGAGATTTTTTATTTTGGAGGAGTTTGATATTTTGGTTAAAGGAGAAAGGTGTGAATTTTTTATTTTGTTGAGATTAGGGTTTAGATGGAATTTGAATTAGGATTATGTGATGAAAATATTATTTTGAAATCTATATGTTCATATTGTCAAGTTCTTGTGAAATTAGAGTTTGATTCTAAAGGAGATATTGGTAATTTGAAGTCCTATTTTCTAGATTTGATTCAGGTACGACCTCACCTTGTTTGTTGTATGTGCTTGTAGGTTTAGATCTGCTTGTTGTATGTATATAGGATTAGAATATCAAATCAATTAAATTCTATATGATGTATTAAATTGTTTTATTGTTTGTGTTTGTGTTTGGCTTTGGCTTTGGCTAGTAAATACCACGCAAAGTGTGATACTAACGAGGCACCCTGATGATCTATGTGTGAGGTTATTCCGAGTAGACTCATGCATAAAAATGATTATGGTAGATTAGGTTTTTGTAGAGGTCATGGTGTGTGGATGATTCTCCAACACCAATATATGTATAATTATCTATTTTATATATTGATTGTTTTTCAGGAGTCATGAGATACTCCAAGTTTGGAACTAGGGTACTATGGTTCTGAATTGTATTGCTTGCCAGCTAATATAAGATAAGAAATGGTGTTTGTTACATTATATATAGTTGCATCGGATTATACATATTGTGTGTGCATATGCATTTGTGTGTAGTTTGGCGTACTGATCGTTTTTGCTCATTCTTTTATCATTTTACAGGAGTAGGTGAGGATCCAATTATGTTTTATCTATCAGAATATGATATCTATGTGGATGATGGGAAAGACGCTAGTGGAAAGGTCTATCTTGCTGGCTTCTAGATTGTTCTAGATTTTAAAGATAGACTTGGAAGATGATATGAAGTTTTGCAAATTTTTATTTTATAAACTTTGATATTGTTATAATTTTATTTAAGTTTTTTTACTATTAGTTATGTTGGCTTTAGTTTACGCCAACTAGATGTTTTTTGTTTCAGAAATTTGTTTTTATGAGATAACTTAAACAGGTAACTTTTATGAGAGTTTTTGAAGTATTATATATTATCTACTTATGATTAGAATTATAGCATTGGCGTGTTCATATAAAGAAAAGGACACATGGTGGGTTGTAATGTCCTTATTTTAGGACGTTACAAAAAAATGGGAAAGTGCTAGGTTATTCTTTTAATAGGTTTTAAAATAACAAAAAGGAATTAAACATATCTAATCTATTTTATCAAGCATGCAGACGTAGTATTTTATTACTCATAAGGATCAAAATGAAGACCCTTGTATTTAGGTAATGCATCTAATATGTTCCACTCAAGGAGGATTTTGATGGGCTGACTTAGTAGATGACTATTTAAGGAAGAGGGAGTCGTCCAAGTAGCGGAAAGGGAAACAACATTGAATGATTTAATTTCATCGGATTTGCCTTAGACCAGCATTGAATGATTTAATTGTTTTGTTGATTTATTTCATTTTTCTTGGAACTATATATCATATATAGTATTAGTCAATATTGTATTTATTGTTCACCTTTTAGGATAATATTGTATTTATTATTTACCTTTTAGGATTTTTCCTTTTTAGATTTAATTTCGTCATATTTTCACTATTGAAACCCGAATTGAGACATTTTCTCTGGTTATTACAAAGTTCTTGCGCTTGTGTGTGTTTAAGATTCACTCGTCGAGTGTTTTCGTTCTATCTACGCTAACTCGTTGCATCAAATTGGTATCAGAGCAGGAAAGATTCTTGCGGTGATGTCAAGAGACGACAGTTCAGGAAGCGGTCACATCCCAATGTTGTAAGGGATATGGAAGCCCTGCGAGCCAAATTGCAGGATCAAAGGGCGATGTTGGGTGACATGGATCAGAGATTCCATCGTTTTGAACAATGCATTGATGATCTAGTTGCACAATTTGGTGCGATAGGACCCAATACCAATAGAGACAGGAATGTTGGAGGGAGATAACCAAAGGCAGCAGATGCGCGCGGTGATCCTATTGGCAGGCCTATAGCTGTAAATCATAGATCACAGGTATCCAATGATGATTCTAAAGAAGAAGATGATATCTTGTTCGAAGAAGAACAAACTCATAAGGAGACGGATATGGTGGTAGATACGGATATGGCAGTAGAGGCAGATATGGTGGCAGAGACGAATATGGAGGCAAAGACGGCTATGGTGGTAGGAACGGGAGAGATCACTATGGATTTGGTTATGGTGATGGAGGTGATTTCAAATTAAAGGTTGATATTCCTAGTTTTAATGGGAATTTAAATATTAAGGATTTTATTGACATGATAGCCGATATTGATCGGTACTTTGAATACATGGAAATTCCATAAGGGAAGAGAGTAAAATTAGTAGCATGCCGTCTGAAAGGAGGTGCTTTTGCCTAGTGGGAGAGGTTGCAAAGCAGGAGATATAAAGAAGGTAAATAGTCAGTAAGGATACGGTACCGGATGAAACAATTGTTGCAGCGAGATTTTCTACCCCCATATTGTAAGCAAATCTTGTTCTAGCAATATCAGAGATATCGCCAAGGGTTGAGGACAATTCATGATTATACCGTAGACTTCATGTGGTTGGCAAAGAGGAATGATCTACAAGAGAGTGAAGGTCAACAAGTGGCGAGATACTTGGAGGGTTTGAAGCCAGAGATCCATGATCGAATTGGGGTCCATGTATTGCGTACCTTGAATGAGGCTAAAAATGTGGCAATTAAGGTGGAATTGATGTTACAGGAGAAGAACAACCAACTTGATAGTAGTAAGCTATGGGGGTGAAAATTCTAGTAAGACAACCATTGAGAAAACTAGTTCTATTCACGAGATACAAGGGGGAACTGTTGAGCGGAAGGAAGATAAATCAGCAGGAGAAAGTTGTGGAATCTAAAGAAGTGCATATGCAAACTAATCCCTATGCAAAACCCATATTAGGGAAGTGTTACCAGTGCAACCAACCGAGACATCAATCTAATGAGTGCCCGAATAGGAAGGAGTAAATATAGTGGAAAGAGATGAGGATGATGGGATTTGTTGTGAACCTGATGAAGGGGATAAATATGAGGAGTATGATGAAGATGGTGAGGGGACCTATGTGATCAGGAAGTTAATGCTAGCACCTAAGGAGGAGGAAGAGAGCCAGCGACATCAATTGTTTCATACCAGGTGTACGATTGATGGCCGTGTCTTTGATTTGATTGTAGACAGTGGTAGTTGTGAGAATATCATAGAAAGGACATTGATTCGGGCCTTAAAACTACCAGTTGAGAAGCATCCAAACCCTTATACTATTGGGTGGATCAAGGCAGTAGAGAAAATTGAGGTTAAAAAACGTTGTAAGGTACCTTTATCCATTGGAAAATATAGGGATGAAGTGTATTGTGATGTAATGGACATGGATGCCTATTGCATTTTGTTCGGTAGACCTTGGCAATTCGATGTCAATGCCCAACATGCAGGTAAAGAGAATGTATACAGGTTAGAGAAAGATAGAGTGAAATTTACCCTTCTCCTACTAAAATAGACAAATAGTTCCAAAGCTTCTAAAGTGAAGGGGCATTCGTTCTTAACCATTACCCATTCTGAGAAGGAGATGGTGGATGTTATAAGAGAGACCCAAACAGTACACACGCTAATTGTGAAGGAGGTGTTCATTGTTGGTGAGGAGGAGAAAATTAAAGAAGTGCCGAAGGTGTTAGAAAGTTGTTGGAGGAATTCAGTGATGTATTACTGGATGATTTACCAGATGGATTGCCTCCTATGAGAGACATACATCATCATATTGATCTATTCCTAGTGCTAGTTTACCAAATTTACCTCACTACAGAATGAGCCCGAAGGAGAGTGAAATATTTCAATAGAAACTTCAAGAATTGCTTCAGAAGGGGTTCATAACGGAGAGCATGAGTCCTTGTGCTGTGCCAGCCCTATTGACACCTAAGAAAGATGGTAGCTAAAGGATATGTGTAGATAGTAAGGCAATCAACAAGATTATTATTGGGTATAAATTCCTGATCCCTAGATTGGAGGACATGCTTGACAGGTTGAGTGGAGCTGTGATATTTTTGAAGAATGACCTAAAGAGCGGGTATCACCAGATCAGAATTAGGCCAGAGAATGAGTGCAAGATGCCTTTTACGACTAAGGAGGGCCTTTATGAGTGGCTGGTCATGCCCTTTGGGTTGAGCAACGCTCCAAGCACTTTCATGCGTGTTATGAAGTAGGTATTGAAACCATTCATCGATCATTTTGTTGTTGTTTATTTTGATGACATCCTGGTTTATAGTAAGTCTGAAGGGGAGTATATCTTGCACTTGAGGGAAGTGTTGACATCTTTGCGGCAAAGTAAATTATATGTAAATATGAAGAAGTGCTTATTTATGACTAGGAAGTTGCTATTCTTAGGCTTTATTATCAGTAGTGATGGAATTCAAGTGGATGAAGAGAAGGTGAAAGCGATTAGAGAGTGGCCGACCCCTAAGTCAGTTACTGAACTGCGAAGCTTCCTTGGTTTAGCTAGTTTTTACAGGCGGTTCATTCGGCATTTTAGCACAGTTGTAGCTCCATTGACTGAGTGCTTGAAAAAGGGTAGGTTCCAATAGGATGGAGAGGTTAAGAGTAGTTTTGCAATCCTAAAGGAGAAATTATGTAGTGTACCTTTTTGGCATTACCAAATTTTGATAAGTTGTTTGAGGTAAACTGTGATGCGAATGGGGTTGGATTTGGGTTTGTTTTATCTCGGGAGAAGAGGCCTGTTGCCTTTTTCAGTGAAAAGCTGAGCGAATCGAGACAGAGTTGGTCTACATATGATAAGGAATTTTATGCTGTTGTTCGTGCCTTGAGAACCTGGGAACATTACCTAGTAAGCAGGGAGTTTGTGTTATATTCAGATTGTGGTACCCTTAAACACTTGAGTAGCCAGACCAAGATAACCAAAGATATGCATGCTAAGAGGATTCAATTCCTGTAGACATTTCAGTTTAGGTTGAAGCATAAGTCTGGGATACAGAACAAAGTAGCTAATGTATTGAGTAAGAGAGCCAACTTGCTTGTAACTCTAAGTGTTGAGGTAATAGGGTTTGAACACCTGAAGGAATAATATGAAGATGATGTGGATTTCAAGGAGATTTGGGAAAGGTGTATGAACAAGCAACCTAGTAGAGATTTTCATATCCATGATGGGTTTTTATGCGCAGAAATCAACTTTGTGTCCCTGAATCTTCCTTTAGGGAGAAGTTGATATGTGACTTACATGAGGGCGGATTGGCTGGTCATTTGGGGCGAGACAAAAGTACTGCAGCAGTCAGTGAGAGGTTCTATTGGCCTCACTTGAGGAAAGATGTGAGTAGACTGGTTCAGTGTTGTTATGTGTGCCAGACAGCAAAGGGACAGTCCCAAAACACTAGCTTATATATGCCATTGCTTGTTCCGGAGAACATCTAGGAAGACTTGTCTATAGATTTTATACTGGGTCTGCCCCGTACTCAACGAGGCATGGATTCTGTTTTTGTTATTATTGATAGCTTTTCCAAGATGGCCCATTTCCTCCCTTACAGGAAGGTAGCCGATGCTCAAGCAATAGTGAAATTGTTTTTCAGAGAAGTGGTTCATTTACATGGAGTGCCCAAATCCATAACATCGGATCGGGATAGAAAGTTTCTGAGTCACTTCTGGAAAACTTTGTGGTAGATGTTTGATTCATCCTTGAACTATAGCAGTACAGTCCACCCACAGATGGATGGACGATAGAGGTCACTAACAAAACCTTGGGCAACCTGATTAGAAGCATTTGTGGAGAGAAGCCGAAGCAGTGGGATGTTGCATTGGCTCAGGCTGAGTTTGCCTACAATAGTGCAATTCACAGGACAACAGGGAAAGCTCCTTTCTCTGTGGTGTGTACGAAGACTCCCCAACATGCTTTGGATTTGTTTAAACTTCCAAACAATTTTGAATTCAATATTGTAGTGAAGAATATGGCAAAACATTAGCAATCTGTGACAGCTGAAGTCCGAGAGAAGATTGAGCAATCTAATGCTAAGTATAAAGAGGTGACTAACAAACATCGCTCGAAACGAGCTTTTGAGGTTGGTGAATAGGTGATGATTTTCTTAAGGAGAGAAAGATTTTCAGTTGGTAGATATAGTAAGTTACAACCAAAGAAGTATGGCCCATATCAAATCATACGAGAGATCAACAATAATGCATATATAGTTGGGCTTCCTGACAGCATGGGTATCTCAAAAACATTCAATGTTGCTGATTTGTCTCTTTATCATCTTGATGATATACCTTTATATCTAGATGAGAACTCGAGGTCGAGTTCTTTGCAGGTGGGAGTTTAGAAAATTGAATTTTATAAACTAGACTTCTAAGTTATTAAAAGTATTGATATAAATTCTTATAAGAAATTATTTAATTAAATAGGTTTTATAAACTAAATTGTTACTAAACTTTGTGTTGAAATTGAATGATTGATAATTAAAATGTGTTAGAAATATCATAGAATAAAGTGTGATTTAATTAAACTTAATGGCTGCCAAAAAAATAGTCATTGAGCTCACCACAACTCCCATGCGCACACAACACATAATTATTTTTGAAATGCCACAAAAATCAAAGAATAGTTTTGCTTATATACCCATGATTATCTCTTAATGGAAAAAATTTTTGTTTCCTTTTTCCTTCTCTTTGCTCTCTCAAAACCAATATTTATTACACATACACACACTCCACACATCAACTTCATTTTCTTCACTTGAATCATCAAGAGCAACAAGTTAAGCCTCCATCTTCAAGTTAAAGCAAGTATAGGTAAGTTAACTCATGCTTTGCCTTTGTTGTTTTGTGTTTAAGTAGTGTAAAGTTTGTGTTGTTGTTGATTGATGGCTGATATAGATGGTTATGAGTGTTGGTTACTAGTTTTTTGGAGTAGATTTATGATGTGAGGGTTTAAAGTTCTAAAACATGAAGTTGATGGTTGGTTTGTTAGTTGGTTGTTTGATGTGGAAAATAGAGTTAGGTTGGAAGAGTTAAAGGAGCGGATAATGAATTTGAGACTTGTATGACAATGTATAAGTGTATTGGATGTATGCAAGACAATTGGAGTAAGTTAAAGTGTATAAAAACTGTAAAGTGTAGAAGTGTGTTTACTGTAGAAGGACCACAGCCTATGGTAGAGGTCATAGTCATTTCTGTTTATGGGATCTGGGTCACCACGAGGCATGGCAAAGCCCATGGTGGATTATGTGGTTAGATTGCTTACCACCACAAGGCGTGGTAAAGGGCATGGTGGCCTCTGGACATCAAGTTATCCTCAATATGAGGTGTGGCAAGGGATGTGGTAGCCTCTGGTCATCAAGTAATCCTCCATATGGGGCATGGTAAATGACATGGCGAAGCTTGTGTGTTGTCCTGTCTCATACGGCCCTTGCTACTGGGCGTCATTGGGGGCGTGGCAACCTTAAAGTGTATTTTTGTCTCCTTTAGCTTTAAAATCTTGTTTAATCCTTCTTGTCTTTGTTAAGTAGATCATAATACAAGCTTTTCTATCTTATAGACCCTAGATCACGATTCGGACTTCCGTTGGAATATTACGACGATTAAGGAGAACGTACGGGTAAGTCACTTGAATCCTATCACTTTGTTTGTGATTGTGAATAGTGGAATATAGTTTAATCATAACTATAGGAAATCAAATGTATGGGGATGGGAAATCTTGTATGTCATATGTTGTATGTTTGAGTGGCCAATTTTAATAATCAAAGTGATAGCTTACTTGTTTGGACTTAAAAGCGTAATTTGCATTGTTGAGTGTCTGAAATTGATATGACAACAAGATAATATGGAATTAAACTTATTAGACTTCTAAATTCAATAAGACATGCATCTCATGACATCAAATTGCATTAACATGGTACTCATGTCACGTGTTAACATTTCAATTCTACAGTAATGCTATGTTGAATCCAGTGAGACTGCTTGAGGTTACCATAGGGTTGTCAGCTTCACAAAAACTAAGTAGGCTTCAAAGGAGATCGTCTGTATTAGAGTTAGCTTTAAACTATTAATACTTAGTGGGATTGCTCAAGTTCTGAGAGAAGTGCAGTTGTTTATGTGAAAGCAAGTTTAAAAATGACAAAAAGAGAATGAAAATTCCTCATTCTTTAGTTTGAGATTCTCATGGGCATGAACTACTAAACTTATCCTTCAATCCTCTGGGAGGACGTAAATCTCATAGGTTTGAATTCCAGTTATTCAAACCATGTTTGCTACATATGTTTGATGAGATACTAGTGATATGTGTTAATATTATGTTATTCACTGAGCTTTATATGCTCACGCTCTCTTAGACTGTTGATTTACAAGGTTATATGTAGAAGACCGAAACCAAGCTCAGGTGTGGGAGTTAGTGTAGAGTGAACTTGTGAACTCTTTTGGAAAGAAGACCATTTGTGTAATAGAGACTTAGTTATTGTTTTGTAGTAGTATAAGTTAAGTTTTGTTTTCCTTATAAGCTTTGTTGTAAAAGGGTTTTGATGAAGCTCTAAAGACCATAGTTGTCATATTTTGTAATGACCTAGATTTGTATGTTATGTTCTTTTATGGTTAATATACATATATATATGCAATCTCTTTCTCACTCAAAACAACAATCAATCTTATTTTAATTGTCCACTTCAAACGAGGAACGTTAGTTGTGTAGTACTTATATAACTTTCTAGAGACTTCAGTTAGTTACATGGTGTATTATTACAATAGGGTACCTGTAAAGGTGTAACACTATTTGTTCTCCATTTACAAGTCATTTCAAACTTAATTCTTAGTAGTGTCTTAAGGCAAACAAAGAAGACATGAAGAAGATACCTTATGCTTCAGCTGTTGGCAATTTAGTCTATGCTATGGTACACTATGGCATGCACTACACCCAATATTGCTCATGTTGTTGCAGTTGTTATCCACTAGCACTGAAATCCAAGTAAAGAGCATTGAAATGCAATTAAATGGATCCGCAGGTATCTAAAAGGCACTTCCAAACTATGTTTGCAATTTGGTGGTAGCAAATCGGTATTGGAACAATTTACAGATGTTGATATGGTGGTCATATTAATTCCAGAGAGCCAACATCAGGTTATTTGATTACTTATGCAAAAAGAGAGGTGTTTTGGCTATCTAAATTACATAAGTGTGTTACACTATACACTACAGAAGCAGACTATATTGTGGTACCTAAAGTCTAGCTATGGATGAAGAAATTTTTGGAAGAGTTAAGTCAAGAATAGGAAGATTTAAAGTTATATTGTGATAGTCAGAGTGTTATACATCTTAGTAAGAATCATGCTTTCCATTCTAGATCCAAGCATATTGATGCCAAATATCATTAGATTAGAGATGCATTTGAAGCAAATCTCTTGAAGTTAGAAAAGATCCACACTAATGACAACAGTTCCAATATGACGATTAAAGCTCTACTAAAGGATAATCTCATGTGTTACAGATCGATAACCGATATAATGAAAGCCCCCATAAGAGTTGGAGGGAGAGTTTGTTGGGCTTTAGGTCCATTCCATATGGGTTCATTGTATACAATAATAAAACCTTACTATTTTTTTGTAAAGATATATGATGTCTTTATAAAAATATATGATGTCTTATAAAGATACATGGTGTCTTATGTCCATATATATATATATATATATATATTTTTAAAAGAAAATAAAAAGAAGAGAAAATTGGTAAATAAAAGGATAAGCCATCATGAACGAACAAAAGAAAAAAGAAACTCATCTAAGGAAAAGAAACTCCCATTACAAATGTGGACAAAAGAACTAGAGAAGGCATCCAAAAAACTTAATAAACACTAAAAGAAAAAGTCAATTTCTTTTCCAAAGTCAAAGCAGACTAAATTTATTCTTAAAGGAGTAACTTTTGATCCATAATCATAAGGCGTATAGAATCCCCATTGTAACGGAACTTCTTTCGTTGAATTCATGGTCTGAAGCACTAGAAAGTGATTTTTTATATTTCTTGTTAATTGTTCTCAATTGTCTTAATTAAATAGGTGTTTTGCATTTTCACGAATTAATCAGTTTATGATTTTATCAATATTCACCATTTTAGTAAATATTTGGTTATCCACTAATATAACTAATGAAGAAAAATGCTCTGAACTCATTATTTGTTGATAGTGAAAGTTTTGCACTATGATCTCGTGATTTTTTTTTTTTCCAATTGGAATTTTCCACATTAAATCCTAATGTTCTTTGTTGTATCTTTATTATTATTTTTCTTAACAAATTTTGCGTAATTACTTGAGTAAATAATTAATTTCAAATATTATTTTTTGTATTTACATCAATAGAAGGAATATATAATTTAAGTCTCTCGATTGAATATAATTTTATTTTAAGAATAGAAAAGGATTTGAACCATAAAATCAATTTTTTTTTTTTGTTGCTTTGAAAAAATTACAAACCAAATAACATGATTAGCTTTAAATTTAAATGAAAAACCGAATCAAATCGTACTGATAAGCATGAATTATATCTATTCATAATAAGCAAATTAAGTCCAATTCTGAGTTTAATGATAAGATTTTGTATTAGAATTGATACTTAATTAGTATGTATTTTCATTTCAGGTCAAAGTAGAACCTAATGGAGTGATTAAAAAAAATCAAAGAAGAAATTTGGCCAAAGGATTTAAAGACACGGGCGTGATTCAAGTAGCAGCAAAGAATCTTATATTTAGGCATGAGTCACGGTCGGGATCTATTGTGACTTGGGCAGAAATCAGAAATCAGTACCCACCTTGAAGATAATCACGACCATGACTTGTAATGAAGATGCCATATACTGTTCTAGAAGTGAGAATCACAGACGTGAAGTGGATGAACAAAGCAGAAATCCAAAGTCAGTTTCCACCTTAAAGAGAATCACGACCGTGGCTTGAAGCAAGGACCACAACTTTTCCCATGAAGAGTAGAATCACGGTCGTGAATGAGAAGGAAAGGAGTTCTTTATCAAAGCCAGTACCTACCTTAGTGAAGATCACGACCGTGACTGACGAATTGAGAAGCATGAAATTAGAAGAAAACTTGAAATCATGACCGTGATTAAATGAGAAGAAACAATATGACTTTTACAACAGTTCATCCAAACAGTATACCCATTAGTAAAAGTTGTATATTTTCATCTTTGAACCCCTTTAGAAAGAGAGTAGGTATAAATTGATGATACCCATTCGGGAATCAACATTGAATTCATTCTACATACCTACACATCTGTTCATAGTTTCTATCATCAACGTATCTTGTAACTGTTCATCAGGTGATTATAATTTGTTCGATTCTAGAAGAAAACTGTGGAGAGACTACTGGAATCAAGTGTTCGTGTTTGTGACTCTACCATTATTGTTGTAATAAAAAGGGTTTCTCTTCTTCTCTCTATCTCTCATCTTGTTTTCATCATTAATCATGTTGTTGATAAGTTTGTGTTCGTATTTTAGCATGTGTGAGTAGATTCTTGGGTTACAAAGTCATATTAGCATGAAGCTTGTATTTAATAGTTAGTAGTCCAATTAATTACTAATTCCTGATGATGAGTCTTCATAAAAGTTAGGAAATTGTAGTGCACAACAAGATTCTACACCAGATCTTGATGGAAATTGTTGAGAAATAATTCCATTAAGTAGATCTAAGTCACTAGAACAAGCTACTCCTGTTAATAGAGATATTATTAGGAAGCTTGCTGCATCGTTTAGGAAATTTAAGGATAAAAGAACGTATTAAAGCAATTCTGAATTATCCATTTACTTAGAAGAGATTCTAGTGGATGCATTCGGGGTTAGAATTAGTTCATTATGAGAATAAGGACTATGAATTTAGAATTTCAGCAGATAAGTAATTGATAGGATGAATTGGTTTTAATTCATGCAAGTATGGAGTAACCTGTTGTAAATGTGATATTGTTATAGTGAAGCTTTGTTTTGTATGTTCTGTTAGTGAATCTTTGTAATTAATACTATTAGCTGTTAATTATAGGTTTAAGTTACTTAACTCAATCTTATTCAATCAACTAGATAATAAACAAGAAGGCGAGTAGTGGTACTTGCTAACGAGCCCGTGGAATACGACCCTATAATCAAGTCCTGTGCTACAATTTGATAGGTGTACTTGCCTAGCGTTGACCATACATAGGAAGAGATCACAGGTTATAAATTAATTAAATTTGGTCAAAAAATAAAACACACATCACGTACCATTGCCACATCTACAGTTAGGGCCTCTAAGGCCATTGTGGGGAGGTTTGATAAAAAAACAATAGGGGTGCTTAGGCATAATGGGCAAGTGTCAAAAACTTTGGTCTCCAAAACCATGGCCAAATTTGCATAAGCCTACAAAGGGTTTGTTTAGATAGCTTTTTTCAATAGATACAAATACTTTTCAATTTTTTTTAATGAATTTCTTATCAAGAAATAGATACAAATTAAAAATAATTAGCAGCTCTCATAAAAAGATCAAATATAATTAAAAAAAATAAATACAAATTAGACGTATTTACACATATTGTTTCGATATAAATAAAATACAAATGAAAAATAAACAATCCAAACATAATAAATAGACACACAAATAAAATAAGCAAAACCATAGTGGAAAAAGTTGAATGTCATGCTCTAAACATCTTATGACTTCATAAATTTACCGGGGAATTGATACTATAGTCCAATGAGTCAGCCTCTCGTTTATATTCTTTAATTATTTGTGAATAAAATTAACAATACTAAAACATGTATAAACTATGATAGGATGCAAAACAAAGCGGGGAGCGAATGTTGGCATCAAGCGGACGCAGTACATTCTGGATGAAATCCTGGACGGAAGCGCTTGGTGTCCGAGCAGTAGTCGTAGATCATGTACTTCCTACGGACCCAATTTAATTTTTCTCTACCAACAGCATCTAACGATTGTTTGAGCCAGAAGCTATCATCGTCGGCATAGGTAGGCGTACAAGAGGAAGAGTCAACAGACCAAGCACAATAAGAGTGGACACTGAAATTTCTGTATGAAGCCGTGAAAGGAGCGTTACTCCAGTTTGTTCTAACATGGCCGAAATGAGTGGCCCAACCGGTGCTGTTCCACATGCTCCCATATACCCACATTGGTTGGTTTTTTGGATATGGAATGCCTTTGGGTTTCAAGTTCTTGAATTCTCTAATGGGAATTCCATCCACTGAAAGACTGAACGAAGAACCCCCCAAAATGAATATAATAATTAATAATAACAGAAAAGAAACAAGCGTCATATATTCTTATTTAAACACATGAAATGATATCATGTGGTGTAGCAATGGTAAGTTGTATTTTGGGTATATCTAGAATAACAACTACGTTTTGGTCAAAAGTTTAAGGTTACCAAATGTTTAAATTATCTGTAGAGTGGGTGAAGAGGGGAGAAAGAAAAAGATTTGTTAGTATGAACATGACAGGCAAGTGTAAATTGTAATCATTGAAATTTTATTAATACTTACTTATAAATCATTCATTAATTCTTAAAAAAAAAAGGTGTCAATTAACACTATTGAAGTTCGAGAGAAAAACTAAGGAGACTTTGATTTACTAACATGATGACTTGAGGATTCCATAAAATAGAATATGTATGGAAGTCTTTGGTTGGATCAAACCAAAGATTGAACTGCTGCTCCCTGTTTCCCTCGCCTTGTGTGAAAACATTGGTATGGAGAATATACATGTCACCAGTGCGGTTACCAAGGAATTCCAGGTCTACCTCGTCATGAAAACCTCCCATGGAAGAAAGCTGCAAAAATTCTTATATTAATCCATGTAAGTTGAAACAAATCACATATTAAAAGTTTTATCCACCAATAATGTGGATTCTCAAACTCTTTACTTTCTAATTAATCATCATCTTGGTTAAGATAATAAAATAAATAAAGAAAGAAAATCTAAGTTTTGAAACAGTAGTATTTCCAGATATTTGGAATATAAATCACACATAAATACAGTGGGAAAAAAAATTTCCATAAAAGGACCTAAAAGTTCAAAAGAGAAACTTACATAGAAAGTCGTGATGGTGCCAACGGAATTTCCAGGCACGAGTTTGAGTTGCATTTGGAATTTACCAAACAAGAAGGGGTGCTTGGATCGGACACCGGAGCCGGAGTTCTCATCGAGGGATAGCGTCAGAAGCTGCCCATCTTCAAGGACTTGGGCTCTCCCTTCACCCCATGTGATGTCAAAGTCCTTCCTAAAATCGTAATCGCTGCGTGCAAGTTCAACCACTACCACTATTGTGCTAGTGAAAATAATAAGCCTTGCCCATATAGAGAATCTAGTTTTTTGCATGGCTTTTGCACCAGAGAAGTTATTAAATACATCCCTATATGTAAATGCGATGGTCACAAATCAACAGAGGCAAGCATTGCAACGTATATATAATGCAAGAGCCAACAGGTTTAGTAGGAAAGGGGCCGAGATAGGTAAGCATGGAAGATGTTGAAATGTCCTGTCAATTCTCAATATCTGTCTATAGCTATGATAGCGGCAATACACCCATGCTACGTAAAAATACATTGTCAATTATGTAATCTATAATGTAGATCTTGTACTAAAAATAAAGAAGAAGAATAAAATAAAATTATAGTATTCATGATAAGCACGAACGTGATCAAGACCGTATTAGATTTTCTTTAAAGTCTGCGAAGATCACTAACCACATCATGATCGTAATCAAAGCAACCAAGGAGTTCACGGGCCATATCACAGCCATGATTAGGGTAATAGTGGAGATCATGAGCTGTATCACAGCCATGATTGTGGATTAATCTAGCACAGTGAAGGTTACGAGTTTGATCACGCTCATGATCTTCACTGTCGTATCTCCAATTTTATTTGAATGGTTAATTTTGAAAGATTGCAACTATTGATCAATTCTTTAGAAGTTTAATGTGTTAGGTTGCATTCATTCATGATAATAATTCAATTAATTAATAACTAATCAATTTTAAATCCAAACGATATAACCTATTTCTAAACAATGTGATTATTGGAGAAAGTTGTGATGGTTGAAATATCAATTCATGTTATAAAACATGTTGCATATGGTAGTATTATTCTTCTCTTTGTATTTCTTCTCTTAACCTATAACTATACACATACATCTCAAAATTCTTTTTAAGTGTGGTTTGATACTTGAATATTTGCTATTCAAGTGTGAAGACTTAGTTGTATCTTGGGAGAATGCCACATTCAAATCTCATAGCAAACTTAATGTACAGGTATAAATTCTCTAAGAAAAGCAATTTCATTTGTGCCTCTAAGTCTACCTTTGTTTTAATTTTATCAAACCAAATTTATAATTTTTTATGTATTGTTTACTTTCACTGACCATACTCTTTCTTAACATGCTACTCAAGAAACTCGAATAATAAATAAGTCAAATATGAACTCAATATGAACATGTGCTCTTATATAGATTCAAGAGCTCACTCATTTGAGTTTGTAAGGAAGCTCATTTAAGCTCACGAATAATAGAAGCTTTTGGGTACGCTCACAAATTATAGACCTATTGTCACGCCCTGAAGGGTACCCTAAATGTGGTAGTCCGCTGTACACAATATTAAAGCCTAAGAATGACCGCCTCAGTCACGCAAAGGCTTTCATACTATGTACAAGGCATCTAACACATGGAGGAGACACATCAGAGTGGTACATTTTATATCGATAAAACTTGAATAACAATATAAAGGAAATGCAATTCATTATACTTCAAATACAAATCATTATACTTCAATTTCAATTCATCAAAAGATTTCACTACATAAAACTATTACAAAGCAATTCACAAAACCTAGCTAATATCTTCAAGCATTCTTATTTCCTGCCAGAATTTCGAAGTCATATTCGACTCCAACCATCTCGAACCCCACTTAGCATTCTTGAGATAACCTGTTCATTCAAACATCTATTGGGGTATAAGCTACACTAGCTTAGTGAGAATTCCTTAATTTCGTACCATAACAAGCAAGCTATAAATCATCCATACGCTATGCATGAACAAACACATGAGCAAACAATTATGTATGGGTATCCAGAACCTAGACACAAAACGGATTTACACCCTCCGTATCTTGGTTTAGGGATGGTATTGAAAGTCTACATGACCACTGCAAGTCCCAAGCCCTTGGCTCATAGCACTCGACTCGGCTAGGCTAACACATGGAATGCATCCCCGATGCGTCTTAGTTCCCTATGAATGAGCTCTGGTACCAAGTCTCATTATCTAAACGAGTCCTCGGACCATACCGAGCGACCTGCGTAGGAGTAGCACGCTACCAAATGCAACACGTCCGATGCGATGCATGACCGATTTAATTTTTGCTTAGGTCAAAATATTCATACATTCTTTACAGTGACCAACCAATATCATACACATAACAGAAGTAATATGAACAGTACAGTTATCAAATCAAATCGTGGTTTCGATATGCTTTAGTATTCTTTGGCATACATTCATCATAGTCTCATCATATATCTCATCCCCATTCATATCGATTTTTATCTTGTTCCTATAATTCTAATGCAACTAGCTACAAGCACAAACAAGGTGATAAAATAAGAAGAAAACTCACTCGGCCATTGGATCACCGGTCTCTTAGTAAAAGTAATCTAGTGGTAGGGAATCGTCGATTTCGGGGTCACCTAAAAAGGAAGAAATACCCTAATAAGTATTTCGTCACTTAACTAATCCAAACTATCTTATACAAACTATCAAATTTGTATTTCTCATCCTAAACGGGAATTCCAACTTAAAACGGTCATAACTTGGTTGTTTTAACTCGGAATTTAGCAAATTATATATCGATTTCTATCTACTTTGAAAGATCTATCTAATTGTAATATTATATTTAAGTTTTGAAAACTTTGAAGCTTTGAAAAGGTCTGATCAGTTCTGATCAGTAGCAAAATTCAATTCAGAAAAGTAGTTTTGTGAATGTTTGTAATGTTTCTACTATCCAAAGCAAGTATACATGCAATATGAACAAGTTACTACCATGAATGATATGTCATGAGATATATATATATATACATGTTCTTGATGATATTGAATAAAAGAAATTTTTAGAAAACTTTTTCTTTGTAAGACTTTATGAAAAATTAACTTAGAAAGGCTAATCTTGTACTCTTGACAATCCCTGCTTGTTTTTAGAAAAATTCCTTGATAAAATCCATTTATTCTTGTTAAAATTAAGCCTTCATTATGTATATTCCCTAAGGCCTTTGTTTTTCAATAAAAATTCTCATTTTACACTTGTAGACACCCAATTTTTGCCCAATTAATTAAGGCTTAAAATTTAATTAAATTCATTTTCAAAAGCCTTAAGTTATTGATGAAATTGGCTAAGTGATCAAGGCACAGGCCAAATGGCCTGTTGGTTAAACACATTGACCCAAACACACATTCAAGCTCAAGGACACAGGTTCAAACCCTAGCAAAGGCAAATTTTTGCCTTTTTATCATTTTTGTCTTTTCATTTTCCTCAAATGTGACTTTTGCCATACTTTTCATCAGTTTTTAACTGACAAAACATCATTGATTGTCAAAATTGATGATGGAATTGCAAAGTGGTTATGGAATATGAAAGATTAGTGCAAAAACAACCCAAAAGTTACAAAATTCAATGTATAAAGCATTCAATTGTACATGAATGGGGAGTTACAAAAATTGATTGAATGAATCTGACATGGAATATGAAAACAATCATCAATTCATCAGTTTCAAACAATTTAATCATGGATTTTCGAATTAAATTCGTGGAAAAATAAGGGGCAAAAATCGATTCATTTTTGAAACTGTTCGAAACTGAAAATTGAGCTTGCAACCTATAAATAGGAGGTCCTAGGAGCAAAAGGCACAAGTCAATTTGAAGAAAACACATACACAACCATATCAATTTGAAACTTTCGAATTTAGGACAAAAAATTCGAATTTTTCAAATTCGAGGTGATTGAATCGAATTTGATTGAAATTGAGTGTTTTAACAATGTTAGAAACTTGATTTGGATGTTTTAGTGTGCTTGGATTTGATCAAATTGATCGGATTTCTCTCTGAAAATTTTTTTTATTTTTGTTCATTAACGCCGCCGTACAACCACCGCCGGAGCTGCCCCTTGCCGCCGTTCTGAGTGAACGCCACCACCACCAAAGGACGGGCCGTCGCAGCAGGAGTCGGGCCGACAAGCTTCCAGCCGCCGAGGACCACCGGAGCCGCCGGAATCCGCCCCGAAAAGTCGCGTCATCGTCTTCTTCACCCGCCGGAGCTCCGAGATCCGACCCGAAGATCCGAATCCAACCCGGTCGGTCATCGGTCAACGGTCAACTCTGATCAGATGGTCCATATTTCATCAGGCAGATCAGACGGTCCAGATTTGATCAAGCGATCAGACGGTCCAGATTTGATCAAGCAGATCAGACGGCCCATATTCAATCAAGCAGATCACGGCTCAGATTTGATCAAGCAGATCAGACGGCTCAGATTTGATCAAGCAGATCAGACGGCCCAGATTCAATCAAGCGATCAGACGGCCCAGATTTCATCAAACGATCAGACGGCCCAGATTTCATCAAGCGATCAGACGGCCCAGATCGAGTCAACAAGATCAGACGATCCAGATCGGTCAGTGAGATCGACGCTCCAGATCTCGTCCGCTTCATCCGACGGTCCAGGTTAATCCGCATTATTTTATTAATAGTTTATTATATAATTAATTTCAGAAAATAATAAAAAATAGTAAAAAATTCATAAAAAATCATTAAAAAAATTCAGAAAAATACAAAAAAATCCAGAAAAATCAAAATATTTATTTTTTATATAAATATATTTTTTTATTTTTTGAATATTTTTAATGTGTATTTATACATAAATTGCCTTAGAAATGCATATTTAATGCATGAAAAATATTTTTAATATTTTTTAAATTATTCTGGATATATTGTGAGTTTATGTGATGATTTTTTTTTAATAAATAAAATAATAAAAAAATAAAAAAATAAATAAAAATGATAAAATTGGATTTTCCAAAGAACAAAATTTCTAAAAAAAAATGATTTTCGGACTTAGAAAAATATGTTTTCATAAAATAAAAAATCAAGTGATTAGGTCATAAGATCATAAAAAAAATGATTTTCATAAAAATTCAAAATTTAATAAACTTAAAATGAAAAGAGTTCAAAAAATTAAAATTGATCAACAAATTAAGTTCTTTTTTTAAAAAGAACTACGTTTTGTCTGATCTCGATTAGCGAGTACGTAGGCACCTGCGGGGCGACATTAAAACATATAAAAAAAATGTTTTTTTTAAATATTGTGAATAACTATTTTGTAAATATAAGCTTTTTTTTAAAAAAAAATGAAACATATTTGTTGATATTGATATATAAAAAAAAATGAATAAAAAATAAAAATGAAGAGAAGCACATAAAAAAATAAATAAATGAATAATGTGATTTGTAAATATTTCTGTTATAATATATTATTTGAGTTTTTTGAGCATATAAAGGATAGATTATAAATTTAAAATTCCAAAAGTGGTAACCGATTTGGTTTTAATAGGTTAGCCCCTGAATCCATGATATCTGGTTTTAAAAGTTGATTTTTCAAATCAAATTTTCGCAGACTAGTAGCTAAGTTAGGATCAACCGACCCATTGATCCTAGCTTTTTATTTTTTCCCGATTTATATTGGGTGGCGACTCTAAAATTTTTTTAAAAATTTCTTTTAACCCCTAGTCGAGGATTCATGTTAAATGGGTTCGGGTTTAATGTGAATCGGGTTATGAGAAATGAACCAGATCAAGATTAGTGGAAAAATTCCAGGCTCGACAACACTTTATCAACATGTTTTTAAAATTGGTTCATCTCAAAATCCAAATTTTGCAAAACTTGTTTTTATAGTGATTCCTTTATGAAAAAATCATTTGATACTTAGAAAATTAAGGCTCAACCATACCTAGCTACTAAGGACTTCATTTCTTTAATAAAACTTTCATTTTGAGTTTGGAAAGTAAGTGTTTTCATAACCTCACTCCAAAATTACGAATTTCCTAAGTTGACTAGCAACTCAAATTTTTCCTACTTCATTTCTACTCCTTGTTCCACATATTTTTCTTAGCAAATCCCATCTTAATTTATAAAAATCATTACTTGATGATACCTATGACTTAAACTCCTCATTTTTCATATAAAACACAAGTTTTGGAGTTGATAAATGGGTTTTTAAGACATGGTTTTGAAATCATCCGAATTTACAAAATTTGGATAGAACTCAAATTTCATACTTTGTAATCTCTTCCTATTTTTGAGAATCTCTACTAGTAGATACCATTTACTTATTAAAAACATCTTTTATCGATACCTATTCCATAAGCCTTCATTTTCTAAACAAAACTTTCATTTTGGTGTTGAAAAATGGGTTTTGAAAATTGGTCTTGGTTGAGATCCGAATTTACCAAATTTATTTTTGGAC
The DNA here is from genome assembly GCA_024138025.1 of Combretum micranthum. Classification (NCBI taxonomy): domain Eukaryota; kingdom Viridiplantae; phylum Streptophyta; class Magnoliopsida; order Myrtales; family Combretaceae; genus Combretum; species Combretum micranthum. Next base: position 180,328 of record JAMXBD010000702.1, read on the forward strand.
ATATCTTTTGATAAAATCCATCTAAACTTATGAAAAATCATCCTTTACATATCCTATCTTACGAGCCATCCATTTCTTGAATAAAAACTTCATTTTTGAGTTGGAAAACATGTTTTTAAACTAGGACTTAGCCTAAATCCGAAAATGAGATTTTTATTTTGAAAATCATCTTTGATTCTTGTAAAAAGAAGTCTTGATGATATAAATCCACTAAACCTTCATTTTCTCAACTAAAACTTCCATTTTGAGACTTGGAAAGTGGTTTTTAAATATGGGTTTTGCCAAGATATGAATTTCACTATTTTTATTCATGTTCAAATCTAAGATCTACACTTAATATGAATTTGAATATAAAAGAAATGCATGGTAGTAACCATAAATTCATAGATCTAAACTTTACTCCTCAAAATCATTCATTTATGATATCTATTCCTTAAGCCCTTCATTTTATATGAAAAATAAACATTTTGAAGTTGAAAAATAGCTTTTCTAAATATGGTTCCCTTTTTATCCGAATTTTCAAAAATGATTTTTGTTGAAACTAAAATAGATCTTGAGCTTCATAACACTTTTCTACTATCATTAAGCTATTACAAGTTATCTAAGAGTATAAAACAAAAGTCTAATGCATGTATGAACTTAAAACAACTAGATCTAATTTACTATACTAATTATAAATGCATGAACACTATGATGGTTATGTGAATGATGAATATATACATAAATCATAAGCAATAACCACATAACTCGAAAATAAAACAAAATAATAGTAAAAATAATTCAAATAACAAGATCTAAAACATAAACAAAATCAAAGCTCCAAAAAAAGTTAGATCTATAAAATATAACTACTTTTTGCAAGAAAATAATAATAATACAAGAGAATAATCATGGAGAAGAGGAGTGTTTCATTTTGGCATCATCATCCTTAGCTTTTTAAGCTTATGGAAAGTCATTTGATGCATGAAACTCTCACTATACCTTACTTATATCATCTATGGAAGTTTAAAAAGAAGGTATACTTAGAGAATCTTCAAGAATGGAGTGTGGAAGTGATTTTTTTAGATGGGGGCAGCTTGTGTTCTTGCAAGAATAAGAACAAGAACAAGAACAAAAGAAGAAAGAAAGAGAGGAAAAAGAGCGGAAAAGAGAGAGTAAATGGTGTAGGGTTTCAAAGGAATGAATGGATGTAAATGAGAGGCATTAAATGGAGAGAGAGGAGTGTATTAATTGAAAGGGAAAAAAATAAAACAAAGAAAGCAAATGGAGAGGGGCTGCACGTGAAAATGAGGAGAAGAGAGAGGGAAATTTAGTTAGCTTTTGACTTGGAATTGTAATATAATTAATGTGTAAGTGTAACTTCTTGACGAAGGGTTTAAAATAGGTTTATTTAATCAAATTAGGGGCATTTCAAGGAACAAAAAGGCAGCAAAAGAAGTCAAATTTTCTGCCATGAAGTGTAGAACAAAGTGTAGAAAGATTGAAGTGAAAAAGAAGTGATGTGTGAAAGATGTACTTAAAACTATGGGTTGTAAGAGTACTTTCTTAATAAAATAAAATAAAATAAAATAGAAGATTCTCTCCAAATATTTGTAGCAGATTTTTCATAATTAAAATAAGATAATTTATTTATTTATTTTAGTGAATGATCAAATAAGTTATCGGTATAATCAAAATACGCAAATATGAGTTATAAATGATATTTTTATAACTCAAAAAATTCTAAAAAATTATTTTATGAAAATAAAAATATTTTTCAAATATTTTACAATTATCAAATTAATTTATTTTATTTTTAGTATTGGGTCTTAAATAGAAACTGGTCCCGTAAAAATCCGAAACGAACTAAATTTTGGAAAAACAGAATTTTTCATAATATATAAAAATATCTAAAAATATAAGGGTTCATAAGAATAATAAAATTGTAATGAATAGTAGTGAATAGTGCAAAAGGCTAATTAATTGCCGAGTAATGAAATACGAATATAATCGCAAAATCAAATAATTCTAGTTATCGAAAAATTATAAAACTTAGAAATCCTTATGAAAATACGAGTCTAACAGCATTAATGGTGTATTTTTTATATCTCGAGCCCCAAGACACACTTTTCGAAGTCTATTTCTGAATGGTTCGAAATAGGTCAAAAATTTACCAATCTGATATTTTTAAGCGATCTTATATTACTATGAGTTATTCTACACACTTAAACTATGCCTCGGCCTCTATGGTTAAGCGAGCGAGATTGCCAGACTAAAACAACTATATTCTACTTAGGGTTCCCAGGTGATTTTCCTGTTTAGATCCTTGCCAATTTGGAAACTGACGTTTTATGTTTACAACATATTTAGTTTTAGAAATTTATTTTAAATTTATTTTTGTAAGTATTTAATATCACTCAACGTTTTCGGAATTCTTGAATTGAGTTTTATTTCGAAGGTTTATCGTTATTTACTTTTTAATAATTAGTTTTTGGGTTCTATATTACCCGATTTTACAACTTGGAGTTAAATATAGAATTTGTCGTACATAGCAATTTTGAATTTGAAGACTGTTGAGTTCTTATTTTATTTTTAAGGATTTTCATTTTCTCAAGATTAAGAAGTTTCTGGATTCGTTCATGATTTAGGACTTGTCGAAGTTCGGTTTTAATTTGGAGTCATTTTTAGAGTTTATTTTCGAAGTTCATTTTGGAATTATTTACTGAAATTTTCAAGGGCTTACACTTATAGACATACTTGTGGGTTTTATATTATGTATTACCATTATTAAGTGAATACTCAAATATTTGACTCCAAAATTTAACATTAAAGTAGTTATGCCCCATCATATTTTCTCTCTCTTCTATTTTTCCCTTAAATAGCCAAAGTTATCAGACCTGATACGAGGATATCACCTGGACTTACTAGAGATAAAGGGTCAATGAGTAAAATAGGGATTAAATATAGGTAGAATAGAGTTCAACGGGGGATTAAACCATGGTTAAATTGGAATGTTTGCAAAGCTCGGTCAAGTTCAACCAAGTTGAACTCGGGATTAATGGTTGAATTGGACCATTTGCAAAGCTCGGTCAAGTTCAACCGAGTTGAACTCCTCTCTCTCATAAAAACCTATACTATTTTCGACCTTATATTTTAATTCTATTATCACATCATATTTTGACACACACACAAAAAATTATATTATATTTCATCTCAAATTTTAACTCTATAAACATATTATATTTTTACATAGACATCACGAGTGTGTTGTTTGATAGTATTAAATTAAAACAAAAAAGTATATATGTGTGTGTGTGTGTGTAACCATAATTTATTTATTATCCATTCATTTGTTTATTTATTTGATTATTTATTAAGGTAAGTTATTCATGAGCTACTTGAACTTGGTTCACTTTTAACTCAGCTTTTTTTCAAGCTTAATTTTTAAATGAGTTAAACTTGAGCTTGATAGCTTGTTTTTCTTTGTAGATGAGATTTCCTGCTGTTAGCAGTCATGCATGTGTCGCATAGGTCCCGCACGTAGCACGTGACTTTGGAATGCTATTGAGGAGATGACACTCACTAACGAGATGTCTTGAAGAGAATGACAGGGAAAGAGGAACAGGCAGTCTCAATGTATAGAATGCACAAGTGGCAGGTAAGGGAGCTTAAGTAAACAGCGCGTCAACCTTACAATCCTTAAGCAGTTGAGATGGAAATTTACTTGAGTTGCCTTGATTGATCTTTCTGAGCAGAAGCCTTCTCTATAGAATTTTGTTTTTCTTCTCTCTCTAAAAGTAGCAAATGAATAAGAATGACTGAGTATTTATAGGCACTCAGGATGGATGACGACCGTCAGATCACCTCAATGATTTATGGATAAGATGGAGTAAGCTCAATTCATGTTTATCTTGAATGAGCTTCTCATGGGCCAAAGTCAATAGTCATCTCCTATATGTGCATGAGCCTACCTGAGAAAGGTTGATGCAATGAATCAATCCAACAATCCCTGTTCTGAGTCCACCAAACCAAATCTCCCCAAGCCATCTCAAAAATTGGACTAGGTTCGTTGCCCCCTATCACCTAGCTCACGAGTTAAGCCCAATAATTAAATTATAATATATAATATTATAAGCTGCTTACATTCTAAAATGAGTAGAGCTCAATCTCGAGCTTGTATTAAGCTCGATTTGACTCAAACTTGATCATATTTTAAAAGAATCTAGAGTCAAGTCCTAACTACCAAATTCTAGTTAAATATGTTGGTATTTATAATAAACTCCTCGTTAATGAAAACTTTTTCTTGAAGGCTAGTAGAGAATGATAAGAGTCATTACCTTTGAATAAATAAATAAAGAGTTGTAACTCTTTTAAATTATATAATATTTCATATAATAATGTATTATGACCATCGTCTATCATATAAAACCAATATTTTTCAAGAAATGTGTTGCTTAAGTAAAAACTTATGGGTTACATTTTATATGATTTAATATAAAATAACATAATTCTATCTAATATAAGGAGATGTAGTACATGTCATTTCATACAAAAATGTAAAAACACCACCACCAATAGTCGTATATACAACATTAAAAATTTAATTGAACTAATTATTTTGTAATTCAAACAATTTATAAAAGATATGTTAATTATGATAAATTTTTAAATGAATTAATTACTTTCATACGTATATGCATGAATCTCCCAATCAATTCTGCGCACTTGCCGAGCTTTTATTTGTTTCAGTAAAACTATAGTCAAGTTATAACTTGTGGACATTAGTTGTTGTTTAAGTTAGAAGAAAAAGAAATAGTAGTGAAATCCTACTTTTCGCAACCTTTGGGCAACCTACTCTATACTTTTTCACTGATGGTATTATAGTTTAATGACATATTCACTGGTCTCTTAAGTAAGAAGTACCATGTTCAAATCCCCATTTCTCTATTATAACGATTAAAAAATAAAAAATCTTGTACCTTTTCATTTTCTATCATCCATCATTTTTTTTTTTTGGGAAAAAGTTTTTCTATCCTAACCATTATGTTCCAACCCTGTCCAAAGCAATATTATTGCGATATGTATACTTAGAGTGATAGTAACCGTTTGTTTTATTTTAGAGATATTTTTATTATTTAAATTTATTTAATACGTGCCAAATATTTATTGGCTGAGATAGAGTGGAAACATCAATCCTAAGCAGCAAATATTTTTCCTTTTTTCCCTATTTATCACCCGATATTTTCTAGTTTTTTTCCTATATTTACTACATACAATCCTTTTTCTCTCTCATATACAATTCATCAAGTTGGATAAAAGCTTCTTTCTCTCGGCACACACTATGTTATTTATACCATAGTGATGTACACAAGTTAAGATAATATAGTATTAAGCTTGAACTCAACTTGAATAAAATTTTAAAATTTGATATCAACTCAATTAGGGTCAATTACATGCAATTAAATTAAAAAAAATAAACTACTTTTAGCATAAATTTCTTATAATTTTTTGTAATATATGAAATATTCAAACTTGCAAGCCAATCAAGTTAAGCATTTTAAAACCCAAGCTTGAACTCAATAACTACACTCGATTAGCTCAAACTCCAACTTAACTTGATTACAATCAAATCCAACTCGAGCAATTTGCAAGTAGGCTCGACTTATTTACAGTCTTATTCTTGTCCATCACATCTCATCTAATCTATAATGAGTGCACATGTTGTATAAGATTTTCTTTTTTTCCTTTAATTCAATTAGTGTAATTTTTTTCAATTGCTTTGTGTGTATTTCTCAAGTCAAAGTGTGAGATTTTTATCCTCCTTGTAAGAAACTTTTGTTTTTTTTTTTCAATGATTTTTTATATCCATTTTCATCATATGAGCTGTGACCATTATAAATTGGTTTCACAGTCCCGCATCATTTATTTGTTATCCCCGATACCTTATCAAATGAAACCACTAATTAGCTATTCAGCGGTTTACTTGTTTTATTGATTAACTATCGTGTAGATTCATATTAGTGCTAAGAAAATACGAGTAGTCAAGAGAGACTACACATGACAACTATGATAAAGCTATTGTATAAGAATTAGGTGTAAGATTTAGTGAAGCTTTAAAAAGGGAATAGCCTAATAGCTTGTGTATAAAAAATGTAGTAATTTATTTCTAAAACGTCATTTGGAAGACTTATAATAACACATTTAAATCAAACCTAAAAGTCCAATCTAGAATAACGAAGGCAATAAGATAAATGGGAAAGAACGAATCTGAGCTTGACTGATGAAATTTAAATTCTCATCTCAATTAATAATAAGGTATATATTTTTTTCGTTTAGCAACATATAATTTCCATACGAAAAGTAAATTACATGAATTTTCTATTTTATATAAAACTAATATCTTTAGGATATATTATATGCAAAAGTATCTTTATTTGATCCCTTCAAAACTTTAGTTGAATAATATCCATTAGGACTTAGGTGTCATGTTTGATACACAGGAATAGATTTAAAATAAAATCATGATTTCGGGTTCATTCCATTTTCATATTTGGATGCACAATTTGATGCGATTTTCATTACTTTTATTGTTGGATAAGAAAATTTGATCTACATGCAATCACAATTTTTAAAGGGAAATTAAAAATAAGCCTTGAACTTTTATCCCAGTGTGTATATAGTTAGTGAATTTTCAAATTTTTGCAAAACCCCTTTTTAAATTTTGATAAATCAACAACATAAAAGATTTTTTTCTTAGTTCAGAAAAAGCATACTTTAGTCAAAGTTTGAAAGGGTAAAATATACTTTGATTAATTCTAATGGGTATTTTCACACTTAAGGTCAAGATTTAAAGAAAAGGATAAATACAAAAACTTTACTTGTGTCTTTACCTATTTACAAACACTTTATGTGTGTTAACTTTTTTGACAAATAAGTGATCACATGGTGTCTACTTGGACTAAAATACTTAATTTAATAATAAATATTATTGAATAAAATTAAATAGATAAAATACTAAAATTATTTTTAAAAACAAAAAAAATTGAAATAAAAATGTAAAATTGATTTTTTAAGAGCAGTAAACTATTGACACATGTCCTTTTAAAATATTAAATAATATTGACATTTTTAAATTAAACTTAGGTCACCTATTTATATAAAAAATTAACATTGATCGTGTATTTGCAAATGAACAAAACAAGTAGGTTTTTTGTAATTAACCTTAAAGAAATTATTTTTTGTAAAATTATTTACTCATTCATCAAGTTTAGGTTATCAAGAAGGGGGTTGAATTGATTATCAATTAAAAATTGAAGATTTGTTACTTTAAAAATATTCCCCTTCGATTTAAATTATGAGAACACTATATGCAATTAAATAATTATAAACAAAATAAACTGTTGAAAATTAAAAAACAGGGAAAAGAAGATCAAGCAACAATTTATAGTGGTTCCGCCTTATGCTTAATCCACTCTTCCAACTCCGAGCCGAGGACCCCGTTATCCGACGGGTTCATTCCACTATATTCAATAAATTCAAATTACAAGATAGTGCAATCATCTCTACTCAATTCTCACAGCTATCCTCTAGCTACAACTTATCTATGGAGTTTAATCATATAATTGAACTACCAACTAAGAAGACAACAACACATTCCTTCAATTACAAAAAGAAAAGAAATTTTTGAGATCAAAAAGCAAAAAGAAAGATTTCAAAGAGATCAGCTCGCTTGTTGAAACGTAAGAAGAAATTATATTCTAGGCAAAATGAAACTTCTGGATTTTGTTCTGTATATACTCGATAAGAAAAGAGCTACTTTTTTGTGTGTGAATAGTATCATCTTTTTTACTCCAATCTGCTACTTTTTCTCTCTGTTTTCTGTATAATATATTTTCCTGTTCACGCTCCAACGTTCAAACTAGATAGATAAACATTCCCAAAGATCTCGGCTCAAAAAATCTGTAGATCTTTATCTTTATTTTTAAATTTGAACTTCAACCGATTGCTTTAAATGAATAAAAGATAAGTATAAATCTTCTGTTGATTTTCTTCATTTCATTTTGAAGAGTGTTTGATAGATATGTGAGGATAAGCCTAGCAAGATTTTCGTGATTCAAATAAATCTGAATAATTCTTCTAACAACGTTCTTTCGATGGAGATAAGCTTTAAAGAATATCTGTTGTTGATTGTGATCCTTCTTAAGATAATCTTTATCTTCATCTAACCTTCTCGTTAGAACCATAAAAATTAGATATGTGATATCTATAGATATGAGTAATCTTGTCTTGAAGAAAAATTTCGTATTTGTCCAAACAATATCCGTTTCTATCCTTGAAGAGCTATTTTCGTTTGATGAGAGAGAAATTAAAAATTCACTTAAATCCCCTTGAATAATATCCTACTTTAGTGGAACAAATAAGCATATTACCCAAATATACTTTTTATCTCAAAGCTAGGTCTTCAATAATCTTGTTATATTCTTCTGAAAAATTATAGATCTTAATGGAGAAGAGAAAACAGTAACGATCGTTGAAACAGCTTCCTGTTCACAAGTTTTGGTAAAGGTTTTGTGAAACCTTTTGGTTTTTTCGAAAAGTTCTTTATCTTTAAAATAACCTTCTGGATTTTCGAAAAACCTCCTGGATTTTCTTTTCCTTTATCTCTTCTTAAAAAGAAAACCGTTGAAGACATTTTTTTTCATTGAAAAGAACTTATGTATTCCTTAGAAATGCTTAAGACATAGATCATACACTCATCTATTTGCTTAACTTGAGCAACAAAGTTTATGTGAAATATTATGTTTTCAAACTCAAATATATTTAAATGCACACTAAATAGAATAATGAGATTCGTTAAGTGTGTTTTGTTATCATCGAAACTTAAAATAAGATAATAAAGAATCAACACACTTAAAGAATTCAAAGCCTAAATCTACGAAGAGCTCAAAATTTAGAGAGATTATTGATGTTTTTCCCTCTTCAAAGTGTAAGCTCCAAAATCCCATATCTAAATAAATTAATACAAAAAACAGTGCTAATAAATTTATGTACAACGAATTATACTAATATTTTTAGAAAGAATCTACATAGAAATAGAAATATGGGACCTATTCAATCAATGAGTTTTCAATTCCAGTAATAAATACCGGTTTTATTTGGATGCTTTGTGAAGCCAATGACTCACCAACCACCTTATATATATATATATGAAATAAAGATTTGCAGCAGAAAGTAGTTTGACATAAGCAAGGTTTGAATTTATTTATACTTTTTACTCTTTAAGAGTGGTTTGGATTTGACAAGATTACAATTATAGGCCACAATTTGTACTAATTATGTAAAGAACAAGTTAGATTTGTTGAGTATGTGTTTAAAGGCTTGGGCTAAGTCACACGTTGACATGTCCATATCAGCAAATATGATGTGGTACACACCCAAAGTGGATTACCTATTCAATCTAATCCTCGTCCTTCTTTGCATAAAAAAGTTCGGATTCAAACAAAACCTTTGCCCGCAATTTGTTACCCATAACAGCAACAAATATACGAGAAATGTACCATGCATGTGAAGGAAAAAAATAATTAAAAAAAAAAAAGGCAGAGCAAAAATCTAATTAAATCATCTAATTTTTACACTAAAATTAGATGAAGTTTGAATAATCTGATGTGTGTGTGCGTGTATATATATGTGATATATATTATAAATGTTATTGTTCTAAGTAAGTCATTTATACTAGTGGTTATATTTCAAAGAAGATACTTCTGAAAGAAGTCACTTGATGCGACAGTGCAGACATATAAAAACTAGCTTAAAACATAAAGGACTTCATTTAATTTTGGAATTAAAAATTATGTACATCCTGTATCGTACGATTAAATCATAAAGGACTTTATTAAAATTTTAGATTTAATATCAAAAATAATATATAAACGTTAACAAAATATGTATTTAAAAATCTGAACTTTTATATTAATCAATTAAATACTTATAAAATATGCTAACAATACCTCCATTAAGATCTTTTAAAAACTAAATTAATCGATTTCAAAATTTAAATATTAAATTATTTAATTTTAAAATTTGAATACTTAATTATATATTTTAAACTAAATTAATCGATTTCAAAATTTAAATATTAAATTATTTAATTTTAAAATTTGAATACTTAATTATATATTTTAAATACCATTTATGACATTAACCCAAATTTTTCATATATTATTCGTATTCCAGACAATATTATTGGTTTTATTTAAATGCTATTGGTTTAATTTGACCGTAAAAGTGTTCAATGTCAGTGTGAAATACTATTAAATTCTGCATACTAATAATAATAATAATAATAATAATAATAATTTCTATTTATACTTGCAACCGGGGAGGGGGTAAGTAAAAGAAAGACCTTAAATTTGGAGAGGCAAACATATAGGGTACTGGAGTGGCAAACATTTTTCATCAAAAACTCTTCAAACTCAAAAAGGAAAGATTCTATGAGATAATGTTCTGCAAGTCTTGGATTAACCAAGTGAAACCAACCAAATGATTTAGAGTTCCGTTTTCAGTACAATTTTGGCATGGATTGACAACAGACGTTGAGTCAAATAAAATGGCAATAAGATTAAACGACAAAAACACACATTAAACACAAATACAGGCATGAAACAAAAAACAGTACTGAGATTAAAAACATGAGTACGAACTAACCAACAAAGCTTGATGCCGACAAAAACGGTTCATCAACACCACCTACATTTTCTACCCGCTATTAGGTATCTCTGAAGAAACGGATTCTCATGCATTCGTTACTGGAGATGAGTTGTTTCTGTTCACCTGCTCCAACCGTTCTTTAACGTAATTCAAATGGGCATCACAGACATAGCAGAACATAAACCTACTCAACATCAGCTCTTACTACAAACTAGAAAGCACTCAATAATAATTATAATAACAACAATATAGTGAAATGCTGAGCTGAACCAGTCATGAGTTGCCATTTCAGCAACTGGCACCATGGATCGTTGGATTCCAAAGAACTCCCAGGAGACATATATATATATAAGGCCTCCCATACATAATGGGGATAAAAAATCACATGAAAGGCAAAGGACACCTGTGTTAACCTTGTCATTTGATATTCCCCTATCAATAAATTATTATGTTTGGATACAAACACCGAATAGAACACATGATGATTCCTCTCCCTTCCCCCCCCCCCCCCCCCCTTTTTATCCATCAAGCATGAAAATTAATACAGCTTTTGCAGAAGAATAATGGACAAAAAGAAAGAATAATAATCAGATAATCCTTCAAAAGCCGGTATGGATCCTTAGACCAAGATGCCAGCTAAAAGAAATATCAACTGGTCCAAATACAAATGAATACCTTAACAAGAACTACAGAAAACCAGTGTATACTTCTATAAAACAGGGATCACACTTGAAATGGCATGCTATGTTCACCCAAAGTTATTGCATAAGGATACCAAGCGGGTATGACTACAATGCAAACATCAGATATTCAAATGAGATAATGAATGAAAAAAAATTCAAAGTCAAAAAACCAAAAATAGACTCCAGGTTCTACAAAAAGTGGAGCCTGAACATTGAAAGGTATGACAATTGAAGACATTTAGGAAGCACGCATCATAGGAAGACTGAAGTTGAACACAGAAGCATCCATTACTGAAGTGAATGCCATAGCAGGTATTAGAAGGACCACGAAAGACAAAGTAGGTGGATTAATTTTCGGTCTCACTGTTTCATCCAAACAAACACCCCATTACTCATTAGACTCTCTAAAAGCTTTGGATGCTCTGGCAATTTGAGAAGGTTTAAAAGCATGCAGCAAAAGAAGTTATAAAAGAATTTTTAAGTGGAACCAGATTTTTAATTGTGATGTAACGTAGTCAAGGAGTAACAGCCCAAAATTATCTTCCTTTGGGACCTTGATTGAAGAAGCCCCTACGTTCTTTTGTGTTCTTTTATGTCTGCAAGGAGAGAGCAGAGATAGGCAACACATGCTTTCGGGCTAGACAGTCTTTCACTCTTTCTATTTAATCTAGAAGGGCATGGAAAGAAATACCCAAATGTTTGCCTGATGTACTGCTGTACAATATTGGTTCCTTTCTGACTGAATAATAGATGAAATTCACATCCTCTCAAAAATATAAAACTGCAAAACAAATAAGTAGATATAGACTAACATTGGCTAACCAAACAATACAAGTGCAAATTGACTAGTAAAACTGTGTCAAAAATAAAAAATAAAAAAAAGACACAAGAGAAAGTCAATGACGCATCACCATCAGATCCTTGAACCCAAACACAAACTAGGGCACCATCATGGAGCATACCACAGAAGAATGGGATCCCAAAATCCTAGGTTGACCACAACAGACAGAGAAATTTTGGTTTTCCTGTAACCTAATTTTACAAAGTCAACAAATTAAAGACGAACCAATTTCACTTTCTTCACACGTTTGACAGAAGGGGAGATGCTTTTTACCGTCTTTCTGACCTTTTTTGCAGTTCTCACTCTCTGTTTGACCTTCTTTGGGGAGGCAGCAAGCTCCCTAATAGGACCAGGTGAGAGCCCCTTTTTTAGGGCACTTCCTCTTGGTGTAACAGAAGGTGGTATCCTCAAACTTTGTGGAGGTAACGGAGTGTGAGGCTTCCACACCAAGTTGTTATTCATGGAGAATCTGACTTTCTTCACACTTTGCTCTCCGCTCTTTGCAGAGAGTCCACATTGCCCATCCTCCTGACCATCTACATTGGATATCTGAGTTTGTTCTGCAGTCTCACTCTTTGCTTTCTTTCTCTTCTTAGAGGCTTTTCTGCTAAGCACAGGAGTTGGGGAATCACAGGCACTTGCAACATCTTCATTCAGGCCCTCTTCATCAGCCACCATCTCAAACTGCATTTGAAGGTTTGACATCATAGACTCATCAAACATCAACGTGCGTTCATCTATTGAGGTCTCAGGATTCAGTGCAACAGCCTCTCCGTTCTCCTTCTCCATAGAGTTGTCCTCAGAAATCACATTCTTCTTTTTTCCTTTGCCCTTCTTCTTAGCCTTTTCACCATTCAAGCAAGCCCTTTTGGCTTTCTTGAGCTTCTTTGCAGCCTTCTTATCTAAAATCACATTGGCATTATCTTCTGAGATACCCAAACTAGCCAATGGAATCATCTCTGGCACTTCTTCCTCACCATCACCATCCACAACAACCTCAGGCATTGAAATTTCAAGCCCTGAGGAAGCCAAGTCCTTCTCCAACTTTAAAAACTCCTCGTGTAGAGAAAACAACACCTTCCTATTCCCCTGTAAGCATTCGGGCTTTGATCCCAACTCGAAGAACTTGGCTGAAAATCCCATTTTCAACCCAATAGTTCCATAAACCAAGACATCATCACCTGAACCAACATCACTCCCGTCTTTCTTAACCTCCAACAAATCCTTTCCCATTTTCAACAACACGTCGAAAACATTGGACCGTATCTTCCCCAAATGAACCTTATCACTAGACCTACCCATAGCATCCACAAAAGGTTTAAACAAAACCCCCAATACCTCCAGTTTGAGTGGAAGAAAAACCCGAAGCTCTTCGAGAAAGATGGTAGCCACATGGTAATTAACACCATGACCTAGCAAATTATCACCACCGTCATCAACATCGCTGAGACCCCCAAGAGTCCTCTCCTCCAAAACACCCATAAATTTCCTCACAAGCTCCAAATCCCAAGAATATTCTTAAAAAGTCCAAAAAGGGTATGCAAAAACCTACGAATCAAGAGATAGAACTTGTCCAATCGAAGCGCATCAATACCATTCCATTCACGGCGCATTGTGAGAAGGAACACAGAGAAGTAGTGGAGCGCCAGCGGCAAATCAAGTGTAAGAAGAAGAGAGGCGAGACGATTAATGAGTTGGGTCTGGTAAGTTACCTTATCGGCATGCCAAACGCAGTAGAAGAGACCTTTCCAGAGCTTCTTCATATCGTCATCGGAGAGCTGAGATTGAGAAGGAAGCCATGTTTTGATGAGAAGACGGAGGGATCTATCACGGATGACTTGGCTGCAGGCAGCTAGTTTCTTTATGAGTGACGGTCCCGCTTGGGCACCGTCCATGGTTGATGCTTCTGGGCTAACAACAAGAAGCGAGAAAGGGTGAAGCGAGAGGAAAGGAAACTTGCATGTACCAAATATCAGCAACAAACGCCAATAGCAAACCCTAGGGGCATATTTGTAATAAACGTGTATAAACGTGTTTCAGTTTCGGCTTACTGGGTAGCTTGTTTAATTCGGAAAGGCGGGATTCATTTCTTAGCTAACTGCAATTGGGCCAGGCCACGGGAAAAGATAAGAGGCCTCAATGGTCCGGTCCCACCCCCCCCCCCCCCCCAACCAAAAAAAAACCCCTCTCTTCCCCTTCCATCCTTATATTTTTCAGAAATTTCAGTTTCAAATTTTAAAGATGTAGGAATTGAATTGTTTATGAGGGCATATTTGGATTTTAATTATTTTATATGTATTGTTCTGTAAAATGAATTTCATTTATATCTGCTTTTATTATTTATGAAACATTTATATCCGTTTGAAATCTATTATTTTAAAAACTATCTTATTTATATTTCATCTACTTCTATTTTATAATTATGATATAATAGTAATAAGAGTGGGAACTAGGAGCAAAAATTAAGATATTTTTAAGAGAAAAGGATAAAAAAATTATTTATTAACAATTGATATTTTTAAATATTAATAAAATAAGAGTAGATGAATTTAACTTCTAAAGATTTTTTGTGTGGTTTTTATCTAGCTTCATGTTTTTGTTATCTTTTTCTTGACAAGATTATTTGTAATAACCCAAATTCATACAATTCAGAAATAACAATCATTAAGAAAATAATATAAAATTATAAAAAAAAGTTTTAAGAAAATTCAAGAAAGATATTCCATATTTCTTGCAATCTAAAAATATTGAAATTTAAAGAATTTAATGATTATTTAAAAACTTGAATTTTTATGTCTTAAGATAAAATTCTATAAAAATAACAAGGATGAATTATATATGTGTGTGTGTGTTGTGTGTGTGTGTGCGCGCACGCACAAATAAACAAAAATGAGAAAATAGTAACCAAAGTTATAGATAAAACATTCCGGATAATTAAAGAAATGAATGGTAAATAATATAAGAGAATAGTGCTAAAATTTATATACCTTAATTTTAAGTTGTTTTATGGAAATAAAAATATTATAACAAACCCCAAATTAATATAGCAAGAAAGCATAACTCAACAAGAAATACAAAAATATAATATATTAACCTAATAAATAATAGACTATTAAATAATTCAAAATTTCAAGGGAAGTGAAAACAATATCAAATTTTAACCTAAATTAATTGGAATAAAACAAAGAAAGTATGAGTAAAAGAATAAAATCCTAAAATGATTGAAAACTTTTGAATTATGAAAACTAAAGCTAATATAATGTCAACTACCAATGGATAATTAATCCTAAAGTTGTCTAGAGTGTAATTTAATAACTGAGTTTAGATAGTTTAATTAAAATAAGTAATTTGAATTATAAGTTATAAATGGATAGATTGATATAATCAATTAGTAAATAGACTTAATTGAAATTGAGATTTCAAATACTCCTTTCAATCTTTTATCTACTTCAATTATTCATTTCATGAACTCAATTTCTTAAATCCTTTTGTTTATCAAATTTGAACTCTATTCCTTTCAACTTGTTTACTTACTTTGGTCATTTTCCCATCAAGCTAAATTATACTCTTTTATCAAACAATTTTAATTTGAATATTCTTTTTATCTTAATCTATAAATGATCCAAAATTTTCTTAAGTTTAATACTTAGATTTCTAAAATACTCAAATATAGCTTCTTTAATCTAAATTTTATATCTCCAATTTTCATGAATTTTGAGTTTACCTACTGTAGATGTACAAATCTGATTACAAAGGCCTTGAGCCTAATTCTTATTTGGATTTAACTCTTTGGGCTAATGTGACAGGGCTTAAAGAGTTAGACCCAATCCAATTGAGATGATCATGGGAGTTTTGGCATGGAAGGCTTGGAGTAGGGTCCGTTGGAATTGGCCTGCCCAATTCCAACCTTTCTCAAATTGGCTCACACACATTACAATGAAGGCCTTGATGGGCCTGGGTCCATAAGGGAGCCCATATTCATATCCATAATGAGAGGGACTCATCCTGGCCATCGGTTATCTGTCTCATCTTACGGATGACATCGACGGCCAGATTCTCTATAAATACCTTAGTCCTTACCTCATTTGGAGAAGGTGAAATCTTGAAAAAACGCCGTCGTGCTGCCGGATTTCCGTCTTGGTAAATCAAACACTTAATTTACCCAAGAACATACACGAATCCATAGTACTCAGTGAGGTTGATGCTATTTAGCTCCCTTACCTGTCACACGTGTGTTAGAGCCTATTGAGATTGCCTACTCCTCCTCCCTACACGATTCTCTCTTGATCATCCTATCACGTGTTGTTTCCCTAGGTCACGCGTAGCGCGATAGTCACGCGACACGCACGTGATTGTTGCATCCGGATTCATACCCACACATTTTTGGCGACTCCACTGGGGGAGGGAAATCAACACTTGTGTGATGGCACCTCCAAGGAAGAGACCTACGATCCACTGAGGGTACAACTCAAGAACTTAATGTTGATCCTGAGGCTACTGAACATGACATGCCAGCACTTGAGGATGTGAACCAACCTGCTGGTGCTCAAATAGACAATGCTACGATCTTGCGTGCTGTGCAAGAAAATACCAAACAAGTCAATTAATCAATGTAAGAGTCTGCAAAACAATTCCAACATTTATGACAATATTTGCTCAGTACCTTCCTGGAAGCTGCTATTGCTGCCACGCAACAAGGTGTGACTTCGTCGACCCCTATTGTTGTTGCGCAACAACGCGCTTCTCAGGCACCTCAAGTTGCTCGACCTGTTGATCCTCTTCCTACTCCTGAACATGACACTATTGGAATTAGGGAGCAAGCCCTCCGTTGGAGCCTATAGTTACACAATTGCCTGTACCTCAGGTAGTGAACACTGGAATTCAGCTACGAGGACCCTCAACTTCCCAGCCTACAGTACATGTTCAACCCGGAGGATCTTCATCCTCACAGACTACGCTACAGATTGTCATTGGTAGACCTGCTGCTCAACCAAATATAACTCCACTCCAGACTGTCACTCCTGCTACACCAGTTGAAGTTACTACTTCAACTCCTAAAGTTACTTTCGTCACAAAGGAAGATCTAGACATGTACTTGAGGGAAATACAAGCTAAGTCTGATGTGGGAGTATTGGATCTTAAACTCCCATACAATCAACGTATTGCTGCTAAGCCATACCCTCAAGACTATGTGAGTCCCAAATTCATGCTATTTAATGGTAAGAAAGGAAGTGCCAAGGAACATTTGTTGAAGTTCATTGAAACGCTAGAGGTTTACGGATTTGATGATGATCTCAAGTTGAAAGAATTTTCTAAGTCCCTTACAGAGAAAGCGTACACATGGTACGTTAACCTTCCTCCTGGATCAGTAGATTCATGGGCAACTATGTGCAAGATGTTCCTAGAGAAGTTCTTCTCCACACAGGAACGAGTGACCTTGACTGATATGGGACGGATTCGCCAGAAGCCCAAGGAAGACTTGATGGATTATATTGAGCGTTTCAGGGAACGTTCACTAGACATCCAAGACATATGTGACGAAAGAGAGCTGGTGAAAATTTGCATCCAAGGCATGTTCACCGAATATGCGGTACACCTGGAAAATCTCTCTTTAGCCTCATTCTCCACTTTGGTTGAGAATGCGCGAAGGACTAATAATTCTGTCATGCGACAGAGAGGAAAGCGTGAATTTTAACAAAAGAGGACCGTCTGTGAATGCAACTCAAAGTGAGGATCCCAAAGATGAGAAGAAACGAAGAGTTGAAAAGTCTGGACGTGAGAGAACAAAGGAAGTGCCAACATATCCTTGTTCGATGGGAAAAGTGCATGCTATGCTCGATCAATGGTTGAGAGATGGAAATCTTAAGCTCCCGAGGGTAGAGCGTTTACCAACTCAAGAGGAGAGGAATGATCCCAAGTTTTGTAGGTTCCACAGGATTGTAGGCCATCCTACTAGGGATTGTTTTACTTTGAAGAGAATTTTCAACGAAAGAGTGCAGAGTGGAGAGCTTGTTATTGAAAATAATGATGTTAGGAACAATCCACTTCCAACCCATAACAATCAGCGTGGTGCTGTCAACGTCGTTATTCATGATCCTGCCATGGTCGAGGCCAGTGATACACCACTTACTGAGGCAAGTAACACAAAAGGAAAACAACATGTAATTGAGGAAAATGATTGTGCACCCATTGCTGCGGCGCTTTTGAAGACTTCAAATTTTAGAAATTTCTTTGATCTACTTGGCTTTGATGAGAAGGCAAGGCTTGCAGCAGCAACTATGCTCGCGCAAATTTCCGAGGGACAATATGCCGAGTGTAGTGCAGCGCAGCCAGTCAAAAGAATGGCTCGAGCGCATGAAAATGCAATCTTGTTCACTGATGCAGATATGTGTGTAGACGGTCCAAATCACAATCGACCATTATATGTGGAGGGCACACTTAATGGCTATCCAGTTAAGAGGACATTCATTGACGCTGGTTCTTCTCTCAACATCATGCCTAAGACTACATTTGAAGCTGCGGTATTGACTATCGTCGTTTGGTGAGGCAACCCATTTCAGTTAATGGCTTTAGTCATACTACAACAAAGACCATTGGAAGAGTTAATGTTGATCTTAAGATTGGGCCTATCCGTGGTAGTGTTACTTTTCACGTGATTGATGCGCCTGTGTCCTACCACCTCTTGATAGGTAGGAAATGGCTGCACGATCACAATTTAGTGCCATCAACGATGCATCAATGTATCAAAGGACATTGGAAAGGGAAGGATGTATTTATTCCTGCTACAAAGAATCCCTTCGAGCACGATGAGGCAAATTTCATTGAATCTACCTTCTTCAATGAGTACTCGGATGAAGGTGAGACAGCTATTGCTAGAGCTTCAGGTGTACCATTACCCACTTGGGAAGAAATTCAAGAGGGTCAACAAAAGAAGAGAAAAATGCGTGGTTGTCGAGGAGGTAAAAAGAAGAACAAGCAAGCTGACGCTGTTGAAAGTTATGTTAGAGAGGATGGGCGAAGAGTATATCTCTTATGACGGTTTCCAGGGTCTAAGGAAGTTTGTTCTTCTTCAGACCCTGTACCGATTCAAGAAATTCAACCCGCCCCTCAACAAATGCAAGATCAAATAAAGCCACAGAATGAAGAAATTGAGGAATTGGATCTAGCGCGACCAGGAGAGTCGCCGCGGCCAATTTTTGTCAGCAAAGGTTTGTTGCAAGATGTTAAAAGTCCTCTCATTGATTTGTTGAGAGAATATAGGGACGTGTTTGCTTGGGCATATGATGAGATGCCAGGTTTAGATCCTAGTCTTGTAGTGCACAGACTAAATATCGCCCGGGCACTACTCCTATTAAGCAAGGACAACGAGTTTTCCGTCCTGAGGTTGAGGTTCAAATCAAACATGAAATTGAGAAGTTGCTTCATGCAGGCTTTATCAAACCAATCGAGCACCCTACTTGGCTCGCAAATGTCGTACCTGTTAGAAAAAAGAATGGTCAAATAAGGGTTTGCGTGGATTTTCGTGATTTGAACAAGGCTTGTCCTAAAGATGATTTCCCTTTGCCAAATATAGACACCTTAGTGGATGTCACGGCAGGACATGAATTATTTTCATTCATGGATGGTTTCAGCGGGTATAATCAAATCAAGATGGCGATTGGAGACGCTGAGCGTACTGCCTTTCGAACGCCTGTTGGGAATTTCTATTATACTGTCATGCCCTTTGGACTCAAGAATGCTGGTGCTACTTATCAAAGGGCAATGACAGCCATTTTTCACGATATGATGCATGATTTCATGGAGGATTACGTGGACGACATAGTCGTGAAATCAAAACATGCACCGGACCACTTGGTCCATCTTCGGAAGGTTTTTGAACGATGTCGATTGTATAAGCTTCGCATGAATCCTTTGAAATGTGTCTTTGGAGTTGCTTCGGGAAAATTCCTTGGATTCGTGGTCCATAGGAAGGGAATTGATGTTGATCCTGCAAAAATACAAGCTATATTGTCTATGCCCTCGCCAACTACTTTGAAAGAGTTGAAAACTTTCATGGGGAAAGTTTCATATATTAGGAGATTCATGCCTGCACTTGCAGAGATTTCGCATCCCTTACATCAACTTATGAAGAAAGGAATTGCATTTGAATGGAAACAAGTCCATGAAGATGCGATTCAAAGAATTAAGGGAATTCTCACTTCTTCTCATACCATGACTATGCCTGTGAAGCAAGTACCGATGATATTATATCTCACTTCTACCAGCAGATCAATCGGAGCTTTACTTGCACAAGAAATAGACGGCCAAGAACGCCCGGTCTATTATTTGAGTCGCTCACTTCAAGGAAGTGAGGTCAAATACCCAGCTTGCGAGAAGCATTGTCTCGCGCTGGTGTTTGCAACTCAAAAATTACGTCACTACTTTCTGGCACATAAGGTTAACCTTGTCACACGGTCAGATCCTATCAAGTATTTATTGTCACGACCAGCATTGTCTGGGCGTATTGCAAAATGGTTGTTGCTTCTTGGAGAGTTCGACATTACAATACAGACTCCTAAAGCTGTTAAGTCACAGGCCTTAGCTGATCTCTTGGCTCATTTTCCGAACGAAAGTGAAGATGTGATCACAGATACTATACCAGCAGAATTTCACGAGGACTCACTCATGATCGAAACAGAAGGAGAATGGTCACTTCAATTTGATGGCTCATCAGGAAGTCAAGGGTGGGGAGCAGGAGTTGTATTAACATCACCTAATGGCCAAGAAATACCTTTGGCATTCAAACTTGACTTTCATTGCACTAATAACGAAGCCGAGTATGAGGCATTGTTACTCGGGATCGTCTTTGCCTTGGAAGCTGGAGCAAACCACTTGTGTATTCGTGGCGATTCGAATTTGATCATTAAGCAGACCAATGGTGAATATGCCCTCAAGGAGCCATCACTTGCGCCTTATAGGGCTGCAGTGCAGGCTCTAATTGGGAAGTTTGAAGTCGTAAGGTATGAACATACCAAACGATCTACGAACCGTTACGCAGATGCATTGGCAACATTGGCATCTAAGATTCCAATGCATGCTTCAGATGAAAGCCTAGATGTCAAAGTTATCAAGAAAACTATTCCTTGCACAACCTTGCAATTGTTGGAGGAAGATGATGAAACAGGAGATGATTGGCGTGTTGGTATCAAGAATCAATTAGCGCAACCCAATGCGGCCTCCATCGTAACCTTGAAGAATTTTATTCGTATCAATGGCGCTTTGTACTTTAAAGGACCGGAGGGCGTTCTATCGCGATGCATTTGCGCGAAACAGGCTCGGTTAAAATTAGACAAGTATCATAAAATCTGGTGTGGGGAAGAAGGACCCC
Source organism: Combretum micranthum (assembly GCA_024138025.1). Lineage (NCBI taxonomy): Eukaryota > Viridiplantae > Streptophyta > Magnoliopsida > Myrtales > Combretaceae > Combretum > Combretum micranthum. The sequence continues at coordinate 201,905 of JAMXBD010000702.1, forward strand.
CTTTGTATCGTCGCATTCAACGTGCAGGGTATTATTGGCCCTCAATGGCTAAGGATGCATCTCAGATGCAAATGCATTGTCCTAAGTGCTCTGAGTTACCAGATGCAAAAGAATGTAATTTTGTCGCAAGTGCTGGAGATTGGCGTCGTCCGTACATTGACTATTTGAAGAATAACGTGTTACCAACTAATAGTACGGATGCCAGATTAGTAAAAAGGAAGGCACGCAAGTACCTAATGCATGAGGATGAGTTGTATAGAGTCTCATTCATGGGAAAGCCTCTCAGATGCATTACATCTCCTGAAACAGAAGAGATATTAACCGAGGTACATGCTGGAGAATGCGGTGAGCACCAAGGCGCAAGGAAGTTGTATTATCAGCTACTAGACATGGGGTACTATTGGCCAACCATGGAATCAGATAGTTCCAATTTTGTTAAGCGGTGCGTTCCTTGCCAAGAACATGGAGATGTGATTCATGCTCCTGCAGTTGCACTTCACAGCTTAACAACACCATGGCCTTTCCACACTTGGGCGTTTGATCTAATCGGTCCTATTCACCCGCCATCTAGAGGTTGTATTTGGATCCTAGTTGGAACTGAATGTTTTACTAAATGGGTAGAAGCCATTCCTTTAAAGAAGGCGACAGGACCAATAGTTGCAAGCTTCATCAAGGAGAACATTATATGCCGATTCGGGATTCCAAAGCGTATCCTTTCAGATAATGGCACTCCTTTCATCAATTCACATGTTCGACAACTGTTGGAATCATATGGTATTGATCATGTAAAGTCAACCCCTTATTACCCTAAGGGCAACGGCCAAGCGGAAGCTACGAACAAGACTCTTTTAAAGGTTCTGAGTCGTATGGTACACGATAACCATAAAGAATGGCACGATAAACTATCCCTAGCACTTTGGGCTTACAGGACTTCAAAGCGGCGACCAACACAAGCAACACCTTTTTCGTTAGTATATGGTGCCGAAGCAGTCGTGCCTATAGAGGTTCTGATCCCTTCAGCACGATTAGCGATCAATGCTGAGCTTGAGCCAGATGCTTTACGCATAATAGACTTGGAAGCCTTAGATGAAAGACGAGATATGGCCAAAAACAACTTGATCAACTACCAACACAAGCTTGGTATGGCCTACGATCGGTTGGTGAAGAAAAGGTCATTTCAAGTGGGTGATGTTGTACTTCGTGCAGCCGAGCATGTGCGCCGAAGTATACCTGCGCCAAAGTTCACGCCAAAATGGGAAGGTCCCTTCATTATACATGAAGTCCATGATAGCGGGTATTGCAAGCTCCTCAATCCAAAGACTGATGCTATTACGGCTCCTATAAATTTTCAATATGTAAAGAAGTTTCACATGTAATAGCATGATCAGTGATGATGATGACTTGAATAATATGGGCTTGCTTTCACATGATTCTTTCACCGATCAATTTCATTATACATTATATTTATATGTTGCTGCTGCTTGGTAAGAGACTTGTCTCCTATACGCGCGACATTCGTTCATTCATTCATGCAGCTTGTAATAGTTCAAATTTACTAAGCGCGTGGCATAATACATGCATATGAATTCTTGTGAAATCAAGTAGTGGGTAATACCCCCTTGAGAATTCTTATGAAATCAAGAAGCCTTTGCTCGCGAAAGAAATAATAATTTAAACGCGCAAAGTCATAACATATAATGTGCCGCTACACATGAATCTTACATTCTGTAAAGCGCACGAGTTCATCGTACTATGATACGATACCAAGTGAAGGGAACAAAACTAAGAGAAAGTAGCACCATGTGAAATATTGTGCATGAAACATGAAACAAAACAAAGACAAAGTTCATGAAGTTACATAACTTAATGCAATAATCTATTCTGCTATAGAAGCAGTATCAAGACCCTCAAGAGAATTCTCCAATTCGAGTTGTGTCGCCTCAAGTTCAGCCTTGAGCCTCTCGTAACGTTGGATTAATGGTCGATGGTGCAATACCTTTTGTGCCTTGCTAGCAACACTCTCCAAGCTATCAATTTTAAACCCCAAGGCACGAGCACTATTAAAAGCTTGTACCAATAACTCCAAGTCAGCTGAAGAAAATGAATTCCATGGTCTACCTAGCAGCATACACGCCCGACCTAACATCACAACCATAGCATTTGTGACTTCGGAACCAGGACAAATTGATCCTGCCCAAAAATCCCCATCACGTGCATGCAACCTCTTTAATGACTCCAAGTAAATAGGGGGGACCAGGAATTCATAAAACGAAACACTCTCCCCCGAAGTTATCATATGCGGGTGCGTGTTCTCCCCTCCAACTTGCTCTGGTATTTCATTATTTGGGAGAGAGTAGTATCCTGATGTGCCGGGGGTTCGGAGGCATTATTACAAGGGACATCATCAATTCCCTCACCGTGAATCTCTGCAGCCAACGCTTCTGCATATGCATTAATATCCTCCTCCTGTATGCTTTCATTTCCATGATCGCTTCTGTCGCTTCCAAAGTCGTCAGAAGCTTGCTCCTCACCGGCCATGTCCATCATCATCATCATCATCAATCACTACAGCAGATGTATTATCACCTCTTGCTTGCAATACCTTCCCAACACCATATCGATTGGGATAAGGGTGAGTGTTCGGCGAAGAAGACTTAGATGAAGCAAATATTCCAGAAGTGCTGGCGTTTCCATCGCCAGAAATATTTTTGTTAACCTCACTTTGGCTTGTGACTCGGCTTGTCCTCAACTCGTCCTGAAAAGAAAAAAAGGAGTGAAACCATGGTTAATGACATATCAATAGTATGTAAAGAAACGATAATATAGACAGCTTAAGTAACAAGATTTAATACCTCACAAAGGCGAGGACGCTTGATTTGACTGATGATTGATGCAGGAGGCATGGTCCGCCCAATCACCGCTTTTCCTGAAGTGTTATTCTTGTCATCTTTCGGAAGTTGAAAGTGGAACTCATGCTTATAAATGATCGACTCTGGCAAACTGTCATCTATAGCTGAAAGAGTATATTTCTTGAATGCCTCAAGACACCCTGTCCAATACGTTAACCATCCACTTGATGCAACACCGGAGCGATTGATAGATGGAAAAAACATCTGTCTGACAGAACAATAGAGCTCATGGCGTTTCTCAAGACTAATTGCCTCACAGCATCTATTGAAATCTGTGTCGATAGCCACAATAGGAGGCACACCTTGATCAAACCCAAACTGACGTGCAACCCGATGAGGTGAGTACAACATTACTCTATGCTCCAAGAATTCAGTAGAAGAATCACACCAATCGTGAAGCGCAGGCAAACCTCGAGGTGTACACCAGAGAACATATACTACTTCAGCTTCAGAAAGCTGCTCACCACATTCCATCAGATTCACTAAGGTCTTGGAACCCGAAGGGTAATATGTTGTGCACCACTCATATCCCTCCAATTCCTTTGTATAAGGGCGAAAGTCGACCTCATGAGCATCATCTATAATATCAAGTAATGAACCCAAAGGCTTCCTATCAACCCAAGCCCAAGCTCGAGGTTCAGGAGGATCAGGTTTTGCAACAGGTACACCTGGATATCTTTTGTAATGTTCGCTGAAAAACAAGTGTAGAAATCCCAAATCTACATTTGATACGATGATATATCGCCCCTTTGATCGAACTGAAGTCTCACTATAAAGGTCCAAGCGCCGATATAAAGACCCTAAATAAAAAGGCGCCAAGGCAACTCGTTCTCCACGAGCAAGACGAATCGCCAAGTTAAAAAGTCGCGGACTGACACCTTTTCCTGGCCCCGGGAAACACGTACATGGATAACCAACAAGCGATGAAAGCTTCTAACTCATGCCTGAAATGAATCGTAAGTCATGAGTAAGGTTAGATTGAAGTGATGACAATCAAGCATAAATAAACAAAGCAAGGAACGCATACTTACTCGCATCCATACCGGGGGCCTTCGGATCGAGTCCTTTCGTGCTCAAAAAAATGTCTTATCCACGCACAAAATGATGCTTGTCTACGACTGTCTCTCGCTTCTTGTCTATCAGCTTCTAGTACTTCCACCAATTTTTCATCCTCTTCTGAAATCTCAGCCGTGACAATATCAGTTGACCCAGAACTAGGGAAACTTAGCAATGTGCACACATCTTCTAAGGTTGGAGTAATCTCACCCCATGATGTCACAAAAGTATGTGTACATGTACTCCAACGTGCCAATACAGCTCGCCATGCTTCAACACTTTGAGAACGGATAACCATTTTAGAAGAAATCCATATAGCAAAATTGATCCCTGCACTTTCTAAACGAGACCTATAATGAGAATTCTTTACAATGTAATATACCCATGACTGCCATCCTTGCAATATCTGTTTTGGGTAACTGAACATTGTCTCTGAAAGGGGAAGCTCCTTTCTTTCATTTCTGAAACGTAAAATGGAATTCTCATCTATGTTCTTCCTATCTTACTCGGGGCTCTGGTTGGATGAAATGAAATTCACCATCTTTAGGAGGATGAGCACACAAATCCCTCTTTTTGATATCTTTCCAGAAAAAATCATTTCGAATGGTAGCATCAAGCCATTTACTACGTGGCAAGGGAACTTTCGGCACATGACCTGAATTCGCCAATATTTCATTACTTTTGTCTGTATGGTTGCCACTGCGAGATCGACCCTTTCTATTTTCCTCACCATCCTCAAGATGTTTATTTTATGCACACCTACATGATAAAGGAGTTATATGCATATACAAGATCAAAAGAGATGCTAATATCATGAACGCAAATATGTGACATGAGACATATGCAACAAGTGCATCGGCTACCAGAGTATCTCATTCATTCACCAAATGACTGGGTGCACAAGATAAGAAAGAGTCTCCTCTTATAGTGGTGCGGTTCCAAGATCGTCGCATGGGCAAGTGAGACACAAATAACCGAGGAGAGCCTCTCTCATAGCGGTGCGGTGCCAAGATCATCATGTGAGGAATGGAACACGGACGCAATGTGCGGTTCCAAGATTGTCACATGAAGTTTGGGACGCGGACGGCTGAGAGTGTCATCGTACAGTGCATGGTCTCAAGATTGCCATTTATGCGGTCGGAACATGGACAACAAAGAGCTTCGTCTTAAAAATCATGAGACACCGTAGTCATTAGATGAATGAATGGAACATATTATGGACATGAATGATGAAGTTAAGTATTCTTTTTAAATGTGTTCAAAAATCATACTTGTAAAAATGAAGGATGAAGATTCAACACTCCAATTTCTGAGCCTTGTAATGCACATGCAATATGTTGATTTAGGAATTCCGTATGAACTCCATGGTTGATGAGGAGTTTCACATTTAAGAAAATGCGTCTGTTTAATTGCGAGCACATATAACTGTCTTGTTGATGGATTGTGTAGAGCTGAGAAGGTTAAAATAGCACATAATGTGGTCAAGAATTTGAAGAGGAAGAGGAAAAGCTCAGGTTTGAATCCTAATGTTGTCACTTACACAACTTTAATAAGAGGGTACAGTATGAAAAGAGAGACAGATGAGGTATTTATATATATATGTATATAAGGATGAAGGAGCAAGGTTTGATTCCTAATGCCAATACATACACAACTCTTATTGATGGCCATTATAAAGCAGGGAATCCAGAAAAAGGATATCAACTATTGGATGTGATGAGTCGTGGTGAGTCGTGAAGGTTTCATTCCTAATATCTGCTCTTATAATGTACTTATAGATGGTCTATGTAGAAGGGGACAATTTCAAGATGCTCACAAGCTGCTTAAGAAATATCTTTGTCGTGGATTGCAACCTGATTTGTTCACATACACTATTCTGATACATGAACAATGCAAGAGAGCTAACATTAAAGAAGCCCTAGCACTTTTTAGTAGAATGGTCAAACTGATATGCATATCTATACAACATTGATTGCTGCTCTCAGTAAGCAGGCAACAATGAAAGAAAGTGAGTTAATTTTCAAGGAAGCTATTAGATCGGGTCTTATTCCAACTAAGGAGACATTGACCTCTATGATTTATGGATTCTGTCGAGAAGGAACTATCAACTCAGCATTAAAATTTTTTTCCACAGAATGGGTAGTGGATCATGTGACACTGGTTGCATTTATGACAGCATGCTATGAAAGCAGATTTCTAGAGGAATTGGCTGATGGTGATCTGTCAACCAACAGTAAGTCTTCCTGTTCCTCTATGAGATTGGAACAACCGTTTTTCAGTAAGTCTTCCTGGTGTGCATTTGTTTGAATGAAAGAAAGAAAACAGAACAGAGATGAACAATATTAGCATCAAATCAAGCTCCATCCTATCACACATTTTTCATTTAAATCCTCACCCAACCGGTCTACAATAAAGAATAGAGATGGCTGATGCAAACCTGAGATGGACGGAAGGTATCCGGCTATCCGGCTACAAATATGACCTCTTCGACAGCAATGAATTGGGATTCAATTGAGTAGCAATGAATGAAGTACAGTCCAGCTTTGTTGAGCTAAATCTAGATGTTAAATGGCTGTCATGAATGAAATAAAGAGGATTAGTTCTTTCTAATTACAGCAGCAGAGATAAAAAATATATACAATACAGAAGCAAAAAGACATAAGCCTGGGAAAACAGAAAAATGAAGTCCCATTTGAAAGAAGATAAAAGCAAGTGGAAACTCATTCCAAGGAAGTTTGTGCTCGTTGACTTCAACCTGGCAGTCTTGACGAAGAAGATGGAATCCTCAACCGACAAAGCTATTCAATGGCAGCATTATACAAATTTAAAACAAAAAAAAATGATGAAGATGAAACAAAGAGAAGACAGACAAGGAAAAAGAAGGGCAATGATGACGTATATATAGAAGAAGAACGTGAGCAAAGGAGGCAAGAAAGCAAAAAGATATCTTGTATGCTGGAATAAATGGGGCAATATATTGTACTAGACATGACGAAAATTTGCAGGTTTGCAGGCCTGGAAGTGTGATGAAAATGAAAATATTGTGGGTTGCTGTTGCACCATACACATAGCCAATTGTGTCTATCCCAATGAGGAAAACAAAACTGCTGTACCCAGCTGGCATTACACAGCAGCAGCACCAGCAGCAGCACACAGTAGCAGCAGCAGCAGCAGCAGCAGCACACAGCAGCAGCAATATGTCTCCTTCTCCTGGCTCAATACAAGCAGCCCAACAATCTCGAAAGTTTGTTGATATGGCTCAACAACAGGCTTCACCACAGGATAGACCAAATCGAAGACCCGGCCCTGACCAACAAATTCTCATCCAGTTCACCAAGCTTATCTTCTGAAAACAGAAGGTTGCCCTATTAATGCAATCATCACAGCAAGTTAAACAAGAGATATTGGGCTTTTATCTGGTAAGGAGCAAGAAATTCGATGCTAGCATGCAAGGGCAGAGTGTAGGTGAATGCGATAGTGTCAATGGCAGTTTCGTGATTTTGAGATGGCAGTTTCGTAATTTTGGGGAGTTTTGAATTTTTACCGAGCGAGACCATATTCTGAAGGGAAACGGCCCAACGAGCAATACTCATCAGCTTTGCTCATGACCCAAGCCGGTTTTCGGCCAAATTCCTTCGTTTAGGCCTTCAAAACCGCGTTTTTACTATTTTTAGTAACTTTTCTTCATGTCATATCTTTTCATAGGATAATCCTTTTTATATGCCGTCTGTGGCATTAATCTCGTCCGCTCATCTATTTTCGCTCTAGGTATTATTTAGATAAGTTTCCTTTTTTGGTAAAAAAAAAAAAGAGCATGACAACTCCTCCACCTAGACTTCTTCCTCAGTGTTTATCAAGAAATTAGAGAGCTGCCCTAGCTTAAATAACTGATGTATTGCGTACTGTATGTCATGCACATAGATTTCCATTGGCTCTTACATGGATTCCATGTTATACAGCGGGAGTGGTTGATGGAATTGCTAAAGTACGTATTAGGGATAGCAAGAGGAATGCGACTGAGAGATGTATCTTATGTGTTGAGGATACTGGTTGTTATTTAAATGATAAGGAAATGCAAGATTTTGTTCATGCTTGTGCTGAGCACTGCAATCAAATCATCTTTTTTTTTCTATCCCGATGTTAAGGCTTACGATGTAAGTGAGTATCCACTTGTCCACCTTGCCATCCTATAGCTTCCATAAAAAAAGGGACAACCACCGAGATGCATGGACCTACGGAGCTGTTGATGTTTGCTGTGTGCTTGAATAATGGAATGCTTGATAGTCTATAAAGAACTCAGTGTGACAGATCGGTCTTGTTCTCAGCTGAAACTGGAAAATTCTAATCTTGTCCATTATGTTTGCCAGGCCCAATTTGATGGTATGGTCTTGAGTGCATAGGAGCTTCTTTCTAATTAATGGTGCACTTATACTGTCCATAACTGCTCGGCTGCTGCTTGAAGTGGATCAATATTGATCGTTGCAGCTCGGGTATTGCTTTTGTTTCTCTCATCAAGCTCAGCAGATCAGGACAACTCGGTTCCGGCACTATAAGTTCTGGTCATATCTTGGTTTCAGTTGTTCTTGGTAGTGAGTGTTATGCTACTACTACTAGCTTCACAATCCTGCTATATACTAGATTGGTTTGGCAATTGAGATATAACACGATTTTGAGGTTACTATGTAGGCTGCTACAGCTTTAAGGGGATATAATGTTAGGCATCTTCAAATTTGAGTTAATGCAATTTCATATGACTATTGTAATGTCGATGAGGATGCATAGAGATGCTTTTCTTACTTTGTTGGCTAAAGTCACATCCCTCCACGCACCTACAAGTGTTAAGCATAAGAATATAAAGCCACCAAGGCAATAATTGCAATTGCAGACGGATGGAAACTATCTGCAGGAAGCTTGGGAGCATATTTCGGTGTGTGTGTTTCACGATTTGAACATCTGCATCAGATTCACTGTCCATGTAGTGTCTCTTACAACTCTCATCAGGGTTGTCAGGGGGGCTCTCCAAAAAGCCTTGCTCAATATCTCGATAAGGTAATTAGCTTTATTTTCAAACCATGGATCCTGGCAACACAGTCATGCGCAGGACTTGTCTCCAAAGTTCAATGACAACATTTCAGAGATTTCTACACATGTTCATTATGCTTCTTCATTTCGAAAGAAGAGGTTTCTAGATGTCTAATAATCATATACTCTACCATCATGAATATCTTGCTGCATTCGGTTCACGGTCACGTGATCCTTGAAGGGTCTTTCCTCCATTTGATCCTTGTAAACCATAGTTGCATATTAGAAAACCAAGTGATTGAATTACGAGTCGGATGGATTTGTTCACCTCCATCCTCAAAGGATGCATTTAATTTGGTGCATCTAATGGTTATACCAAACGAGGTAGCATTAATTTCTCCTCTGATGACTTTAATTACTCTGGCTATGAGTTCCATGCAATGGACAGAAAGCTCAATTCATCATCTACTGATTATAATATCAGCCAGAGCTATTCTCAGGATATGGATAGCTTCTTTCCTTCCTAGCATCTTAGATGACGAAATAGCCGTGACAGTTTTTATTGGAGCAATCAATTCTGTCCAGCAAACAATTAATGCAACAAGGTCTTCACCATCTCCTGGTTCACGCTTTGGAGCATTTTGATTACTCTTCCTATACTCATGCAGCTAACAGATTTGGCAAGGGAAATCGTAGCACTCGGTCCGAGCAAGAGAAGGCCTTACCGAATAAGAATGTGATGAGGCAAAAAAAAAAAAAATTCTTTGAATGAGGCATCTTAGCTACTGAGATGGATGTATCATTCAATGAATTCTCAAATGCTGGTATCTCACAAGAATCAGCTGATAAAAGCAAGGAAGATGAACTACTACGAAATAACAAAGGCAGTCTTGTCAATATTACTAAGAAGAGCTTTAAGGATCTCTGAAGGTCCAATCAAAGCAATGAGCATGGCAAAGCTAAAGTTTCGATCAATGGGCACTTCAGCTTTATCGGATTATCTAAGCCGGAGAGAAAAATCTTTTTTTTCTCTGCTGGTCGTGACACTTCACTTGTACAAATGTTAGCTTGTTGGTTCCCGAAGTTTGTACGCAGATTGATTCAGCTGTATGTTCTGGGTCCCATTGGATGGCAATCACTAATAGTCAATGGAAATGTTGATCTTTTCATGAACTGTTATGAAGCTCACAATCTAAGTGAAATCAGCTAGGAAGCACTAATTCAAAAGCACATTGATGATGAACTTTATGAATATCTGCACCAGGATCATGCAACCATCACCAAGGCTTCAAATTTCGCTGCCTCTAGTAGACATTCACGAGCCCTTTGTCTTGTCTTACGGCATTTAAAGGGCTAGTCTCCAATTGATAGTAGATGGAAAGACATACGGTTCTTGGCTGTTAAATGGCATTAGTGATGGAATGGAACTAAGATCTCAACAAAAGACCATATACCAATGGAGGCATGCCAATATATATAATTTTATATATATATATATATTCAAAAGTGACACAAATGTCAACATGGGGCAATTCGTGTTGCAAAGGTGTACCAAGAAAATTTGATTGTTTTGGTGAATAACAAATGTCTCATTAAACTTTTGCATTGCGAGCTAAGAAACTGATACACCAAGCAGCGGTGCAGCTAAGTTATAGCGCACATGCGTTGGATGAACTTTTGTCATTCGAAAGGGCTTAGTTAATGCCCAAATCCTTCCGATATGGCTCGAAAGACTTTGGTCAGGGGCAAAATGTAGATGTACAAATCTGATTACAAAGGCTTGAGCCTAATTCTTATTTGGATTTAACTCTTTGGGCTAATGTGACAGGGCTTAAAGAGTTAGACCCAATCCAATTGGGATGATCATGGGAGTTTTGGCATGGAAGGCTTGGAGTAGGGTCCGTTGGAATTGGCCTGCCCAATTCCAACCTTTCTCAAATTGGCTCACACACATTACAATGAAGGCCTTGATGGGCCTGGGTCCATAAGGGAGCCCATATTCATATCCATAATGAGAGGGACTCATCGTGGCCATCGGTTATCTGTCTCATTTTACGGATGACATCGACGGCCAGATTCTCTATAAATACCTTAGTCCTTACCTCATTTGGAGAAGGTGAAATCTTGGAAAAACGCCGTCGTGCTGCCGGATTTCCGTCTTGGTAAATCAAACACTTAATTTACCACAGAACATACACGAATCCATAGTACTTAGTGAGGTTGATGCTATTTAGCTCCCTTACCTGTCACACGTGTGTTAGAGCCTATTGAGATTGCCTACTCCTCCTCCCTACACGATTCTATCTTGATCATCCTATCACGTGTTGTTTCCCTAGGTCATACGTAGCGCGATAGTCACGCGACACGCACGTGATCGTTGCATCCGGATTCATACCCACACACCTACTTATTTAAATATATCAGTTTTGTTGGTCCCAAAAAGATAACCAAGAGGGGTGACTTGGTTTTCCAAAATGAAAATTTAATCTTTTAAAAAAAACAAAAAAAAAAAACTTAACCAAATTCACAAACTTAGTTAATCAAATTAAAATTTCTTTTTAGACTCACTTGAAAACAATAAACTTAATAAACAAAAGTTTATTTCACAATTCAGATGAAAGCAGGTTGGAAAATGATCATTGTACATTAAACAAAAACAAGACTGAAACTTCCAGTTGTAGTCTCTGATTTAGTTTCTGAATCTAAATTGCAGCTTATACAATTAATAAAATATGCACGAAATTTAAATATATAGAGTAGAGAAGAGTGCAAAGCGATTTATAGAGTTTTTGCCTTGAGTGTTAGTCCTCTCTTTCACCAAGCAGTGGATCCGGTATTCCTCACCGGTATGTTCCACTATCCAATCAATCAACAAGTTACAAGTTGTCTTTTGCTAAAACACTTGGCTACAAATGCACTCAGCTTGACCCTCATAGCTTCCTTCAAGCTACAATCAAACTATTGAGTCTGCTTGTAACTCTCAAACTCACTCAAAGAGTAATCACAAATCAATTTGAAGAAATAAGTAAAATATCCTCTGATTTCTATATAATGAAAATATAAATGACAGTAGTTGGTTGAGAAAAATATTGAGAGCTTTTTGTTGCTTGTTTTTCTTTTTCACGTTAATGATGGATGTCTCTTCTTTCTTTTGTGCTTGTAATATATTTGTTTTTATTCAACGACTAGTAATGGATTAGGTCCTAATATTTAGCTTTATTTTCTCGGATAAAATCTGCTACTCATTTTTCTCTACATCTGCAACATCTTGGATAATTTCAAAGTTCCCTTTGTCTCGCTGGTCAAGATATTTTGCTTCTAATCCGAATATGATCTTCTGATGGATTTTCTTCAAACGTTTAAAATTTAAATCAGCTTTGTTGTAGATAATCTTTGAAAGATTCAATCAGATCTCGCTATCCTGTTGAAAAGAAAATATCCCATGAAAAACTCACTATTCATTATCTTCTTTAGTTTTGAATTTCCAGCTTGTGAAGATAATCTTGAAATCAGAAAACAAATCCATGAATTGTGTTTGATTAGGATAGATACTCTCTGATATTATTCAAAGTTGAAAATTGATCTATTTCCCATATCTTTTCAACCCATGTATCTCGTAATTTTGAATTCAACTTGCTGTCGTTTTTCCAAACAGTTGTCCTAATCTTTGTGATTTACGATCATTGTCTTGTTAAGATACAGCCAAAAACAAATGTATCGACTTCTTGTTTCTGATTTTAAACTTGAACATGTCTAAAGAGATTTGAAATAAACCATATAAGCTTAAGTTTCTTGTTCAACTTTAATCCTTAGGAACAGGCTTTAATCTAATGAAAACTTGAATCCCCATGGATAATTTATCCAACTTTATAAAACATAATTGAATGCATTACCCAAATACATTCAATTTGGTGTTGGGTCTTCAAAATTACGAATTAATTTGGAAATCATTCGTTTTTCATATTCATGGTCGTGATCTCACATTAGTCTCTGAATTTCCTTCTGACTGGTATGCAAGTCTTTGTAAAGTACTGGTTACCTTCTGAATTACTTTCTGACTACTCACTTGTTCTTGAAAAACTCTCCTTAATACTTTCTGAAATACTTTCTATGTTATATCCTTTTGTAAAACATTTTCATAAAACTTTTGATCATATTCACTACACACTTAATAGATTTGTTAGTAAACACTTAACTCTTTTTGTTATCATCAAAACCATCATTGAAAGAAACCAACAAGTTTAATCCTAAACTCAAACTAAATATCAAGTTTTTGCAAATTGAATTTCTAAACTAGACTTTCAAATCAAACTATTGAGTTCTATGTTATAAATTCTAAAATTATTATCTAATTGCCTTCAATACTTAAGAAAATCATCCGACAGATTTAAACACAAATCATTTACCAATAAAAATCATTTAATGCTTATCCCTATATATTTGTATTTTTCTTTGACTTTAGAGGTCTGCCTATTTTTTCCCTTTCCTTTTTCTTTTATTTGCTTCCACTAGTCCTCTATTATTCTTCTTCTTTCTCTCTTCATTTTCTTTGTTTTCTCAAAATCTCACTCCTAAATCTCAAGTTTAAAAAGGTCAAAAGAAAGATAGAAGATGAAAATCAAGATGGAAGTTAGAGATCATGCAAGAAATGGTTTCAAAGACTAAGAAAAAGTAGTTGTATTAGAGTTTTGGATGTTGAAGCTTTTCTAAACCAAGTAAGTATGATGTTTTTCTTTGTTAAAATTGTTATATACGTTCTTCTTGATAGATTGATATTAGAAATGAGATAGGTTTGTGATAAAACTTGTAAATGAAGAAGATATGAGCATTAAAGTTAAGAACCTAAGTAGAATATATATGTGTGAAGTTGGGAAGTGATGATGTAGCTTGGAGATGTTTTGATGAAGTGGATCAAATATAGAAGTGTTAAAAGTTGTAAATAGAGCTTGTATGATGTTTTTATGATGTTTGGTGTGAAATAGGATGTGTGCATGTCACGTCCCAAAGAGTACCCTAGTTGTACTATATTGTAAATAAATTTAATTAGCATATAATGCAACTAGTTACTCTGAGAGATGTGACATATAAAAAAAGATCTTTTGAGTTGCTTGATAAGAAATGATGTACATACATAAGTTATGCAATAATAGAGAGGATAAACTACACATAAAGTCTAAATAATAATTGTTACAGACTAATTATCTTAACTTATAAGCTAATAACATAAAACAAATATAAAGTTACTAATACAACAATTCTATAATTCTTCTGTCTATTCCAATTTCGTGCTACCCTGAAAAATCTGTTGGAGTATAAGCATATCTATAGCTTAGTAAAGTAACCATCACATATTACACATCAAGTATAACAAGCAAGTTTATTTATCAAGCAAGTGGAATGTATCAATCAAACATATGTTCAAGTACAAGTCTAGACAACTAGAATCTAAATAGGATGTAGATTTGTGCTCTCACATCAAGGTTGAAGGAACCAGATCAAGGATTACATTTCCTTATGACCTACCCGCCCAGGAGAAACTAAGAATAATAAGAATAACAATGCTCACTTTAGTTATCACTTTATTATATGTATTTTTATTACTCAATTTTCCTTTAGAACATAAAGACTTCATTAAGTGTTAGTTATTTCAAGTCGATACCATGGGCGGTGTTCCTTCTTTTGCTAAGTAGTTCCCGTGGAACTGAACAGAACAAAGATAATCTTGTAAAGAACTAGGAAATTTATATCTAGAAAAACCAAGCATTATCCAAGAACCAAAACACTAACACATAGCGAGCTGTCACGTCTTTTATGCAATATATGCAAGTCATGCAATGCTTGATCTCTTTTAAAATTACAATTCCACCAGTTTTAGGTCAACTTTAAGGAGATCAAACAGTTCACAGACAATATTCAACATGCTTCAAACCATTATTCACAACATTCTATTATCACTCTAAATAAGCACCACTTTGACATACAATTCATACACCACTCAACAAACAAGTTCCCATCCCCATATGCATTACACAACCACTTTAATAATTTGGTTTTAGGTGTTACTAATATTACAATCACAAGCAATGTAATAGATCAGGATTACTTACCTGCTCATAATGCTCAATCATAATAGTCCTCTGGGAAATCCACAATCGGATCAGATTCACTTAACAGATAGTTAAATATTTACTGATTAAATAATTGACTATGTAGATGATTCCTAATAAGTGTTCAAGTGTCCTAAAATTATTTTGTTCTTGTCAAAGCCATTTTATCATTTCTAATCTAATAATAACTTATAAATAACCATTTCAAAGTTTATAAAATACCTTATATATACAAAATTCGTGTAACTAAATATTCCTCAATAAAAGTGACCTAAACGATCCTAAATACATGTTTTTAGTGCATAATCTTTGAGTAAACTTATATTACTTATTGTAACTCCTCTGTTGCGTATAAATAGATGTTAAAAGACTTGTTTTGTATATTATATGTTGAATATTCAACTTATTGGTTTCATAATGTATACTTTCTTTATTTTATAAATTCTTATGATTAATGTAAGACTTTTCTATGGTTTGTTTTGTTTCAAAATTCCATTATTAAGTTTTTATAATTTAGCTAGTTTATTGATGCCTTTCTCAACAATATATTTTCTATTATTGTTTACTTTGCCTATCAACCTTATCTATTTATGTAGACCAAAATTTGTATCGTTTATAGGTTCTTATCTACATTTTGATCACTGGTATATTGTTCTAGTAATTTCCTAAATTCATTTAAGTTTCATTTTGTATTCTAAACTATAGTTTGTTTCTTAGAATTAGTTTAATTTATTCAAATCTCCCATTTTTATTATACTTTTAGTATTCTTAATGATAAGACTTCTCACTATAATTTCTTATGTATTCAAATGGTTAATGTTCCCTATAGGTGTCTTAATGTTCATATTGGCCAAATTCTATTATCTAGAAATTATTGTAGACATATTCTACTAACCTTTTGAACTAAGCTAAGTAATGAAATAGATATTGGAAGTCATAGCCTTATAGTGATAGAAATTAGGGCATAGAGTTTTCTAAAGTTTAAGTTTAATTTCTTCATAATTTTCTTTACTACAATATGGTGTTCTAACTTAGCTAAAACGATCATCACATGCTATTAATGTTACTATCACATAAGCTCAAGGAGACTACACATATGTAGAATTTCTATGATAATCCTATGCTTTCATTTCCTAATTTCTACACATGAATGAGATGTAAGTCATATAATATGTGAGATATTACCTTGATGGCCTAGAGAGGAAGATGATAATTTCTCCTTCCTAATTAGACCTTAACCTACATATATGAATAAGGAGATGAGTTTATCACATTTTAGATACAAAATAACTAACTAAAGACATGCTTACCTTTGACTAATATTTTGTTGGATTGGTGGTTGTTTTATTTTTGTTATAGTTTGGTCGGTTACAAGAAAAAGAAGTGGGGTTTTGTTTTGTTTTAAATTGTCTTATTAGACAATTGAACTTCACGGTTGTGGGGCTAAAGGTTTAAGGAAGTTTGAGTTTATTAATTTTCATTTGTTGGTGTGTGTATTCGTGCTATGGTTGGGATACGTTGAAGAAGATGGGTTGTTTGTTTGCACATTATTTATAGAAGTTGGACTCTTTATGACTTGCTATACTATATAATGGATTAGGTTTGTTTTTAACTCTTATATTTATTGTTGTTGCTGTTACGAAAGTGGAGAAGGAAAAAAATAACACTACCGGTTTCTACAAGCTTCAATTTGAGTCATTGAATTGTATTAAATGTGGGGTTAACTTAGTGAAATGTAATTAGCTCAAGTGTCTCCAAATTTGACTTTTTGTACTATTTTTCTTAATTCTACAAGCTAAATTCACAACGGGGAAATTGCTGAAAAAGAGCTAGCCATGTGTGTGAGTTTTGTACCATGTTTTACAAAAAACTTCCATCTGGAACAACTTAAATATAGATATCTAGTTAATTTCGTCAAAATCTAGCTTATACGCATATAATTATGTTAGTTATAAGAGATTTTTATTCCAAAAAAATTATTTAACGTCCTAAAATATTTCTAGAGTATTGTTGAGTTCAAATTTTAAGTTTAAAGTTTACGCAATTAAGAATTTTTTTGATTTTGTTCTACACGATTAGGATTTTGGGACCTAATAGGTCAAATTATAAAATTAGTACCTATGGACTCTAAATTTTCTAATTAAAATTATGATGTAGTCTAAATTTTTATTTAGAGTCTAGATTGATAGTTATGGGTCTATTTTATAGTTTCTATTATGTATTTATAACCCTAACGGTTTTATCTTTGGCTTGTCGTTTTTATTCTACACATACTATAAATTCCTAGTTTTCTAGTGCACTCGAAATTTAAGGCTACTTACACTTGAATTTTAGGTTTTTGATTCTGATTATGAAATATCATCTTTGATATATTTTAATATCTAGAAAATTTTCTATTTTGGGTTTTAGATCATAAACAAACTCATAATACTCTCAAGTTTCTAATTAGTGTTTTTGTTAGGTCCCAAATCCAATATCTAGGGTACATTTAATATATTAATTATTATTATTATTATTATTATTATTATTATTATTATTCTTTTTCTAGTTTTAAAAATTCTCAGGGTTTGCAGTATAATTTGATAAAATTATGTAAAAGAAACAGGGAACTACGTAACAAGGGAAATAGCAAGAGTCACGGGCGTGATTTCGCCTTTACTAGGCTTGAGTTAGATTAATTTTATGAGTCACGGGCGTGACACGGCCCTTATAGGCCTTTGGTTGGAACATTTTCAAAAATTACGGGCGTAGTGCTACCCTTACTGTCCCCTTATCTTGTTTTTTTTTTTTTTTATAATCACGAGCATGACTGATGTTTCTTCTACTGCGACACTATTTCATATTTGATCATAACTTTTTCATCCAAACTTGGATTGAAGTGATTCAAAATTCTATGGAAAGCTTAAAAAGAGATCTATAGCTTTCATGTTTTAATTGATTTCAATTGCTACATTTCCAAACAAAATTAAAACTTGTGTTTAATAGTTGAGTGTATATAATTAGGTATAAAATGAATCTTTTTGAGCTAAAATGGAATAGATAAATGACAATTGATGTGTTGTATTAGCTAATTGATATAACCAAGCATGAGTTAAGTGCATTTATAAATTTAAGAAAGAATTGGATTGAATATAAAAAGTAGACATGAAATGAACTTAGCTAATAACCATAGGTTCAACTTGACTAAATGAACTTTAATGAATTAAAATAAATTAGATTGATTAAGTTTAATCAACTTGGCTAAGATTAAGTCAACATAGACTAAAGTTAATATGAGTTTTAGATATGAAATGAACTTAGGTAATAAATCTAAGTCTCACTTGGTTTAATCTAATTTAGTAACTAAATGAGACTTAATATGGTTTATGCATATTAAATAAATTAGTTAATGGACTTAAGTTATCATGATTCTTAGAAATAAAATGAAATAGTAATATAATAAAGTTAGTTGATCTAATGAACTTCACTAAGATAAAATGAGTAAGATAATTAAGTTAGGTCAACATGAATCCTTTGAGTAAATTATTTTTTATGATTGTAATATACTAGACTTTAAGTGATAAGGAGGATGTGTTGTTTCCAGTATGAGATTGTTAAGAAATGAGTGTTTTGTATATGAATGTTTTAATGGTGTTTTTGTAACAAAAGACTATAAACAAAGAGAAAATAAATACTTTGACAAACAATGAAGAACTATTCATATCTTGGCGGGATGATATTTGTAGCCATGGTGGGGTTCCAACTTAGTGTCTGATCAAATAGGATCTTAAAATGGATTTAACTTCTTGAATAAATGTTTGTTTTGACATATTCTTTGTGTTAGCCTCAGCCAATATTCTATTTCTATCTAGTTTTCTTATATGAAGGGTGATGATGATTTGATGATGAGATTGCCAATAAGTGGATGTTGGTAGGGATAATGATTGGGTTCTTAGAAGCTTGTTAAGACTTAGCCTGGATGACAAGTGGGTAACAACAATCTCATCACCTTGCTTATGTTTGTAATATAGTTACACTTAAGTTAATACTAATATACTTATTTGCATGGGGTTTAGGCATTTGTTTGCTGTTTGGTGATTGGATTGAGTGATAACCTTTGTTTTGTGAGAATTGTGGATTATGTATTGTTGAGTGTTTGAAACTTGTATGGTCATTAACTAATATGATATAAATCTTAGTTGACCCTAAATGAATCGATCATGCATTGCACCATCACATTTGCATTGGTAGGGGTTCACATTACGTATTAATATTCCAATTCTATAGTAGTGCTTGATTGGGACCAATGGGTCTACATGGAGGCTACTAGGAGGGTTATCGGCTTTACAGAAACTAAGCAGGCACCGAACAACGTCACACGTATTAGAGTCAGCTTTAGGGATTAATACTTAGGGAGATTCTATGGTTCTAAGGGAAGTGAAGGGTTGGTTGACAGAGTAAAATGTTTTGATCTATGTACAAAATGGATTCAAAAGGAAGTCCTCACTCTTTAGTCTTGTCTAAGGAGTAGTTACAGGCTATATTTCCATAAAATAGATTTTAAAGAAAATCATCCCTTCTTAGCTAAGTTAAAGAGGAAGTTAGAGGTTATTTTTCAATAAAAAGTATTCAAAATGAAATCCTCCCTCCTTGGCTATATCCAAGGGGCAATTGACAATTATATCTATGGTATGAAAGAAATGATTTTTCTGCTAAGAAAGATATGAGCTGAAGGCTCAAGTTGAGTATGCACCCCCTTCCTTAGTTTACAATTCTCCTGAGCATGAATGACCTGTATTTAGTCCTTCAATCCCCAAGAGAGGGTGTAAATATAAACCCCCGAATCTTTCGAGAATGGTTTTAGAATACCGAATCAAAACCCTAAAGACTGACCTAAGTTAAAACCGAACCTTAAACAATTTCGATCATGGGATTTCATAAGAGAATCTTCAAAAACAAAAAATAGAGAATTCAATAATCATTCGATTCAAAAATCCGAGCATGAGAAGGTCCATCTATCCGATCCCTAATGTAAACCCTTCAATTTCTAGGGTAAAGTTGGATTAAACCCTAACCTTAGTCAAACCAGAGTTTCAAAAGTCAACAAAGATTAAGACAATCTAACAGTTTCATCTTCGGCAAACTCGCACTCTCAAACCTTAGAAAACGAAATTGAGTTAATGGCTTATAATAGTTCATAATGATAGAGGGAAGTATAAAAATATCATATTCGCTTATTTCTAGTGTCTTTTGGATCCGAACGAGATCAATTTTCAAAAAACCATACCCGAGAACACCGGACTGTAAAAATATTATGATAACACCAAAAGACTCGTAATTATACAAGGATTTCAAACATATCAGTTTCACAATTTTTCAGTAATTAAAAATATCAGATATAGCTTGTTTACGCGTATTTTATTACTACTGGTATTTTATTTGTCTAATTTACTATTCATAGTACTATTTCTACTAATCATTACTATTTCACTATCTCTATTTTTTTTTACAACCTATTTCTTACAACCTACACATCTACTCTTACACTTTTATATTTCCAACACAACTTTATTCATATCAAACCTTACACATTATTACTCATCTTTACAAAAATTACAAAACAAACAAAAAATCCTCTCTCTACTCCCTCATGATGCTGTCGGCCCTCCCTCTCTCTTTTCTCAATTTATTTCTTTTTCAATTTATTTTATTACATTTAGTTTTCACTCCAAAATTCTATAAATACCCCATCCCTCCTTCATTCTTTCACACCTTCATTTTACATAACAAAACTCTACTAAAATCTCCTCTCAAATCCTCTCTCCAATAATCCCTTCTCAAAACACTCTCTACCATTTACTACTCTTTAAGGAAAATAACAAAAACACTAGTCATTCATCTCTTTACAAATCCTTCATTAAACCTTAGGCAAAATCCTACCTATATCTCTCTACCATGTCATGTAACTTAACATGACCATAGTGTCTGTTTCCTAACCAAATAATTGTTATGGAAGCAACATTATGTTCATGTTTTGTTCTTTTTCATGAATAAATCTTATTTTACTATTATGTTGTTTTATTGTTATTGTTATTGTTATGTTATTATGTTATTGTTATTATCCTAATCTAATCCATATATGTTAGTAAATATATTTATGTATATATATATATATATATATATTTCCTAGAGCATATGAGCTCACTAACATAACATTTATTTATTCATGCCTTGCAATTTATTTATTTACTTATTTCATGCAATTTATTAAGACTAGTCTTTCTGGTCTTAGACTTATCCTTGTCAAGCCAAAATGATTTTTCTTTTCTTTTTCGTTTTTTTTTTGGGGGACTAGTCTATTCTTAGTCTCGAGTTGCCTTGATGAAGTTAAGGCTCCCAATACATGATCAGGATACCTTGATAAAGCTAAGGTTCCCAATGTTTGACCATATTATTACGTTTATTTACTTATGAGTATTTCTTTCTATCTCATTATGTATTATTTTTACTTTTTCATTGCTACATAATCATATTCATGCATGATTAGAATATTCTTATCTTAAATAAAAATAAAAATGGGTTCTTTCTTAAGCAAGGAAAAGTAAACTAGATTTCTCAACAAATGATTTTTCAACAAGAAATCTAAGTATTGTTTTTAATAAATTCTTTTCAAAAGCTCAGACAAGTTAATCATAAGTTTTAAAATATTAGTGCTAAAGATTTCTTTAAAAGAAAGGAACTCATTTCTTTTATAAATCAAAATTAAATACTTCATAAAGATAGAATTTTTAGCATTAAACTTAAAATTTTAACTCAACCATATCTTTTATTAAACTTAAATAGGTTCACTATGGACTTCAAAAATCACATACTAAGAAAGTTTCTTCAAAACTTAATTCTCTTTTCAAAATTAAAATGAAATTTTTGCTAAGTTCTACTATTGACAATTCTTTATTAGGAAAGCTTTTCTTGTAAACTTATCTAAAAGAATTATTCCACCACTTGATAAATATTAAGAATAAAACAAGTTTTTCAAATCAAGGTAAAATCAACTCACTATTATAGAAACCAACTTAGAAAAATAAAATTTGCCAAGAAAGTAAAATTTTAAAGGTAAACTTATTTATTACAGAAGAAAAAGAATATAAAAATGAGAGGAAAACATACATTTAACACAACTCCAAGTATTTGACCACACCAACAACTTAAGGAAAATTTTGAAAAGCTTATTTTTCAATCACTAGAAATAAAGTTGGTAGATAACTTAAAGAACCAAATTTTTGGGAATTAATTTACTTTTGAAAAGATAGGAAATGAAATTATAATAGGAAAAACACTCACTTATAACAACTCAAGAATTTTTAAGTTTCCATCTAGCAATTTAAAAAGGAAAAAATTTTCAAAGTTTCATTTTTTAAAACTCTTAAAGACAAAATTGTTTGTGAAATATCAATGTTGAGACAACACTACGAAAATCATTCATACGATATGAGTATAAATATATGTTCAAAGGAATTTTCAACTATATAAATATCCATATATTTTGCTTAAGGATTTTTTAGTAAAGAGAAGTTTGGAAAATCATATTTTGTGGACTATGAAATTCGTAAGTATTCTGTACCGTAGTAATTTGCAACCCAAATGGCTTTTTATGACAAAAATAACCTTAAAAATGGATAGATCTTTTCGAATAGGTAGAAAACGGTATATAATATGCAAAATTCCAAGTTAAAATGAGCTAGTTATGGCCGTTTTAAGTTGGAATTTCCTCTTATTGAAATTTTAACGCAAATGCTAGAATAGAATTAGAAAGTTCAAGTAGAGATTCCACAAAATACTCATTTCAGGTATTTCTTTTATTTAGGTAACGAAGTTTGGGAGGATCCATATTCAAAGAACCATTATGAGTAAAGAGTTTTTAGCAAGGATGGCCAAGAGAGTTTATCTCCTACCTTTTTACGTACTTGTTTATGCTTGTAGCTAGAGGTACTAGAAATAAGAAAAGATGAAAATAAATTATGCATGATAATATTGGTTGAAAGGATGCTAAGCATACCGAGACATAAATTATTGTTAATTAATTTGCGTTTTATTATTATTATGTTAGAGTGTTTGCAAATTCTATGATCACCTTAAATTACCTTAATTACATATTTCGAGTTATATACTAATTGATTTATGCATATCACGTAATTAGTTTCATTTCATTATCTACTATACCCAATGGGACAAGAGTATAGTGGTAGGGTTTGCAAGAGCCATAAGTCTGCTAGATGGGCGAATAGAAGCAAAAAAGAACTATTTCAGAATGGGCGAGCAGGAGCTAGAAATAAACTACATATGTAGGATTTCAAATATGGGTTTTAAAGAGCCTGAAACACCTAACTACCGAATGGAGGTATAATCTATTCAAAACATATGATTTCCCGTAGATCATATGCATTGCTTATTCACTTGCTTGAAGCATTCATATGCTCGTTTAATAACTTATTTGAAATTATTGATACAAGTATGTTGATTCAAGAATATTCTCACTAAGCTAGTTATGCTTATACTCCGATAGACTTTTGTTGTAACAGGACTAATTTCTTTTATGCCCGAGGACTTCATATACTTGAGTAGGATTATGTTTTGGAGAGCTTCTGGAAATCCTTTGAAGATCTTAGGCTAAATATCCTTTAATATCTTTTGGTTTTAGTATTGTTTCCTTGTATGAAAGACTGAGTTGATATTATAATTGTTTGAAGATTTATAGGGGTAAAGCCCCTAAGAAGATGTAAGGACTGTATTCTTATAATGTTGAAATTAGATGGTTATCTAGATTTCTTGTATACTGTATTTACTATCCCGAACTACACATCCCATCGGTGTCTCCTATTATTATGATAGACACCTTACATATAGTGTTGAAGCTTTCGCATGACTTCGGGAAGTCATTCTTAAGTTTTAAAACTATATGTGGTGGACCGCCACGTCTACAGGACCCTTAGGGGCGTGATAGTAAATCTCCATTGGTTTGGATTCCGATCATCTGAACTATGCATATGATTGAGTGTGCATTGCATATGTATGTTAAATAAAACCTGTTCGACATTTGTTTGTAGTGGGATTTGGTTTTGTTATCCACTAAGCTATGATAGAGCTAACACCCCTCCAGTTTTGATACAGGAATAGCTGAAGCAACTGGAATGGGATAAGTTGTGTGGAGAAGAATCTTGGAAGGTAAAAGACAAGTTTAGAATGAGAAAGAGATAGTTAGTATATTTTGTCGAGATTCTAATTCATTTAAAAACTAAGTATAGATTAAGAACTAGATTTGTAATGTTGTAATTTAAAATTTGTAAAACGTAGATGGTTTATTCATTTTACTATTTGGTAGGGGATACTGACTCTCTGCAGTTCTGGTGGACTGTAGGAAATCGGATTTCCTTTATTTATCACAAATGTAATTTCATATTAAATGTTTATAAAGTAATTTTTTAGGTAGAATCCTGCAAACTCTGACTTACAAGACGGTTCTCATATTATGAGTGCACAGGTGATATGATATATCCTTCTAGGCTCGTTTTTAGGGTCATGTGACATTATTTACTTCAGCAAATACCAAAAAGCCACCAAAGGGATGAATCAAATGGAGATTTTATGAATAATGATATGGGATAATATCAATGTTTTAGAGTAAATTTAAATGATCACTATTTTGTAGTTAAACAATAATAAAAAAAAAAAGAAGAACAAACGTTACACTACACAACTTAAATAAGAGATTACTAGTGGCTCTACTACGGCATCATTTAAAAATATTGATATGACATGTTGATTTTATAATTCGTACCTAATGTGTACAAATTGATTAATTTAAATTAATTTAAGTCAATTAAATTAATAAAAAATTAATTGAAATTAAACAATTGAAAAATTGGAAAAAAAACATGAAAATTATATCGACACCTATTAACGAATCTATATCCTTCTAAACGTCTAATCTAATTGATATTGATGAGAAAAAGCCATTGTGAACTATTAATTTGAAGTAAAACCACTTAATGGAGTTAATATATGAAGATGAAAATCCTATTGTGTTTGGTTCATAAGATTAGAAAAGAATAATAATTTCTTCATTTTATGGTTAAATGTATTTTTGAAAAAGAAAATTAAGTTTTGTAAGGAATAGTAGTTCCTCCAGTGAAGAAAAGAAATAGGAATTCCTTATGATTTCACACTATACGGAATAGATCTTACTTTTAATAAATTTTTTTACAAACCAAATAAGAAAACCAAACACAACATTAGAGGCAACATTACTAGGAAGAACCATCCTTGACATTGTGTAAGAAGGCAACAAAGCAAAGAATGGTAGCAACATAAGCGAAGAAGCTTAATTCAATTACTAAAGATATGTGTGCCATAGCTCGATCCAATAGCCAGAAGAAGCTTAAACCCATCCACATTTTGATTTAATTATTGTTTCTTTTTCCTTTCTCCATTAGAAAATTAAAACTGTCACCAAATATCAATGGAGCTACTGTATGAATCAAAAGAATTGGAAAGAGAATTCACTGTATCAGCATCGTTTAGAACAAAATTAGACATAAGAACAAAATAAGACATAACAATGGATTTCAAGAAGAGTGTAGATGATGTGTCTATGGTGGTTTCAAGAAACAAATGCAAACCATCTAGAGGTCAGCAGTTGGTAGTGGCCATAACCATCAATGGTAAGTTGAATGACTCATAAAATGAGTGGGTCGCGACCTGCTTGATCACTCTAATGCTATGTTGGTAACTAGACAAGCTTTTTCTTTTCTTAAGATTTCAATCTACAAATTTTTTATTTTCTTACTTTTTGTTACTTCTGTTATGTTATTTTATTTATATTTAAGGAAAAGAAAAATAAATTTTTAGTCCTCAATATTTCACTTTTGTCATATTTAAGTTCTAAACCTTTTTTTTTTATTATTTGAGTCTTTAACATTTGCAAAATTTTACAAATCTAGACTTCTTTTAACACCATAAATATTCCATTAGCAAAAAACATATGGTGCAATCTAATTGTAGATATGTTTAATTTGATTAACTAATATAAGTAAATAAATAAAAAATTAACTTTTACATAAATGTAGATTTAAGGGTAAAAAGCTAAGTGGCTAGGTAGGTCATGACAAAATCTAAAGAGTTTTTTTTTTCCCCTTTAACACCTACTTCCTTTTTTTTTTTTTTCAATTGTTCACTTCTCATTTTAATTAAGTATTATATATCAATTATATAGATCAAAGGTTTGAGTCATTTAAACTATAAAGAAGTCTCAGCGCCAAGGGATTCTTTGATTATAATGGGCCACACAATATCAATTTCAATTTCAATGTGAAGTGTTAATGTAAACCCTTAGATTTTTCGGTATCTTTAAAAGTGAACCTCAGAGTTAAATCCAAAACTAAAACCATAAATTGGATCAAAATAAAACGCAAACCCTAGAAACCTATATATAATCAGATAACTTCGACAACCCTAGAATAATAAAAGATAAGGTAAAGTTCAAAACCCTAGACGTTGATCACTTAAGATTATGCTTTAGCAAAAACATAACAAAAATCGGATAAAACGATTATTACCAAAACCTTACAATGAATAGATTCGATATTCAATTTAAGACACAAAAATCAAGAAAACATAACTCATATACTAATTAATAATAAAATAATATAAGATAATTTTCTTTAAATATATATTAATTTATCGAGTCTCAAAAATGTCAATTAAACCTCTTTTATCACATAACTAAACTCATACCTAAAAATATATGTCATTCTTTTATATTATTCACTACTAATCATTTCAATCACTTTCATGTCACTATTCATCTCTACCATTCAACTTATATATCTATATTTATAAACCATACCCTATACTATCAAATCTACCATCTACTCTACTTTTGTTTTTCCTCTCTCTCTCTCTCTCTAAATGGCATCGGCCACCTTCCCCCTTTTTCTCTCTCATTTTGCTTTGCTTTCCTCTCTCCTTCACTCTATAAAAACCCCTTCCTTCATTCATTTTTTCCACCTTTACAAACTACCTCTACTAAAATCTTCTACCCACTTTCATACTCTATAAAACACTCTCTTTTTTCCCCATACAAAACGCTACTCCCCACCATCATACAGTACCACTACTACTACCCTCTCTCTCTCTCTCTCTTAAGCAAATACACACATTTCTCTCATCTTCTCCAAGTAAATACTTACCTTCTTAAACCTACATCATATGTATAAGCTATTGTGCAATCTTCATGATTTTCCCTATGATGCTTCATGCTAGGGGGGATAAATGCATGGTTGTCATATCCTAAAGGGTACCTTAAACATAACAGTCCACCATTTACAATATTAAAGCCTATGAATGACTACTTAGTCACTCAAAGGCTTCCCTATCGTGCATAATGTATGATTCACAACAAAGAGAACACACTAGAATAGCACAATTTATGATGATAGCAATTTTGTAGCAATGCAAGAGGACTATATACATTAAACTTAAATAAAGTATATTACATTTCTTGGGAGCATACCCTCGCTAATGTCGTGAAATGGATCAGAGTATTACAATCATTCATAGTAGTCTAAAAAATAATAACATATCCCATATCAACATAAAAGGTTTTCAAGAGAAACTTTATTCTATACTCTCAAAACTTTTAGTAAAGCTCTATAGTGCACTAATGATTTCCTTGACATCTTATCCCTCAAGTATCCATGTTTCAATAAAGATTTATTGAGGTGTAAGCTTACACATACTTAATGAGATAATCCCTTTATCGTACCATATAAACATAATCAAATGGGTTTATTAATTTCAAGCATATGCTATGCAATGCTATGCAGCAAGTACATGAAACAAGCAAGTATGAATGCATATCTGGAAACCATACATAGAAAGGATTTATGCCCTCTGTGTCAATTCAAGGGTTAGGGAATTTGATTCAAAGGTCTTCGTGATCTTCATTGCTAGTCCTCGAGCATCCACTTATAGTAATCGATCGATGCAGCTCATCTTTGAGGCCGTATTCCCTATACGATTTAGTTCCTCTAAGAATGAGCTAGGCTACCCTACCCCTTCCGATTCCTCACGTAAGAGTAGTAGCCTTTAACATGTGACTTGGTAGATGCAATGCATGCCTATTTCATTTATATCAAAGCCGAATAAAATTAAATCATACTCAAAGGCTATCAAATACGTATCATACACACATAAGTAACATGTCATGTTGATAATGTACTTAAACAACCTTTCGTCGGTTTCGATATGGTTGGCATCTAGAGGTGGGTAAAGCGGGTAAACGGGCCAACCTGGCCTTGCTTGCTTTAGTCTGCGAGTTAAATGGGCCATAATTCTTAGGATCTGGCTGGCCTGCATGCAAAAATATTTTTTTTATTATTTTTAATTTTTAATATTAGTTTATGTGAAAATTAGAATTATTTATATATTCTAAGGTTTTATACATATTAACGACTAATTTTATTACTATTTTAATTATTGTTGATTGTTTATTATCTAAAATTTTGATGATAACAAAATACTCAAGGAACTAACTATTCTATTAATGTGTAGAATTATATACGGAACTTTTCTCATAATATTTTTGAATATTGATAAATAAATATATGAGTTGAATGATTTTGAATTTCGGATGTTTTGGTTCTAAATAAGCTTTAAACAAGTATTACAAGAATTTATTATAAGAGAAGGAACATAGAATGTTTTCCAGAAATTGGTTAAGGGATAAAGATTTTTCCAAAAATACATAAGTTTTTACAAAACCTTTACAAGAACTTTGAACAAGCATTTCTAGGTTAGGAATATTTACTGTTCATCTTCTCCAATAAAAAATACAGTATTTCATATCAGTACAATCATGTTTTTTTTTTAAGGCCTAGCTCCGAGATAATAAGTATATTTGGGTAATATACTTATTTAATTTAACTAAAGTCGGATTATATCCTAAGGGATTTAAATGATTTTCAGTTTCTCTCTCATCAACAAAAATGCTTTCTTCAGAGACAAAAAGCAAAAGTTACGGGATTTATTTCAAGACAAGTAGTTATTCGTTCTAACATACTTCTTCCTTTTTTAAGGATGAATTTATCTATCATTTAAACATAAATATTACTAAGGAAATCAGAATAAGAAAAACGTTATCTTCAAATAAGATAACAAATGAAGATTACGATGGAGTCCGAGATATTAGCAATGGGTATTTTCAAAAGATCTTTAAGCAAAACAACGTCATGAGGATTTTTAAGAAGAAACAAACAAGATTATGATGAATCATGAAAATCAAGCAGACATTATCCTCATTCCAAGTGTATTCAAAACGAATTACGTTCACGATGGGAAGAAAAATATCCGTAACCATCTTCAAGGCTTATCCACAGCTGACTAATTTGATTTAATGGGAGATATGCAATCACATTTGAAAATCTACAAAGATCAAGCAGAGCTTATCCATTTGTTATGATCATATCTTGTTTAGAATTTGATTCACGAAAACAAACAGAAGGTGGATATTATTATCAACTAACAGTTGGAAGGAAGGAATAGTTTTAAAATTTCAAATCAAGATAGAGTTCAAAAGATTTTAATATCGAGATTCTTGGGATTGCATTCTTATCTTTTGAACGTTAAATGAAGTATGATATAACTTAAGGAAGACAGAGAGGAGATATATCAGTTATCTTTCACGTAGCAGACAAAAAATTTCTCCAGTATCTACCAAAAGAAAAGAACCAGAAGCTTATCCAGAATAAAGTCCAGAAGTTTCATTGAATAGAGAGATTTTTAAAACTTTTACTTTGAAAAGCTGATCATTTTGTAATCTTTCTTTTGCTTTTTTATTATGAAAATTCATTCTTCTTTTGTAATTGAAGGAACATGCAGTTGCCTTCTTAGTTGATAGTTCTTTATAAGTTTAGACTCTGTAGATCGGTTGTAGCTAGAGGATAGTTGTGAGAATCGAGCAGAGAGAATTGTACAAGCTTATAAATTGAAATTTATTAGATATAGTGGAACAAAACCCGTAGGATAACGGGAACCCCGACTCGAAACTGGAAGAGTGGACAAGGCGAAGCCACTATAAATCATTGCCTGATCTTCTTCTCTCTACTTTTACGCAATTTATATTCATATTAGTTATACTGATATATTGTTCTCATTTATGAAGGAACCAATACAATTAAAGAAACTAAAATTAATGCTTTACTTCAACAATATGAGTTATTTAAGTTTAAAACTGATGAGTCTGTTAAAGATGCATTCAACAGGTTTACTGCAATTACGAATGAGTTGGCATCACTTGGCAAAGTGATTGGTGATCCTGATCTTGTGAGGAAGATGCTGAGAATCCTACCACCAACTTGGGATGCAAAAAAAACTGCTATAGAAGAAGCACAGGATCTTAACAAACTTTCTCTTAGCCAACTAAGGGAAAAGCTAATGGCCTATGAATCTCACAAAAAGACTACTCAAGGAGAAGAAAGTAGTGCCAAAGGGATTGCGTTTAAAGCCAAAGAAGTTGCTATCAACCAAGCTGATTCAGATAATAGTGATGATGAAGGAGATGAAGATATTACTCTTCTAGCACAAAAACTCAAATGGTTCTTTAAAAAACAAAGAGATAAGAAATTTAGTGCTTTTAAGAAAACTACTGAATATAGAAAAAAATGATGTAGGAAAAGCTTACAAAGAAAAAGAAGAAGAAGGAGATTCAATGTTATGAGTGTAAAAAGTCAGGACATATCAAAATGAGTGTCCCACCTTGATAAAGAAAATGGAGCAATACAAAAAGAGAAGTCAAGCAATGTTAGCAACATGGAGTGATCTAGATGATACAGAAAGTGGACCAGAAGATTCGGATGGAGATGAAGAAGAAGCAAATTTATGTCTCATGGCAACTTCTGAAGTACACTCTAAATCTGAAAATGAAATTACCGAAGATGATATGCTTATAGAAATGCAAAAATTATTAAAAGCACTTAAAAAGGTTGACTTAAAGATAACTAAGTGTGATAATGAAGTTAAGTCGCTTAAAAATGAAAAGGAAGCTTTAAAGCAAACCAACTCTTTACTTATTGATGAAAATGACATATTAAAGCATGATCTTGAAAAGTTGCATGTAGATAATGAAAAACTAAGAAAAGATAATGGTTTGTTAAAGGAAGAAACCGGAGTATTTGTAAACCCCCAAATTTTCGGAATCGGTTTAGTATAAAACTATAAACCGGAAGTTAAAAGAAACCCTAAAAGGTCAACAAAACCCTAGTTTACCGTACTCGATTAAATCCGGCATTGTCGTTTTCTTTGGCCCTAGAAAACGAAGTTGGAATAATTAGCTAGAATAGTTCGTAATAGCTATAGGTTATTAAAAAAAATCAGTTTTGCGAAATTCGGATGTCCTTCGAACCGGATCGGACACAGTTCTCAAAAAACGTGTCGGGGAGGCCGGAATAGTAAAAATATTCCGAATACACCGTTAGACTCGTCAAAATATAAGGTTTTCAAAAATATCAATTTCAAAATTTTTCGGTAGCTAAAAATAACAGATATAACTATTATACGCGTATTTTCTTACTACCGTTACTTTATTAGTCATATCTACTTTACATTACACTATTCATTACTATTCTACACTATTCTTTTATCTCTACTTTTTCTTACACCTATTCTTACACACTCCATAACCTATAACCTTAACTTTTTACCTTTCCCATAACTTTATTTCACATCTACCTTACACATTACATCTTTCATTTAACAAAAGTCAAAAAAATAAATCACTCCCCCTCTATTCACTACATGGCCGGCACCCCTATGCCCTCTCTCCCCTCAATTTTGTTTCAATTTTTTTTTTATTTTAATCACACAAAAATCACTCCACATTTTCCTCTAAATACCCCCCTCCTCTTTCACTTCTTTCACACATTCACTATTCACAAATTCTTACCAAAACTCTCTCAGTTTCTCCTCTCAAAACTCTCTCAAAATATCATCCCAAAACTCTCTCAAAATATTTCTACAACAACTTCTACTAACAACTAAAACCCATAACCACATAACCATACCAAAGTCTCCTTTAGGTAACCACCTTCTATTATTTTCTTCTTCTTCATGTCATGTAACTTTACATGACTATAGTGTGAGTTTCCAAAGACTACAAGTTATGGAAGCTACATTATGTTCATGTATTGTTCTTGTTCATAAAAAATTATTTAAATTCATGTTATTATTTTTGTTCATATTATTACTTCTATACCTAAATAATATTATCTACATATATATATATATATATATATACATATCCTTTAGAGCATATAAGCTCATTTGCAATTTATTTATTTCATGCAAAGCAATTTATTTATTTATTCCATTGCAATTTATTTATTTATTCCTTGTTAAATTAAGACTAGTCTCTAGTCTTAGACTTGTCCTCATCAAGTCAAAATAAGTTTTTCTTTCTTTCTTTTTTTCTTTTATTTTATTTTAGGACTAGTCTACTTCTTAGTCCCGGGAGCCTTGAAAAAGCTAAAACTCCAATACTTGACTTTATTATTTATGTCTGAAGTTATTTTTGCTTACTATTATTCTCATAGTTCATGTTCATTTAAATCGTTGTCCAAAGTTTCAAGTTCTAAAAATAAATTGACAAAAAAAAGATTTTGACACTTAAAAATAAGTTTATATAAAGAAGGAAGTCTATGGTTTGAAAAAAAAAATTATTTCTTTTCAAGTTAGAAGAAGAAACCAATAAAATTTTAGAAACTACTCTTACTATAAAAAGTTCTTAAGTCACATATTGTTCCACATTGTTTTTATAAAAGAAAACAAATTTTTATGCATGGATGATTCTATGAAAAACATAAGATAAGAGGAAAGAATGAGGAATTTTTAAATAAATATTTTTGCAAACATATAGACAAAGGAATTTGTACAAGAAAATTAAATAGGGATAATAGGGTATTTTCTAAAAAATCTAAATAATATT
Source organism: Combretum micranthum (assembly GCA_024138025.1). Lineage (NCBI taxonomy): Eukaryota > Viridiplantae > Streptophyta > Magnoliopsida > Myrtales > Combretaceae > Combretum > Combretum micranthum. The sequence goes on from JAMXBD010000702.1 coordinate 235,012, forward strand.
AGTTTAGAAAACTTAGAAGGAAGAAAAATTTATTTTCAAAACGTTACTTGGATATATATGCATAAGCCAATATGAACTTTTTGTAAAATAAAAAGAAAAAAAATAGCTATTCCAAGAAGTTTACAAACACGAAATTCTTATTTTCCTAAAACAACTCCAAAACCGACATGGTTTTACTTAAGTAAAATAAATGGACAACAAAACACTTGAGCATGAATGAATATGAGCTAAGTAACCATAAAAAGAGAATTTTTCAACTATATAGATAACTAAGTATTTATCAAATAAATTTTGATTTCTTGAACCAAAGTTGTTTTATGTTGGAAAATTCGTGGTGAACCTTGTCACCACTATTTCGAGGCCTATATGACCTTGATTGTTAAAAGTAATTTTGGAAATGGGTAGATCTTTTCGAATAGGTAGAAATCGGTATATTATATGCGCAATTCCGAGTTAAAATGACCAAGTTATGGCCATTTTAAGTTGGAACATTTCTTCATACGAACTTTAATGTTCTTTTGACATTGTTTTGTCAAATTTCAAGAAAATCATCAAGAAATACTTATTATGGGTATTTTCTTTGGCTAGGTGACCTCGAGGAAGGATTCCTTTAGCCCAAGGATTATTACGATTAAGTGGAGTGTGTGAACGACTCATCCGCTTAGAAGAATAGTTGACATGGCATCGTGAGTTTATTTCCATTAAATGCTATACTTGTTGTGCTTGTAAATTAGTTGTATTAGAGTTAGGAAAAGATAAATTGATATGTATGTAAAATAATTCTTTGAAATAATTTTAAGAATATTGGAGCCGGAATTGTTTTAAATGTTTGTTTTTGTATAGCATTTGATTTGTGTGAAATTCCTTGATCGCCTTAAATTCCAAAAATAATTATGCTATGACTTTATAAATAAATGAATTCATGCATACCACGAGGTGAGTCACATTGCATTTTGGGTTATTATCCTTAGGTGAGAAGGGTAGTAAGCTCATGTCAAAAGCAACACTTGGCGGGAGATCCGAAAGCGATTGCTTGGCGGCTTAAGGAAAATGCTTAGCGGAAGATCCGAAAGCAAGGTCAAATCAAGTAGATTCGGAATGCATGGCGATGAGTGCTCGCAAGCTTAAAACTTTGTAACTAAAGCTACTTGTTTTGAGGTTAAGTATCACCAAACCTCGAATGGAGGGCGCAAATCCATTCAACATATAGTTCCCGGAAAACCATATGCTTGTTTGCCCACGTGTTTGTTACATTACATTTGTTTGTTTGATCAACTTGTTTGAAATCTTATTACAAGGAGCTATTTATGGAAATAGTTCTCACTAAGCCTATTAGCTTACACCCCGATAGATATCTTTTGCAGTTTCCTTACTAATGGTTAAGGCCACGTGGACCCTGCGGGCAGGTAATCTCTCCTGGATAATAGAAATTTAGATAAAGTGTAGCTTTAGCATTGATGTACCAATATCCATGTAATGGATTAGTGATCAAAGGGAAATGCCCCTAAGTTTGTAAAATCAATGATATGAATGAATGATTATTATGATTCCTCTTTTCTTAATATATTATTTATATCTTCTTAAACTTCATAATTCCACACATGGTCCTCTAAAGTTGTGAAAGCACGCCTTACACTTAATATAAAAGTTTTGAGAATGGCTAAGGTTGTCATACTTAAGCTTCAATATTGAGTGTAGCGGACTGTCACGTTTAGGGTACCCTTTGGGGCGTGACAGTATTAAAAGTGAAAATAGATGAATTATCAAATTCAATAAAGAATACATTTAATAAATTCAATGAAAGTGACAAAAAAACTAACTATGTTGATTTCATCTCAAAGATTATCATGTGAAAAGCATGGTTTAGGATATGAGCATAGATCTAGTTCAAATGCAACTAAGAAAATCGTGTTTGTAAAAGGTAAATCAAACAAATATAATGAACTAAGTGAAAGAAAACAAGATGTAAGATCAAATCATGTGAAAAGAAGTTATACCAATAATACCAGAAGATATTCCAGAAGGTATCCGACACATGAAAATAGTACCAGAAGGTATTTCAAAAGGTATCCTACATATGAAAACAATACTAGAAGGTATTCCAGAAGTTACCCGATACAAAATAACATGAAACAAGTAAACAACAGGTATAGTAATGATAGTTTATATGCGTGTTTCTTTTGTAATAAACCTGGTCATATTGAGAAATATTGCTATTAAAAAAAAAAACAAGCTCAGTAATGAACAAGTTAAACAAAGAAACCAAACGATTATAGAAGACCCAAACTTGTTTGGGTTCTAAAATGATTTTATCCTTTTGAATTGTGCAAGAACATGAAGCTAAGATTAGAGGAACATGGTATCTAGACAGTGGACGTTCCAGGCACATGACAGGCAATGCTTCATTGTTCAATAGCATAACTTAGGAAGAAAAAGGATATGTTAAATTTGGAGATGACAATAGAGGTAAAATTATTGCAACTGGAACCATTGGTATATCCCCTTACATAATAGAAAATGTTTATTTAGTTAAAGGGTCAAAACATAATCTTTTAAGCATTAGTCAATTATGTGACAAAGGTTATAGAATGATTTTTGAAAAAGACAAATGTTTTGCTTTTGATGAAAATGGTATAAAATTGTTTGAAGGTCTTAGAAAGAAAAACATATACTTGATAAAACCTAAGGAAGTTGAAGATGCTTGTTGTTTATTATCAATGAAAGATACTATTTTTGCTTGGCATAAACGTTTAGGTCATGTGAATTTCAATCAATTAGAAAAATTGTCTAAAAAGAATATAATAAGAGGTTTGCCTAAAATAAATATTAAACAAGATTTGAAGTGTGATTCTTGCTTAAAGAATAAGATGTTTTCTGTTTCTCACAAAAGTAAAAGTGAAATTTCAACAAAAAGGCCTCTTGAATTGTTACATCTTGATTTGTTTGGACCTACAAGAGTGTTAAGAATGGGTGGAAATAAGTATGGACTTGTTATTGTTGATGATTATTCAAGATATACTTGAGTTATGTTCTTGTAACATAAGAGAGATACTTTTGATTCGTTTCAAAACTTTGCAAAATAAATTCAAAATGAAAAAGGAATTTCCATAATTAGTCTTAGAACTGATCATGGAACTGAGTTTCAAAATTCAAAATTTATAAATTTTTGTGAAGAACAAGGTATATCTCATAATTTCTCAACCCCATATACACCTCAACAAAATGGAGTTGTAGAACACAAGAATAGAACTATACAAGAAATGAGAAGATCTATGTTAAATGAAAGTGGTATTGCTGAGTATTTTTGGGCAGAAGCTATTTCTACAGCTTGTTATATCATCAATCGCGTATACATTCGACCAATGACATTGAAGACTTCATATGAACTATTTCAAGGTAAGAAACCTAATGTCTCTTATTTTCATGTTTTTGGTTTTAAATGCTTTGTGAAAAAGAATGCTATTAATCTTGGTAAGTTTGATGAAAGATCTTATGAAGTTATATTCTTAGGATATTCCTTAAATTCTCGTGCTTATCATATTTTTAATAAAACATCTAAAATAGTTGAAGAATCAATAAATGTTAAGTTTGTTGAAGATATAAGGAATGATGAATCTGATGATGAAAAAGAATCCAAATCTAAAGAAGAATCTTATTCAGAACTAAAGTCTGAAGTACCCGCTGTAGAAAATCAAGAATCTGGAAATCTAGAACTTGTTCCAGAAGGTAATACAGAAGGTACTCCAGAACCTAGAGAATCTAAACTAGAAACTCCTAAAGCTTGGAAATATAAATCCACTTATCCTTCTGAATGAATAATTAGTGATGTTCAAGCTGGTGTTAAAACAAGATCTAATTTAAAGGATTTTGAAAATCATTTTGATTTATTATCGGAATTTGATCCTAATAATGTTGATGAAGCATTAAGTGATAATAATTGGATAGATGCCATGCAAGATGAACTAAATCAATTTCAAAGAAATAATGTATGGAATCTTGTGCCTAAACCTAAAGGAAAATCAATAATTGGAACTAAATGGTTTTTCAAGAACAAATTAGATGAAGATGGTAAAATAGTTAGAAATAAAGCAAGATTAGTGGCTAAACGATATTCACAAGACGAAGGAATAGACTTTGATGAAACATATGTACTTGTAGCTATATTAGAAGCAATTCGTTTGATGCTTGCATATGCATGTTTCAAAAATTTCAAAGTTTTTTAAATGGATGTAAAAAGTGCATTCTTAAATGGTTTTATAAAAGAGGAAGTTTTTGTAGAACAACCCCCTGGTTTTGAAGATCCTTTTAAACCTGATTAAGTTTGCAAATTAAATAAAGCTTTATATGGTTTAAAACAAGCCCCAAGGGCATGGTATGAAAGATTAAGTATGTTTCTAATTTCAAAAGGTTTTCAAAGAGGAACTGTTGACACAACCTTGTTTTTAAAATCACATGATAAGGATATCTTAATTATTCAAATATATGTAGATGATATTATATTTGGATCCACTAATGAAATATATTGTCAAGAGTTTGCAAAGAGTATGCAGGAAGAATTTGAAATGTCAATGATGGATGAGTTGACCTTCTTTCTTGGACTACAAATTAAACGAACAAAATAAGGAATCTTCATACATAAAGAAAAATACACAAAACAAATTCTAAAGTAATTCGGGTATGAAGGATGTAAAGGAGCTGCAACCTCCATGACTACTTCAACAAGGTTAGATTCTGACTTAAATGGGAAAAAGGTAAATGCAAAGTTATATAGAAGTCTCATTGGTTCTTTATTATATTTAATTGCATCTAGACCTGATATTCTCTTTAGTGTATGTTTGTCTGCTAGATTTCAAAGCGTACCAACAGAAACACATCTGACAGCTGTTAAAAGAATTTTTAAGTACTTGATAAATACTTCAAAATTAGGCATTTGGTACCCTAAAAATAAAAAATTTGATTTATTAGGATACTCTGATGTGGATTATGCTGGTTGCAAAATTGATAGAAAAAGCACATCTGGTACTTGTCAATTTTGAGGTGACAAATTATTTCTTGGTCTTCTAAGAAACAAAATCTGTTGCATTGTCTACAGGTGAAGCAGAATATGTTTCTATTGAAACTTGTTGTGCTTAAATGCTATGCATTAAACAACAATTACAAGATTACTGTTTATTTTTCAAAAATATACCTATTAAATTTGATAATACAAGTGCAATTAATCTTACAAAAAATCTAGTGCATCACTAGATCTAATCATATTGACATTCGACATCACTTTATCCGAGATCATGTAATAAATGGTAATATTATTGTTGAATTTGTGCCATCCAATATGTAATTAGCTGATATTTTTACAAAATCATTAGATAAATTTAATTTTGAATATATTCGAAATGAGATTGGAATTTGCAATCCTTTTTCTTAAATTTTTTTTCATGTTTTCGTTAAAAATAATAATAATAATTGATTAATTAATACTAATAAATGGAATGGAAATCCGTGCAACTACTTTTGGCGCTCAAAGTTCTAATCTTTCGTCTGCTCTTCTTTCTACCATATTCGTTCAACGTGTTTTAATTTCTAAAATATGTGTTTTGAACCCTAATCCTCCTTGTTTCCAAAATACATAGTTCGTTCTCTTTCAATCATTTTTCATGGCTCCACGAAAATCTCAGAGACTATCCAACAAAAATTTTGAAACCATTCCTTCAATCGAACCTACTTCTATGCAAGATGAGTCTTTTGATACTGAAAAAAACTCTATCTCGTTCTCCATCTCCATCTAGGGTTAGAGAAATTCACTCAAAATTTGTTCCAGAATTTGGGCAAAGTTCTAAACAACCCAAAGGAACAAAAAACAAGGAAAAATCTAAGGAACAATCATCTCATGGTTCTGACTCAAAACCTATTTCAGAGCTTTTAAAGGAACTAAAGAAAAAGAAATCTTCCAAAGATTCTTCAAAGAAAAGGAAAGACATTCCATTAACTTCAAATCAACAACTGCAATCTTCAAAGAAAAAGAAAACACAAGCTTCAGAGGCAATGCTTTCTACACGAAAGGTAAAAATCCATGACTGCTCCTTCATAGATTTTGGATATTTTAAAGGCATGGATTTTATTGGAAAGAGTGGTTAGATAATGTAGGTTGTAGAAAGATGTGTAATCTCACTGGAGATGTTGTTGGAGAAATGGTTGAGGAGTTTTACAGAAATTTGGTTTATATTGATAATAGGAGTTTAAGTTCAAGAGTTCAAGGAGTTAGTTTAACCATAACTCATGATGATTTGATTAAGTGTTTAGGTCTGAAGGATTGTCACGATGACAATGTGTATGTTTCGATGAGAAGGAACGATTTATTTCTGAAAATAAATGGCAACATAAGACAGTTTCCAGATGATGATGTGTCCGTTCATGAGTTTGAATTAGTAGTTAGAATGCTCCATAAAATTGTGCGAGAATGTATACTTCCTCACAAAGGAAGTTCTACAATAGTGACCAAAGACAATGGATTGGTCATATTGGCTACGATGAAGAAAATAAAAATAGATTTGGTCAAGAGAATTTTAAAAAGAATGTGGAAAGAACAAGAGTTTAGGATATATGGAAATGTGCTTATGAAACTTTTCAAGTTTAAAGGTATTCCATTTCCTTTCCTATAAATTTGAAAAGGATTGGAGAGAAAAGCATGCATCATATGCAAATTCATCCATATAAGAAGTTGTGGCATGCAATTGATGGTGCAATTTATTTGCACAAGATCATAGGAAGAATATTGATTGGGAAAAAGTTAAGGCAACAATTGAGGGGAAGAAAGAACCTACTCCAGAAGCTTCTCCAGAAGTTTATTCTGAAGAAGAACTCAATCAAGGAATACATAGATCTAGAAAGGAACCAATGAAAAGGAAAATGAAGAGAAGATATACTCCTATGACTGGTGGGAAGTTTCATATTTCTGAAAATGTACCTATGAATACTTCTTCACATAATGAAGATTCTGTTTTGCCTGAGTTTGATGAAGGACTTGGTGAGCCGTCTTCTGTTCAAGGAGAAGTAGTCTGAAAAATCTATTTGAATCATTCAAGCTAGACATTCAACAATTTATCTCTTCGGAGATTAAAACACAGTTTGCTGCAAAGGATCAACTACATCCTTCTCAGTCTAGGATGTCCTTAGAATCTGCTCGTCACAGTTTTCATTCTTCACCACCAGAGCAAGAAAAAATTCCAGAAGTTATCACTACTGACACTTTAATTGCTAGTGGTGTTCCTCTATTTCAACCTCCTCATGAACCTACTCCTTCGAATATGAGTATTGTTCCCTTCATTCGTCTTGATGTTCTTCAGTCCTCAACTTTATTTGCCTCCAACTCCTCTACAAAATCGTGCTGAAACATCGGTTCCTCTCTCTGGTTATCATAGGCAACAGAAGACTAAAGCTCAAAAATCCACAATTCCAATTAAAAAGCCATAATATGTTCTGTTTTTGAAATTTTACTTATTTTGATCTATTTGCGAAGACATTTTTTTGTTTTGTTACCAGACTTATGTTTAGACCTATGTCTATTTTTCTGTTATTGACTTTTGTTTCTTTATTTGAATATTTTACTGATAACAAAAAGGGGGAGATAAATGTGTGATGGTTTGAATGGATTAGAATGGCTGATAGATGATGTTCTAATGATTGAATGTCATGTTTTATATATTTTTAAAAGGTTGTTTTGTTATCATCAAAAGAGGGGAGAATGTTGATTCTCTATTATCTAAAATTTTGATGATAACAAAATACTCAAGGAACTAACTATTCTATTAATGTCCATAATTATATACAGAACTTTTCTCATAATATTGTTGAATATTGATAAATAAATATATGAGTTGAATGATTTTGAATTTCGGATGTTTTGGTTTTAAACAAGCTTTAAACAAGTATTACAAGAATTTATTACAAGATAAGGAACACATAATGTTTTCCAGAAATTTGGTTAAGGGATAAAGATTTTTCAAGAAATATAGAAGTTTTTACAGAACCTTTACAAGAACTTTGAACAAGCATTTCTGGGTTAGGAATATTTACTGTTCATCCTCTCCAATCAAACATACAATATTTCATATCAGTACAAGCCCTTTTTTTTATTTTTAAGGCCTAGCTCGGGATAATAAGTATATTTGGGTAATATACTTATTTAATTTAACTAATGTCGGATTATATCCTAAGGGATTTAAATGATTTTCAATTTCTCTCTCATCAACAAAAATGCTTTCTTCAGAGACAAAAAGCAGAAGTTACGGGATTTATTTCAAGACAAGTAATTATTCATTCTAACATACTTCTTCCTTTTTTAAGGGTGAATTTATCTATTGTTTAAACATAAATATTACTAAGGAAATCAGAATAAGAAAAACGTCACATTCAAATAAGATAACAAATGAAGATCACGATGGAGTCCGAGATATTATCAATGGGTATTTTCAAAAGATCTTTAAGCAAAACAATGTCATGAGGATTTTTAAGAAGAAACAAACAAGATTATGATGAATCACGAAAATCAAGCAGACATTATCCTCATTCCAAGTGTATTCAAAACGAATTACGTTCACGATGGGAAGAAAAATATCCGTACCCATCTTCAAGGCTTATCCACAGCTGACTGATTTGATTTAATGGGAGATATGCAATCAAATTTGAAAATCTACAAAGATCAAGCAGAGCTTATCCATTTGTTATGATCATATCATGTTTAGAATTTCATTCACGAAAACAAACAGAAGGTGGATATTATTATCAACTAACCGTTGGAAGGAAGGAATAGTTTTAAAATTTCAAATTAAGATAGAGTTCAAAAGATTTTAATACCGAGATTCTTGGGATTGCATTCTTATCTTTTGAACGTTAAATGAAGTATGATATAACTTAAGGAAGACAGAGAGAAGAGATATATCAATTATCTTTCACGAAGCAGACAAAAAATTTCTCCAGTTTCTACCAAAAGAAAAGAACCAGAAGCTTGTCCAGATAAAGTCCAGAAGTTTCATTGAATAGAGATTTTTCTAAAATTTTTACTTTGAAAAGCTTATCATTTTGCAATCTTTCTTTTGCTTTTTTATTCTGAAAAATTATTCTTCTTTTGTAATTGAAGGAACGTGTAGTTGCCTTCTTAGTTGATAGTTCTTTACAAGTTTAGACTCTATAGATCGGTTGTAACTAGAGGATAGCTATGAGAATCGAGTAGAGAGAATTATACAAGCTTGTAAATTGAAATTTATTGGATATAGTGGAACAAAACCCGTAGGATAACGTAAACCCGGCTCGAAGCTGGAAGAGTGGACTGATGCACAAGGTGGAACCACTATAAATCATTGCCTGATCTTCTTCTCTCTACTTTTACGCAATTTATATTAATATTAGTTATATTGATATATTGTTCTCATTTTTCAAAACCGAAAGGGGATTTTTCTTAAGGCAAAAATTTGTAATAATCAATTCAACCCCTCTTCTTGATTATTATTTGGGACCAACGATTATTTTTATCAATGTTGTTAGAACGGACCGGGGTTTGACCTGAATAGGCTAGGGGGTTAGGGGTCGAGAGATTGGACCGGGTTCAAACAACGTCTAAGCGGGGTCATGAAAAAGTAAAAATATAAGCGACAACTTAATTATAAAAGATCAATATATGTGTCATCACTCAATTAAATTTATATATGGATCAATTTTGGCCGGTTTTGAAAACCATGATTTTTATATAAAAACAAGTTTTTTAAATGATTTATTAGATATCATATTACGTTCAAATCAATAAAATGTATTTTAAAAAATGTTATAATACTTATAATATATATATCAATCCATCTTCTTCCATAATATACATCAATAATTACTAAGATATTATATTATTCTTGTTTTTAAACTTGTCCTCTTGTTTTTTTCCCTGGCCCACGGGCTAACCTAACCCGGCCTGCTTTAGCTTGCGATTAGATAGGATTGGCTAATTTATCCTGCTTTTAAATGGGCAAAAAAAATTTGGTTGCAACCGGTTTTTTAAGCGGGTTGACGGGTTGGCTTGTGGGCCATGGTTTATATTCCCAGCTCTATTAGCATCCCTTGCCACAAATTGATAGAAGCATATACACATATACCCATAACCTCATACATACTCATTTTATCTTGCACTTACAAATATGGTGCAACTATCTACAAGTACAAGTAAGGTAATGAATTATAAAGAAACTCACCCATCCATAAAACAATTCCTAATCGAAATGATCCTCGAGATTCTTGGCTTCAGGGTTCTCATTACCTGAACAAGGAGAAACCCAAAATGAGTTTCTCATAGCAACGTCTTCTAACTTCTACTTCTATAATTCATTTTCTTACTATATTATCTGGTTATCTTGTTTAGATCTTAAAAAGGTCATAACTAACTCATTTTAACTTTACTTTTCGCATATGAGTAGTCAATTTCTACCTACTTCAAATGCTCTATCCATTTCTAAGATTATTTCAAACAGTTAAGGTCATATAGGTCTCACAATCAATAGGGTCAGATTATGTCCAAATTTTGGCTTCATCCTAGTTTGATATTTTTCTCAAATTGTACTTCATATGAACTCTCTAGGTCAAGTATATATTATTTCTCTACTCAAAATCATTAAAACATAACAATAGTTCATAATACAAGAATGGCCCTAGTGATGTTGCTCAAAATAGAATCTCTATTGGAATATTTCTTGTAAAAAGTTAAGAAACTGAAGTTTATAAGAAATAAACTTTGAAAACTTGTAATAGGATTTTATTTCTTAGAATCTAATAAATGAGTGGTTTAGACTTTGAAGAGAGGGTTTTATATTTTGTTTGATTTGTCTTGAAAGTTTCGACCTACCTTGGCTTTCTATAATAAAAACTTCATTTCATCATTTAAGTTTCAAAGTATTGAATCTTGTTGTGATGGTAACAAAAGGATTTCAAGTTATATTTCCCTCAAAACTTTCCTTCATGTCTTAGAATTTTAGAAAATTTAGTTATAGGATTTGTTTCTTGATTTTTATTGCTTATAATCATTAAATTCATGTTGGTTTGAGATAGAAAACTTTAAATTTCGCATCTCCTCTACCACCTACATGTCTTGGTATTTTCAAGGAAAATAGAGGGGATGGTTTTGTTTCAAAATTTTCTTTTGATAAAAGGTTTTCCCATGTCTTGAAAATGAGTTTTTAGAAAATATTTTACATAACTTAGAATTGTTAACATGTAAGGTTTACAAATTTACTTTAGCATTATAATAACATCACTATGAGCATCTATTTATATGAACATAACTCTTAATTAAAAAATATGGAAACAACATAATGAACTTAACATAATAAAAGTTAACAAGGGTAGTAATAAAATTACAAAGATAACAAAATGGAAGCATGGGAGTCTTAGCTTATAATCAAGACTCCTTAGGACTTGAAATAATCTAGTCACCCTATAAAATAAATAAAAGCAAAACAAGGTGAAATAAAATGGAAGACTTAGAATTTGGTCAAAAAGCTTTCTAGGGCTGAGAAATGGACAAGTCCCCTTTTTGTTTTGACTTGAATATAGGCAAGTCTAAGACTTAGATGAAGGACAAGTTTCAAAACATGGAATAAGTAAATTGCATGAAATAATATAAGTGTAAGAAATAAAGGTTAGGTTAGTGAACAATATGCTCTAGATATTATATTTACATATTCAAATAGCTATATACATATATAGGTTAGATTACTAACAAGATTATAAACAACGCAATCATAATCAAAGCTTTGAGTCATTATATGTAATGATGCATTTCCATCCCTAACTTTTGAGCATCATGAGGAGAATTTTTCTATAGGAATTAATACAAAACTTATAATATCATAACATAGGAGAGCGTTTAGGGTAGTTACCTAAATGGAAGTGATGGAATGTGTGTGTATGTGTTGGATAAGAGACATGAGCCGAGAAAGTAAGAGAGATAGGGGAGGTGGCAGTAGCTGTTGGAGCGGGAGAGAAGAAAATTGTTGAGAGAAGAAATAAAGAATAAAGAACTTATGTAAAAAGTAGATTAGATGTGATTAGTATGGAAAAAGTAAATTATAAAGTATAGGTTGTAAGAATAGGCATGAATAATAACATAAAGTAGAGATGGGTGAAGAGTGATGAATAGTAAATAAAATGATAAAATTATACCAATAGAAAATAAGATACGCATAAAATTCGATCGAATTGATATTTTTATTATACGATAAATTATTATATGGTATTATAAAGGTAATTTAATATTATTTTATGATTAATTATTATTCGATGGTGTTATCTTGATCTATGTGCTAGTGATATCGGATAGGAAACAATTTGGTTTATCTAATGAAATTTTGACCTGATAAATTAATACTATATAACAAGAAATTATTTCTTATTATTCTATTATTAAATATTATCTGGATACACTGCATCAACTTGCGTGGTAGAAATCATATAGACAAATTATTTAGTGTCGAATCTTCGAGTCGAACGATTATCGAATTCTTATTCTATTTTCGAAGGTACTCATTTTCTTAAGGTTTGGTATTTATGGTTTTTATTCCGATTTTACCCATCAGACATTTAGGGTTACTCGACTTATTTGACATTATCTAGAGTTTCTAGGACTTATGATTGGTTTGGATCAATTCTAGGGTTTCTAAGGTTTAGGGTTAAACCAGATTGATTAAGTTGTAGTATATGAAGTTGTTCTGACGGTGATACATTTTTGTCAAATTACTTACCTTTAGGGTTTCGAGCTCTACCTAAGTCATCTGATATCCTAAGGTTATTGAATATTTATTTGATCCCGCTTAGGGTTTCTAGAGTTCATTTTTAACATTGGTTGATTTTAGGGTTCCGGTTTCAATAATAGCTTTAGGGCTTTCATTTAAGAGTAGCAAAAAATCTAAGGGCTTACAATGGCTTCATACTTAACTTTATGTTTACGTTCTTGTTATCTTTATGTTCTTTATGTTATGTATATTAACCTAACTCAATATAACTTTCTATATGTAACTACATGTATATGTATATATAATTTTTAGAGCATAAAAGCTCACTAATTTAACTTTTCGAATATAATATTACAATTATTTACTTTTATGTTCTTTAATTATTTTATGTTTATAAAACTTGGACTAAATCAAAGTCTCGAAGTCTTATCTACTACAAGTCTTAAAAAGAGACTAATCCTAAATTCTAGTCGTAAACTTGTTCATGTTCTAGTTTTATGGAGACTAGTCCATTTTAAAGTCTCGAGGAGCCTTGTTCTCACTCAAAGACTCTCATTTTCCTTTATGTTGTTTTCATATTTCATATTTTATTAGTCAAGAGACCATTTTATTTTATATTTTTACGAACATAATATTATGCTCATAATGATGTTCTTTATTACATAGATATTTTCAAAACCATAGTTTTGATACATGGAATAATCGTTTTCTTTAATAAAAAAAAAGTTTCGAATGAAAACTTCACCTCTCCATTTCTAAAAATGTCGAGATCATGTTTGTGAAACAAGAGGTGTAGAATTTTAATAGTCCTTCTTGAAATCAATATTTTGAAAATAATCAAACAAGAAAAAGTTGTGATTTCTTTTCTTTTCCAAGAAGTGAGGATAAGTAAGTTTGAGTTTTCCAATATTTTCTTAAGTAATCAACACTAAGAAACAAAAATTAGTCATACACTTAATTTGCATAATTTTCATGTCTCATTTACATATTTGATTTCAATTAATACATTTCTAGTAACATCTACACTAACACCATTAAAGCCTTAACTAAACAAAATTTTATTTTTCATATTTCACCTATTCTTGCATATAAGAATAAGTTGCATACATGTAGGAAGCTTCTAGGTGGTTAAAATGTTAGAAAAAAAAGGAAAATTAAAATTTGCAAATTTATTCAAGATAAGCATTATGTGATCCACCAGTTTTATAACATGTCTAAATCCATGCAAGATTTATACTATTGACATACTCATCTGCTGGTTAACAAGTCACCAACAAGGTATTTCCAATGACTTAGAAAATTATCCAAATTCTTCAATGATAAAATCACTAAGTCTAAACCATCATATTCCATATTATACTCAAAGCACCACATTTATGCTTAGTTCTTCCAATAAGCTTATCCAATTCCATCAATTTAATTACATTCATATGTATCATATAAGTCACATGCCCATTTAATTCCACCTTAACATGAATCTTACCATATCATCTATTTACCATTCTATATCATCAAAAACAACCCATGAACAACTCAATCCATGACCATTTCTCAATTTTACGCTTAAGAAGAGATTTTTCCCTAACTTATTTTATAATAATCTACCAAAAACAAGATCAATTAGGCTCTTAAACTATCTCATTCAAATTAGATGTTTCTTATATATTCCCTAACTTAATAGAATTTGTAAGGAAAACCATATCTACTTATTTCATCACTTACATACAAATCTATTAATTTATTTCCTCATAATTCATCACATATATATTCTAAAGTCTATCATAAACCACATTTTTAAGATTTTAAACATTCATTTCTACCCCTAAGAGGTTCATGCCACAGCCCTAAACACACATATTGCATCATACCCATCATAATCATTAATTAACAGCATAATCCATCCCATATCTATGTATCCTTCAAGAATTCATACACAAGATAACCAAATATCAATTTTATTAAAAAGAACTTAAATTTCAAACATAATTCCTCAACACATGTGCCATTCATAAACGATCTTAGCAAACCTTTACCTACATCAACTAGCATCACGCTTTAATTAGTTTAGTAACTTATCTCACTTGATCTTGCACCACATCTTCTTGTTCCAGTTATAACTCCAAATGAAGGCTTCTAAATCCTTCAAGAACATGAAATTTAACAACTCAAAACATATATACATGTTCCAAAGTCAATTTAAACTTAAAAAGATCATAAAACTCTCACTATCACACATTAAATTCTTACCCTTACCATATTACAAGATTGGTTGCCTTTGAAAGTCCTCTTCCTCTTCTAATTCTTCTTCATTTCCTAATGCAAAGCATATATTAGAAGCTAATTTGTACTAATCTTCCATTAATATATCTTAATTGACACTAAAATGTTAATTAGGCTTTAGGGTTTTAGCATACCTTTTTAGGACCTTAAGAGTGTTCTAAAAGAGAGGAAATGAGGGTGTTAAAAATGAGGTGGGAGAGGGGAAAGAAAGTGAGAAAAACCTGCTGTAAAAAAAAAAAAAAGGAACAAAATAAAATATAGAGAAAGGGTCCTTAGATTTCCTTATTTCATCATATTGTGTCACATGACATCATCTAAGTCTTTTAGCTTTATATATGTTGGAAATTTGACAAACTGACTACTTTAGGGTTTGGAATCCATCTTATGTGTAATTTATAAGTTTAATTATTTAACTGAGTTTTTTTTTATCTTTTTTTTTTACTAAATTCCAATTCACTTTGGTTCCCAATGGGGGTAAAATTGAAATTTTGCAAAAAATTGGGTCATAATTGCATTGTTTTTATTTTTCTTGTAAAACTCTTATACAAAAATATTTTTACACTCTAATTTGCCTTATTTTGATTTTTTGAATTTTTATTGAATTATAAAAATTTTGGGCTCTTCATTAGGGTTGAAAGTATAATTTTTGAAAAAAAAATTGATTGTTTGAGCTCGTATATGGCTTCAATTGGTTTTAATTGATTAAAATGATTTTAATTCCTTATGATTAGTGTTTGAATCTTTCATTTAAAGAATATGATTTTCTATGATGGATTGAAAAAATAATTTAGTGATGAAATAATGATTTTAATGCGAAATCTTTTATTGCATCTTCTGAAAAATAAGTTATCCTTAGTTTGTTTTGCAGGTTGTACTAAAGGTCTTTACCAAACTAAAATGGATGTATTAAAGGTTTATATTAGTTATCGGAGTCGGTATGTAGTTGTCAAAACTTTTTTCAATTTAAAATTTAATCGTAAATTAGTTTATTCGTTGGGAATTTGTTCATCCCTATAGGAAATCTTTCATTTCATTTGGTTAATGAGATATCTTTTTTTGTGTAGGAAATACCAAAGGTTTTTACGAAAGTGAAAGGAAAGTCCTAAAGGTTTATATTTGTTATCAGGGCATTTAGTAATCAAACTTTTCTTTAGTTTAAATTTATAATATAATTGTAAATTCGTTGCTTACCAAGGTATGAAAATATCAAACTTTTTTTGTAAATTCATTATTCTCAATCGTGACTTTATTCGTTTCAATAAACATGTTTTTATCACAAGAGTAAGTAGTTATCAAACTTTTTTATTTTAAATTTTAATTTTAAACTCATCATTCTCAATTGCAACTTTGTTCATTTTAATAAGCATAGTTGAAGTAGTTTTAGGATGAAGACGAAAAATTTGTTTGGAGATGCATCTTTTGATCAGATATTATAAATAATTATATTCATCTGTCAAATTTCTAGAAAATTGCTAGTAAATCCTTTCTAACAATTCAATTTTTTCCTTGTGTGATGAAAAACTTTAGATAAATGACATTCTTGTCAAGCGATACAAAACTACTAAATTCTCTTCTTCATGTGATAGCAATAGAGCATAAAGGTCTTTTTTAGTTTTTTTTTCCCATTTCATAAGTGAAAACTAAAAATTTTTTATATTTTATTTATTTCAAAATAAATGTTTTTATCATTTTCCATTTGAGAGCTCATTGTTTAATGATAGCCCTAACGAAAAGTAATAATATTATTATTTTGAACCATTTCAATAAATTTAGATCGAAAAGTAATAAAACTTCATCTTTTTTCACTCGTTTTAATAATTTTAAGTCTGAATGAGAACTTAATTGTAGCGGAAAGTAATATAAAATTGCAAATTTTAGCTCAAAACTTTATACATCATATTTTATTATATTTATTATATTATTTTACATATTGGAAACTTTATTTTTTGTTTTTTGTTTTATTTTTTTCTTCTCTCATATATATATATATATATATTCTTTTTCCAATTTTTTTCTTTTTTGTTTTTAACTTATTTACAATTTTTATCTAAACCTATTTACTTAAAAGGAAAGGGGGTTTCATATTTCCTAAAATTTTAATTTTTTAACCTTTTTTTCTAATTTTTCTAATTTCTCTATTTTTTTTCTTTTTCATTTTTCTTATTTATTGTATATATAATTTTTCTTCTTTTATGTGGGTAAAAACGGGTTGTCAGTAAATACTTATATACTCCACCTCTAAAAGTAGTAAGCTACTTAGCATACCCTGTTGGTTTAAACATTAAGATTATTTGATTCTCTTTTAGTATTTCCTAAATGATTGATACTATATTTTCTACAACTTAGACACCTTTAGTGACTTGAGTGTTAAAGAGTGTTTGCACTAAACTTATGCTCAATATCACTTAGCTCATATTTGTTACTGGTGTCAGTTGAACTTGAGGGGGGATATTGTCTCTGACTCAAAAACTTGTAGATGAAAATTATATACCCACCCTAAAATTCTTATTATATCACCGTCCTTTAATGCTAATCAAGTGATGCATGTTTGGTGTAATTGGTCCATAATTATTTATGTAGTGAAACTGTCACGCCCCAGAAGGTACTCTAAACGTGGCAGTCCGCCGCATATAATATTAAAGCTAATGAATGACAACCTTAGTCATGCAGGAGCTTTGATATCACATGCAAGACGTACTTCCAAGATAGTAGGAGACTCATAGGGTATTACATTTAAATAGATAGCAAAAGCAAGCATAAACTTAAATAGATAAACATAAGATCTTCATTCAATAAAAGTTCGTACATCTTAGAGGCATTCCCACCTTAAAGCCTTTGTTCAACTATACTAATAACAAAATAAACATATCTACCACATAAGCCTACTATAGAGATTTTCCTAGAAGTTTATGTTCAAAACTAAAAATACATAAACTTCTTCCAAAAACTCCTAGTAGCTTAAACTTGTACCTGGCACATGGGGCTCCTCGGGGCGAACCATAGATAATCATACTGTAATAGAAAATTATAAGGGTATAAGCAAATCTAGCTTAGTGACATAATTCTTAACTGTATAACATTTCCATATAACAACTAAGTTATTTAATTCAAGCATATGTAATACACCAATCACATGAGCAAACAAATACATAAGATTAATCGGAAATCAAGTGCAACATGGATTTAACGCCCTCCATGGCAAGGGTTGGGAGGTTACAGGCCCATATGACCATCAATATTTGCAGATTTGCTGGCTCCTGCTCGCCCTGTAGACTTCCTGGCACCTACTGGCCCATGTAGATTTATCGGCTCCTACCAGCCACCACTACTACTTCCTCGTTTCCCCACACGAAGAATAGTAGTGAAATAAATGTGACTCACAAGTATGATATGCATGAATAACTTTCAATTATACATTTAATCATATAAGTTGAATTCATGTTAAAGGTGATCAACCATAATTTCATCATATCAATACAAGAATCACACTTTTATTTAACATATAGTCCTTCGATATACTTAATTTTCATTCAACAAATATTTCATAACAATTGTTCATTTATCTTTTCATAATTTCTAATGCCACTACTTACAAGCACAAACAAGGAAATGTAACTTAGAAAAGAATTAACTCACTCCATAACGGTAGATCTAATAGAAATAGTCCTCGGATAGACGATCTCGGGTCCTTCGTCACCTAACAAGATGAAATACCTAAAATGAGTCTTTCATAAAACTTCTATTCTTGAAGATTCTAAACTTTTCTTAAAATCACGGTAAAAATCATATAAGAGGAAATTCCAACTTAAAATGACAATAATTTCATTTTAACTCGGAATTTCACATATAATAGATAGTTTTCTACCTACTCGAAAAGATCTACACATTTCTAAGCTTATTTTCATAAAACTAAGTCATTTGGGTCCCGAAAAAGCAGTGACCAATTCTCTACGAATTTGTAAAAACTTGAGTTCCTCTTTTTAAATAAAACTCGCTTGAAGAGATGAATGTTCCAAGCATTTTTATAAACTTTTTGGAAGATATATACATATATGTATTGACTCATAACAAATGGATGAAGTAAATGAAGTTGTCTCAACTTACAAAAAAGTAAAGTTTAAAAGATTTTGAACTTGAGATTTGTTGGAATATTCATTTTACTTTTAAAAAGATCTTAAGTTATTTGAGATGAATATTCTAAATTTAATCTCTTATAATTACTTTAAATTCCTAAAAAGTGGTTTTATTTTCTAAACTTGGATTCCAA
This sequence comes from Combretum micranthum, assembly GCA_024138025.1. Lineage (NCBI taxonomy): Eukaryota > Viridiplantae > Streptophyta > Magnoliopsida > Myrtales > Combretaceae > Combretum > Combretum micranthum. Next base: position 254,323 of record JAMXBD010000702.1, read on the forward strand.
CAACTTTCCAAAGTAATAACAATTTCATAAAATGATATTTTGTTTCTTGTAATGTTTCTAAAAGAATTTCTAATACTTGAAAAATAAGTTTTTATAAAACCTTTTATTTTAAGAAAAACCATAAGCATGTTTATGAGTTTTTAAGAAATCTATTTTCTACATTTATTTCTTTAGAAAGAATCTTTAGTTTAAGAAAACACTTCCTCATTTATTTTTGTTGAGACAAAACATTATGTTCATGCATGAATATGAATCATAACTTATAAAAATATAAAAAGATCATAATAACTGAAAAGAATAAGCATATAAAGTAATAAATCAAGTATTGGGACCTTAGTTTCATCAAGGTACTCCGGGACTAAGAAAAGACTAGTCCCGAAAAAAAAAAAAAGTTTTGACTTGATGAGAACAAGTCTAAGACTAGAAAGACTAGTCTTAAGAACAACTGTAAATTAACTAAATTGCAATAAAGTAAATAAATTGCATGGAAGGTAAATAAATTGCAAGACAATGAGCTTATATGCTCTAAATAATATATATATATATAGCTATATAAATATTTAGATAGTTATGAACATAAAGGAGTTGAGATTATGAACAAAAACAAAGTATGAACCTATTGTTACTTTCTTAACCTTCATGGTTTTAAAAAACACACACTAAGTTCATACTAAGTAGATGAACATAGGAATTTCTTGAAGAAAGTTTACCTAAAAGAAGAAACTAAAGAGAGCTTTCTTGTAAGAACTTCTTGGAGAGAATTCTTGAGAGATTTTGAGAGCGTAACTTTAGTAAAGAAGTGGTGTGAAATAAGTGAAGGTATAAGGGGGTATTTATAGGAAAATGTGGGGGGATAAATTTGTATTAATTAAAAAGTAAAAATAAAACAATTGGGGCATAAATTGGGGGGGGGGGGGGGGGGGGGGGGGGGGGGGGGGGTATCGCCGACGCATTTGAGAGAAGAGAGGGAGTGTAAATTATTTTTTTTTTTTTTTTCATAATTAAAAGTAAGAAATGAAATATGTGAAATTGTATTGGAAATGAAAATGTGTAAGAAATAAGTGTAGGAGTTGTAAGAGTAGGTTGTAAGAAAAAGTAGAGATAGGTGAATAGTGTAGAATAGTAGAAAATAGTGTATGTAAAAGTAGGTATGACAATTAAATGCCAGTAGTAAGAAAATATGCGTATAAATACGATATCTGATATTTTTAGCTACCGAAAAATTACGAAATTGGTATTTTTGAAAAATCTTATATTTTTACGAGTCTAACGGTATATTCAGAATATTTTTCCTATTCCGAGCTTCGGACACGTTTGTCGAGCATTGTGTCCGATCGGGTTCTAAGGACACTCGAATTTTGCAATACTGATATTTTTACATAACCTATAGCTATTACGAACCATAATAATTAATTACTCAAACTTCGTTTTCTAGAGCTAGGGAAAACGGTAGTGCCGGAGTTAAGCGGTTACGGTAAACTAGGGTTTTGTTGACTTGAAAATCCGGTTGACTTTTGATTAGGGTTTAAGCATTTAATTTGATCGAAAAACTTCGGGAGTTTACAGAAACAATACTGCGAGGTATCATTAATTAAATAAATCTGTAAAAGTTATTAAAATGTAGAAAAATAAAAAATAAGAAAGTTAAAAATAATCAAACCATTCAAATACACAGTTGGGTGTAGACATGTTCCTGGGTTCGGGTCCAAAAATAAGAGATTCGGAAACCATCTCGGGGAAAGGGACGTGGGTGGACCCGCTAGGTCCGGGACAGGTCGAGGTGGGTGATCCATCTCATTTACATTAATTTTTTCAACTTTTTCTTTTTGTTTTTACTTTTGCATGGTGGAATGGTATAGACCCACCGGGTCCATTTCGCTGGTAAGACTTGCCCAGTCCGGTCGGGTCCGCATAGGTCAAATCCCTTACTGTGCCGGGCTTGGTCCGAAGGCATGGCTAGTTGGGTGTGCGTGTTGTAGCTTATTGGTTTATAACTAGCGACTATGGGGATGCATAACCTCTTATCCTTAAAATTATGTAGACAATAAAATGGTAAATTATGCAAACCTCCCTAAAAACTTTGGAAATCGCATGAAACTCCTGCCCCCTAGAAAAATAAGTAAATTGCATGGATCTCTTGTAATAGGGCTTTAAAAATATAAATATAAATATAAATATTATTTATTTATTTGGGCTTGACTCGTGGGCTAGGTGACAGGTCCTGATGAGTTTGGCTCAATTATATTGGGATGGCTTGGGGAGATTTGACTTGGTAGGCTTGGAACAGAGATAGTTGGACTGGTTCGCCTCATCCAACCTTTCTCAGGTAGGCTCATGTACACACAGGAAATGACTGTTGGCCTTGACCTATGAGGAACTCATTCAAGATAAACATGAATTGAGTTTACTCCATCTCATGCATCAATCACTGAGGTGATTTGACGGTCGTCATTCACGCCAAGTGCCTATAAATACTCAGTCATTCCTCCTCATTTGCAACTTATGGAGAGAGAAGACAAATAACAGTCTCTAAAGGAGGTTCTATTTAGAAAGATCAAATAAGGCAACTCAAGTGATTTTACTCCAACTACTCAAGAACCGCAAGGTTGATGCGCGAGGTCTACTCAAGCTCTCTTACCTGTCACTTGTGCATTTGAAACACTGAGATTGTATGTTCTTCCTTCTCTATCATTCTTTACAAGTCATCCTATTATCAAGCGTCATTTCCTTAGTAGCACTCCAAAGTCAAGTGCTGTAATGACAAAAAAAAAAATTTAATCCGATAATTAAATCGATTAAGGTGCTACCACCATGTATGATACTCTAAAGTATTGCATGCTCAGGCTTCCTTAAAAAGATTTTGTTTATGTTGAACATTACTCAATTTTAGGTTATGAAATCATTCAGTTAGATTCTGGTAACAACTGGATTTAGCAGCGTAAATAAATTTTATAGAACAATTTCAAATATAAGACATTTCAAAACTTTCACTCTCTCAAGTGAAAAATTATTCGATTAAACAAAGCTTTGCAAAAGTTTAATTACAAAACATGGGCTCCACTATGCCCTTTAAAGAATATAACAAGTTTAAATAATAAATTCAGCTCTCACTAATACAAAACAAAAATAAATAAAATAACTAAACTATATCCATGCTCCTGCTCACTTTAGTCATCTACAAATCCTCTTCGAATCATCACAAGCGCCCAAAACCTGAGTCAAGCATCATCACATCAATCATCATCATCAACAAGGAACACCATCATCATCTTCATCAAATCATCATCAAAATCATCATCACCAACATTATCATCATCATCATCATCCTCAATATATCACCTGGAGAAAAGAACAATAACAATAATAATGAGCTGAAGCTCAGTACACAGTAACACAAGCACATGTAGTGTGACATACTGCTTTACTAAATGCAATGTATCAATCCATGAGTTATTATTTTTCTATAAAAATAAACAAATCAACAATGGAGCACTCACACTCTGGAATAAGCCAATGAGAATTTGGGGGTTCTGAGTAACAGCAGTTGCTCAGGAGGTTGATACAAGCAGTCCAAATATCTATATCCCCTATACCTATTCCCTAAAAGTAATTTCATCTAGAGTTTATAGTCGTTACTCAACTTTACTTAACTTAATCCATAAAATCATTCAGTTCACATGTCTCCATAAACATTGAACTAAATCACATTACTTTATCTTAAGTTTAAGCAAACGTTACACATACACCACACTCTCCATCGATTACTTGCTTAACCATAAAAGAATTACTATTGCATCATAGCGTATCACTGCATCATGGTAAAGTAATTGCATCATGACTAAGGTTAAAGCGCCTAATTACTGTGTCATGACAAGGTTGCCCCTCCTCGAGCCAGATTCAATGGCGTAATAGATAACCAACAATCATCAATTATTAAGCAGAGTTTAAGTTCTTAATCCATTTTAGATGCCTATCCTAACATCCAACACGCAAGTTACTGCGTATCTTGAATATGAAATCAAACATAGCCTTTGAAGGAATTTTTAAAGATAATCCAAAAGATAAATCGGATATCCAGTTCTGTTAAGGAAAGAACTCGTATAAGAAACTAAAATAAACTAAACTAATCGTCCACTTTCTCAAATTTTTATTAATCCTATTTGATCAGACACTAACTTGGAACCCCACTATGGCTGTGAAGATCGCCCTATCAAAATATGGACAGTTCTCCTTTATCTGTTAAATAATTTCTTTTCTCTTTATTTATAGTGTTTTATTACAAAAGCATCAACAAATAATTCATATACCAAAAACGTTCATTTTCTAAGTAAACACATTTTAAATAGCATATTCCCCATATTATTCAAAGATCCTCCTAATTCATTCGTTTAAGCAAATTATTAGCTATTAACCCATTTTAGCTTAACCTTAGCCAAATTAATTAGAATTAGTCATTTAATTCATTTACTAAATCAAGTTTATTAAACTTAAACAATCTAATTCATTTTAGCTTTGTGAAGTTCATTTAGTCATGTTGTACTTAGATTCATTATACATCTAGGATCTATGTCAATTCGAGCTTACGTTAACTTATACTTAGCCAAATTAATTGACCTTAATCATTTAATTCAAAAACTAAGTCAAAGATGTTTAAACTAACTCAATCTAATTCATTTTAACTCATTCAAGTCTATTTAATCAAGTTGAACCTAAGTTTGTTAACTAAGTTCATTTTATAACTAACTTCTATATTTAATTCAACTATTTATTAAATCTACAAATGCACTTAATTCATGCTTAATTATATCAATCAATTAACATAACACATCAAATATCACTTATCTATCTCATTTTAGCTCAAAAAGATTTATTTACACTTAACAAGAGACATTTAGAAAGCAAAAACAAGTTTTAACTTTGTTTAGGAAAACACAATAGCTGGAAAGAACTAACATTTAAGCATTTATATGTTTCAAATTTGTAAAAACTCAAAAAATAAAATTATAGTTCTATTTTTAAGCTTTCCAACACAACTTGAATCGCCTCAATCGGAGATCGGATGAAAAAGTTATGGACAAAATACAATCAGGTTGCGAAATAAGGTAATGCTGTAAAACAAACATCGACACTTCTACACCAGCAGCGTAAATCTCAACGTCAGCAGCGTAGAGGGTCAACACCAGTAGCGTTAGAGGCAGTGTTAAGAAAATGCCTTTTGATCACTTCAACACCGGCTCACTGCCAGCAGTGTTGAAGTTCTTGGAGGCGGCATTAACGATAGAGCAGTTTTGTGAAATCATGGTTTTTTACACTTTGCTCTTATCAAAACTTTTTCAAATCATCTACTAAGCTTCCTAATACTTGAAATATGAATTTAACATCATCAAACATGTATGCTCTTTACTAATATCACATTAAACACTTCAATCAACACATTTAACAACCCAATTCTTCAAACCCCAAACTACTATTTATCTTCTTCCTCCTTCACAATCTAACCTCCAACAAGCATATATCAACAAATACATAAATAAACAGCACTCTCAATCCATTTCTAACATCTATATATCATTTAAATTCAAAATTATAAACAAAACCACATATAACAAATCTACTTAGCTTTTAAGGAACATGAACTCCTTTTCTTTCTTAGTGTAGGGCTTCCTCTGTCATGACTTGTTCTTTCTAACATTGATTTCTACTTTTAATCCTCTTGAACTTGAGAATTGGAGAAGAGAAAGGGAAAAGAAGAAGAAGAAGAAGAAGAAGTTAAAGAAAGAAAATAAGAAGAAGAGAGAGGCAGGAGGAAAATGGAAAAGGAAAAGATAAGATTAAAAATTAGATATTTGTCTAAAAAGGTATAAGTTTAAAACTATTAGATCAATATCTATACTTCTTGAACATTTAAAAGATGGTTTCTGAACTAATAGGTTAGAAATTAAGAACTAGAACTTAAATTAGGAATTTACTTTAGACAAAAGGATATTTAATTTTAGTTCGGATTTAAAAACTAATATTTTTATACAAGCAAATGAACTCAAATTTTGTAAAGATTTAAGAATTGGAATTTAAGCTATGAATTAAGGGTCTAGGAATCCTATAAACATTTTAATGACTTGTTATAAAAACACATTTCAAAACTTAAAAATGAAAATTTGATATTTAATTTGGATTCGAATTTAAAACTGATATTTTTAAACAAATATTTAATTTAAAAAATTATCAAGATTTAGTAATATGAGAGTTAACTAAAATTTGAAAGTTTAGAAATTTGCTAAACATTTAAAATATTTGTTTGGGAATTTAAGAATTTAAATTAGATACAAGAGGAGTTTATTCAGGAAAAGAATTCTGATTTATCAAATCGATTTAAAGAAGGAATAAATATAAAGAAAAAGAATATTTAAAGTCACCAATCTCTATTTAACCTATTTACTAATTTAATTATCTCAAATTGTCTATTTCTTTTCTATAATTCAATTAAACTATTTCTAATTAACTAGGTGAGAGTTTGAGGTATTTCACGTGCCAAACGTGAGATCCACGCGACGTGTGTGTAACCACTGTCAACAAGAACCCTACATCTACACCTCTATGAAAGATTTATCTCTAGTTTGTTCAAAAGTCAATGTACATCCTCTAAAAAAATTGATGTGATGAATAAGATAAAAGTTAATTGTTGTGTTTCTTCTTCTAGAATTATACTTTAGCATGAAACAAATATATTATAAAGTTTTTTATTAGGTTAAAACAAACATTGGAAAACTCCTTTTTTTATTTTTATTAGAATTACATTTTAGATACCAAGTTCGAGGAACAAAAAAGAAATAAAAATTTTACATTTTTTAATATTTAAATTTTTAAATTTTTTTGAAACATTTATTAATTAAATATATTATGTGTAATGATTAAATAGAACCAAATGAACAAAATTTACATATCATCATTATTTAGTTTTTAGGAGTGTAAATATTGACTTTTGATAAAACTGAAGGAGATCGATACAATTTTTAAAGTTTTTAGGAAAAGTTCCTATGATTTACATATTTTTTTAGTATAAGTGTTGAATTTTGAAAAATCAGGAGATTTATGCAAATTCTAAAATCTTTTAGCAAGGTCCGTAATAATTTACCGAAGGAAAATGAATAATAAGGAAATGAAAAAATCGACCCACCCCATGAGGAAAAGAAGAACGTAATGGGTTGTAGTCTGACATGTAATTGACTATGACCTACGTTATTTATTTGATATTCTTTTTTATTTGTGTAGTGTGGTGCCACCAACTATACTTATGGGGTCATGCAACTCTTTTGAGGATCGTGAGCATGTCATGGGGGTTATGCAACTCTTCAAGCACCGTGAGCATCATTGATGATGCTAAGGTCCATGCCGCCCTTACTTTATTGAGGGTTTGCCATGTATTCTAAGGATCCATATTTATTTATTTTTCTTCTTTTTAATTTTATGTGTTTTTATTTGATTATTAACTAAACAAATTTATGGATATAATTTTTTTTTTTTTAGTGGAAATAATTTGCTGAATTGATTATACAAATAAACGAGATTTTCATGCATGAATCTGGCGTACGTTAGTAGCCAAAGATACAATTCTTGCTACATATTAATTAAAAAAAGAACACACGAAAAAAGAGAATGAATTAGGAATTCGTGGAACTATTAAAATAATGTGCACTGTGTTTGGCAAATTTTTTTTTTTTTTTTGTGTATTGGCAAACTAATTTAACGTGGATATCGAAGGGGAAGAAATGGAAATCAAATGAAAAAAAAAAAAAAAAGAAAGGAAGAAAGATGAAAGGAAAGAGGACTATTTTTAATTTGGTTTGTTAGTATAGAAATGGAAGGAAATGAGATGAAATATGGATATAAATTGAGTAAAATATTTTATATTTTATATTTTATTTTATGATTTTACTACGTTTTCTCTTGATTTCCTTCTGTATTTGCCAAAATTGGATAGAAACAAATCGGCACCATCATGTTTCCATAAATTTGAGCAGACTTCTCTTCTTTTTCTTTAAATTTTAAAAACCTAAACACGAAGCTTATGCCGATTTCTTTCATTTTCAGCCTACAAAACACAGCAGCAGTGATGTTTCTATAATTATTTATTTGTTTGTTTTTTTTTTCTTTCTTTTTAATGAATTAGAAAGAATAGTTGTATACGTAACGACATGGTTCTAATTTCTAAGGATTTAGCATTGGGTAGGGGCTAAGAGCAAGATGAAAATTAACAGAACATAGTTGGGAGCAGCGATGCAGATAAACCGTGCCAGGCATTGACAAGATGACAAAACTCGTGGATTGTTCAGTGGGAGTCCCCAAGAGTCACGTGTTTGGTTGTCGAGAAAGACAGTGAGAGAGAGAGAAAGAGAGAGAGAGAGGAGAGGAGAGGAGAGGAGAGGAGATGAATTAATTATTAGTTGGTACGAAGGCTAAGAGAGAGAAAGAGAGAATGAGATCCGCGCCAAAGCCATAGGCTCAGAGTCTGGGTTGAGGCAGAGACAGGACATTACATTTACAGCTTCTCCCGGAGGTGGGGGGGTCCCGGTCCCATGACATGACCCCGCCCGACACTCCGTTCATATTATTGAATCTATCTCACCGATCCTTTTCAATTACTTACACGTACAAGTCCTGCACATGACGTTGTATTATAAAATCAACTCTCGTGGCCTCCTACACTCTCTGAACGAAAACGATGACGATCCGCCTTTAAAATTCATGTGTCCAATCCAAATGTAAATCTTTTTACTGTTAAAAACCTGATGTTGTTATTTGCTTTTTATAAGTACCTTGAGTCAGGTTGGTCGATCACTGTATATCCTACTATTTTATTTATTTATTTATTTGCCTTTCTTGTTTCTATTTCTCATGGGTTCTCGGTTGTTTGCTTTTCTTTTCATATATATAGTACTTACGTAACAATAATTTTTAAGAACAAACCCAAACTAAACTTAGATACATTTTCTTTTTGTCTCTTCTGTTTTGTATGCTTTCTTTAAACCGCATCTACATAGAGAAAAAGAGAATGCTCAGAATAGTTTGATATTTAGACCTCAAAATTTATTATTATTATTATTATTTTTATTTTTCCATCAGCATGTTCCTAACTAATTACAACCTTACTTTTTCTCTTAAAGAAAGAGAATTAGCAGCGAAAGACATGGGTGTCTTTTCTCAACATCCACTCATAGCCTTTTGGGTCTCATCACCCCTATATTTCCTTCGCCTCCTCTACTTCTTGTCTTTCCTCACTTTCCTAAATGCCACCAACCCAAAACCATCGAATCAAATTCATGCCTACCCACCTCCACCTCCACCTCCACCTCTTCCTTCCCCTCCGCTGCCGAAGGAGGACTCTGATGGCTCCTCTTTCAGGCCAAGCGTTGCCGTCACAGTCGGCATTTTAACCACCATGTTTTCAATAACCTTCCTCCTCCTCCTCTATGCTAAGCACTGCAAGCGCGGTGGAGCCTCCGCCGCTGGTGCATACTGGACAGGCGCTCAGCCTGTGACGACGAGGAAAAATTCGGGAATCGACAGGGCAGTGATTGAATCGCTGCCCATTTTTCGGTTCGGCTCGCTGAGCGGACAGAAGGTTGGATTGGAATGCGCGGTTTGCTTGAACCGGTTCGAACCCACTGAGGTATTGAGGCTTTTGCCCAAATGCCGACACGCATTCCACGTAGAGTGCGTCGACACGTGGCTCGATGCACATTCCACCTGTCCTTTATGTCGGTACAGGGTCGACCCGGAGGATGTACTCCTACCTATTACTTCCTCCACTGGCCACTACCGTAACCAAGATCATCATCATCAGCAGCAGCAAAAGGATCATGTGGTTCTGGACATCCATCATGGAGAGTCCAACCAAATGGGGGTGCGGAGGGTCTCCGGGAGACACTCTTCCGCCGGAGAAAGCGGCCGCGGCGGAGGGTTCTTCCATTTTCTGCAGCCGAAGAGACTAAGCAGCAGTACCAGTGGCGCTGATGCGATGGCGTTTAGGAGGTCGTTGGACAGTGCTGGTTCAAGAAAGAAAGGGGAGTCCGTGGCCGTGGGATGCTTTGACCGCTCGTCCAGAAAAGACGGACTGCTGTTGACTTCTGCCACGTCAGCAGCAGCAGGACAATCCACGTCGGAGGAAAGAGAGAGGAGCAGTGAGGAGCTTAAGAGACTAGAGCACAGGATCATCGTGTCATCGGGACCCATAAGCGATCACGAGAGATGGAGCGACGTACATCCGTCGGATCTGCTTTATCTACGGTCAGAGTTGCTAATAAGCGACAGCCGTGGATTGTCGTTGGTTACAGGAGAGAGAGGGGGTGGCAAAGGCGTAAATAATGGGAGGAGCGTGTCTGAAATCACGAGCGTAAGCAGGTTCCATGCTAAGGATACGAACACATGCAACATTAGTAACCCCAGACATCAACGGAAACAGAAAGAGAAAGGGATGTTATCGAGATGGAGGGCCTGGATTTCTCAGTCTCCAGCTGTACGGTCGGGGTCGTCGGCCCATTCTGCTGCTGCTGCTGCTGGTACTTCTGGTGTTTGCAGTAGTGCTAGTACTACTCAGGCTGATCATGCTTCTGTTGGATCATAAGATTGTCTTTTTTTTTTAAATTATTATTAATATTATGTAATAAGCAGTTTGGTATTAGATATTTAATTAGAAAGGAACTAGTCGGGTTAGTTTAGTTGCAATCAAACACAGCTCACATTGTAAAAGCTAAAATGCCTTCACCACCTCAGCAGCAAACCGAAACTGTAATTAATTTTTAATATATAGCATCCCACACCTATCAGTAAGAGCCTGAGGACGCCACATTTCTTTGTTTGTCTTCGTTAATTTGTTCATTTATTTATGTCTATAGATGTTAGGTTTAGATCTTTTTATTTCCTAGTTTTTTATTTGAAAAAAAAAATTAAAAAGAAAAGATTGATAGTATTTCTCATAAAAGGAATTCAAAGCTGTAAAGTAAATTTAGGAAGATGCAATATTTATGCCAGCACAATTATAAAATCTTAGACAAACATTTTAGCCTTACTAACTATGAAGCGGATGTAAAAACATGAGTGAAAACCATTTATTGCTTATTAAATGACAGCGGGTTTAGGTGGGACCAACAACCATTACTACTGTGCTGATTATGTACCTGGTGTCTTCATAAATATATATGTACGTTTTTATTTTATTTTATTTTTTTGTCTGGCTGGAAGGTTTATATATATATATATATATGCTGTCATTGTAAAAACAAATATTTGGTGGTGATAAAGACGTCGCAGCAATTGGTGGTGAATGGTGATAAAGACGTCGCAGCAAATGAGAAGGGGCTAAACTCGGTTGGAGACTGTTTGGATTCTTTTGAGCAAAGCATAGAGAAAGAAGAAGTGTTTTTTAATTTTCCTCCTCGTGATGATTCAAGTATGTTAAAAAAAAGGTTTTTATCCAGAGACCACATATTTTCGATCCTGAGTTTATCTAGGAAAGTAGATATTGATGCTTTTTTAATTAATAGAAATATAGTGATAATCACATAGTATATAAGCGAATGGAACTATTACAAATCGTTGAATCATATATGATTGTCCGTTTGAGATCTTAAACACCTATTAATTTAGAGAATACCTAAGTTATTGGCATCAAAATCCAATGATATGAATTTTGGAATTAAAAAGCAAGACAACTCTTAGAAATTTCATTCAAAATGTCAAAAACTATTTGTTTTGTCTTAGGCTTACACATATAAAGGAAGTAAAGAACAATGAAAATTAAAAAAAAAAAAGGAAAACAGATAAGCTGGATTCAAAGCTAGTAGCCTAAAGCTCTAAGTTGGTTGCCTACATTACAAAAGCTGGCTGCCTTAGGTAGTGGCTTTTAAATCTTTGAATCTGTGAATGTTGCAGGCCGATGGTGTAAATCCTATGCTGGTGGCATACAGTAGCAGGAGCTAGTGTTGAATTTCAACACTTCTTCTTCCTCTCTAGCCTAACTTCAAATATTTATGGGCTATTTATTCTACTGCATCATCCTCCCTAGGGTGAACAAAATTCGCCCTCGAATTGTTGTCGTCTGAGTTATCATTGGTGTATGGCATGAGATGCTTCACGTTAAACACATCAGCTATCTAAATATGGCTAGGTAGTCGAAGTTTGTAGGCATTTAGGTTTATCTTTTTAATAATCTCAAATGGTCCAATCTTCCTAGCAGAGAGTTTCTTATATTCACCCACAAAAAATCTATCCTTGGTGAGAACAACCAATACAAGGTCTCTCACATCAAACTCTAGATGTTGTCTCTTCCTGTCAGCAGCCTCTTTGTACTTGTTTGCAACCTTTTGCAAGTTGTGAATTGTTAGATGGATCTCCTGTAGACTTTGAGCAAAATCCACTGTTTTGCTATGGTTCCGAGTTCAATCAGGTACAGTTAAAAGATCAAGCGGGCCTCTAAGAATGACTGAATAAACAATCTGAAATGGGCTAAAACTTGTACTCTAATTAATGGCATGATTGTGGGCAAACTTAGCTTGACTCAGCTTTTGATCCCAACTCTTTATATTCTCCCCCAATAAACTCCTTAGAAGATTGCCCAGAGACTTGCTCACCACCTCAGTCTGTCTATCTGTCTATGGATGATAAGCACTATTGAAGTTTAGCTCAGTGTTGACCATCCTCTATAGACTCCTGAAAAACCTAGTATCCCTATAAGAAACAATAGATGAAGGCAAACTATGTAATCTATACACTTCCCAAAAGTACAACTGTGTGCTACATGCATGACATCTACATTTTTCTTACGAGGGATGAAATGAACCATCTTGGAGAACCGATTTATCACCACTTAGATAGAATCATTACCCCTCTGAGTCCTTGGTAAACCTAAGACAAAATCCATACTGATGTCTACCCATGGCAGAGATGGCACAGGCAAGGGCAAGTATAACCCAACATTGGTAGCCGTCCTGCTTGACACTTGGCATACCTTACATTGTTGCACAAACCTTTCTACCTCCTTTTAAATGGATGGCCAATAATAGGATGCCTGGACTAGATGCAAAGTCTATCTCTACCCACATGGCCCTCACAGTGTAACTACCGAATAATCTTAGCCCTTAGACTACAATCGGGTATGCATAGCTAATTACCCTTGAATAAGAATCCATCTTGCAATAGACACTTAGTCTCTTCCCCATGTTTAATACGTGCCAAAATATAGGGAAAATATGGATCAGAATCATATAAGGTAACAAATGAGTTAAAACCAAGTACCTCAATCTGCATTTTGCTTAAGAGACTCCTTCGCCTGCTCAAAGCATCTGCAACTCTGTTCGTGACCTTACTCTTGTGCTTCACGACAAAGGTGAAACACTCCAAATAAGCTATCCATGAAGCATGTCTAGATGATACTTTATCTTGATTGTAAATATGCTTCAAAGCTTCATGGTCGATATATATGATGAACTCTCTATGGAACAAGTAATGTTGCCAATGCTTAACTACTTATACCAAAGTATAGAACTCAACATCATAGGTGCCCCAGTCAGCTTTTCATTATAATATGCAATTACTTTGCTATTTTGACTTAATACAGCTCCAATCCCTACTTTGGATGCATCTAAATGAAGTTCAAAAGGTTGATGGAAGTTTGGTAGCACCAATATAGAGGCTGATGTCAGATGCCTCTTGATAAGCTCAAAAGCTTCTTCTGCACCGTCTGACCATTCAAACTTTCCCCCTTTCATACAATCAGTCAGTGAAGCCATAATATTGCTAAAGTGAGAATGAATCATTTGTAAAAAGATGCAAGGCCATGGAAGCTTCTCACCTCTGCAATGGAAGTAGGCCTGGGCTACTGCTAAACAGCTTCCACTTTAGACTGATCAACCTGCAAGCCTGCATTAGAGATTACATAACCAAAAAAAAAGTACTCTAGAAGTCATGAAAATACACTTCTTTGTTGTTGCATAGAACTTCTCTTGGCACAGAATACTTAAAACCTCACCAGGTGTTACTGGTGTTGATCATGGTCAACACTATAAACCAGTATGTTGTCAAAATATACGACAACACACTTACCAATAAGTAGCCTCAGAATCTGGTTCATTACTCGCATAAAGGTACTAGAGGCATTTGACAGCTCAAATGGCATGACCATCCATCATATAACCCTTCCTAGGTCTTGAAAGTACTCTTCTACTCATCTCCAACTCTGATATCAATTTGATGATAACCACTCTTTAAATTCAGCTTTGAAAACACTTTTACACCACTCAATTGGTCAAGTAAATCATCCAATTGAGGAATAAGAAATCTATACCTGACTGTGATTTTGTTGATAGCACGACTATCCATACACATTCACCACGTGCCGTCCTTCTTAGGGGTTAATAATGCAGGAACATCATAGGGACTCAAACTTTCCCAAATAAAACCCTTCGCTAATAATCCTTCCACTTGTCTCCTCAGTTCCTCATATTCAGTGGGGCTTATCCTGTAGTGAGGTCTATTCGGAAGGGAAGCACCAGGCTCGAGGTCAATTTGATGTTATGTGTCCCTAAGTGGTGGTAGTCCCTCTAACAACTCCTCAGGAAACTCATCCTGGAATTCATTGATAAAGGCAACTGCTTCATCAGGTATCTCTATATTTTTAACCAACTCCTTTCCCACAAGAGCAAACACCACATCTGAATCTTGTAGCTCCTCCTCAAACTCAGATAGAGATAACATGCTAGCATTGGCATTTTGCTCCACAGGCTTGGTTTCATTAGTTGCTTTATTCAGTACAAGCACAATTTTAACACCCTTACAAATGATGTTGTACATATTGGCCCTACCATCATGGGTCACGCCTCTATCAAATTGCCATGGTCTTCTTAATAACAAGTGGTAGACACCATCATCACCACATCATACCACACATAATCCTTATATTTAGAGCCAATTGAGAATATAATCAGGGCATGCTTAGAAACACTCACCTCTCCACCTTTCTTTAACCATGATAATTTGTAAGGCTTGGGATGTTGTTCTGTTTGGACTCCCAATTTCTATATTGCCTCTATAGAGATGATATTCTCATAGCTGCCTAAATAAATCATAAAGCGGCACACTTAGGATGATACAAGTAGACTGGAAAATGTTGGTTCTCAGATAGTAGTCCTCAGTTGCTTTAGGAGTCATACATGACCTCTTTACCACCAAAGTCTCTCTTCCATCCCCTTCCAAAAACTCTTCCTCCTCATATTCTATATCAAAAATAGGTTTCCCATCCTCTTTAGCCTCAAACACATCATAGTCCTCCCTGATTGCCTTAAGAGTCATGCATGACCTCCTATCTAGCAAATTCACATTGCCATCTCTAGTCACAATTTCTTCTTCAATATGTTCCTCATCATAAATTGGATCAATATTAGCCCTTACTTCAAAGACATTCTTGTCATGTTCCTCATCCTCATTTTCAATAAAAAAGTGCTTTCTTCCCATCGTTCTTACAATTTGCTTGTCGATGACCAACCTTACCATATTTGTAATATACAAAAATAAAGATGGAAATATAATGAATTATGAATCATGAGATGATATAGGATGAGTTTAAGGTCAAAACAAGTAAATTGTAAAAGTTTAAGTTTGGTTGTAGGATAAATTTTAAAGTTCGAATTTTTACAATTTTTGATAGATTATACGCCTCCTCCTGGAGAATTTATATCGTTGGCATAGAGATGGTGTAGGATGGGAACAGTAGCGTTTTTCTTAATGCTGGGTGGAACGCCGCCGATGCGCATGGGGTTTATTTTTAGCACCAACTGGAACGCTGCCGGTGTAGGGCATGGATTTGCCGGCGTATGTAGTAGGATTGAAGTTCTAGGAAATCAAAGCCTCGATGAACGCTGCCAGCGCTCGTGTAAATTTTGCCAGCGTAGGGTGTACGCCGGCAAGATCTACACGTACGCCGCCCCTACACCGCCGGTGTATGACCAAAATTATATAAATACAATACGTGAAAGACAGTTTCAACAGATTTGTCTTTCATCATTTTCTCCTTCGTACAAGAGAGTTTTGGAGTGTTCTTAGAGATCTAGAATTGGAGAGTCATCCGAAAGGTGTTTATGATTCAAAGTAAGTGATTTTAACATTTTCTCATGGATTAAATACGAATTTGTATGAGTTTGCTTAGGGTTTTGTTGTGTTCTTGAAGGAAAAACGTGGGAAAGATTTAGATGTTGGATTTGATCTGCCTCTGTTGGATAAGAAGTGAGTGTTGTGATTAAAACAAGTAAGTATAATGTACTCATATCAGATTTATACGAATTTTATGTAAATTCTAAGGATTTTGTGATTTGTTTGCATGAAGAAAACCCTAAATTTGGTTGGGATCCGAATTTATGGAAGTGAGTTAGATTTTGGTGATCTAAATCAGTAAGTTTCGTCCTTTCTTTGATGAAGTTGAATAATGTGTGATTAGATGATCATTATGTGTTCTTGTTGTCATATAATATTAGGTTTTGAAGGATTATCAAATTCTATAGATTGTTGTAGAATATTGATTGGGTTAGACGGTACAATTGGGTGATTTTCTTTATCAGGTTAGGATTTCGGGAGTTATAGTACATTAGGAATTATTTATATCGTGTTTTTATTTATTAAATATATAAATGTATGTTGTTGACATGAATTTTGGAGATTTGGATTTGTTGTTGAATTATTAATATTGATTGAAGTATTGTGGAGATTCGGGAGATTTGGTTGTGGTTGAGTGTTGTCGATGAAGGATTTTTAGGAGATACAGATTGGAATTTCCTGAAACTGAGAAAGGTACGACCAATCTTTGCTTGCTGTTTTTGCCTATAAGTTTAGTATTGATTGAATGCTTGTAGGAATAGAATTTCTTAATAAACTTAATCGTTATATGGGTTAATAGTTGTATAATTGATTGTGCTTGGCTTTGACCAGTAAAGACCTAGCAGACAGTGATACTAATGAGGTACCCTGATGATCTTGGTGTGAGGTTGTCCTTAGTAGACTTGTGCCTTGATATGATTTCGGTAGAATTAGGTGTTCTGGATTCGGGGTGTTTGGGGAGTACCCGCTCATCCATATATGTATATGATTATTATTTTTAAAAAGTTGTTTGATTTTTAATGGAGTCTAAGTAACTCCGAGTTCAGGATTAGTGTATGCCTAATACTGGACTGTGTTGTTGTGTTGGCTTAAGAAAGATAATAATATGATTGTTTGCATTAGTTTAAGTTACATGACTTGTATGCCTTTTGCATGTGCATATGCATTTATTTTTGGATTGGATTTATCGTACTGGGTGTCGCCGCTCATTCTTTTAAATTTCAGGTACAGGTGAAGAAGATATAGCGTATGATTTATCCGGTTATGAATTATTCTTTGATAGTGGGGATGGCGATAGTGGACCCGACTACCCAGCCGAGAGTTAGGCTTCATATACCAGGTTTCTAAGAGAAGACATGTTTCGATCATTTAATATTGTAGTTGGATTCATTGTTGGTTTTAAATGAAGAGATTTTAATATAAACAGTTTTTAGTTTATGTTGAATTTGTTGACTATGATGTCAACTTGAATTTTATGCTTGAACTAGGAGTTTATGTTTTATGAAGTATGAGTTTTTAGTTTTAATAGGTTTGGTATCCTATGAGTGTGTAAACCCCGTATTCTAGTAGCTAGGAAACCCCGGGAATTGGAAGCGGAACCCTAATCCGATCAGGTTGAGTCTAGTGAGTGAAGCCTAGGAACCCTAAATCCGGCTTTCCTTCGGTTTCATAGTAAAATAAATATCACAAAGTAAATGAATTTAAATTATTGTTCCAAAGTACATTTCAAACCTTTGAAAGTTTTAAATTCGGGAATTTTTCAATTCCGGGCCTTCCCGAGCCCAATTTCGGAAAAGCGTGCCCCGGGCCACGGATTCAGAAAAATGTTCCGGAATATTCATTAGAACCGTAATTTTATAAGGATTCCAAAAATATCAATTTTATAATTTTCCGGGCTATAAAGATTACAGTTATAGCTTTTCCCATGTTTTCGGAACAACCGGTAAAGTAGATGTCTTGTCTACTATTCACAAGTACAACCTACACTACACACTACCCATACCCTATTCTTACATCCTTACAACTACTCATTTCAATTTTCTTTTCCAAGAAAATTTGTCTTTCAAATAATTATTATATTTATTACAATTTCATTTACTAAATTACAAATATCAAATTTTTAAACACACACACACACCCACATGCATGATGGCCGACGCCCCTCCCTCAATTTCCCCTCTCATTTAATTATTTTTACTCCATTTAATAAAGCTAAACCCTAAATTACTTGATATATATACTAAATGTTCTCTCTCTCTCTTCATTTCTTTCATTTTAACTTTTGAAAAAGGATCAAAACCCTCTCTTCTCCCTCCTCTCATTGGTGAGCACTCCCCTCCCCCATTCCCTTGCAATTTCAACTTTGTTTCTTCTCCATTTCCAACTCAAGACTCCTTGGTATGTTGATTCAAGTCTTGTTCTTCCTAGTTCTTGTAATGGCAAGACCATATCTTGTGTGTTTCCTCATTAAATCCCAATGAGCTAATGCTAGGGATATGGAAACACATGAACAAGAATGTCAAGCCATCACAAGACATGGATCTAATGTTTGGATGTGTTTTTGTTAAGATCTCATCTTGTTCATGCATGTAAAGTAGTGATCTTGCACATATATTGTTGTTCATGCCATGAGATCCATGCTTTATATATCATATGTAGTAGATCTAAGGTTTAGACATTCACAACTTCATGTACATGCATGATCATAGGTTCATTTTGCTTTATATGCCTTGATGATCATAAGAATGAAGTCTTGTTCATGTATAGAGATGATAGATAGTAGATCTTCACATATAGAAGGCAAGAACATTGAAAAAGGAAGGACTTTGTCAAATATGAAAAGTTGAAAATTCGGATGAAATGGAACCCTACATTAAAGACCCCCAAAATCAACTTTAAACTCATATTTCACAAGAAAAATGAAGGGTATGTATAATAGGAATATTGAAGGAATGATTTTTATAAGCTTGGATGAGTTTAGGCATCATAAGAATATAAAACAAGTAGTGGAGTTAAGAGGAAAGATATTGGTATGTTGATCAATGGTTAAAATTCGTAACTTAGGTTCATGCCCACAAGAACACTTAGTATTTAGGTCTAAATTGGATATTTTATAAGCTAAATGAAGTCCTTAGACAATATATATATTGGAGCTTCACTTTTTAATATTAGACAAGATTTTCCTTAAGAAAAATGCAAGAAAATGAAATTTGGAAAATTCGGATTTTTACAAGTAGCTTATTTAAAAACATGTTTACCAAATGAAAAATGTGAATTTTTATGCATGAATGGAGGCCATGACTATTATAGACTTTGGGAACTTATTTTTAGATAGAAAACGTGGACTACAAGACTAAAAGCCAAAGAAACCCTAAGGAGTATAATGTGGAAAAATAGTCTACTAGAAATAACCTTTGAAAGATTTTCTAACACTTAGGAGTTCATAAGGGTTTATTACCACAAAAATTATCATGACCATGCACATATTGAGTTCATTACATGGCATACACATTAGTAGTTCATTCCTATATCATTCATGCATGAATCACCAACTAGGAACATTTCTTATCAAAAGCAAAGCACATTTTCGAAATTGGATCAATTGCGGAACAGAACTGATCCCACTGTTCCGTGACCTTACTATTTTCAAAACTTGAAAATAATATTGAAATAGATAGATCTTTCGAAGTAGATAGATCGATATAAAATTTGCGAAATTCCGAGTTAAAATGACCAAGTTATGGCCGTTTTAAGTCGGAACTTCCGCAAATAGCGAGAAATCCGAATTCAACTAGTCTAGATGTATAGTTTGATTTAGTTACATGATAGAATCTCATTAGGATTATTCTTGCTTGGTAGGTGATCCCAGCAGGACGACACTCTACCTCCCGACTATATTATTAAGAAGTTGGCGTCCAATGGCCGAGTGAGTTTACTTCCACTCTCAATTAATGATTGTGATTGTAATGTAGTGGCACTAGTGGTAGGCAAAGATAAAAGAAATTGTATATGCATGATGGGGTATATGGGAATTGTTTATGTTGTTATTGTTGATATGTGCAATGGAGCTTAAGGATATCGAAACCGGGTGTTAAGATATTGACTGTTTTACTAGTATCTTATGATGAATGTCTGCGAAACTTGTTGGTCACTTAAAAGAATTGAATTAATGAATATTCGACTCCAACTGTAAATTGAATTCATTCATGTCACGATGGGGTTGGAGCATTCGCATTTGTTGGTTAATCGTGATCCATAAAACGAATTGTTGGTTAATCGTGATCCATAAAACGAAATTGTTGGTTAATCGTGATCCATAAAACGAAGTTTTTAGTTGACCGTGAGCTTAAACGGCGTCGTACCGCAGGATTCGTTAATCTGCTAACCCGGGATGGAGGGCGTAAGTCCATCCACATATGATTTCCGGTTGGTCATATGTTTGAATTCATTTGTTTGATGCATACACTTGCCTGAATAATTACTTGTTTGACTGAATTATGTTTAATTGCGTTATGGAAGTATTGCTCACTAAGCTAGTTAGCTTACGCCCCCATAGTTTCTATCTTTTGCAGCAAGATTTTATATGGCTTAGGCCGAGACAAGCCACAGCGCAGGTACTGGAGATAGGAGTTTCCCATAGAAGTTTAATCCATTCCTTTTTGTATAGACTTCCATTGGAAACTGAAGACTCTGGATGACTGTAATAGACTGTTATTCTTTTGCGGGGGAATGCCCCTTAGATCCTGTAAACTTTAAAACTATGCGTTTTGATTTATTATCTATGGCTAATGAATGCCTCGTTAAACTGTTTAACTCCATTTGCTGAAGTATTCTATTGTCGTAAAGGAACGCTTTACATCTACTTAAGACTTCCGAAGGCCCCGGGTAGGGAACTTGAGAGTCTTACTTAGTATGTGGCGGGCTGTTACGTTTAGAATACCCTACGGGGCGTGACAGAGTGTTTACAGGTGATGATTGTATTATTGTGGATAATAGAGTCTTTGTGTATCATATATTAAGAGGGGATACGTGGCGGGTTGTAATGCCTTATTTTAGGGCGTTAAAATATTTAAAGCACTTAAGCCCATAAGTGCTAGCACCACTAGTATTAGGTTTATTAACACGACCATAAGTATTGTGGTCTGGACCTCCACTTCCAACACAGTTCACCTCATCGCTATTACTACCAGTAGTTATACCACTACCAGAATACCCATTACTAGGTCGCCTTTGCTACTTTTCAAGTATCAACACCCATTGGTGCACAGTGGAGACACTAATAGGATTAAACAAATTTACCATATCCTGAATTTGCAATCTCAGACCACCAATATATCTAGCCACTAATTGGTCTTTAGTCTCATGAATCTCATCCTTAGCAACCAATTGATAGAATTCAGATGCATCTTTAGCCATTGACCTATTAACTTGTTTTAGGTTTTGCAGCCTCCGATACATGATTCGCTGGAAATTGTAAGGCAAGAATTTTAATCTCATGTGCTTCTTCATCTTTTCCGATGAAACGATTTTTGATTTGCCCAATCTAAGTCGGGTCAGTTTCGTTTGGTGCTACGATGTTGTGGCTCTATCACGAAGACAAGTTCCACCAATTGCACTCATATGTCTTCAGCGACATTCATAAAATCAAGAATCTTATCTATCGTAGCTAACTAATCTAAAAATTCCTTTGGTTGTAGACTTCCATGGAATTCAGGGATTTCGGTTCTCATACCAATTTCCCATCGTCTCCGATCCTCTTCCACATCATGAACCCCACCATGCTCGCATGGTAATTTTGCATACAACTCTCCTTCACCCATTGAAGGCAAATTGTCCCCTACCTTATCTACTTCTGGTATTAGATTAGGGTTTCTTTCATGCCTGGGGTTACCATTATCCTGATGTCCCATCATCGCAGCCATCCTGTTAGTGAGTTGATCCAACATCCTACTAAATCGGTTCCATTGCACCCATCCATTTGTTGATGATCTGTTTAATCCATCAATCTAGGTCATCATGACCGTAAGTTTCATCCACTATAGCATAATGCTGATTACCTTATCGTTTGGGAGGCATCTTCTCCAAGAGCGAACATGGCTTTGATACCAAATTGACACGGCATACAAGCAAATGGAATTATCACAAACCGTTGAATCTCGCATGATTTTTGGTTTGAGATCTTCAACACCTGTTGATTCAAAGCAAGACAACTCTTGGAAATTTCATTAAAAATGTCAAAAACTATTTGTTTTGCCTTACGGCTTACACATATAAAGGAAGCAAAGAAAAGAGAAAATTTAAAAAATGTGAACAAATATGCTGACTTCAAAGCTGGCAACCTAAAGCTCTAAGC
Source organism: Combretum micranthum (assembly GCA_024138025.1). NCBI lineage: Eukaryota > Viridiplantae > Streptophyta > Magnoliopsida > Myrtales > Combretaceae > Combretum > Combretum micranthum. The sequence goes on from JAMXBD010000702.1 coordinate 276,815, forward strand.
TAACAACTTGCATTACAAAAGTTGGTGGCCTTTAAATCTTTGAATCTATGAATGTTGAAAGTCGGTGGTGTAAATCCTACGTCGGCGGCATATACCTTCAAAGCCAGCTACGTACAGTAGTAGTAGCTAGTAGTCAGTGTCATATTTCGACACTTGTTCTTCCTCTTCAGCTTATGCCATTTGGGCTATTTTTTCTACTGCATCAGATCATTACAATATTGACTTCATTAAAAAAAAAGAAGAAATGAATATATTAGAGTAAAAATAAAAAATTTATAATACTCCTTATCTTTATTTTTAAAAAATGATATTTGCCTAGATAATATTTTCAAAACAGGAATATTATGACAAAATATTAAAAATAAGCTATTCATTGGAAAATGTGTATGGAGACATGATTGATATTTATTATTTTGCATAATAGCTATTCCTTATCAAATGTTATTACCCTCAACTAAACACAATGATATTAGTATTATGTAGAACAAGAGGAGAACAAATAATTATTTCATTCTAGTGAACAGACTATAGGCTTCTTTTATGTATGTATCAACTGATATGGTTTACTAATAAAAATTATGTTTACTTGGGGCCCCCAAAAAAAAAAAAAAACAAAGAACCAACAACATTGTTGAATATTTGTTTGGTTCCAATTACCAAACTTCTTACTAAGGATAAGTGGGTTACCTTATTGTACAAGGTACTCACCCGGACCCTACTTGATCGGCTAGGGTCTTGATGGGTACTAAGGGCCATGGGATTGGGTATGGTATAAATTTTTCGGAACTTGCTTTCATAGAAGAGAGTACGAGTATGAGGTCTACATACCCTATATCTACCTTGGAACCTGAATTATATTGTAAAAAGTACAAATTCTAAAGTATCACATATCTATCTTGTTAAATATTACACAATAATATTAACATATAATGAATAATAATATTCCATATTTTATTTTACAATCACTCATATTCAAGATTATATTATTTGTGGATTACATTGTAGAAGGTTTTATTATAGAATGATTTATACTATTTTATTTTAGAATAACTTATTATTTTTATTTTAGAAGAATTATGATTGTATGTACATACTTGAACTCCCAAATTATATAGGGATATTATTTATATTATAACAACAATTGATATATAGAAGTAGCTTCAAAGTATTTAATTTTTAAATTTGGTGGAAGTATATAATTTTGTTTAATATCACGTAAATAGGTTCTACAAGTATTTGTTGCAAGTTTCAACTTTCATGAATGATTAGATTCTATATATTGTAGAACTTATGATATTAACAAATAATTTATAATTTTTTTCTACATATTGTTTATATTGTGTAACGCCTTAAACTAAGGCATTACAACCCGCCACGTGTCCCTCTCTTAAAAGAGACATGCAAAGGCTCTAAATCTCAATATCACAAAATATAAACATATAAAAATCTCCATGAACCCACGTTTAGGGTACTCTAGAAGGAACAAAACCTGTGAAACCTGTAATTTATAACTTTCTAATATCTCCTATAATATAAACTAAATCCGAGTTGGCAAAACCAAAGCCAACAATAATCCAGAAAAGATCTAACTTCCAACTTAAAATCATATAATCCTGTTTAATAAACTATTACATAAAAACCAAACTTCAAATCCTCAAAAAGATAAATAATCAAAATATTTTTTTTTAAATCTTCAAAAACTCAAGAAGTCCTTTTTCATATGTCTTGTATAACATCCTATTCCTTTGCAGGGTTGTCAGGTCTACTATCGCCATCCCCATGATGAAAATACGAGTCATAACCAGAAAAGTTTTAAAAATATCTCCATCACTTGTACCTAAAAAAGAAAGGAATGAGCGAAAACGCCCAGTACGTCAGTCCACAAACAATATGTAAATGCACAAACAACATGTATATATACATGCAACTAACTAAATGCAAACAACAGGATTATTATCTTCATTAAACCTGTAAAACAACACAATTCAGAATCATAGATCTCTGATCCTAAACTTAGAGTTACTCAGACTTCTGAAAAGCAACCAAATAAAAAAAAAAATTAAACAATTGAATACATATATTGGTGAATGGGTACTCCCCAAACACCCGCGGCTATGCTGCCAATAAACTTATATCTACCGGAATCATCTACAAGTGCAACTTCACTAGGGACAACGACATACAAGGATCATTAGGGTGCCTCACCAGTATCACTGTCTACCAGGTTTTTACTGATAAAAGCTAATGACATCCAGAAAAACAAATTAAGCCAAATAGAATTAAGTTCATTTATATATCTGTTCCTACAAGTAATAATCAGAAAACTAAACCTATAAGCAAATACAACAAACAAGGAAAGGTTGTACCTTTTCCAATTCCAGGAAAAATCTCTCAAAATCCACAAATTCTTAAAAACAACAAGAAATCTCCCAATCTCCCGAATATAGCATATAACAAGAACAATATATAAATCATCACATCAAAACCCTAATTATCCAATTCTCCAAAATCATCCAAAACCTTAACCTCTCAAGAAATCACAACTGCAGAATCTCTTCGATCAATTTCCCAGAAAACCCAAATCTCCAGAAAACCATAATTTCATAAATCAACAAATACAAACAAATCCATCATTCTAATTCAATATTTTAATGAATCTATGATTTAGAGGATGAAAACTTACTTTGATTTGACTCTAAATCCGAAAAATCACCAAAGACCGCAAATAAACCGTAACCTTAGAACATCACCAATCATGAACGAACAAAACCCTAAATTAGAAATCATTTCGATGAAATCTACATATGTAATTAAGGGATTTAATTACCTTGAATGGATCTCAAATTCCTAATCATTCTCCTCAAGATTCAGATCCGATCTTTAACGATTTCTCTCACAATCCTCTTCAAAAACACAAGAAATCTATTATTACGATGTTGATTACATGTTAAATCGTATAGATCTCGTATAGATCTACATACCCAGATTGAAGACCTTGATTCTCCTTTGATTTCTCACACCAAACACTTAAGAAAGCAAGCCCTAGGTCGCTTTAGAGAAGAAGAACTCGGAGGAAAACAAGACAAACCCTAATTCTCATCATAAAGTGCATATATATAGAAAAACAGATTTAGGCTGCCAAGTGGGCCGATAGCCTAAGCGCCATCTTGGGCCCATTTTCTATAAATTCATCCTGTCTCGTTTGTGTGACTATCATATGTCCAAAATTTACCTGTTCAAAGACCAAATTACCCTTTTAACAACATTTAAATTTCACTTCTACCCTTTATTATAACTTATTTATTTGTATATTACATATTAAATGTATGAAAATAAGATAGTGTGATATATTATACGAAAACACATTAAGGACAATAAACTTGATGTTTTAAAAAGAAAGGAAAAAAAATATAGAGATTTCGTTTAAAAAAAATTACAGATTCCATAGGCTATCTTGTACCCTATAGCTTTTTATATAGGATTGCAAACGAGCCGAGCCGAGTCGAGCTGAGCTTTTAGAGGCACGGGCTTAGCTTGTTTAAAATTTATTAAGCTCAAGCCTGAGTCGAGCTTTTTATCAAGCCTGAAAATGAGGCTCGAGCTTAGCTCATTTAACTAAACGAGTTTTAGTTTGAGCTTGAAATTGGCTCCTTTTTGAAACAAGCTTAAGCTGAGCTAAATTTTTTATCGAGCTTTTATCAGGCATGGAATTTAAGTTTAAGCTCGAGTTGCTTCAATAGCCCATTTTCCATTTTTTGAACCTAAAATATAATATATATATATATGTGTTATTATAAATAAATATACATAATTATTAAATAAAAATTAGTTTATATTGTTTTAATTATGTAGTTATATATAATATAACAACCATAAAAAATTCATAAATTTGCTAACGAGCTTATTAGGAAGCTAATGAACTTAGTTGCGAGCTTGTTCATGAGCTGGCTTACAAGCCTAAATCAAAGCTCAAGCTCGACTCATTTACTAATCGAGCTTTAGTTAAGCTAAGCTGAGCTTGAAGTGAGCTGAGCTGAACCGAGCCGAGCCGAGCCGAGCCTGAAGCAAGCCGAGCTCAAGTAATTCACAAGTAGATCGACTCATTTGCAATCTTAGTTTTATAGGGTACAAGATACAAGGTTGCTATAAGAAGTCACATGGTAGTTTTCGAGTATGAAATTCAATATGTTGTACCTTACAAGATAAGGTGTGGGTAGTGTTGGGTTTTTATCATGGATTTTGCAGCGGAAATTTCAAAAGAATAAAAAAAAAAAAATAGAAACCCTAATTCCAGTATCCATGTGTTTTTTATTAGATACAAAAACGAAAAATAGAAATTTGAATTTTATACCTTATGGGAATTCAAACTCGTTGGTGAGGCGGATCTGTAGACGTTGCAATGTCACGAACGTCCTCTATGGTATCCACATGTGAATGAATATGATTCGGATCCTCCCTCTTGCGTGCTAGCGCAATCTAGAATGATTCTAGATCAGGTTTAGAATGGGAATCTAAGAGATATGATTTCTCTTTCTGTCACGCCCCAATGGGTACCCTAAACGTGGCAGTCTGCCACGCTCAATATTAAAGCTTAAGTATGACAACCTTAGCCATTTCCAAAAGCTTTTATATTAAGTGTAAGGCGTCCTTTCACAACTTTAGAGGACCATATATGGAATTATGAAGCTTAAGGAGATATAAAAACATATTAAGAGAAGATGATTCATAATAAACATTTATTCATATCAATGATTTTACAAACTTAGGAACTTTTTCCCTAGATCACTAATCTATTACATGGATATTTGTACATCAATACTAATACTACACTTTATCTAAATTTCTATTACCTAAAGAGAAATTACCTGCCCGCAGGGTCCATGTGGCCTTAACCATAAGTAGAGAAACTGCAAAAGATATCTATCGGGGTATAAACTAATAGGCTTAGTGAGAACTATTCCCATAAATAACTTCTTGTAACAAGATTTCAAACAAGTCGATTAAACACACAAAGGTAATGCAACAAACACGTGGGCAAACAAGTATATAGTTTTCCGAGAACTATATGTTGAATGGATTTATGCCCTCCATTCGAGGTTTGGTGATACTTATCCTCAAAACAAGTAGTTTTAATTTAAAAAGTTTTATGCTCGCGAGCAATCATTGCCAAGCATTCCGAATCTACTTGATTTGACCTTGCTTTCGGATCTTCCGCCAAGCATTTCCCTTAAGCCGCCAAGTAATCGCTTTCGAATCTCCCGCCAAGTGTTGCTTTCGATATGAGCTTACTATCCTTCTCACCCAAGGATAATAACCCAAATGCAATGTGACTCAGTTCATGGTATGCATGAATTCATTTATTTATAAAGTCATAGCATAATTATTTTTGAATTTAAGGCGATCAAGGAATTTCATACAAATCAAATGTTATACTAAAACAAACATTTATAACAATTCCGGCTTCGGTATTCTTAAAATTCTTTCAAAGAATTATTTTACATACATATTGATTTATCTTTTCCTAATTCTAATGCAACTAATCTACAAGCACAACAAGCATAGCATTTAATGGAAATAAACTCACGATGCCATGTCGACTATTTCTCTAAGCGGATGAGTCGTTCACACACTCCACTTAATCGTAATAATCCTTGAGGTAAAGGAATCCTTCATCGGGGTCACCTAACCGAAGAAAATGCCCTCAATGAGTATTCCTTGATGATTTTTTTGAAATTTGACAAAACAATGTCAAAAGAAAGTTAAAGTTCGTATAAAGGAATATTCCAATTTAAAATGGCCATAACTTGGTCATTTTAACTCGGAATCGCGCATATAATATACCGATTTCTACCTACTCGAAAAGATATACCCATTTCCAAAATTATTTTCATCAAACAAAGCCATATAGGCTCCGAAACAGTGGCGACAAAATTCACCACGGATTTTCTAACTAAAAACAACCTTGGTTCAAGAAATCAAAATTTGTTGGATAAATACTTAGTTATCTATATAGTTGAAAAATTCTCTTTTTATGACTACTTAGCTCATATTCATTCATGCTCAAATGTTTTGTTGTTCATTTATTTTACTTAAGTAAAACCATGTTGGTTTTGGAGTTGTTTAGGAAAATAAGGATTTCATGTTTGTACACTTCTTGAAATAGCTATTTTGTTTCTTTTTATTTTACAAAAAGTTTCATATTGGCTTATGCATATATATCCATGTAACGTTTTGAAAATAAATTTTTTTCTTCCTTCTAAGTTTTCTACACTAATATTATTTAGAGTTTTTAGAAAATACCCTATTATCCCTATTCAATTTTCTTGTACAAATTCCTTTGTCTATTTGTTTGGAAAAATCTTTATTTGAAAATTCCTCATTCTTTCCTCATATCTTATGTTTTTCATAGAATCATCCATGCATGAAAATTTGTTTTCTTTTATAAAAACAATGTGGAATAATATGTAACTTAAAAACTTTTTATAGTAAAAGTGGTTTCTAAAATCTTATTGGTTTCTTCTTGTAACTTGAAAAGAAATAATTTTATTTTTGTTTTCAAACCATAGATTTTCTTCTTTACATAAACTTATTTCTAAGTGTCAAAAATCTCTTTTTGTCAATTTATTTTTAGAACTTGAAACTTTGGACAACAATTTAAATGAACATGAACTATGAGAAAATGATAGCAAGTAAAATAACATAAGTAATAAGGTCAAGTATTGGAGTCTTAGCTTTTTCAAGGCTCTCGAGACTAAAAAGTAGACTAGTCCCAAAATAAAATAAAATAAAATGAAGGAAAGAAAACTTGTTTGGACTTGATGAGGACAAGTCTAAGACTAGAGATTAGTCTTAAAATAACAAGGAATAAGTAAATAAATTATAAGGAATTAATAAATAAATTGCAAAGGAAAGTAAATAAATTGCATTGCATAAAAGTAAATAAATTGCAAGTGAGTTTATATGCTCTAAAGAATATGTATATATATATACGTAGATAATAATATTTAGATATAGAAGCAATAATATGAACAAAAATAATAACATGAACTTAAATAAATTTTCATGAACAAGAACAATACATGAACATAATGTAGCTTCCATAACTTGTAGTCTTTGGAAACTCACACTATGGTCATGTAAAGTTACATGACATGAAGAAGAAGAAAATAATAAAAGGTGGTTACCTAATGGAGACTTTGGTATGGTTATGTGGTTATGGGTTTTAGTTGTTGGTAGAAGTTGTTGTGGAAATATTTTGAGAGAGTTTTGAGATGGTATTTTAAGAGAGTTTTAAAGAGAAATTGAGTGAGTTTTGGTAAGAAATTTATGGATAGTGAATGTGTGAAAGAAGTAAAAAAGGAGGGGGGTATTTATAGGAAAATGGATGGGTTTTTTGTGTGACTAAAATAAATAAAAATTGAAACAAAATTGAGGGTGATAGAGAGAGGAGGGGGGGAGGGGCACCGGCCATCTTGAATGGGGGAGGGGAGTGATTTGTTTTTTTGACTTTTTGGAAAATAAAAGATGTAATATGTAAGGTAGATGTGAAATAAACTTATGGGAAAGGTAAAAAGTGAGGATTATAGATTATGTAGTGTGTAAGAATAGGTGTAAGAAATAGTAGAGATAAAAGAATAGTGTAGAATAGTAAGGAATAGTGTAATGTAAAGTAGATATGACTAATAAAGTACCGGTAGTAAGAAAATACGCCTATAATAGCTATATATGTTATTTTTACTTACCAAAAAATTACGAAACTGATATTTTTAGAAAATTTATATTTTTACGAGTCTAATGGTGTATTTGGAATATTTGTACTATTCCGGGCTCCCGGACACGTTTTTCGAGAACTGTGTCCAATCGGGTTCAAAAGACACCCGAAATTCGCGAAACTGATATTTTTATATAACCTATAGCTATTACGAACTATTCTAGCTAATTATCCTAACTTAGTTTTCCAGGACCAAAGAAAACGGCAATGCCGGACTTAATCGGTTACAGTAAACTAGGTTTTTGTTGACCTTTAGGGTTCCGTTTGGCTTCCAGTTTAGGGTCTTATGCTAAATCGATTCCAAAAATTTGGGGGTTTACACACACACTCTCTCTCTCTCTCTACTCTCTCTAGGGTTTCTAATGTTGACAACACATATCATTAACCCTAAAAGAGACCTCTTATGTTTTATTTATACTAAAGTTAATTATTCATGTGAATAATAACTTTAGTCCCCTAATCTTATTAGAGATAAAATAAATTATAAAATAATTTACGAAATAAATTATTAAATAATTTACAAACATAAGAATGCTTAATCCGATTAGGGAATAATAAATTATTGTTCTTAACAAATTATAAAATGAAAATATCCAATATTTGGCCTTGGGCAGAAACACTAACAATCTCCCACTTGCACTTGGCCAAATAATTTTTATTAATCTTAACAAATTAAGATTAATAAATGACTTTATAATTCCCATCAGACTTATTTAAATCAAGTCCATGGTCCGTTGAGTTCATTCTTTTGTGTGTGACCTTGTAGGTTCACTTAATGTTGGTAGTAGATCAAAAACACTTTTGACCTAGAAGACATAAGCAGTCTCTAGCAAAACATTATGCCTACCCAAATTAAGTGAAGATCGGTGATCCGATTTTACTTTATATATAGTTAATTATTTAATCCTTTTATCACGTGATATCTTATGATTAAACATAAGGTGTGGATCAATACACACTTATATTGTTTAATCATCTATTTCTTGAATCCAGAGTTTGACTGACTTAAACATATAACATTGATAACTCCTTATGAATTCATTTAAGCACGACCGTGCATATCTCAGTCTTACTCAACAAGGGGCCCAAAAGTTCTCTCTTAATTTAATGAGAGGGACAAATTCCCTCATGAACACTCACATTCCTCCACATAACTTATTCCATATCCAATGACAGTCTTATAATCACCTGATTAAAGGTGATGAAGAACTAAATTAAAACATAGAGCTTGTTATATAGGAATCTATGGTGTCATCGGGTCAAAGGACTTAAATAATTACTGTAATGAGAAATACTTATTATTTTTTATCCATATAGTGCTCTCATAATTGATCATTCTAATACAATGTACTATTACATGTATCTATGTGCTGAAATGATATCTTATATCCATGGTCAGTAAAACATGACCATCATCTAGCCTACATACTAATCTTATTTCATTATTATTCCATGTAATAAACGATTAGGGATAATTTAGAATAAAGTTATTTTTCTCCTTTATGGTTTTACTATTAAAGTTACATACTTTAATCACATAAGAAACAACAAATTTACTCATGGAATTATTTTTATCAAGGTAAAAATGCCAATAATAAACCTTGAAAAATAGAATGGCTTATAATATAAAGATAATAAATATCCAAATGACATAAAATCCATATGGCCTACAGCATATCACTAGCAATCTCTCACTTGCATTAGGTCTACTCAATCATAAGTCTAATGCCCAGTGCTCTAGTATGACCATCATGTTTAGACTGGGGAAGAGGCTTAGTCAATGGATCTGCAACATTTTCATTTGTAGGTACTCTGCATATCTTAACATCTCTTCTTTCAATGATTTCTCGAATGAGATGGCAACGCTTGAGTATGTGTTTGGATTGCTGGTGTGATCTTGGTTCCTTAGCCGGTGCAATGGCCCCATTATTGTCACAATAAAGGTTCATTAGATCTGCAATGCTAGGAACAACTCGCAATGCACTAATGAACTTATTGATCCAAACTGCTTCCTTAGTTGCATCCGATGCTGCTACGTACTCAGCTTCTGTAGTAGAATTTGCAATTGTGTCCTGTTTGGAACTCTTCCAGCTTACAACACCTCCATTCAAACAAAACACATAACTAGATTGTGATCGAAAATCATCTGAATCAGATTGGAAACTGGCATATGTGTAACCATTTACTACAAGATCACCTTCTTGTCTTCCATATGTAAAAAACAGATCCTTAGTTCTTCTCAAGTACTTTAGAATGTTTTTTACTGCTATCCAGTGACTTTCTCCTGGATCTGATTGGTATCTACTTGTGATGCTTAAAGCATAAGCGACATCTAGTCGAGTGCATAACATGGCATACATGATGGAAGCAATAGCTGAGGCGTATGGAATCCTACTCATGCGTTCCCGTTCTTCCTTTGAAGTGGGACATTGAGTCTTACTCAATTTAATTCCATGTAGCATTGGCAAAAATCCTCTCTTGGCATTCTCCATACTAAACCTTTTTAGTACCTTGTCAATGTATGTACTCTGACTAGGCTAATAATCATTCTAGATCTATCTCTATAGATCTTGATGCCTAGAATATAGGCCGCCTCACCTAAGTCCTTCATTGAGAAACAATTTCCTAACCATGTTTTGACTTTCTCTAATGTAGGAATATCATTTCCAATAAGCAATATGTCGTCTACAAAAGCACCAAGAAAATTACTACGCTCCCACTAACTCTCTTGTAAACACAAGGTTCATCTTCATTCTTGATGAAATCAAACTCCTTGATTGCTTCATCAAAACGAAGATTCCAACTTCGATGCTTGCTTCAATCCATAAATGGACCTTTGAAGCTTACATACCTTATGTGAATTCCTTGGATTAACAAAACCCTCGGGTTGTGTCATGTACACATCTTCAATGAGGTTTCCATTCAGAAAGGATGTCTTGACATCCATTTGCCATATTTCGTAGTCATAATACATAGCTATGGCAAGAAGAATTCTCACATACTTAAGCATAACTACAGGTGAAAAGGTTTCATCATAGTTTATACCATGAGTTTGTTTAAAACCTTTTGCAATTAGTCGTGCTTTGTAGGCATGCACATTGCCATCCATGTCAGTTTTCTTCTTAAAAACCCATTTACACCCAATAGTTTTTACACCATCGGGTGGATCAATCAAAGTCCATACTTGATTGTCATACATGGATTGCATTTCGGATTTCATCGCTAATAACCATTTCTTAGAGTCAAGGCCCATCGTTGCTTTCTGGTATGACGTGGGCTTATCTTAATCTATGAGCATCACACCACGATTGTCAATAACGAGAAATCCATATCTCTCAGGCTCGTGACGAATCCTACTAGTCCTACGTGGGCCTTTAGTTAGTGGTTTAGGCTCAGCAACTAATTGCGAGTTTGATTGAACATCCATCATGGGTTCGGTGCTAGTTTGTGGTTCTCGAACTTCTTCGAGTTGAATTGTACTCCCACTAATTCCTTTAGAGACAAATTCTCTTTCTAGAAAATGACCATTACGAGCAATAAACACTTTGTTCTCAGATTGGTTGTAGAAGTAGTATCCTTTTGTCTCTTTCGGATATCCCACATATAAGCATTTGTCAAATTTAGCTGCTAGCTTATCGGACACTTTTCGTTTAACATAAGCATCAAAGCCCCATATCTTTAGAAAAGACAAACTGGGACGCTTCCCTTTCCATAACTCGTACGGTATCCTTTCAACCAATTTTGATGGAACCCTGTTCAATATGAATGCAACAATTTCTAAAGCATATCCCTAAAAAGATATTGGAAGATTTGTTTGACTCATCATTGATCGAACCATATCTAATAAAGTTCGATTTCTCTTTTTAGAAACACCATTCCATTGTGGTGTTCCTGGAGGAGTCAATTGTGAGATTATCCCACAATCCTTAAGATGATAAGAAAAATCTTGGCTTAAATATTCAGCTGATTGAAGCGTTTTTATACTTTTGCCAAGTTGGTTTTGTACTTCATTTTTGAATATTTTGAATTTTCCAAAAGATTTGGATTTATGTGTCATTAGGTATACATATCCATACCTACTGAAGTCATCTATAAAAGTAATGAAGTACAAGTAACCTCCTCTAGCAGGTGAACTTAATGGTCCACATACATCGGTATGTATTAGACTCGATAAGTCATTAGCTCTCTTACTTTGTCCTGTGAAAGGAGCCTTTGTCATCTTTTCCATTAAACAAGATTCACATGATTCAAAATCAAATGAATCTAAAAGCCTATCTTGATGAAGCTTTGATATGCATTTCTCATTAATGTGGCCTAAACGACAATGCCAGAAGTAAGTTGGATTCAAATTATTAGATTTGAACCTTTTCGTATTAATGTTATAGATGGACTTATAATCACGTTCATCAAAGTTTAGAACATAGAGACCATTCATCAAATGGGCAATACCATAAATGATGTCTCCATGATAGACTGAGATTGTATTATTCTCAATAATAAATCTAAAACCATCCTTATCCAAACATGATACTGAAATAATGTTGCTGCTCATAGCAGACACATAATAAAAATTATTTAAAATCAAAATAAGTCCAGAAGGCAAAGTTAATTCAAAATTTCCCACAGCTAATGCAGCAACTCTTGCTCCATTTGCCACGTGTAGGTCCACTTCGCCTTTGGCCAACTTTCTACTTTGCTTTGGACCCTGCACATTTACACAAATGTGAGACCCACATCCAGTATCTAATACCCATGATGTAGAAGTAGATAGATTGACCTGTATGACATAAATACCTGAAGCAGTAGTCTCACTATGCTTCTTCTTTCTCATATCTTCCAAATAGAGCTTGCAGTTCCTCTTCCAATGACCTGGTTCATTACAGAAGAAGCAAACCCCTTCCTTGGGTGGCTTATTGCTTTGCTTTGACCTTTTGCTTTACCCTTCCCTCTACCATTGGCACTTCTCTTTTTGTCTTGTCCTTTTTAAACCATCAGAACATTGTTATTTGTGTTAACATTTTGTTCTGCATTCTTAAGCATCCCATGTAGCTCCATGATAGACACATCCAATTTGTGTATGTTGTAGTTTATCACAAATTGGTCATAGCTAGGAGATAAAGAGCCTAGGATCAAATCCATAGCCATCTCCCTAGTAATTGGAGAGCCAAGCTTCTCAAGTCTATCAATATAACTCTTCATTTTGAGTACATATGCACTCACAGAGCTTCTTGGAGCCATTTTACAAGAATTTAGTTCCTTGGTGACTGCAAACCTCTCATGTCTTGCTTGTTCTTGGAACATTTCCTTTAGGTATATAATCATATCGTACGCCTCCATGTCTTCCATTTGCTTATGAAGCTTAAGTTCCATGGTGGCAAGCATAATGCAGGTCACATCCAATGAGTCTTCCTTATGCTTGGTAAAAGCATTTCTTTCAGCTCTTGGAGCATCAAGAGCAGGTTCATCAGGGATTGCCTCATCAATCACCTATAACTTCCTCTCGTGCTTAAGAACAATTCTTAAGTTACGATACCAATCAAGGAAGTTTTTACTATTCAGCTTATCTTTTTCAAGAATTGATCGCAAGGTTGTGTTGTTGGTTGCCATGATCTACATATAGAGGTATGCAAAGTTAATTATCTTTATTTAAGCCATTTTCATAGTCCCACTATTTTATCAAATTAATAACCTTCTAGTATTAATTTGGAAAACCATTCAAAAATAAAGTTTCTTAGTGGGTCAAGATCCATATTTCACTAAACTTTGAGTCAGCTATGGCATGATACCCAAAATTTATTTATTTAAGTAGGAAACCCTTTCCAATTACATCAAATGTAACTCTCGTTATGGGATTGACATAACATGTCCCGGCCTACTAATCCCATCTAATGCCATAGGCCCAAAACCGTTTTGATAGCCTATTTAAATCTAACCATTACGACATGTGGATAGCACCATTATTCACCTTGTGTGACTAGGATAGTTTATTGCACCTGCTTTGGCAGCACTACAATTAGACGATCTAAGTCTTGACAAGTGTCGAACCATGGAAGGCATTTTCATGACTTAATATTATTTGAGGGATTTTAAAAGGTGATATTTTATCTTATTGTCACATGTAATGGATATTAAGTATATGGTTGTAAACATGGTATCACAAACATGTAAACACATCATCATATAAGATATATATAATGCAACTAGAACAAATAAAATAGTGTCATAGCATGGCCCTTAATCTATATTGATCTTCATAAGCTAATATGAAGACCAATAGCAAAATTTTAAGACAAAGATCCATCAACATGGATCTTAGTTGAAAAACTCCTTGTATCTTCATCAAGGCTCTCGCTTCTCCATCAGCGTGGAATAGGAAAGGTCTTCATTACATCTTCATGTCTTCATTACAATGATGAAAAAGATACAAAAATCCTACTACAACTAGTAAAATTAAATTACAATAAATAAAATGACACGCATGTTGTATTTATAAAATTATAACCCATGAAATAAATAAATAAAACCTGCTACTCTGATAAGTTCTTGGGGCCATGCTATGCACCATACATGTAACTTAAGCACTCATAAGAACATATAACATAAAACACTTCAAAAGCACATTAATGTTAAGTGTCATTAATTAGTGCTTATGTAATTAAGTTGAATACTTTGGGGGGTTCAAGAGGGTAGCGCCCCTTGTAGGGGTCAAGGGGGCAGCGCTCCCTGCGGGGTTCAGAGGCAACGCCCCAGATGGTAGTCCCACTGTCTATGAGAATATACTAAGATATGTATATTTTGAGGACGTTTTCCTTAATGTGTTGAATGAATTTTACAAATATAGATTTGTATGTCTCGTATATCGACATGATTCTGGACTGTCTCGAACTTACTATATTCTCAGGGTATATTCATGGTAAGATAATATATATATTTTAAATTCTCAAGGTATATTCATGGTAGGATAATATATATATATATATATTTTTTTAAATTATCTTTTATGAGGACGTTATTTAGTTTCATCATAAACATCTATATGTTCATGGATTACGTTATGTCACACATAACAATTAGGGTTTTTTCTTCAAGAACCCTAATTTTAATTCTACTTTCCCGATTAATCAACCCCACCACAACCAAACCTCTGCCAATCCAATTGACAACATCGTGTGGACAAATAATTCATTTAATCTTTCCGAAGCATAAGATTAACAACCAAAATGAATTACATGTTATTTGAACAGATTTTAATCCGTGTACCACAATAAATTCAATCTGATCGAATTTCAAATAAAAATGATTTCACAGCATCATATGAATACAAATAAAATTCGAATTCTTATGCCAATCATGATACATTCATATATCATACAAATAGAAAACGAATTTAATCATAAACGAAATGGCAATTTATTTTTGCATCACATGCAAATCATAACTTAATTTCGATCTAATAAAAGACATAGGTGGCTCTGATACCACTGTTGGGTTTTTATCATGGATTTTGCAGCGGAAATTTCAAAAGAATAAAAAAAAATAAAAACCATAATTCCAATATCCATGTGTTTTTTATTAGATACAAAAACGAAAAATAGAAGTTTGAATTTTAATACCTTGTGCGAATTCAAACTCATTGGTGAGGTAGATCTGTAGACGTTGCAATGTCACGAACGTCCTCTACGGTGTCCACACGTGAATGAATATGATTCGGATCCTCCCTCTTGCGTGCTAGCATAATCTAGAATGAATTTAGATCAGGTTTAGAATGGGACTCCAAGAGATATGGTTTCTCTCTCTCTCTCTCTCTCTCTCTCTAGGCTTTCTAATGTTGACAACACGTATCATTAACCCTAAAAGAGACCTCTTATGTTCTATTTATACTAAAGTTAATTATTCATGCAAATAATAACTTTAGTCCCTTAATCTTATTAGGGATAAAATAAATTATAAAATAATTTATGGAATAAATTATTAAATAATTTACAAACATAAGAATTCTTAATCCGATTAGGGAATAATAAATTATTGTTCTTAACAAATTATAAAATGAAAATATCCAATATTTGGTCTTGGGCAGAAACACTAATAGGTAGTGCCTCATATCTCACATACCCTGTACTCGCTCACCCCTGCTTCTTATTACTTATTTACTTGGTGGTTATAAAGGATAAATAGAAGAACTTTCCTTAGAAATCAATCTATTACTTTGTTTACTTATAAAAAAGGATTGAACATACTTATTACCAATAATCTTTTGATTCTCTATCTAGAATGAATTAAAAAAGAGCAAATTTCCCCCCTTTTTTTTCATTCTCTAATGCGAATAAAAACTCAAACAATTTAATAGTTTTTTACCCCTAATAAAATTAATTATTGATAAATATAGCATATAAATATAGCACATCAATATGTTATAGATTATATATTATATATACATATAACATAAAGAGTATATATATGTTTTAAGTCATATTATATATATATATAATATAAGTTATGAGTTATATAAATAATTTATGTGTGTGTATGACGTATAAATCAACACATAATTTATATATATATTTATATATGTGTATTATATATCATATATAAAAATTATATATTGATATGTAAAATACATTTGTTATGGATGATATATGTGTGTGTTTATGTGAGTATAGGTGCTGGTACAATGTAGGGATGCAATTGAGCAGGTCATTATAGGGTACCCTAATGCCAGATTTATATACATATTTTATTTTCACTTTTCTTACAAAAATATTAAAGATAAAGATGAAATACCCATAATTTCCATGTCTAGTTAACTAGACATTTTTAGCTAATTAGCATGGAAGTATGAGTAATCATGAACCTTAATTTAAATTTTGGTTTAGAGAATGATTTGAAATGATTTAGTTAGTTTAGTTATGCAAACCATAGAATGTAATTATTTAATTGAAATGGAGATTCTAACACTACTATTGAGGGTGTTGATTCCGCCGATAAAGTTTTGCCCCTGCAAACATAGAGAAACGATCAGTAGTGTACTAAAAGATAATTGGGTGTGACCAATGCGATACTTAAGGTAGTCCATGGGTCTTTTAGAGAGTCTTTTCAAAAAGTATTGATAAGATAAAAAAAAAAAAAACCATTCTCCCAAGGGCTATTTATAGTTCATGAGCATACCAGAATGAGATCCACTGAATTGTTTTTGTTAAGGCAAATCTCCATCTGATAGCCGGCCTAGCACTCGAGGTGAAGGAGTTATTATTGCATAGAGTATGGTTGAGCTAGTGGAAGGCCCCTAATCACCGAGCTCATGGTAAAAAATTACTCAAAGGGAAAGCCTATCATTAAAGGTGATGGAGTTAAGACTTCCGGAGGAGGGGTAGAATAGTTCTCTGAGTATGCATATTGTCACGCCCCAAGGGGTACCCAAAACGTAGCAATTAGCCATATAAAATATTAAAGGTTAGGAATGACTTTCCTTAGTCATGCAAAAGCTTAGATACTATACGCAAGGCGTGCTTTCACAATAATAGGAGATGTTCAGGGGGGACGGGAGGGGTATGTAATTTAAGATATTAATAATATAGCATACAAGAAAATACTAAACATGCCTTTTCATAACTTAAAAATTAATATTCTTACACCATCATAGGGGCATTCCCTTGATAAAATCTCCAAAATATTATTGTATTATCAATGTCTATACTATAGCAAAATAAACCTAATCTAAGGGATTTTAAAGGAAATCTATTCTATGGTCATCGAGTAGAGTTCCTCCAAAAGCTATCTAAAAAGTGTAAGTCTTAATCGAGCAAAAGGGGACCTCAGGTACAAAAATAGATGGACCTGTGATATCAAAAATCTGTTGGCATATAAGCATAACTAGCTTAGTAAGCTAATTCTCTACACAAAACTTACCTATAACCAACAAAATAACAAGCAAGTTTGTTAGCAAACATATAAGATACCGCATCCATATGATCAAACATATACATACAATTATCCTGAAATTGTATGTAGAATGGATCTACGCTATCTATATCAAGGGTTAATAAATGTTTTGAATGGGTTCATTAACCTCTTTGGAAATTGTGCACACGTCTTGAGGTTCCAATCAACCGTTGTAAACCCCTAATTGTAAGCCTCGGAAAATTTCAGTAAATAATTTCAAAATGAACTTAAAAAATAAACCCTAAAAATTACTCCAAATTAAAACTGAACTTCGACTAGCCTTAAATCACAAATGAACCTAGAAATTTTTTAATTTTGAGAAAAGTAAGAATCCTTAAAAATAAAATAAGACCTCAATATACTTCAAATCCAAAACCACTACGTATGAAAAATTCCATACTTAACTCTGACTTATAAAATAGGGTAATATAGAACCCAAAAACAAATTATTAAAAAATAAATAACGATAAACTTTCATAAATAAAACTCAATTCAAGAATTTCGAAAACGTTAAGAGATATTAAATACTTACAAAAATAAAATTTAAAATAAATTTCTCAAATTAAATATGTTGTATAAACATAAAATATCAGTTTCCAAATTGACAAAGATCTAAACCAGAGAATCACCAGAAAACTCTAAGTGGAATCAGTAGTTTAAGTCCGACAATCTCGCGTCCTTAAACCTTCAGGCCGAGGTGTAGTTTAAGTGTGTAGAATAGCTTGTATTAATATAAGGTCGCTTAAAAATATCAAATTGGTAAATTTTTGACCTATTTCGAACCCGTTCGGATACAGACTTCGAAAAGCGTGTCCTGGGGCTCGAGATATAAAAATATACCATTAGTACCGTTAGAATCGTATTTTCATAAGGATTTCTAAAATATCAGTTTTATAATTTTTCAATAACTAAAAATATCTGATTTTTCGATTTCCTTCGTATTTTATTACTACCGGTAATTAACTAGTCTTTTAGCACTATTCACCACTATTCATTACATAATTTTATTATTCTTATAAATCCTTATATTTTTAGATAAATATTTTATATATTATAGAAAATTCTGTTTTTCTAAAATTTAGTTTGTTTCGGGTTTTTACTGGATCAGTTTCTGTTTAAGATCCGATACTAAAAATAAAATAAATTCATTTAATAATTCAAAAATATTTGAAATATATTTTTATTTTCATAAAATAAATTTTTAGAATTTCTCGGGTTATAAAAATATCATTTATAACTCATATTCGCGTATTTTGATCATACCGGTAACTTATTTGATAATTCACTAAAATAAATAAATCAATTATCTTATTTTAATTATGAAAAATATGCTACAAATATTTGGAATATATTTTCTATATTTTTATTTTATTTTATTAAGAAAGTACTCTTACAACCCATACCTACATGTACACCTTTCACACATCACTTCTTTTTTACTTCAGTCTTTCTACACTTCATTATCACTTCTTGGCAGATTTTTTTTTACTCCTTTTTGCTGCCCTTGTCCTTTTATTTACTCCTAATTTGATTAAAATAAATCTATTCCAATCCTTCTTAAAGAAGCAACACATACACATTAATTACACATTACAATTTCAAGTAAAAACCAACCAAATTTCCTCCCTCTCTCCTCTCTATTTTAACGTGCAGCCCCCCATTTGCTGCCAATGTTTTATTTTTTTTCTTTCAATTAATACACTCCTCTCTCTCTATTCAATGCTTCTCATTTACACCCTTTCATTTCTTTGAAACCCTACACCATTTACTCTCTCTTTTCCTCTCTTTATTTCTTTCTTTGCCTTGTTCTTGCAAGAGACTACAAGCTGCCCCCATTTCCATTTCTTGCTTCCACACTCCATTCTTGAAGATTCCTTAAGTAAAATTTCTTCTTAAGCTTTCATAGATGATATAGGTAAAGTATAGTGAGAGTTTCATGTATCAAATGACCTTCCATAAGCTTAAAAGCTAAGGATGATGATGCCAAAATAAAACACTCCTCTTATCCATGATTATTTTCTTGTATCATTATTATTTTCTTGCTAAAAGTAGTTATATTTTGTAGATCTAATTTTTTTTTTTGTAACTTTGATTTTGTTTATGTTTTAGATCTTGTTATATAAGTTATTATTTTGTTATTGCTAATGATTTATGCATATATTCATCATTCACATAACTATCTTAGTGTTCATGCATTTGTAACTAGTATAGTAAACTAGATCTAGTTGTTTTAGGTTCATAAATGCATTAGACTTTTGATTTATTTTCTTAAATAACTTGTAACAGCTTGATGATAGTAGAAAAGTTTTAGAAAGCTCAAGATCTATTTAGTTTCAACAAAAATCATTTTTGAAAATTCGGATAAAAATGGAACCATATTTAGAAAAGCTATTTTTTAACTTCAAAATGTATATTTTTCATTTAAAATGAAGGGCTTAAGGAATAGATATCATAAATGAATGATTTTGAGGAGTAAAGTTTAGATCTATGAGTTTATAGTTTACTACCATGCATTTCTTTTATATTCATGTTCTTATTATGTGTAGATTTTGGTTTTGAGCTTGAATAAAAATAGTGAAATTCGTATCTTGGCAAAACCTATATTTAAAAACTACTTTCCAAGTCTCAAAATGGAAGTTTTAGTTGAGAAAATGAAGGTTTAGTGGATGTATATCATCAAGACTTCTTTTTACAAGAATCAAAGGTGATTTTCAAAATAAAAATCATATTTTCGGATTTAGGCCAAGACATGGTTTAAAAACATGTTTTACAACTCAAAAATGAAGTTTTTATTCAAGAAATAGAAGGCTCTTAAGATAGGATACGTAAAGGATGATGTTTCCTACGTTTACATGGATTTTATCAAAAGATATGTCCAAAAATAAATTTGGTAAATTCGGATCTCAACCAAGACCAATTTTGAAAACCCATTTTTCAACACCAAAATGAAATATTTGTTTAGAAAGTGAAAGGCTTATGGAATAGGTATCAATAGGAAATGTTTTTGATAAGTAAATGGTAGATCTACTAGTAGAGATTCTCAAAAATAGGAAGAGATTACAAAATATGAAATTTGAGTTTTATCCAAATTTTGTAAATTCGGATGGTTTCAAAACCATGCTTTAGAAACCCATTTATGAACTCCAAAACTTGTGTTTTATATGAAAAATGAAGATTTTAGGTCATAGATATCATCAAGTAATGATTTTTATAAATTAAGATGAGATTTGCTAAGAAAAATATGTAGAACAAAGAGTAGAAATAAAGTAGGAAAATTTGAGTTATTTGTCATTTTAAGAAATTTGTAATAATGGAGTAATAGTATGAAAACTCCTAATTTTCAAACTCAAAATAGAAGTTTTATTAAAGAAATGAAGTCCTTAGTGGCTATGTATGGTTGAGCCTTAATTTTCTAAGTATCAAATGACTTTTACTTAAAAGAATCACCACAAAAACAATTTTACAAAATTCAGATTTTGGGATGAACCAATTTTAAAAACATGTTTAAAAAGTGTAAAATGGGAGTTTTTATTGAAAAATAAAGGCCTTATGGAATATACATAATGAAGGCTTAATTTTAACAAGAATAAATAGATTTCATCAAGGAATTTTTCTAAAAATAAGTAGGGATTGTCAAGAATACAAGACTAGCTTTTCTAAGTTGATTTTTCATAAAGTCTTATAAAGAAAAAGCTTTCTAAAAATTTCTTTTATTCAATATCATCAAGAACATGTATATATATATTGCATGACATATCATTTATGGTAGTAACTTGTTCATATTGTATGTATACTTTCTTTGGATAGTAGAAACATTACAAACATTCACAAAACTACTTTTCGGAATTGAGTTTCGCTACTGATCAGATCTGATCAGACTTTTCAAAGCTTCAAAGTTTTCAAAATTTAAATATGATATTAGAATTCTTTCGAAGTAGATATAAATCGATATATAATTTGCTAAATTCAGAGTTAAAACGACCAAGTTACGACCGTTTTAAGTTGGAATTCCCGCTTAGGCTGAGAATTACGAATTTGATAGTTTGTATAAGATAGTTTAGATTAGTTAAGTGATGAAATACTTATTATGGTATTTCTTCCTTTTTAGGTAACCCAAAAATCGACGATTCCTTACCACCGAATTACTTTTACTAAGAGATCGGTGATCCAATGGCCGAGTGAGTTTTTCTCTTATTTTGTTACCTTGATTGTGCTTGTAGATAGTTGTATTAAAATTAGAAAAATGTAAAATTGTGATGAGTTGTGATAGAATCTTGGTTGAATGAATGATAAGTATATCGATGCGAGACTTATTGTAAGATCATTATATGAGTTAGCATAGACTTGAATTGTTTGAAATTCTCTGTGATCACTCTTAACCTACATAATAAATATGCCATGATTATATGAATAAACTGTACATGTATATCACGTACTGAGTCGTATTGCATTAGCTTATATACCTTTGGTGGGACAAAAGTATATTAGCGGAAGGCGAGGGGCCCTTGTTAACATTAAGGATGCGAGATCGCTTACGTTAACGGATGTAGGGTAGGCACATAAAACTACTACAATAAAACAACAGAGGTTATATAATTAAGAGAAAGAGATCGGGATTATGGTTGCATGACTTATGGACCATCCCACTCAAGATTGGAATTATGGTTGCATGTCCTATGGACCATCTTAACCCCGAATGGAGGGCGTGAATCCATTCACATATGGCTACCGGAAAGTCATATGCTTACCTGCTCATGTGTTTGTTCATGCATAGTATATGGATGAATTATAACTTGCTTATTATGGTATGAAATTAAGGAAACTCTTACTAAGCTAGTGTAGCTTATACCCCAATAGATGTTTGAATGAACATGTTATCTCAAGAATGCTAAGTGAGGACTAAGATGGTTGGAGCCGAAAATGACTTCGGGATTCCGGCAAGAAGTAAAAATACTTGAAGATATTAGCTTGGTTCTGTGATTTGTCTTGTAATAGTTGTGTAGTGAAATCTGTTGATGAATTGTAATTGGAGTATAGTGAATTGTATTTCTTTACATTATTACTCAAGTTGTATCAATATAAAATGTACCACTCCAATATGTCTCTTATATGTGTTAGATGCCTTGTACATAGTATGAAAGCCTTCGCGTAACTGAGGCGGTCATTCCTAGGCTTTAATATTGTATACGGCGGACTGCCACGTGTAGGATACCCTTTGGGGCGTGACACTAATTTTTAGGGTAAATTCAAGCTTAAAGCCTAAGTCGAAAAGTTAACCGGAAACCCTAAGTCAACAAATCCCCAAGAAACCCTAGCACTTTAGATCCAACAATCCTGTGTTCTTAAACTGAGAAGTCGAAATATGAGTGGAAAGTGTAGAATGATTCGTAATAATATTAGGATGCTTAAAAATATCAGATGGGTAATTTGGCTTATTTCTAACCCGATCGGATAAAGATTTTGAAAAGCATGTCCCGGGGCTCGAGATACCAAAAATGCTATTAGCACCGTTAGACTCATAATTTCATAAGATTTCTGAATATATTAGTTATATAATTTTTCGGGTCACAAAAATTATAGTTATAGCCTTTTATTGTATTTTAATTACTACCAGTAATTTAATTGTTTAATCTACTTTTTTATTTCTAATCATACTATTTACAAGTACAACCAACCCATACCCTATTCTTATATCCTTATAATCTATTCTTACAATCTTACATAATTTTCTTTACAAATTTATTTTTCTAATACATTTTATTACTTAATTTACTTTTAAATTTTGAAATTTTATTACACAAAATATCTCACATCTCTCTCTCTCTCCCCTAGCCCCTAGAACCGGTGTTCCTCCCCCTTTCACTCTCTTTCTCAATCTATTTTATTTTCCTTCTTTTATTCTATACAAAACCTAATCCATTTTTCTATAAATATCCCTTTATGCCTATCTCATTTCACTTTCTCACTTTTTATTTAAACAAAACTCCTGCAATTTTTTTTCTCTCAACCCTCTCCCCTCTAGTTGCCGTGACTCCCCCCATCGCACACCCCCCCCCCAACACACACGCACGTACGCACACACACCATATTTTCTTCAAGTTTCTTGTTCTAAACACTAAATAGATAATAGATCTAGATCCTACCACAAATAAAACATGTAATAGCAAGATCATACATGTGTGGTTCCACCAATATCTCCATGAGCTTTATGCTAGGGATGAGAAAACACTTAAACATGATATTCTTGCCATCACAATGTTGTAGATCTTGTTATTTAAGTTGTTTTGCTATATTATTGTTTTATGTTGTTATTATTGATATTTTGTGCATGCATTCATTTATTAACCACATCTACATAATGTTGATGTTGCATTTGCATTCATGACTTACATAATATAGTAGATCTAGTTGTTTTGAGTACATAAATACTGTCACGCCCAAAGGGTACCCGAAACGTGATAGTCTGCCACACTCGATATTTACACTCAAGTATGACAACCTTAGTCACTCCATGAGTTTAGATACCGGGTGTAAGGCTCACGTTCAGCATATAAGGGATCGTACTTTGAATCGAAATAGCTTAAGAAGACATTCATAGCAATAAGAATATATTTGGGTAATATACTTATTTAATTCCACTAAAGTTGGATTATATCCTAGGGGATTTAAATGATTTGCAGTTTCTCTCTCCTCAACAAAAATGCTTTCTTCAGAGACAAAAAGCAAGAAGTTACGGGATTTATTTCAAGACAAATAGCTATTCGTTCTAACATACTTCTTCCTTTTTAAGGACAAATTTATCTATAGTTTAAATATAAATATTACTAAGGAAATCAGAATAAGAAAAACGTTATCTTCAAACGATCTTTAAGCAGAACAACGTCATGAAGATTTTCAAGAAGAAACAAACAAGATTATGAAGATTTTCAAGAAGAAACAAACAAGATCACCGTGCTATTATGTTTGCAATATTGTATTGATAACCTTTAAATAGAAATTAGCATGGATAGAATTAGTTAATAAAATGATCATGCATAGCATAAGTAGAGTGGCATTGCATTTCACTACTACTCATATGTATGGGACTGAAAAGGGAAAGGTACCTAGCTCCATCATGAGAAACTATGTTGTTTGGGGATTATAGGCTCATGAAGGAGCCATGCTGGATCGATCGCTTTGGATAAGAAGCCTAGGGACTAAGTAGTGGCAGTTGGTTGGAACCCCAAGTTATAAATTTTTGGTTGAATGAACCCATTCATAGCATTCCTTAACCCTTGATATGGAGGGTGAAAATCCTTTCTACATACGGTTTCCGGACGATCATATATATGTGTTTATCATATGGGTGATGTATTTTCATATGCTCAACTAACCAACTTGGTTGTTTCATTTATGGATATGGAATTACGGAAAATTACTCACTAAGCATGTTATAGCTTACCCCTAAATAGATTTTTGTTGCAGGAATACAAATGGGTCAGCTTTAGGGATGCAATGATCTAGATAGGCAAGGTACAATTTTGAGGAGCTTTTTGAAGGAAATTTATTTCAAGTTTTGAGAGTAGATTTCCTAGAAAAATCTCTTTAGTACTGTTATTGTTTTAGTTTTAGACTTTTGTGGTTGTAAGATAATTCAAGAAGTTATAAGATAATTCAAGAATTTGACGGGGGAATACCCCTATGACTTTGTAAGACCTTCATATTTATGATTTGTAAATTCTTGTATGCTATGTTGTTATCACTTTAAAATGCACATCTCCACCGGCGCCCCTCTATGGTGACAGCATGCCTTATGCATAATGTGAAATTTTTTGCATGACTAAAGTAGTCACTCCTAAGCTTTTATATCATGCACGACAGACTGTCACATTTAGGATACTCTTTGGGATGTGACAATGGATTTATCTAGTTGCTAAAGTGAAGAAGCTGCTATTTCATGGAGTATGGTTGAGCTAGTTGTTGGTCCCATCTACGTAACCAAGAAGGGGGTTGGGGGGAGGGGGGGGGGGTGGGGGTGGGGGAGGGTGTTAAATTGGTTATATTAAATATTTAAAGCTTTTTAATCAAAATTGAAATGCTCTTTGATTATTTAGATAATTTTGGTGTGAAATTACGATATAAACATTTAAAGAAAATAATAATATATGTGAAAAATTAAAAAGGAGTAAGGGAAGAAAAGTTAAGATGATGATTTAAAGTGGTTCGGCCTTGTGCCTACGTCCACTCTTCTAGGTCTGAGTCGGGGACTCCGTTATCCACATAGGTACGTTCCACTAATCTAAACAAAACTTGTTTACAAATTGAACAATTCAACTCTACTCAGCGTCCCTTACTTCTCCTTGAGCTAACATTAACTATAGATCTGTATTTGTAAAAAAAAAAAAAAAAAATGAAGGACACTCTATGGTTTCTTCTTTGTACAATTAATAAGCAAAGTTTAAAGTGGCTACAACAAGTTGTAGATGCACAAAATCGGGTCAAATGATCACACAAAATTTCAGCAGCTTGTTCTCTTTTTTATATCTCTTATACTCCTTTTTGTTGAAAACATCCACATTTATAGGCTTCAAAAAGGTCTTCAGCAGTTTGTAAGTTCCATGATTTTAAATAACTTGAAGGTCTTGAATTCAAATTAAAAAATTTCCATCCATAACTAATGTCCATTATTCGATTTCATAACCGATCATATTGTGAAACTTCCCATTTATTTATGAATGATGGTTTTAAAACTTACTTATTGAATTCCTCAAAAAATTCTTCTTGATTGCTCAAGATCTACTATTTTGTGTCTACAATGCCTCCATGTAATGGAGGTTTAATTATCAAAGTTGCAGCAGCTAAAATTATAAATCTCCTAATTTTACACAACCTAATTTTTGATAATTTCCAAGAATAGGATATAAAATTTTGAAAAGCTTTGAGACAAATTAACAAAGATTACTCTCGATTTTTCACGATTTAAGAATATTAAATTATGAATAATTTGATTATAGGTTGGAGATTAGAATCCTTGCCAATAAAATTTTGAGATGCAAAATGTAACTTGCGTAACCATGGATAATTGATGATCGATAATAAATAGATTTTTACGGATTCAAAAAACTTAAAAAAGAAATATACAATATGATCTTTATGCGAAGAGAAGTCTAGGGACTACAAGTAGAAGTCACGAGAATGCAATGCTTGCATTAAGGACAAATGTCGTTTATGTAGAAGAAAAGTAATTCAAACCCCTAAGTTATGGATCTCAATGAACAAATCAATGAGTGGATGCTTGAAGAGTAAAGAATTTTATACTTATAATCATGAAGGGGAAGTAGGATGCCATGTATAAATCTATTCATGCTTGGAAAATTGCAGTGTAATTATTTGATTAAGAAGAAAATATTGAGTTAGTGGAATATAATGGTTCCTAGAATTACGTTCTCACCTAAGGAATTGCAATAAAATATCTTGTATTGGTGGATTTATGAATTTTTAGTTTGAGGTTAATGACTGAATAGTTTAAACAGAGAAAACCTAGGCATTATGATTATAAATAGGAAAAGATTTTGAATAGATGAAAGAAAGTGGGAAACCAATCATCCTATGTTGTGTATGATCAAAGTTACTTATTTAGAGAAAATTATCAAATAAGGTGATCATCAGTTCATCTATAGAGGAGAAATCAAACAAATAGACTAAGCCCGGATTCAAGTAGTTATTTCTTAGAAGTTACTAGAGTTAGAAGTTATTGATCATGAGATTTTGACATGTGTAGTTAGATCACTAGTTATTAGCCAATGAAGATGGTCGACTAAGTGAATGGAAGGTACCATGTCTATTTAGACATATCTAAATTAGGATCTTGATGATATAAATGAGAAATTATTGAATGAGCAATGAAAATAAGCTAGAATAAAAAATGACGTAAACTTTTGTGATTTAAATAGACAAATGTTGTATCAGATGATTGTAATATTAAATAACAACCATGCAAATCAATCAATATAATATTTTAATTAAATAATGTGGACTGAAGTCATATTAGAAAATAAATCAAGACTTTACTTGAATAAAGCTTACGTATTGTAGACCTTATATTTTTTTGGTACATTTAGATGTGAACCTTAGAGTTAGTATCGAAACCAAAACCCTATAATTGATCTGAATCAATTCTAAACCCTAGAAAGCCCTAAACATGACTAGATGAATTAGATAACCCTGTAATGCCAAATAAAGTGAGGTAAGACCTGAAACCCTACTATTGATCGCATATGGAACGTGTTACCAAAAACGAAATTAAAAATTCGATGAAACGTTTCACATAGAAATCCTACGATACCCTATTCTAATATTTGATTATCAACACACAAATCGAGGTAGCATTTTAGGATAATATCTACTAATAAAATAATATAAATAAATTCCTATAATATTGTATTAATTTATCGAGTTAGAATTTTGTCAGTTAAAACCAAGAGTATCGCATATTTGAAACTCTATTGGTAAAATAATTGTCATTTCTACATCACTATTCCTTACTATTCACATGAATCGAGTTTATGTCACTATTCACTATTATTCATATCAATCAACTTTATATCACTGTTCATTACTATTCACGTCAATCTACTCTACATTACTTCTCTTTCATTCCTTCTTCTCTCTCTCTCTCTCTTTTCATCTATAAATTCCCCCTCCTATCCTCACTTCACTGCCTCTTATCATGACTTACAAACTTACCAAAAACTCTCAAACAATCTCTCATTCCTCTCTCTCTTTCCCTCCCTTCTTCTCCCTCTTTTCCACTCATTTTCTTTCTCTCTTCTCTTCTATAAATATCTCTCATCTCATAACTTTCAACACTTTATAACATACTTCATAGACTCTCCCATACTCTCGAAAACTTCTCTTAAGCGCTCCCTTCTCTCTGCCTCTCTCCATCTCTCCCTTCAACAATCTCTATCTCTTACTCAAACACACATATTTCAATATTTTCTTTAGGTAAACAACTCTAAACCCTTACCTACATTATGGTTATATCATTATGTATGTGCTACATATCATTTCCATGAAAATTTCCTAAGGATGCACCATGGTAGGGATAGAAATGAGTAGCATCATACTTGTTTTCACGTTTAAGTTCAAGTTATGTTCATTTGTTTACTTATGCATACTAACCCTAACACCATATAAGTATAACTATATGTATGTATATGTATATCAACTAGAGCATATGACTCACTAACCTAGCTTGCAATTAATTTACTTTCATGTACTTTAATTTTCAACCACTTTACTTTCTTGCAATTTATTTTATGATTCATGAGACTTGTCCTAAATCAAAGTCTCAAGACTTGTCCACTTCAAGTCTTAAAAATAAGATGAGTCCTAAATTGTAGTCTTATACTTTCTCATAATCAAGTCTTATGGAGACTTGTTTATTTCAAAGTCTCAGGAAGATTAGTCATAATCCAAGACTCCCATTATTCTTTATGTTGTTTTCATGTTTCATATTTTATTAGTCAAGAGATCATTTTAATTTTTCTTGAACACCGTATTATACTCATGAAGTTATTCCTTTTAATTATATAACAATTCATTGTTATGTAAGATGTTTTTAAAACCATAGTTTTGACACATGGGAAAAATCATTTTCATAAAAGAAAAGTGTGAAACAAAACTTCACTCCTTTATTTTCCTAGAATGCTGAACCTATGATTAAACAATAGGGGTGTTGAACTTTATTTTTCTTCTTCATAGACCTTTGATTTTAATGATTTAAAATATCATCAAACAAAACAAAATCCCACTCCTTAATTTCTATATAAAAAAAAAGGCGGCGACCTAAGGAATCAAAATGAGGATGTGAAACTTTAAAATTTTCTTTATAAATATACTTGAAATTCAATATTTTGAAAATGATCAAGCAAAACAAAAAATTTTGTTCCTTGTTTTCATGATGATGCCGAGACCCCTAAATCATGATCAAGGTATTGAAACTTCATTTTTTTTCTACTTTGCTTACTCTAAAGTTTATGAAGTTGATCACACACAAAAAGGTATTAATTTCTCTTTCGTTTTCATGAAAGTTGTGACCCTTAAGACCTAAAAGGGTTGATTGCTTTTTGAATTGTATTTTTTATGTTCTATGATGAATCTCCTAATGTTAGAAAATGAGCATAAGGATATGATTTCATATTCCTTAAGATAAAGCTAACAATACTCTAAGAACATAAATAATCTTAACTTGCATCCTTTCCATCTTCATCTTTACATACTTATTTCTCTCTTAAAGCACTCTTAGCTAAATTGATATAAACACCACTAAGACCATGATGATCTTACTCTTATTCCTCATGTATTACCTAATATCACATAAAGGATTAACCCTCATGTATGTTATAAATCATGTAAGAAATATAAGCTTTAGGAAATAAGGAAATAGGAGTGAAACCCTTAAAAGAGCAATCTAACCCCTATTGATCTGAGACCCTACTGACTTCATAAGACTAATATAACATAAAAAAAAAAAAAATATAGAGCATTCGAAGTAGATAGAAAATGACTACTCATATGCAAAAATAAGACTTAAAATGACTTAGATATGACCATTTTAAGGTTTAAACTAGGCTACCAGAAAATATAGTGAGAATAAGAACCATAGAAGTAGAATTTTGAATGAAATATCCAAAACACTCATTTTAGGTTTTCTTTGTTTAGGAGATGAGGATCCCAAAGATGTGTTTCTCGAAGATCACTTTGACTAAGGATTGCATTATAGATGAGTGAGTTTTTCCTTATGATTTTGTTACCTTATTTGTGCTTATAGTTAGTTGCATTAGATAAGATAAGAGAAAGATAAAATAAATATGTATAGGGTTCATGGGAATTGTTCGTGTCTCTATGTATGTGAGAAAAGACATTAATCATATAGAAACTATCGTTGTGACCGTTTATGTGTACCATTTTATGTGTACTGTCTATTTTCATTTCAAGTATTGTATGTATGATGAATTGCTTGATCACCCCATAAGAGTCATAATTCTATTTGGATATAGTAAAATATAAATAGACATACATTGTATCATTGCGTCACATTCAGAAGACTACTACTCCTACATGAGCGATTGGATGGACTGCCAATTTATAATGCCATCTTGCTCCTAGCACAGGGAACTAATCATTCAAGAATACGACCTCATAGAGGAGTTGAGCTATACTAATCGCTATAAGCGAGTGTCCGGAGACTAGTAGTAGAGGTCATAGAAACCTGTTAGAGTATTTCCTTTTTATATTTCCTACAGTAGTTGTTGATTAATGAACCTAAGTTTTGTCTTATCTCGTCTTTTGGTAGGGTATCCGATTCTCTGTGGTCCTTATAGTCTATGGAAACATTGGTATCCATAACTGTTTTCTCAATAAATATATATGTATAACGTAGTAAGAGAATAATTAATTAGAGTCTTGCAAACTCTGACTTATAAAACAATCCTAATATTATAAGTGTACACATGATATGACAACTTTAGAGCACTCCTACTAGACCCTTATTTATGGTCACAATAGAAGCAAAGTTTC
This sequence comes from Combretum micranthum, assembly GCA_024138025.1. Classification (NCBI taxonomy): domain Eukaryota; kingdom Viridiplantae; phylum Streptophyta; class Magnoliopsida; order Myrtales; family Combretaceae; genus Combretum; species Combretum micranthum. The sequence goes on from JAMXBD010000702.1 coordinate 308,088, forward strand.
ATAAGGTCTTTATGCAAAGTGAACTTCAAAGAACTTGATGATTTGACTTGAATACCCGTGTATTATATTCCTACTTAGTAGAGCATATGAATACATCATTCAAATGTATTTATCTTTTGGAGCTGGGCCTTGAAAATTTGTTTAATGATGATTTGATTCACATTCTGATCATTCTAAGGTGAACTCATGACTTATTCTTGATAAATTGGTACCTTTTGGAATTCTTTATAGATAGGAATAAACTTGTTCTGTTTTTTCAGTATAGTCTCTAGATTTCCTTTTGGGTTATCTTTTCTTCTTTGGTTGTCTTTTAGTATAGTTTCCATAACAACTTTTGGATTGATTTCTTCCTTTAACTTCTTAACATCAAAACATTATGGGTAAGCTTCTAGCTAATCTGATGCTTATTATTTCATAAACTTCTTCAATTTACTGCACATTTCATAAATTCATTAGTAACTTCTTTACTCTCTTTATTATCATCAAAACTTCATAAAGAGACCAAAATTCTCCTTCTTTTTTATGATAACAAAACCTTTCTTCAAAAGATTTAAAATTTAAATCAAATTAAAATTCAAAATCAGATCAAACAAATCAAAATTTACTTTTATTTTATTGTCACATCATTCATTTTTAATTTTCTTAAAACTTTCATTATTTCTTTATCATTCTCTCCCTTTTTGTTATCAACTAAATACGTAAAGGAGAAGAAAAAAATTGAAACTTGAGCATTACATTGCATATGGTTCAATTACACATTTAATGCATGATGAAAAAAATTTAAAAACAAAAACATTAGATTGTCCATAGAAAATATAAAAGCAATCTTAAAACAAAAACTATCATAGCATAACAAATTATTTGTTTCCTTGTGTTGATTTCCTTGGTGTCATCTTTTGTCTTTTGTGATGGTTTGACAAGGTGATAAAATATTTTCAGACAAATTGGCCAACACGGATTGAACAAGGTCTGAAGTAGTTAGATTGTGGGGATTAGCTAAGGTCAAATGATTTGGAATTGGTCCATGTGGATCCTTGGGTAGAGTTTTAAAGTAGGAAGAAGAATTAGAGGTGGCAACTTTTTGAGCATGTGGTTCCTTGTCATGGGCCCTTTGGATCGATAGAGTTGATAACCTTTTCGGCCCTTCTGGGGCTCTTCAATCCGTGTGAGGATGCTAATGGACGAAATGGGCTATGGTCTATGTTCCACTGTCAACAACCATAAATACTCAAATCAACATATCAAGTAACTCTAATTTCTTATTTCAACAATTCAAAATTTCTCAAACCTTTTCAATTATCAAATTAAACTCAATTTATCAAGTTAAGTCACTTAAACTCCTAAATGTTCAATTAGCCATTTTGTTCTAAATTCTAACTCCTTAATTCCTAAAAACCCGAACCTAAATATTTGATCCGAAATATAAATTCCAATGTTAGAAATAATACACAAGGAATACTTAAGAATGAGATGAATTAAGTATTACAAATTTTTCTGTTTTATCAAACTAGATTAATTAACTAAGATAAGACAAGAGTTAACTTAAACAAACAAATGCAGCGGAATAAACTAATTACCAATTAAGCAAAGATAAAGCAGTACAGAGAGAGAGAGAGAGAAGGAGAAATAACACAAGGATTTAACGTGGAGTTCGGCCCACTGCCTATTCTCCACGGTGCAAATGCCTCAAAGAAGACTTTTACCACTATATTGATTATTCCAAAATCAATATACCATTTAGACAAGGAATCACAGCAATGCCTATCACAACAGGACTTTTACAATTGCCTTTCACAAAGGACTTCCACTTGATAAATCAAAAGTTATGCTGGTAACACACGATCAGACTTCAAATGCCTCCTATTGAGGACTTCCCGCCTAATCGCAATTAAGAAGATGCTAGTAACTCTAGTCCAGACTTCAAATGCCTCCCATTAAAGACTTCTTTTTGCCTTCAACAAAGGACTTCTCTTTGCCTCTACGAGGACTTTTCTCAATGCCTCACATGATGACTTCTTTTACAAATGCCTCCTTTGAAGACTTTTTACAAAACAGCTCATATATGAGTAGATTTACAAATTGAAAAGCTCTTAAGGAAATATACAAATTTCTTTTACAAAGAAATGCTCCTACTTGAGCAAATTTACAACAAAAAATACTTTAAGAAGTTTACAAATTCCTTTTACAAATTGAGCTCCTTAAACGAGCAAATAATCAACTTTCGTAAATCTTAAACAGTGCTAAAAACTCTCATTTAGAGTGTATCAGTAAATTTCGAAATAGAGCACTAATTGTTCTCTTAAAAAAAATTTCAAATTAACGAGAACGAGAATAAAGACACAAGTAAACAAAAAGTTTACAGAACGTTGTTTTCGTTTTTACTGCGCGTTCAAAAATTTTAATAATTCATTCTGTTTCAAAGAGAGGAGAAAAAATCTATTTATAGCTCTCGATAAAAATTTGCCCGTTATCAAAAAGTTTTTGACAACCCATACTTATATTTAACATACTTAACGTTTTAATAACATGTAAAAGTCAAAAGCAGAAAAAAAGTATTAAATGTGTCTGACACGTGCATTAAATACATTCCAAAAGCTCTTCTCTTTCTAAAGTTGAGGATAAACTTTCTGAAGTCGATGTCTGAGGTCGAGGCTTAAGCTTCAGCCCTTGACTTTATTAAGTTTGCCTAAGACCAAACTTTCTAAAGTTGATGGTAAATTTATGAAGTCGAGATTTGAGGTCAAGGCCTAAACTTCAGCCCTTGACTTTATAAATTTTGCCTAAGGCCAAACTTTCTAAAGTCGATGGAAAATTTATGAAGTCGAGGTATGAGGTCAAGAACTAAACTTCAACCCTTGACTTTATAAATTTTGCTCAAAACTCCAGCCATTGACTTTACAATTTTGCCCAAAGCTTTAGCTCTTGACTTCATAGTTTTGCCCAAAACTTCAGCCCTTGACTTTACAATTTTTCCCAAAACTTCAACACTTGACTTTATATTTTTGCCCAAAACTCAGTTTTTTGTCTTTATCTGATGAATAGTGCCTCCACCTTTCTTCTACTGGCCTCGATAGCTTTGTCTTGACTTTTCTTCAACCTTTTGCTCTGTTAAAACTTAAACAACACCAGAAAAAATACAAAGCATATATATATATATATATTTTAATTATTTGAACAATTAAGGATATTTAAATAATTAATTGTGTAATAATTATTCTCATCAAAATCATTAGTAAACATAAAGTTCAACATCATAAACCTCTAAATTCATAAATGCAAGGAAAATATTAAATTCCTCACTCATTAATCCCCTAAGTTAGATTCCTAATTCAACTTAGCAATTTTTACTATTAAACTTTCTTACCTATTTCTAAATTCTAAAGGCCTAAGTCCATTAACATGAGTTCAAGCTTATTATCTAGAGAAGCCAAATTACTTATGGCCCAAGTCTAAGCCCATGAGTTCCTAAGATCATGATGTTAATATGCATCATCAAATACAAAATAAATTCCATACTCTAAAGAATTCTATCAAGGGTTAAGACAAGAATGACCTTCCTACAATTCCTAAGATTTTAGTAAAGTGAAATGAAAAAAGTAGCCCCCTTCCTAACACCACCACATCCCACGAGATACCCTAAATGTGGCAGTTCACCACACATAATATTAAAGCTTAAGAATGGCTTCCTTAGTCACGTATAAGCTTTGGTATTATGTTCAAGGTGTACTTACATAACAATAGGAGACGACAATGGAGTTATATAATTTAAAAAGATAGCAATAAATAGCATACAAGAATTTCTAAACATAATTGTTTAGGATCAACGTCCTACAACTCAAAGGGGTAAACCTCCATCAAAGTCTTAAGATCTACAATTTAGCAAGTCTTTCCAAAAGTAATTAAATCTAACACATAAGAAACTATAAAACTACATAAGAAGATTCCTGTGAAAGTCTACTCCCATAATCTTCATGTAAACTTCCTCTAAAAGCTCCCCGAGTCATAACAGTCCTTACATGAGGGAAGATGCCCCTAGGATGTAGCTCGAGATATGCCTGCATCAAAAAACATCTATAGAGGTATAATCATAGGTTGCTTAATGAGTGAGTTCATGCAATAATGTACCTATACATAGAATATAATCATATCAAGTATGCTAATCAAGCGTATGTAATGTAACACTCATATGCTTAACAAATACATATGACTATCTGGAAATCATATGTAGAATGGATTTATACCCTTCATATCAAGAGTTAGAGAATACTTTAAAAGAACAAGCCTATGTAACCATAAATTTTAGTGGACTTTCAAGCTCTTACTAGCAACCAATTTTAGTATATTTTTCGGTTCCTACCAACCTTCACTACTAGTCTCTGGGTTTCTTACCCAAAGCAATCGATCCGACATGACTCCTCCATGAGGTCGTATTCTCTGAATGAAGTAGTTCCTCATGTTGGAGCAGGGCACCTTGCCCATTAGGTCCCACACTACGAGTAGTGACGAATAAATATGACTTGAATTTGTGTTATGCATGAGCAAATTATTAATTGAATTCCCAACCAAGTTATTTTCCATTTTTAAAGGTGAACATCAAGATTCACACAAACATTTCAATAGGATAATGGAAAAAATATATTAATCAACAATTCAAGTTTCGATATACTTATATTTCATTCATCAAGCACTATGAAACACAAGTATGAGCCCATGATGATCCACCATGTAAATCCATTTTTATCTTTTTCCTATATTCTAGTGTTCTTATTCTATAAACACATACAAGAATACATAAAGCAAGGAAGCAAGCTGACTAAGCCATCTCGCAAATCTTCTAATTAAAGTAATCTTCCCGGAATGAGGCCTTGAAATTCTCATTACCTAGACAAAAGAAATACTCAGAATGAGTATTTCATATGAGTCTTACTCAACTTTCTAACTTTATTATTCCTATTTGCAGTAAAATTCCTAGTTACTTAGTTTAGACCTTAAAATGGCTATAGCTGACTCATTTTAGCTCAATTTTTTGCATATGAGTAGTTGATTTCTATCTACTTTAGATGATCTATTCATTTCTAAGGTTATTTCAAGCATTCAAGATCATTTTGGTCTTAGAATCCCTACGTTCAAATTGCACTCTAGATTTGTAGTTAAGTTCATGTTGACACATTTTGCAAGTTTCATCCTTTATAGACTTTCTAAGGCAAGTATATTTATTATTTCTATTTTAAACACAAATAAAAAACTCAATCGCTCAAAGCACATACATGATCCTAGTGATGTTGCTCAAAATAGAATTTCTACTAAATAGTCTTTATAACAAGTTAAGGAAATTTAGGGTATAAAAAATATCTTTGAAAACTTTGTGGTGAAAATTATTTCTTAGAACTTATAATGAAATACTCAACTTGAACTAAAGTGTTATACTGTATTTTATTCTTTGTAAATTTTTGGTTAAATTGTTGTTTGATAGTTTATTTGCCAAAACACTGATTTTTATGTGTTTTCAAGAAAAGAATTTGTAATTATAAAAACTCTAAGATTCATGCCTAGCTCTCGGTATTTATAGTGAAATAATAAGTTGTTTTTGTTTTCATATTTCTTTTTTTTTTTAACAAAGGTTTTCCTAAGTATTGAAAATAAATTTTAGATAATATTTTTCATGATAAAGAATTGTTAACATATGGGGTTTAGGAAATTCACTTTAGCATCATAACAACATTACTATGGGTATATATATATATATATATGAACATAAAACCAAACTCACAAAAATATTGCAATATCACCATGAACTTAAAGTATAAAGGTATCAAGAATAATAAAATATAAAGATAATAAAAAAATAAAAGCATGGGAGTCTTAGCTTATAATCAAGGCTCTCTAGGACTTGCAACAATTCAGTCACCTGTAAAATAAATATAAACGAAACAAGATGAAATAAAATCAAAAGGGAGTCTTAGATTTTTGTCAAAACTCCATAAGATTTGAAATATTCCGGTCTCCTTTGGACTTGACTATAAACAAGTCCAAGACTAGAAAATGACTAGTCTTATTGTGACTTGAAATGGACAAGTCTAAAACATGAAATTAAAAAAATGAAGGTAAAGAACATAAATAAAACAAGTTAGGTTAGTGGGCAATATGCTCTAGAGAGTATACATACATATATATATGCTTATGTTTATAAATACTTGTATATAGTTAGACTAATCAAGACAAACAAAAAAAAACATGATCATAAACAAAGCTTGAGTCATGTATGGTATTTATGCATTTCTATCCTTAGTTTTTGAGTATCATGGAGAAAAATTTCTTTAGGATTTCACATTGATACCTACATGATCATAATATAGAACAAGTGTTTAGATGTTTTACCTAAATAAATTGAAATGAAGAAGTGTGTATGGGAGGAAGATAGAAAGAGCCAAGAGAGAGAGAGGGGTATGGGGGTGGCGATGATGTTGTTGTTGTAGGAAATGGAGAGGAGAAAATTTTTGAAAGAAAAAGAGAGAGTTCTGTGAGGGTAAAGTGATGTTGTAAAGTGAAAATGAGAGGGAGGGGTGATGGTATTTATAGAAGAAAAATTGAGTGAATTAAAGTATGAAAAATATTAAAAAACAATAAAATAGAGAGAGAAGGGGAAGAGGTGTGGCTAGCTGTGAAGAAAGAGAGAGAAAAGAAAAAACTATGAAAAGTAGATGTAAAGTAAGATAGATTAGATGTGCATAAGAATATGTTATGTAAGTATATGAGTAGATGTGTAAGAATGCAAGAAAAAGTTATTGATATGAATAGTAATGACTAGTAGAAAAAAGAAATTGTTTACCAGTAGAAAAGAGAAATTGTTTACCACTAAAAAATAAAATATACATATAAGTTGCTATAACTCTGTCTTTATAAATCGCTAAAATTTTATCTAATATTATAACGATGAATTAATATTATTTAATTAGTACTTGTTTTTTGAATATTTTGTCTTGAATCATGTGTCAATAATTAGATACAAAGACCGATATTGAAAAGGTCCGAAAATGTTAGGGTTTTGAAAACTCCTATTGTTTTGGGGTATGAGCCTTGTACTCGACTTATTCGTAAGGCTTTTGTCACTTATCTAAGGGTCTTAAAATCTATTTGATCGGGCCTAGGGTTTCTAAGGTTAGAGTTGACTTGGTTTGACTTTAGGATTTCGATTCTGATATTGACTCTAAGGTTTACTTATAAGATTATCGTAAATTCTAAGGGTTTACACTATATGCCCCTTCCAGCTGAAATCATAAGATTTTTCTTCAAAAACTTTTCTAAAAGTGTTACTTATCTTTCTTTATCATTCAACTCCATTTTCTTCCCTAAAAGCAATTTCTATTTCAAATAATCTTTAGGTGACTTAAAGATCTATAACCAAGATCTAAGTAGGAAAGTTGCTTGAAGAAGCTTCATCAACTCATGGAGCAGGGTAATGAAGGTTATTGCTTATTTGCTAAACAAGTAAGTTTAACTAAATCCCTAAGTTAAATTGTTCTGAATGTATGCTTATTTATGAAATTTCTACTATATGAGAAAAAGAATCAATAACAACATTAATAGTTGATATATATATATATATTTATATATTTAGGAACTAAACACTTGCATGAATATATAGGTAGGATGATATTTATTGGTTGGATGAAGTTTGACCAATGTATATAAATATGTGTATGTATTAACTAATACTTGAGTGAACGAAAATCATCTTGACATGTCTCATTGAAATAATAATAAAGTAAAGGTGATGTAGAATGTAAAAATAAAAAATTCAATTGAATAGGATATGCACATCAGGTGTTTGATGAAATGCCTTTGCTAGAAGGATGATGTATAATACGAGAATGATTTGATAATAGGTGAATAAATTAGGCTTAGTAAGATTTCAGTAAAGTAGCAAAAATTGGAGATTTAGAATGCTACAATTTTTTTTTCTAAAATAATAATCAAATTAATTGGCTAAGGCCAAGCATAGGGAGAACCAAAGGCATGATCCAATCCATGAACTCTTTTGACCATATAATCAATACATATCATAGGCATGATGACACTCGTGATCCTCTTAGCATAGTTTTTTGCTCGTGTTGAAACCTAAACCATGACCGCAATCCAAGTCACGATTCATTTCATGGTTGCGATGCTGAGCGTAATCTTCTCTGTATCTTTGTGATTTTTGCACACTCTCATCATGGGCATGACTTTACCCATGATCCATATCATGAATTCTTTCGCGAACGTGATCTCACCCCTTGTATAACTAGGTAAGTTACATCGAAAGGTCCTGGGGTTGAGTTCATTTAAGGTCCTAATGTCTTAAAAAGTTCAAAAGAGTTCCCGATGTTTAGAGAAGTGGGTTGATTGACATCTCCATTTAAATATATCACAAGAGAAATATTTAATTAAAACTTAGAAAACCTGTCTTCTATGGCCTCCATTAACTTATATCAATTGAAGAATTATTTAATTAAAACTCATAGGACACTTTTCCAAATATTAGGATCTCTTTTGAACTTTTCAAATCGTTAGGACCTTCTAGTATAATTTATGCCTGTATAATTATAAGCTTGTTGTATAAAGAGAGAGAGAGAGAGGAGAGAGAGAGGATTTGGAGTTCCATTCCTTTCTCATGGTCTACATTTTGATGGCTTAATATTAATTAAAAGAATTTGACTACTAGTTTATCATATATCTTGACTTAAATAAAGTGTAAATTATGAGTTAGTACTTGTAAAATTAGGAAGATGAATTTAACCCTATTTAACTTGAATGATCAATATGAGTTTGAAAAAGTTTGTTACATACTTATATTAACCTCTTCAATAGATACTTACTTGCTTTGAGTTTTCTACTTGCCTTATCTTCTATTTATCCAGATTACAGTCATTATACCATGTATACAGTGATTTCCATATTGTGTGCTAGGATGAACATCTTAAATGAATTAATACTTAATGGAGACCTTAATAATTGATTGTTGCTTATGTGTGGTCATTTAACTCAATCGAGAGGTAACAACCTTATTAGGCAGGGCCAACATGGTAATTAGGTACTTAAGCCACCTTGTATATCCCTTAGTGGCTTGGCGGGTTGCTGATAGGGGTAATGACATCGAGATAATGTCTACCTAGATTGGCAAGAAGTAATATAGCGTGGCTTATACTTATGGGACCAATTGAGCCGTATTATATTATGAATTGTAATAGGTAGAGACGCGTAACTGTAGTGCCCCTAACTGAGGTTATTACTAGAACTTTCTATAGAAGATATAGAAATTCGACCTATTTATATCAACCCCCTAAATAATTGCTACTATTAGGACCTCTAAATTCCCATAGCATATTGCCAGAGTGTGAGTGCTCCACTGTTGTTTTACTATGCTATAATATAAAGATATAAACTGCTAGTTGTTGCATTGCATTTAGAACAAGTGCATGTGCCCATTTCGTGTGTGCTTGTGTTGCTATCGTACTGGACTTCAACTTATTTATTTTTCTTTGTTTAGGTGTTCATGACTTTAATGATGATTCCTATGATTACATGAGGTATGACACGCACTTCAAGGAGTTACTTGATGAGTCAAACTATTAAGATCGCTAGAGAATCCATTCCAAACTTTCATATTTTATTTTTAAACTATTAATTTGTTAAGGGCGTATCTGTGAGCCCATGGTCTATGTCTTAAGATACTTTCTTTGAGATAACCGGTGGGTGGAACTTATTTATGCATATTAATCTACTTATGAGAGTAGTCTTTGGAAATTTTTGTAAGAGTTAAGATTTCTTGCTACAAATCTTGTTGTTTCATAATCTAATTTAAGGATTTTAGAATTTAATGTTGATTGGCAATTATCACGATAAACTATAGTATATGTTGACCTCGCCTAAGTGTTATATGTGGCGGTTGGACACACCTTGACCAAATTCAAGGTGTGACAAAAGATGAGAAACATGCAACATTATTTATTAAGCACATTTTCTAGACATTTTCACATTTGGCTTTAGTCCCATTGTTAGGTTGTTAATAACTATCGCTATCATTGCTCTACCATTTCTTCATTTATTTTTTAATAAAATGTTTCTTAATAAATACTTCAAACTTTATTAAATATCAAGTTAAAGTGGATAGAGGAGGTCTATTAGATACCATATAGGGATGGGTTTAGGTATGATGGTAAAAGCTTCATTGTCATGTTTGGTATATAGGAATGTATCTAGAATGAAATCATAATTCTAGGTTTCATTTCATTTCCCTTGTTTGAAATATATTTTTAGAAGCTGAAATCACAATTCAATGAAATCGATAATTTTGTTTTTTATTTCATCTTCATTAATTACATATAATTTAATTACCTTTTTATCCTATCACATATTTATTATTTGCATTTTTTGCATGAAAAATTTTCCATTTTATGCACATTGCGAGACATGAGTATGAATTTGTCATTTCAAAACTTATTCCATTCCAAATCATTCATACATACTAAACATGACATACAGATTTTGTTTTAGGTTGGGTTTAGGAAAACCTATAGGGAAGTATAAAGGGTTTGAGTCTTATATGACCCATCCCAAAACTACCTCAGTTATATCCTAGGTATATGCATAAACAAATAGGAGTATAATCCGATAATTCTAGTTCTATTCATAGTTTAGTATTATAATTAATAAACGTTCGTATATTAGATGAATCAAATGCTGAAATAAATTAGTTATAGTGGATATATCATTCCCAATTTGTAATTTTTCAATTCCCCCCTCTAATTTTTACACCTAAGTAAACAGGCCATTGTTTTGTCAAAACCATAAGTCATGAAATGTCTTATTTGCCTTATTACAATATTACATAAGATACGAGGCATTCATATGGCACATTGTCATATTGTAGGACACGTATTTTTTTCTCATAATCTTTGCTTATTATAAAAATACGATAAATGGAAACAACTCAGTATCCATTTTCTTTTTCTTCTACGTGACATTTCACCAAAGTTGTGTCATCTTCTATTTCTTACCGCCTGTTATTCTTCCTTCTACTCTACCTAAGGTCCTATACCATCCCAAACCTACAACAACACCACGACAAAGCCAAAGACTTGATGAAGACCACTACCTACGAGTACGACCACCTGAAATCGACATTAACATCAGAATCCAAACCCAAACAGACCGAATGACAACCTGTCAATCCTTGATGTGACCTTCTCCAGCGCAACACAGAACCCAAACCTAGATTTGCCTGGCCTAAAAGAGAAAAGGAAAATATATAAAATTAAAAAAAAAAAAAAAAGACCTGGATTTTCTACCTTTTCCTTCCTCTCAAGCGATACAAAGATACAGGTCGAGTTTGGTTTAGAACTTGCGCAAAACAAATACGCCATTTCTCTATAGCGTTATTATGTAGAGAATAAATCAAAACAAAGATTCAAATAAGTAGAAAGTAGCACCATATGATTGATGTAATTATATGTTATAACACTAGGTAGATATCTCTAAGTGTCGGGTCCGAATTGGGACCTGGCCCCACCATCTAGACCCACCATGGTCCACAGGTCTTGGTTAGGTCTACTAATAAGACTTATGGATCAAACAATTCAACGGAGTCTTAAGTTGAAGAAAAAAAATAAACATGTATTATTTATTATAAATAAATATAAAAAAAACAAATAAAACATAGAGACAAGAGTAAAGAAAAAGTTGAAAAAAAAGAGAGTAAAATTTGATATTTAGATTATTTTCTATATGAATAAAATTTTTAATGCATTGTTAATAGTAAGTAATAAATTAATTTTAATACATATCTCATGATTTATATAGAGTTTCCATAAGAGAGCAATCCCATAATGTAATGGTTCTTATTTTTTTTTTTTTTGTAAACTTTATTCTTTTAGAATATTACTCTAGTCCCACGGGCTAAACCTGCTCTGCCACCTATATGAGATGGTTACAAATTCACATTTTGGCAAAGCGGACCCTTGAGATGTCTAACACCAAGTAGCACCACATCAAAAATTACTACAGAAGAAACTTATTGGGATGGACACAAATAATTATCAACTCTACATTACACAAAAAAAAAAAAATAGAGAAATAAAAAGAAATATTTAGATTTGAAAAAATAATATAAAAAAAATTATCATCCCTCGAGGGGTACTCTAAACGTGGCAGTCTATCGTACACAATATTAAAGTCTAGGAATGACTTCTCTAGTCATGCAAAGGTTTTCATATCATGCACAAGGCATACAACACATCAAATGGAACGCGTCGGAGTAATGCAATTTATTTTGATAACAATTAAGTAACAAGACAAAAAAATACTTAACATTAAACGTAAATAAGGTTAATTACATCTCTTAGGGGCATACCCCTGCTAGCATCCTTAAACGGATCAAACATATTAATAATAATAACATATCACATATAGCTCATAAAGAGATTTTTAAATTCGACTTCATCCTATGCTCCTAATTCTTGTATAAAGGCTCCAAAGTTCATCAGTAGTTTTTTTAAGACCTTATCCTCGAATGAATTTTAAGTATGCCTACTTCAACAAAAATCTATGGGGTTGTAAGCTACAACATGCTTAGTGAGATATTTTCCAATATTCGTACCAACAATCATGGACAATGATAAACCAAAATTATTCCTATTTTATGAATGCCAAATTGGACTTTTATTGATCATTTTATTGATAAATATTATGAATTTGGCACTTAAAAATATTAATTTATGCTTTCATGCTTTTAAAGGAGTTATTTTATGAAAGAAGGAAAAACGGGTCAAAAATGCAAAGTTTGGACCAAAAAGTGGTTAACACAACAAAGACATGCCATGTCTTTCAACCATGTCAAGGAAAAGCACAATCATGGCCTAACTCTTAAGTTTTGAAAAGACACAACAGCGACATGACTTGTCCTAAACCGTGTCAATCTGGAAAATTAACTTTGCAAGGGACATTTTTGGGACAAGCCGTTTCCCAAGTCGTGTCAGTGAAGAAAAAAGACCACAGCAAAGGATATGACTCTGGGACAAGCCGCGTCCTAACCCGTGTCAATTTTTACATAGAGGAAAACAGCCAGACACACTCAAGTGACACGACTTATCCCCAAACCTATAGATTTGACAGTCCGTTACTTTTTGAGAAACAACTTTTTTAATGAATAGTAACCCCCTATTTATTAAAGAAACGTCTATTGGACATTAAAAGGGTGTTACTTTGAAAAGCCAAAAGACTCGTAACTCCCGTAACTTCCCATTTCCTCCATAATGAGCATTCAATTTCATTTATGTGAAATCCATTATAAATTGAAGATGGAGGAAGAATTAACAACAGGAAGAAAAGAAAGAGACAGCACATATAGAATTCATGTCCAAGTTCTTCATAATTCTAACAACAAGTCAAGATTATCACGGATTGAAGATCTGAAATTTTTGAGCTTTATTCTTTTTGGGTGGTATCATGATTTCAAATTTTTGTTTTGAATTTCATATATTATCATTAGGCACTATGGAAGAGTGAAATTACAGATCTGGGTTTTGTTGAACTCCATGTTTATCATGTGATGAGGCTTTGAGCTTAATGAAAGATTGAAGTTCTTTTGTTCAATTGCATGTTTTTAACCATTTCTTAAGTTTGTATGTCCAGAAATACAGATTTATGCGTGATTTTCATTTAAGATAATTGAAAGATTACTTTTGTGATTTGATCTATGTAATTGAAGAGATTTGTTTGTAATTCTAGACATAGAATAGCAAGAATCTTCTATTATTTTTATGAGTTCATGTTATTAATGCAAATTTTGGTTGCTATTGATTGGGGAGACATCCCAATTGATTAACCTAGGTTTAGACAATTTGTTAGATTTGAAAGAATTGACATTTTGCTTAAGGAACTCTATAGCTTAAGAACTAAATCTTAAATATCTAGTATGAGTTGCCAATGATTCACATGATAAATTGGAGGTAAGACAAAACCTGGATCATTTGTTCTTATTGAATCTTGCTTGTTTGTTATTGGATCTGTGTTAAAATTGTTCGAGGTAAATTAGATAAAATAGCAAATCATCAAAATTGTCGGTTACATATAGTAGAGAAATAGTAATACTAGTACTTGATATCCAGATCTTAGAGGACGACACCCGTATTAATTCTATTATGCAATTGATAGGTACACTGCCTATTGCCTTTAAAGTGAATTAAGAACGGGCCTTTATAAATTTGAAACTACGCTTGAAGGCTATTATTAGACAAACAAGAGTATTAAGTTCAAATATATGCTATGCATGCTATGCAATAACCACATGACCATATAAATATATACAGTTATCCAAAAACCATATATAGAACAAATTTACGCACTCCGTGACAAGGGTTGGAAATGGCAGTAGCAAGTCTCCATAACCTACTCTACTAGTCCTCGGACTATATGCCCTTAGTGATTGGTACGACGCGGCTCCTCTATGAGGTCGTATTCCCAAATGTTTCATACCTTATGCTTGGAGCAAGATTGTGTTCGATTCCACCAATCTATTCGATCGCTCACATAGGAGTAGTAGTCTTCTAAATGTGACTCAACGATATAAAATGCATGAACGTTTTGTTTTCTTTAACCAAACCTTATTAAGGTTCATTAGAGGTGATCAAACAATTTCAACAAAAACCCAACAATCATATAAGTAAGTAAGCAAAACATTTAAGCAAACAATTCGAAGTTGCGATATACTTAACTTTCCATTTCATCATATAAGCATAGAATCACATACATAGCCCATAAGTTCCCCATATGTATCTGTTTTTATCTTTTTCTTCGTATATTAGCGCTACTATTTTACAAGAACAAACAAGGTGACAATTTTATGAGGAAAAACTCACTCGTCTATATTGTAATCTTCTTACTCATAATAATCCTCAAGAAGACGAGTCTCATATTCCTCACCACCTAGGCAAAGGAAATACTCGGAATGAGTATTTTATAGAAGTTCTACTTAACTTCCTAATTCTATCTCATGATTTTTGTCATAAATCGGATTATGTAAAATTCCAACTTAAAATGGCTATAACTTACTCATTTTAACTTGGATTTTGCATATAAGATGTCATTTTCTTCCTACTCGAAATGATCTATTTATTTCTAAGGTTATTTTTAACATTTGAAGTCATTTAGGTTCGAAAACTGGTTGGTACATTTCTAAAACGAAAATTACAGCCTCAATTTGTAATTTTTTCCTAAATTCTATTCCATCCAAAAAATTCCATATCAAATACATAAATATTTATATAGTTGAAAAATCCTTTTAATATATACATAGACTCATATTATATACATAATTCTAGTGATGTTGTCTCAAAAAAAAAAATTGTAAACAATCTTTGTGAGTTTTGTGAAAGGTCATCTTTGACGTGTGATTAAATTGCTATTTTGTAAATATGTGACTCGAAATCATAAGTCAATATATTATATATATATATTAAAGTCTTTAAAGGTTTTATATTTGTTCAAAAATTCTTATTTAACAATTTATTTTATAAAACATGGTTTTACCTACTTGTGATATAAAACTCAAGTGTATTTTCCTTTTAAAGAATTTCCTAAGTTTGACTTTTTAAACAAAACTTTAATCCTTAGATTTTTTAAATATGAAACTCAATTTAGAGAAAATCATGGTTTGATATTTATTTTGAGTTCATGAATACTTATTTTCATATTAAACTTTTTTTAACTAATTATTTTCCAATTGTGAGAAAAAAATCATTCTAAGTTATATAACAAAAATATTTTAAGCTTTGGTATAAGAGAAAATTAAGTGAATGACCTATTTTAAACTTTCATGCTTCTAATATTTCTTTCTTAATTCGTAATTTTTCAACACATGCACCTTTAGAGTGTTGTTAGAAAAAAAACAAAAATTTTTAGTTGTCACAAGTGGGTGTCCACGTACTATTATTCACATTTCTTAACTTCATAAAAAGATCAATTTTATATTTTAAATACTTGATTCCTTAGGTTTTCCACCAATTTTATTTTCTAAGTGGGTTCTTAACTAGTTAGTTGCTTTTAAGTTTAATTTAGAAAAATTGTTTGGTTCTTAATATTTATCAAAGTATTGGTATAAACCATTTAAATAATTATTTAAGAAAATTTTGCATAACAAAGAATTATCAATATTTAAAATAAGTTCATTTTATTATTTAGAAAAGGGGTCGTTAGATCACTATCCTAAGTTCAAGTTGAAAATCTCTCCTAAGTGTGGAAAAGAATCATTCCACTTTTCCTTGAAAGTCTAATCTTATTTTATGTGCAACAAAACAACTTATTTTTTTATCTTAAAATTTTTATAACCAAATCATCCTAATTTTTAAATGAGAATTTTTCCTAAGTGTTAAAATTATGTTTATTGGGTGTTAAAATTATGTTTATTGGGAGTTTAGTCAATTTTTTTAAGCAAAAGAAATTAACTCATTTTATTTTCATAAAAATTTTTGTTAAGACAATAACATTATGGCTATGTATGAATATGAACATATAGTTATGTTATATAATAAAAATAACCCATGTAGAAGAATAAAAGGCATAAGAAATCAAATAAGCACATATATATAAGAACAAGAAAAAAATACAGGAGTTTTAGCTTATATTAAGGCTTCCCAGACTAAGAAATGCACTAGTCCCGTAAAAAAAGCAAGAAAATAAAACAAGAAAAAATCATGGAAGTCTTAGATTGGTATTAAGGCTCTCCGGACTTAGATTATGGACAAGTCCTGTAAAAGAAAAGAAAATTGTTTTTGCTTGATTAGGACAAGTCTCAGAGTAGAAGTTAACTATTCTTATTTATTTGCTTGAAATAAATAAATTACAAGAAACATAAAAGTATAAATAAAAGTTAGATTAGTGAACATTAGGCTCTAGAATATATATACATTACTTATACATACTAGCATATAGAAAGTTATGTTAGAATCAAGAACATAGCATAAACATGAATTCGAACATGGAGTTAAAAAGACATGAACAATATGTTGTTTCTATGATTTCATTCCCTAGCATAAGCTCGTGGGGATTTTGCTTGAAATCATAATATACATATTGTTCATGTTATGTTAATATAAACTATGGAGGGGGTTTTAGTATTTTATCTAAAATAAGAGATGGGATTTGTGTATGGATAAAAAAGGGAAGGAAAGTGTTTAAGAGAAATTTTAGAGAGAAAAATTTGGTAGAGTTTTGTTATGGAAGAAAAAGTATAAAAATGAAAGGGGAATGTGATGGTATTTATAGGGAAAAATTGTGTGATAAAAAAAATTAATTTTAGTAGAAAAATATAAGAGAAGTTAAGTAAAAAGTGTAGAAAAAGTTTTATGAGAAAAGATAATTGTAAGAGATGTAAGAGATAAGTGCAAGAATAGGTCTAAGAAAAAGTAGAGATAAATAAATAGTAATAAATAGTAGAAATAGTATAATGAATGTAGACTAGACAAAAAAAATACCATTGGTAATGAAAATACGTGTAAAAGGACTATATTTGATATTTTTAGAAGCTGTAAAATTACAAAACTGATATTTTATGAATCCTCATATTATTATGAGTCTATATATGTTATCAGAATATTTATATCGTTTCACGTGCTGAGACTGTTTTCAAAAACTAATCCTGTTAGGATCTGAAATGAGCGATTTTTGGACGAATCTAATCTTTTTAAGTTATAAGACATTATTCCAAACTATAATCTATGGTTATCTCATTTTTATTGCTCTAGGGGTTCAAGTGCGGGATTGCTGGATCTAATCACTCTAGATCTTAGGCTAAACCTAGGTTAACTCTTAGAGATCCGATTTCATTGTTGGCTTTATGATTTATTTGTAAGATTACAAAATATGAGGGTTTATGTTATACTTATATTTTTGGTTCAGAAATTAATTTTACCATCATTTTTATTTATTTAATATTTTACAAATCTTGAGATTATCTAATCGAGTCCAGGGTTAGGTTTTGACCCAATTTAACTTTTGTTATAAGTTTTAAACTTTTGATTCGAAAATTCACCAGAGGGTCTAAGGTTTTATAATTTTTTCATCGAATATTATTTGGATATGCTGTCTCGATTTATGTGTAAGAGATCAGATAGATGAATTATTTAGCGTAAAGTTTTTAAGTCGAATGATTATAGTACTTTTGTTTAGTTTTGAAGTAATCTTTTTCTTAAGGTTATGAAAACTCATATTTATTCTAGTTTAGAGTTTCAAGAGTTTGGTTTTAACTTGGGTTGGTTTTAGAGTTTCGATTTTGGTAGATAGGGTTATTAAAAGTAGCGAGAAAATTCAAGGGTTTACAAAAAGTCAAAGGATTATTAAGAAATCATTATAAAATAAAAGAAAAATATGTTTTTTTTTATGATGAAAGGAAAATATTATTATTCATCATTAATGTCTAGTATAGGTTTTGCCTGAAAAACTAATCATGGAAATTAAAAAAAAAATGGATATCTCAATCAAATTGCAAAGTAATAAAATCAAATATAATAAAATAAAAGACAATAATTAAATCATACTTAGCCTAACTAACGTATTTTAACTCAATGAATTTCAAAAAAGTGAAAGAAAGTCTTTATCCGCCCTCTCTCAAGATATTTAGGATCAACTCCATTAGTAGCCATAAATCTATTCAAAAGAATGACCTTTTAACCTATTCAGTTGAAATCAAACATGAATCTAACTCGTGCACCATGCAGTTAGACCCACAAAATTAAAATCAAGCTATTAATTACAAACACCCAATCAATATTGAATTAAAAGTGCATTTAAAATCACATGAATCAGAATTTAGATTCACAAACCCTAAGCTGTTGGAGATTATTTCTCCATGGATTTAGAAATTATGAACATGATATGAAGAAATAATATGAAATTAATTAAAGAATATTACAATTCAGCACAGAGTCTTGCAGAAATCACAAATAACGGGTTAAAATGATTTTAACCATAAAATTTTGAGATTTTCTAAAGCAAGAAAAAACAGAATTCTTTCGCTCCATAAATTCTCTCACTACACTACGTTAGTACTATTATGAAGGCATAAAAAGAAATGATGATTTATTGCAGACATGGTAGATTCTTTTGTAACAAAATGGTCATTTTCCAACTCGTGCGCATCTGAATGCCAACTCATAAAATATTTGACGTGTGTTAAGTCGAGTGTGTAAATATTATATGAAAAGCGTAGGTTTGACTTCTTTAATGAATTTTGTTAAAACGCATCGTTTCTATCCATTGTTCCATTAAAAGCCATTTTTTAGACTATCGAGGGCTCGATGCTTAATGATTCTAGGTCCAATACAAGTCAAGCAATGGTCTTATCTTCATTGAGCAACTATCGCAGGTCAGATTTAGGGGTCGACATTAAGGCGTGATAGAAGCTTTCTTCAAGTTTGCACTCCATCTACTTAGAACAAGTGTCGAATGTCACGTTGAGGGCTAAATTTAGGGCATGACAGACCAATTTTTTACTTGTTTTGCCTTACATTTTAGCCTTGATCATTATTATTCAGGGTACAATATTTTTTTTCTTCACTTTTGATGCTATTTCTACTTCAAATCTGATTAAAAACACTTTGATTCTTCTTCTTCTTTTGATTCAAGGAGCTGAAAAACAACAATTTACCATTACAAGTACTAGATTCATAGGAATTTAATTAAAAACTTATCAAAATAAACTTGAATTCCTATGAAAAGAATATAGTAAAATTAACTTATCATCCATAGTACATGCATGATCCTTGTGATGTTGCTTAAAATTGAATTTCCACTAGATAGTCTTTGTAACAAGTTACAAAAACTTAGGCTCATGACAATTAACTTGAAAACTTTGTGGTGAAATTTATGTAATGCCTTAAAATTTAATTAAGGCATTACTACCACATATAATACTTAAGTGTATTATACGCTCAGGCTTTCTAGAATGATATGTTTATGTTGAACATTGCTATCCACATTTAATTATAGAAATCGTTTGTTTAGATTTCTAAAACAACTGGATTTAAACTTTCAAATTAACCTTTTATTGAAAACAAAACATATAATCTACTCACTTGAGTAGATCAACTTTCACAAAACAAAACTCTACCATCAAGTATCTCCATTACTTTATATGATGGTAGATCAAAGCTTTAAAAGATATTACAAAACATATAGCTTAGGCTTCTCAACTTAGCCTTATACAAAAATACAGATTTCAAAAGGATAAATCCAGTTCTTAATCAAAACAGAAACAAAATAACAAATACAAATAAATCCATCGGCCTACTTCACTCACTCCAACATCATCCAAAACCTGAGCCAAACATAACCATCATCATCACCAACACAATCAACAAAGCAACAACTCCATCATCATCATCCAATCATCAACATATTCATCATCTTCATCATCCTCAACATAGAACTTGAAAAAAGAATAACAACAACAATAATGAGCCGAAGCTCAGTACACAGTAACATTGATACACATAGAATGGCACACAAGCCTAACTAAATGCAATGCAACAAATAGCAAGTTACTATATTTCATTTAAATAAAACAAGCAACATGGAAGCACTCATAGTCCGGAACAAGCCATGGGGAATATGGGGGTTTTGAGTAACCACACGACGCTCATGGGTTGATATAGGTAGCCTAAATACCTGTATCTCCTAGATGATATAACCAATAAAGAAAAAGTAGCGTCCGCTAAGGTTTACAGCCATTACACACTCTTTACGTATTCTCAATCGATAACATCGTCTAGTTCAAGCGGTCTCATAAATATAAACTAAACTATGTTATATCACCTTAAGCTTAAGCAAACGTTACACCGATAACATATACCGCATCAGCTACCCACTGAGCCATATACAAATTGCCATGTCACCATGGCATACCATCATCATTGTAGGGGGTAGCCTAAGCGCCTAAACTACCGTGTTCAGTCGGATAAGGTTGCTACTCCCCAGACCAGATTTAACGGCACAAGCACAAGCAACACTCATAAATTATTAAGCCGGGTTTACGTCTTAATTCGTTTTAGGATGCCTATCCTAATAATTATCTCACAAGTTACTGCGTACCTTGTATATATGAAATCCAATTAGAGATAGAGGGCGGATCAAAATCCATTTCAGAAGATAATTTAGAAGATTCAGAAGCCAGACTCAAACATCTGTTTAAGAATTTAAACTATATAAGCAATTACAGAAATTACCCATTTATATCAAACTTTTATTAAAATCCTATTTGATCATACACTAAATAGGAACCCAGCTATGGCTGCGAAAATCAACTCGCCAAAATACAGACAGTTCTCCTTTGTCTGTCAAAATATTTCTTTTATCTTTGATTATAGTATTTTTTTACAAAAACATCAACAAAACATTCATATTCCAAAAACATTTATTTTCCAAGCAATCATACATTTGAAACAACATATTCCCCATGTTATATTAAGGCTATCATAACATATCATTCTAATCCAATTATTAACTTTAATATCCATTTTTAACTTTATCCGAACCAAATTGATTAAAGTTAATCACTTAATCCAATTACTAAGCGAAGATACTCAAACTTAATCAACCTAATCTATTTTAGCTGGTTGAAGTCCATATAGTAAAGTTATATTAAGATTATTAACTAATTCATTTTATAACTAAGATTCATATTAACTTAAATATATGTTAACTTAATCTTAGCCAAAATGTAGACTTAATGAATCTAATTCATTTTAGTCCATTCAAGTCTATTACGTCAAGTTGAACTTAGATTATTAACTAAGTTCATTTTATATCCAACTCTATATGTAATCAAATTATCTATTAAATCTATAAATTCACAAAACTCATGCTTATTATATCATTCAACAAGTATAACACATGAAATATCATTAATCTATCTCATTTTAGCTCAAAAAGATTCATTTTATAACTAACCATACACTTTTATCTAGTAAATCAAGTTTTCAACTTTGTTTGAAAAACATAGCAGTTGGAAAGAATCAAAATTGCAACCTTGATAATTTTTGAATTTGCAAAAAATTAAAAAATGAAAGTTGTATATCTCTTTTCAATCTTTCCAACGCAATTTGAATCACTTCAATCTGAGTTTGCATGAACAAGCGATGATCAAAATAGTATCGTGACCAGAGAGAAGCATAGATAGATACATTGACTTGTGTTTAGGCCATGCTGTTTTGGAAAATTTTGTATTCTTTGAGTTTTTGAGATCCGAGAGAACCATGGGTGAATGGGGAAGGCCATGTATAAGTGGTGCTTCTCCTTGAGTGAGTTAAAAACATGTGTTTTCAAGCAACAAAGAGGAGCACAACACAAGATAATGACCCGTGTATACCCTATGCTCTTTGCCCTGTTCTTGTTTTTGAAAACTTCAATTGTTTTTCAACTTGTTTTACACATTTTTCATCATGTCACATCTTATATACAACATACAAGTTTAATATCATCATTTCTAACATCTATACACATGTTTTACTTAATTTAACTTCAAATCCTACCATCACCATAAGAAAATTGACCTTTAGAGACAGAAATCTTGCGATGGAAAATGGGTAAAACAAGTTATATTTCTATTAATACAATCAACGATGATGGTTTTTACAATGGAAATTTATATTTAGAGACAGAATTTTCGTCTCTAAAGCTTAGTTTTCTTGTAGTACATGAATCATCTAACCTATATGTCTAACTTTAACCTAAACAACTTACATGTTCATATATCCATCATTCACCAACTTCATAACAATATCTACTTATATCCTATAACAATTCATCAAATACAAACATATAGAATAGCTCAAGTAAAGAAAAAAACTTATCTTATATAGATTCAAAAAACATAGACTTCTTGATCTTCATTTCTAGTTATAGAAATATATCACGTTTAATGTTTATGAAGCATGTAAAAACATTAGAAATAGTTTAAACACAAGTATAATGCATATATAATATAAGGAAATTGACTTATGAATAGAGGAAAAACGAGGAAGATGATGAACAATGACAACACCAGCCCTATGCCGGCGGTATAAGTCCCAACACCAGCGGTGTACAATGATAGGCAAGTGGCCTTTGGGTTGATGTACATCAAACAAAAGATACGTAAGTTATTTTTTTACGAGATATGAATGAAAGCCAACAAATTAGAGATCAACGCCGGTAGCATTGATGTCGCATACGTTGTAACACTGGTGTCTTTCGAAGCCAGCGTTCCCCGGAACTAAGAAATGTAAATTATAATGAACACCGACAAACTTGAGCATAACGTCGGCGGCATTGGATGCCAGTATACGCACAAAAATTTTCCTGAAGCGAAATCTGTTCGTTGTAACAAATAATAATAATAATAATATAATAATAATAATAATAATAATAATAATAATAATAATAATAATAATAGAAGGTAAAAATATTATAAATAAATAAATATAAATAATTTTAAAATTAACAAGCTTAAATATTTGTCAAGTGCTATATTTTAATAACCATTTATAACTAAAAGACATTTTAGCTAATTAAACAAAATCATTAGATTATGATAATTGTCCAATAATTATTTTATATAGATAAATATATAAGAATGAAAAATTAAAATAACTTTAAATTACGAATAATGTGATTCCTAAAAATAACAGATAATAACTTGAAATTGAATCAACAATTCACGATAAAACTAAATGTTAGAAAAAAAATATTAGTTACCATTAGGTGATCACATTAACGAACGATATAAAAATAATAATGATGATGATGATAAAATACTGAACCATTAAATACAAACTCTATAATTACTTGATGAAATAAAATTTAAGTTTAATAAATACTTAATATATATTAAAGATCTAAGAAAACTATGAATATGTTAGAAAAACAATTAAAGAACTAAATATTAAAAGTAACTATATAAATAGAAAATTTTAATAAGATAGATAAGGTTGACAAACAAAGAAAATAATAAAATTCACAATTAACATAGACACTAACGAAAAAGGAACTTAAGTAAATTTAGAATAAAGAAAACACCCTAAATAAAATATAGATATCAATTAAAATCAAGAAAAGCAAAATAAAAATAAATAATAGATAGAAAATATCAATTACCTTAAGGTAAATATACTAAAAAGACCAAATAAGAAAAGCTTAATAACAGAATTATCAATTACAACTCAAAATATTTTATAAATTTAGGACGATTTCTCTTATATAAATATAAATTTTACAACGTTACTAGATGAATATAATTTATACACAATTAAAGATCCTAACTAAATAACTAAAAGTATATCAGAACTGATAATTAGAACCTAAAAGAATATCGCTAACACCATTACATAAATAACAGTACAGTAATAGATATTTGTTATCTCATTTTATAGGAAAAATAGAACAGTTCTTGGACTTCCAATAGCCTATTACGACAATTTAGCGAGGACAACAGGCGAGTAACTTTGACCTTATCACATTGTTTGTGCTTGTAGAATAGCTACGTTTGTAATAATTTATTCAACCGATATGCATGTGGAATTAGGTACAATGCATGATTATTGGTGTATGCTTGAATGCCAAATTATTATAATATAAGTGATAATATTCTATTGTATGATGAATATTGTATGAAGCATGTTGATGTTTGTTTGTGAATTGTATGATCATCTTAAACCTGACTAAAAACTATTGATACCGTAAATAAAAATGGACATGCATTGTATCAATTGCATATACTACATTAAAAAGGAGTGGTGACCCCGCTCGTATTTACATTTCATCTCTCTAGTGATGCACTGGTTTTTCTAGATGTAGATTTCCTAGTTCTTTCAGGATCACCTTTGTTTTGCTCTGTTCCATAAAAACTAACTGGTATCGAAGGAGCACCACTCATGGTATCAACATGAAATGGCTAATACTTAATGGTGTTTATTTTTTCCAAGGATAAGAGTGAAATGTTTTAAAGTAATTTGTAAGAGTTTAAGGTACCTATTCTTCCTTGGTTCTTTGATTCTCCTGGGTACGATATATCCCTCTTCATGGCTTCCTTCCAACCCCGATGAGAGGGCATAAATCTACATCCTGTTTGGATTTCGATTACTTAACTTGTGCTTGTACATATGATTGATCATTACATGGCATATGCTTGTCAATTAAACTTGTTTGTTGTTACTTGATGCATGGTCCGGTCAGGTCATCTCACCAAGCCTATGGTTTGCTCACCCCCAACAATTTTTGGTGCAGGAATAATGTTAGATGGGATTAGGTTAGGATTGTGTGAAGAGAGCTTCTCTAATAGACTTTATTGAAGTTAGAAATGTAGGTTATGATAAAATTAGAAAAAAAAAAATTTTGATAGTTTGTATAAACAAGTAGATCTTGTGTTTTGTTGGTTGTTACCTAATTTTCATTATTTGGTAGGAGATACCGATTCTCTGCAATCCTGATAGATTATGGAAAATCAGAATCCATAATGAGTTTAGATAAAAATATTATATCTAATGCAAATAAATAAGGTAGAGTCTTGTAATCTCTGACTTGCAAGACGGTTCTCATAGTACAGGTGCATATGTTGTATGATATCTTTAGATTAATCCTACTAAGCCCCTTTTGAGGCATGACAATGAAAGCTAACCAAAGTATAAAGGTTTGAGAATTTACTAAAAGTTTAAAATATTAGTTTGAAAATTTAGGAATTTCGAATTTGAAGTAAAATGAGTTTATTTAAAATATGAGACTAAGTAAATGTTGGATAATTTCATTTATAATATCAATAGAAGATGAAATAGATATTTTGAAAAGAATATTTAAAATCTCAAATCTCAATTTTACCTATTTAGTAATTTAATTATATCAATTCATGTATTCATTTTTCCATTGTTTGCTTATTTTATTCATTTAAATTATCTAAATTATATTTACAACTAATTATCTATCATATTATTCAATTAAATCGTTTCTAAATTAACTAGGTGATAGGGGTCATTTACTATACGCATTTGGGCATATTTATGACTATTTACGTACTAATTCTTGTTTAACTTGAGGATAAATGGTACTTAAAGAGTGAATATATTCATTTCAGGCATAAATAGCACAAAAACAAGTTTTCGATGAAAATCAACAAGGATTGAAGCTAAACAAGTCATTTAAGTTGGATTACGGCCATAATCTAAGAGGTAAACTTCTCGGATGATGATGCATATACAAATACGAGCATAATCTACAAGAAAAAAAGGATAAAATACACTCAAAGAAGATTATGGCCTTAACTATGACCGTAATCTAGGGTATGATCTCCACGAATTACACCAGGGCATCAACTATGCACGTAAATTGAAGAGGAAGTAAACATCACAGTGGAAATTACGGCCTAGTTTACGGTCGTAACAGGCATAGGAAAGGACATAATGGCTTTTTTCAGGAAAACTTACGGTCGTAGTTGTATGTGGAATTTATGCCCAGAGAAGATTACGGCCTAGATTACGACCATAATCCTCCTTGACAACCCTATTCCGAAGATATAATGGCTCGTAATACGGCCGTTGTGGCAGTTACATATTTTACTTTTTCGCATCAATTCAAAATTGAAACATCATTTTGAAGAGAAAGGAAGCCCAACCGATGCCTTACTTCATCCATAAGGTGTATTAAATGGAGGAAACATATATATATATATATATAGTTTTTTTTTTCCAACCATTAAAAAAAGAATCAACCATTATTATAGTTTTTACCATTGAACACACCATTTTATTTTTCTCTTGTAACCATCTGTAACACATCTACTATTTTGTTATTCTACTTGTGCAAGATGGTGAAGTTTGTTTCAATCATTAAGGGTTGTTTTCTATCTCTTCCTTCTTATTTATCTCATTATGTGTTGTTTTGTGTACATCATAAGTGAGTAATTGTTAGGACTAGTGTAGCCATGTTTTAGCATGTATATACATGGAATAATTGTTAAATGTTGTAGAATTCACTAATCTCTATAGTGTGTTAAAGCATGCTAATTTTAGATAGTGCACGGTTTAGAATTAGACTAGATTCCCATAGGATGCGATTGAGAAATCTACCTATGGAATAGATCTAAGCTATAGGGAGAGGTTGCTTATGATGCCTAGAGATAGGGTTGTGAAATCTTCTACACATATAATTGAATTTACAATTAGGATCATATTTCTAAAGTAATTATTCTAGCCGGCTATCAACTAAGAAGAGATTTCAGTAGACAAGACTAGGATTAGGGTTCAATAGACTCGAGAGAGATATTAAACTAATTGGTGGAATCCCGCAGTTAGGAAGTATATAAAAAATAATGAAAATGTGTTACATGTTAATTCATTGGTGAAGTAAGTCTGATTTATTGATTGTTTTTGTAAACTAATTTTGTTGATTAATATATTATAATATAGTTTTTAGTTGAGAATTATTTAATCATTTAATATTAAATCTTGATCTAAATTAATCCACTAGATAATAATCAAGAGGGTGAGTAGTAGTATTTGCTAACGGCCCCGAGGAGTATGACTCTATAATCTATTCCTATACGACATGTAATAGGTGCACTTGCCTAGCGTTGACCAGATCATAGGAAAAGATAATAGGATTTTGATATATTAAAACTCGGTCAGATAAAAACGCATACCACTAGGTGAGAGTTTAGGGTATTTCAATTTATTTCTAAGGGCTTATAATGAAATATTCAAACTTGAAATAAAGTGTTATAATTTATTTATTCTTTGTAAATTTTGGTTTAATTTTTACTTGAAAGCTTATTTTCCAAAATATTGATTTTTTATGTTTTTCAAGAAAAGAATTTCAAATTGTAAAAACTCTAAGATTCATGCCAATGTCTTGGTTAGAGAAATAGAAGATTGGTTTTGTTTTCAAATTTTTCTTTTTACAAAGGTTTTCCCATGTATTGAAAATAAATTTTAGAAAATATTTTGCATAACAAAAAATTGTCAACATATGGAGTTTAGAAAATTCACTTTAGCATCATAACAACACTACTATGAGCATTTATGAACATAAAATTAAACTTAGAAATATTGTGATATTACAATAAACTTAAAGTGAAATGTTGACAAAGTTGACAATAGAAATATAAAGATAGAAAAAGTAAACATGGGAGTCTTAGATCATAATTAAGGCTCTCCAGGACTTGAAATAATTCAGTCATCATGTAAAAGATAAATAAAATGAAACAAGATGAAATAAAACAAAATGAAAATCTTAGATTTTTGTCAAGACTTCCCAAAACTAGCAATAATTTAGTCTTCTTCGGACTTGAATATGAACACATCCAAGACTACAAATCGACTAGTCTTATTGTGACTTGAAATGGATAAGTTTAAATATGAAAATAAATTACTTAAAAGTAAAGAATATAAATAAACAAGTTAGATTAGTGAGTAACATGCTCTCAATAATACACACACACACATAAATATATAAATACTTATTTAAAAGTTAGATTATTCAACATAAACATAAATGAACATAAACAAAACTTAAGTCATGTATGATATTCATGCATTTTATCCCTTGCTTTTGAGCACTATAGGGAAATTTTTCTTTAGGATCTTACATGAATAACTACATGATCATAATATAAAGTATAGGTTTAGAGTTGTTACCTAAAATAAAGTAACAATTTATGTGTGTGGCTAAGGGAAGGAGAGAGTCGAGAGAGAGAGAGAGAGAAGGATGTAGATGGGGGAGTGGCAGTGTGGCAGTGGGGCAGTGGTGTTTGTTGGGAGAGAAATTTACTTGAGAGAAAAATGAGAGAGTTTAAGTAATGAGAGAGAGAGATGTAAAGTGTGAAAAATGAGAGGAGTGATGGGTATTTATAGAGGAAAAAGTGAGAATTAACGTATGAAATAAAATTGAAAAAGAAAAAGAAAATACAGGAGAGATGGAGGTGTGGTCGGAGGCATGGGGGGAGAGAGAGAGAGACTAGAAAGAAAAGAAAAAAAGAAAAGAAAAGAAAAGATTATGAAAAGTAAGGAGTAAAATACAGTAGATAATATGTGTACAAGAATAAGTTACATAAGTGTAATAATGGATGTGTAAAAATGTAAGAAAAAGTTATTAATGTGAATAGAAGTGAATAGTAATTAAACAGTAGAAAAGACAAATTCTTTACCGATACAAAGTATATACACGTATAAGTTGCTATAATTGACATTTTTATAACCCAATAAAATTTTATCTAATATTATAATGATGAAATAATATTACTTAATTACTAATTATTTGTTGGTATATTTTGTCTTGATTGGCATGCCGGTGATTGAACACAAAGATCGTTACTACAAAAGGTCCAAAAAGGTTAGGGTTCTGAAAACTCCTATCATTTTAAGGTACAAACCTTATATGCGACTCATTCTTAAGATTTCCATAACTTTTTCTAGCTAATCTAATATTTTAGGGCCTTGGAATGTATCTAATCGAGTCTAAGGTTTCTAGAGTTTAGGGTTGACTCGATTTGACTTTAGGATTTCGATCCTGATATCAATTCTAGGGTTTTACTTATAAGGTTGTCGTAAAATCTAGGGGTTTATAGAAGTTTCTTAGGTAATTTAGGTGACATCACATCATTGAATTCCTATAGCAATTCCCTCACTATAGGTGGAATGGGTCTATCCTTTTCCACCTCATCGTCTACCTTGAGGGCGACTAAGTATGTGGTTTCATTTTCTTTAGACCTTTAGCTAACTACATCACTGATAGAAAATTAGTGGATTTTCTCGTCTTCCTTATCACAAGAATGACACAATAAGCCTTGCTATCTAGCACACATAAATAGTTGTCTCAAGAGATGATTAAGATATCAATCGTATCCATGAATTTCATCCTTATCATAAAGGTCGCAAACCATCAAGAGGTGTCAGTTCAATCAATTCCTTCTTTTGGCATTTGTCAATCTACAAGTCAACTCCTTTTGCTACTACAACCATTACAACTTCTTTTAAATTAACGATTTTGAGCTAAGTCTTAGCCTTCTCAACTAACAACTTTAGTCTAGCTGCTGTTGCTTTTGAAATGATAAGATGTGAAGCACCAATATTAATG
The DNA here is from genome assembly GCA_024138025.1 of Combretum micranthum. Classification (NCBI taxonomy): domain Eukaryota; kingdom Viridiplantae; phylum Streptophyta; class Magnoliopsida; order Myrtales; family Combretaceae; genus Combretum; species Combretum micranthum. The sequence goes on from JAMXBD010000702.1 coordinate 338,217, forward strand.
AAGGCATTCAAGTTCTTACCTATGACATCTACCCTAGTATACATTAACCCTTCTCGACTATTTGAAGACATGTAACATGCTTATCTTAGCTTCCTCGTCTTCATCTAAGCTTCCCTCGATGATTAGTGCTGCTAGTTTTTCCTTCGTGGGGCATTCCTTGGGAAAATGTGGCCTATTTTCAAAGTTGTAATTATGCTCTTGTGGATTCCTCTTATCCCATCTCTATCATCCATCTTTCCCTTCTCTTTAGAGGAAGATATAGGCTTAGTCTTCTTAAACTATATTAAGCTTTTAGCAACAACTATAGCTTTAGAGATATTTTCCTTCCCTCTTTATTGTAGCTCAAACATTGCCTAAAGTTTGAGCCCATCAAGGAACATCACAAGTAGGGTTGCAAATGAGCCAAGCTACTCGAGCTCAGCTCGTTTAGATAAATGAGCCGAGCTTGAGCTTATCTTCAGGCTTGCGAGCCTACTTGTGAATAGACTTATTAAAGACTTGCGAGCTAGGCTTATGAATAAGCTCATTAGAAACTCATTTATATATATATATATATATATATAATATGTTAATATAATATTACTAATATAATATATATAATCACTTATATTAATTTAATATTAAAAATATAATTAAATATGCTTAACGAGTCGAGCTTAGGCTTGTTTAGCTAAACAGGCCTAAGCTCAGCTCATTAGGCTCATTTAGCTAAACAAACCTAACGAATCAAGCTCAAGCTTGCAAATCCTTAACGGGCTCATGGCTTGTTAAAAGCTCAGCTCGGCTCGAGCTTGTTAAGGATTTAAACGAGCCAAGCCTGAACTAGCAAAAGCTTAGCTTGGCCTGGCTCGTTTGCACCTATAATCACAAGTGCATCATTAAGGTTTAAGTTAAGAATCTCTAGCATCAATTCTAAAATTTTTTTCACATATTGCTTCATTTCTCCTTTCTATGTCAAGTGCCCTAAGTCGAACTTGGCATCTTTAAGGGCATTATGAGGGAATAATTGTCCTTTGAACTCTTGGAGAAAGCCCTCCTAGGTTGTGATATTGTTAGCCCTCCTACACCACTAAATCATGGTAGAATATTTCAGATAGATGGAAGCAATACTTACCTTGCTTAGATCATTAATCAACCCTATAACTTTGAAGTAATGCTCTAGTCCTTGATGGAAATTAACTACTTCCCCAGCTATCGAAGTACCCTTGAAATACTTTGGCTTATCAATCTTATGCATTGGTTGGATGGTCACAACATTTGTATTTACTACCCAGCAAGCTGCCAATTAAGCATTGAGTTCTTCCATCTCTTAGCACATGGCTACTAGCATAGCATTAGCCTTGGCTTCGTAAGCTTCTTCCTCCAACTTTTGGCATATTGACCGTAGCCTTGAGGTTCTTACCCTTCTCCTCAATGGCTTGAATCCGCACCTCAAGGTCCTCTATAACCTAGTTCAAGGCTCCTTGTAACTCGCCTTAAGGTCTATCCCCAATGTCCTTTAAGGTGCCAACATCATCAAGTTTCTCCTTTGCCTCAACTATACTTAACTTTGCCTTCTCCATTGTAACATTTAACAATTTTAGCATGTCCCTGGATAAAGCCCTCATTATAGTCACATGACACTCTCCTAATCATTACCTTACTCCACAGTAGAGGTGTTGTTTTCATTTCTAGATGACATCTCATCTTTCTACTTTGATACCACTCATCATAGGCATTATGCTCTAGATGCTCTTGTGAGGTATTTGGAGCTCTTAAATGCACTAAAGAAGGTTAAGCTCAGCCTAAAACACACATATACCCATACAAAGTATCATAGAGAGTAGGTAGAGGAGGAAGTTCTGAGTAAACTATATTTTTTTAAATGCTTAGATTACTTACAACAGAAGGGATCACCTTTATGTATACATGAGGCCTCTTGAAATGAATGCCTAAGATTAATTTGATCTAAAGGGTATACAATTGATTTCTACCTACATATGGTAATTACTTTTACTTACCCTATTTACTAAGGTATAATGTATCTAAAAATTCCAAAGTTTACAATGGTCTTCTGGAATCTTCTAGAACTTCTTAAGTATCTTACACGTTAGTATCCTTTCTAAATGTGCCTTATGTGAACCTCGTGGGTTTGGCCCGTTACATAGCCATTATCAACTAACTAAGCTTTCATTTTTCAATCTTGATGGTTGATAGGAGGCATCAAACATGCTTACCTCAAGTTTCTATTATTCTTCTACAATTTGAGCATATGGATCCTTTATTTTTAGAAACCCTTTTTACATCTCCAAGTTGTTTGTATGCCCCACATCGAACACTTGGTGACCAACAAAATTTCTTTAAGTGAGTATCCTTGTTGCAATGAGAACAAAGTGGGAATTCCTTTTCTCATCATTTTGTGGATTCCAACCCTTATTAGATCTACTCTCCTTCCTCCTCCTTGCTTATGAGTGCTACTAATTGTAAGTGCTTTTCCCTTTTGTTTTGTAAGAAAAGCATTTTAAGCAACTTCCTCTTATCTTATTAGTCTCTTTTATTCAGTAGTTTACAAAACATTAACTAATTTAGAAATTGAGATATGAGAAACATCTCTTCAAACTTCTAAAGAAAAGATCTTTGCCTCAAATTTTATAATAAAGTAATCAAAATCTTCACCATCACTCTCTTGTCATTCAATTATTCATCAATAATGCTTATTTTTTCACATCGTTGAGAAGTGTATTAGTAGTTTCTTGTACTATTTTTTGGGTCCTTCACCTTTAATAACTTAAACTTTCTTCTTAAGTTGACAACTTGCACTTATATGATCCTTGAATGCCCCTAGAACTCTTCCTTGAGCTTGTCCTAAGAGCCATAATTCTAGTGAATATATTATGAAAGCATGAAATGTTCATAAAGCTTTAAACTCTTTTTTAGTAATCTTTACTATGATGCTTCATTTGAACAATGGATAAGTTTGCACTATATGGGGTGGATTAACATTCGTCTCCACTATATTCAGTAGATCAAATACCTGTAAGTTGTTTTTTATTTTGATTGCCTAAATGCTATAATTTTCACCACATGTACAGATTAGTGACTTGAAGCTATCTCTTTCATTAATGCCATAGTCCCTCAAAGATGCGGAAGCTCTAATGCTAAGCTGTAGAATAAAGAAACAGAGTTTTAAAAGGAAAAAAAAAACACAAGTTTGTTGGAATTGCCTATTTTCATTGACATTTTGCAGCAAAAATGCAAAATATTAGTTTGTTCTATTGACTAATACTTTCTACCAACTAACATGACATTCTTGTCTATCAATTTTGCTATTTAGATGGATGATGAACCTTGAGCCTACAACTAGATAGCTCCTTATACCAATGATGTTAAACCTGACTCGATGATTTGACTCGTACATGTTAAAGGATAAAGGGTTAATAAATAAAATCGAGGGGTAGAATTATGGTTGAATTGGACCACTTCCAATGAAGGTTTAGGTTTAATCAGGTTGAACCGAGTAGGTCCTGCGAAGTCTAGCAACACTTCCTTATACAACAGATCAATTGTTCTAAGGCCACATGTGCTATAAAGGTATGTAATATGTTTACATGGTTGATTTTTTAGGTGCTCAAGTATGCTTATTTACATTGCAAGATGACCCAACTAATGTGCCAGTGATGGCAATGATAGACTTCTTTTTACACCATGTTAAAGGGGAGATAACTTTAAATCATCATGTCTTTCCATACTTAAAGCAGAGAAATGTTTTAGGCATCTCTTAAGTCTCCTTCGTGCAAAAATAATTTGGAAAGCATGCAGTGCTTTCCAAATATAAGTCCTAAAACATGAAGGGAAAAAAAGCACCAAATTCTTGGTTTAACCCTGGTTGATCCATATATAATTCCTCTAGCCATGTTTTCTAAACCAACCAAAGTCAATATAAATTGATTCCTAACAAAATAAATATGTTTATTTTTTTATATAATTCAAATAATTAAATACACCAATTTAAACACCAATCAAATGATCTAGGGCTGTCAATTTGTCTTATGATAAAAAGATGAGTTGTTTTGAGACAAATCTAGAATCGACAAATGATCGATATTTTCACATCCAAGTTATATACATCTATATAAGGATCACCAAAGGTCAGGTCCAAACCAGGACTTGACTCGACCCGACCATGTGAGGGTCTGCCTATTGGGGCAATCCAATTGAGTCATATTTTAAAAAATCTATAAAAAAATGTGTTATTTATTATAAATAAATAGATATAATAAATAAAAACAAAAATAATATATAAAGTAAAGAAAAACTGAAAAAATAAAACTTTCCTTATGAATATAAATTACTATCTATTCATAAGTATTTAATAATGCATTATTGATAATGACACATGTAATAAATATAGAATTCCTCTAAGAGAGTAATCTCCCTTCTAAATAGTGTGGGACTTCCTTTTCTTTTGTAAATTCTACTCTTTTAGAGTGTTACTTTATGAAGAAATTGTATGACTACCAAGCTACCCAAATAAAACTTACACAAACACAAAATACACAAAAATAATAAGCAAAACACCAATGCAAAATCACATGTAGTATATATGATTCATGTTTTTGTACATTAGTTCCATGTAAGACATGCGACTTATGTAAGCATGAATCGCATATACTAAATGTGACTCATGTACAAAGCATGAATCTCATATAGTACACATGATTCATGTACAAGCATCAATAACGTGTACAATATGTGATCATGTATAAATATATTGAATCACTTTTCAAAAATGCAATTTAACATTATAGTTCATTTGCCAAATTGCATCTTATTTATGCGTTTCATTGAGAAAAACATGGATTATATAACCTACATGTGATTTTTCCTTAATATTTTGATAATTATTTCTATATAACTTGTATTTGTGTAATTTCTTCTTTAAAAGTTAGGAGACACATGTTTCATCCATTACTCTAGTCTCACATTGCTAATATTTCGACTCAAAGAGGATATACTTGTATATAAATGATTGCACATCTTTGATGGTTTTAGATAAAAATATATTAAGGAATAGTATATTTTTAGGCTCAATTTATATTTTAAATTTAAATTTTTACTTAATTTTGCTTCTTTAATTTTCCTTTAGAATATGGGATAAGTCCAAATCGTGCCAAACAAGGTGGGTCCATAAGTTGGGTCTGCCCTACCACCTATTAGCCAGTTGTAAGTCTATATTTTGATGAACCAAACCTTGAGATGTCTACATATATATATATATATATAATTACATATAAAAAAAATTAAATATTTGGTGGCGACAAAATAAAAATTCCTACAAGTCTTTTTATACAAATCCTTCTCTAATGCATTTAGGTGATTGGTGCTTTTGCCGAGATGATGTATTTTTGTTTTTCCACTAAAGGTTGAATTTTAACGGTGTAATTCCTGGAGATTTGAATAGCTAGAGAAGATGAGGGATGAAAGAATGTTAAACCAAGCGGAATTTCCTTCCAATTTAGGTAAATTATAAATAATGGGGATAGGCGAAATGCCATTGACTATGTCTGTGTCTATACAACCAGTGATCTATATGTAAATTACAATACGAATGTTAAACATGTGGGATCTCTCCAATAAGCAATAACATCAATAAAATATGCGTTACATTTAATTTCAACCATTGCCAAATACATGGTTTATATAAATAAGTTAATTCACATCGCATTATATATAGAATGACCACCGCTCCAGTACAACTAACAACTATATCCAAGTCATGTAGTAGGTCTAAATGGTTATAGCCAAGTCGAAGAAGCTTTAAAGTTGCCACTGTATTATTAGAGGAGTGAAAATGTCAATTGTATAGACTAAAACGTACATTGGTTTTACGTTTTTATCAAATTGTACCTCGAAAATAATTTTCTGTTTAGGATTGTTATGAAGAATAATTACTTAAATATGGTTAATTTAAAAATAATTACCAAAATATAGCTTCAAAATAGCGAGTAACAGACATGATATAAAAAAATGCATATTGAGATGCTAAAACACGATATATATACTCTGTCGAAGAGAAGCGAGAGCGAAGACACACCAAATATTAGTTGACAGTATACGCTTGAGATATTAGGCATGAGTTTTAATGTGTGGATTAAAGATACACCAAAGATTACATGAAAGTATACGCGTGAGATGTTAGGCAGGAGTTTTAATGCATGGAGAGTGTTTTGACATAGAATTTGGAGACTATGCATAATTCGAGAAAATATGCCTCCAGCTTTACATAAAAATCACAATTTATGTGCAAAATTACTATATCACAAATATTAAACACGATATATCGATGGTATTCAAACATGATATCGTGATTAATAAACATGGTTTATTTAGAAGATCTTATATCATGCTTTTAAAACGCCATTTTGCAATAGTATTTTGGTAATTAATTTCATCCTACTTGTATATTGCTAATTATATTATCTAGAAATGGTAGATGTGTGTTAGATCCATTTTCTTTTTAGGGTCATTACAAATAATAATTACATAAATAAGGTTAATTTAAAAATAATTACCAAAATACAACTTTAAAATTGCAAGTAATAGACGGGATATAAAAAAAATGCATACCAAGATGCTAAAACACGATATATACTCCATTGGAGAGATGCAAGAGGAAAGAAACGCCAAATATTACATGATAGTATGTGTAATATATGAATAATTAATCTATAATAAAGGGTAGTATTATAATAAAAAATTGTTTAAGAGAGTATTTTTGTCGTGTAACAAACAGATTTGGACTTGAAGAAGTTGTTCGGGAAGAACAAGAAGGGAAGGACTTAGGTCGGCTATAAGCCACTAGCTTTGAATGCAAGGCTGCTAGCTTTGAAGCTTCGGGAAAAATTCAAGAAAATTTGTAAAAGATGGTAGCGTTGTGGGTACGCCGACCTCAAGCTGCCGGCGTAGGAGTTCAAGGCCGTTGGCATAGCATGGAAAGCCATCGGCCTTCTATCGGCTTACATGGATAAATTTTGTTTCTTCAAATCTAAGCTACCCTTGATGAATGAAAATGAAATGGACCAAGTCATGTTTCTGGCAAATAGGGAATAAGCCAGCTCAAAGCCGTCAACCTATGTCCGACTTTTAAAGAAAAGCTGCCAGATTAGTTTATTTTCATTCCAGCTTTATTTTGTCCTTGTCTAGGGTGCGTTTTATGTCTTTTAGGGTTTCCATTATTGTTATATATAGTCCTTTTTTCTTTGTATAAAACAAACTTGGATAATAGGTTTTTAAGAGAGTTTCTCTTGAGTTATGGATTGAACTTATATGAACTTATCGGATTTTATTTCGTGGTGTTCTTTATTTTGACTTATTAATCGAAATATTCACCTTCGATTGTGGCATCTTTCATTATATACTAAGGTTCATGCTTCTCATAAGCAATGAGTCAAGGTTTCCATATTATTTTATGGATTGTTTTTGGGGTTTAAACCATCTTGATTGTTGGGTCTTAGGTCTAATATGCCTAAGTTTCATGACGTGTGGTTGAGGAGTCCTGATTTTGATTTACAAGTTTCATCATGTCAAACACAGATCGAATCGGAGTGTACCTAATTCGTATCAGTTTGGCATCAGAGCAAGGTTGCGGAGTTGTTTGATGCGATTTGTTGGTAAGATCACTGAATCTTTTATATCCCTTTGAATTGATTGGTTGTTGTCGGCATTATTGGTGAATTAGGGTTTGTTGGACTTGGGTTGTTTTTGTTGTTGTTGTATTGAATTGTTGTTGAGGGAAGAGTTGTTGTTAAGGTTTGTAGTGTTGATTTGCTATAGACTTTAAAATCATGAGTAGTGGTGGAGAAAATTTTGAAGTCGATATGAAATTATTTATGGTAGCCATCCAGGTTCAATTTAAGGCAATGAATATGAGATTAGATAATCTTGAGTCACCTAGCAAGACTACAGTTGGTAGAAATAAGTCTCCTGTTGTGGAAGAATCTTATTTTGAAGATTTTATTGGGGGAAGAAAGGGGATTGCTCGCAAGCGTGACAATGATTTGGAAAACATTAAGATGAAGATACCTTCTTTCCAGGGGAAGAACGATCTAGAGTTATACCTGGAGTAGGAGAGAAAGGCACAGCATGTATTTGACTGTCACACGTATTCAGAAGAGAAGAATGTGAAATCAGCTGCTGTGGAATTTAAAGATTACGCAAGTATTTGGTGGGATCAGTTTGTGCGTAACAGGAAAAGATATGGAGAAAGGCCTATTACTACTTGGGAGGAGATGAAGTTAGTGATGAGGAAGAGATTTATCCTTAGTCACTATTATAGGGATTTGTGTAGAAAATTACAGAGTCTAACACAGGGTTCTATGACTATTGAAGACTACTATAAGGAGATGGAGGTAGCCATGATTCAAGCCAATGTAGAGGAAGATTAGGAGGCTACTATGGCCAGGTTTATTGGTGGATTGAATCCAGATATAGCTGATGTGATGGACTTGCAGCATTATGTGGACATGGAAGAGATGCTGCACAAAGCCATAAAAGTAGAGAAACAATTGAAATCCAGGGGAAAATCAAAAGTATGGCTCATCACTTGGATTGTCTTGGAAGTTAGACTGGAAGGATCATAAAACAACTATAAAATCAGAAGATGATGTGAGAGCTAAGGAGTTTGATTCTACTTTTAAAGGTAAGATTGAAAAATCCTCTTCTAGAGCATGCGATATTAAATGTTTTAAATGTCAAGGACTTGGGCATATTGCTTCTGAGTGTCCAAATAAGAGGATTATGGTTGTTTAGGATAATGGTGATATTGAGAGTGAGAGCTCAAATGATGATATGCCACCATTAAAAGATGTTAGTGATGAAGAACCTGAACAAGGAAAGTTAGTTGCAGTTGTGAAGAAAGACTCAAGTGAGCAGGTGAAAGAGGATACTGGAATGCAAAGAGAGAATATCTTTCATACTAGATGCTTAGTAAACAATCAGGTATGTAGTATGATGATTGACAGTGGTAGCAGCACTAATATTACTAGTACTTTGATGGTAGAAAAGCTACATTTGCCTACATTGAAGCATCCTAAGCCATATAAACTTCAATGGTTTAATGAATGTGGAGAGGTTCGGGTAACAAAACAGGTGTTAGTGGCGTTTTACATTGGTAGCTACAAGGATGAAGTTATCTGTGATGTAGCACCAATGCGTGCTGGTCATATTCTTTTAGGTGATCCATGGCAATTTGATAGGAGGGTTACATATGATGGCTATGAGAACCGTTATTCCTTTTTTTGGAGTAAACGAAAAGTGAATTTAGCACCTATCAAACCATGTGAAGCACATGAGGATCAACTAATGATATTAAGAGATTTTAGAGAGAAAGGAAAACACACAAGCGCTCAAGGCAAGAATATGAGTGTTACACTGGTGAAGAATGAGAGAAGAAAATCAAAAAGTAAAACTCAAACACTAGTGAGTGATATTAAGAGTGTGATATTTTCTAGGCATGTTGCAACTAATGATGTTATTTTGTCGGTTTCTGGGAAGAATGTGTCTTATTTGCAGGGCTCAAAAGGTAAAAAGACGACCAGATTAAACGAGCAACATGTGCAACAATCTTGTAAGAGGCGCCAAGGACTTCCACTTGAATCAAGTGATTAGGTACACAAGCGTAAGGCAAACCTTCAACAACAAAGGCATTCTAAGTTGCATTCCCGAGGAGATGATTCATTTCAAGAGTTTTTCAAGATTCTTGGTAAAGCAGATTCAAGGACGAATCCTTCCAAAGAAGGAGGGACTGATGCGAAAATGAAATGGACCAAGTCACGTTTTGGGCGAATAGGGGCTAAGCCGGCTCAAAGCCACCAGCTTATAAGTTGAAAGCGGCCGGCCTACTTAGAAAAGCCACCGGCCTATGTCCAGCTTCTAAAGAAAAGCTACCAGCTTTTGTTTATTTCATTCCAACTTTGTTTTATCCGTGTCTAGGGTGTGTTTTAGGTCTTTTAGGGTTTCCATTGTTATTATATATAGTCTTTTTTCTTTTGTAAAATAGACTTGGATAATAGGTTTTTAAGATAGTTTTTCTTGAGTTCTAGATTGAATTTGTATGAACTTATTGAATTTTCTTCTGTGGCATTCTTTATTTTGACTTATCAATTGAAATATTCACCTTCGATTGTGGTGTCTTTCATTATATACCAAGGTTCATGCTTCTCATAAGCAATGGGTCAAGGTTTCCATATTGTTTTCTGGATCGTTTTTGGGGTTTAAACCATCTTGATTGTTAGGTCTTAGTCTGATATACCTAAGGTTCACAACGTGTGGTTGAGGATTCCTGATTTTGATTTACAAGTTTCATCATGTCAAACAGGGATTGAATCGAAGTGTACCCAATTCGTATCACCAGAGCCATCAACTTGGTTCCAGCTTATATTTCCATGAAAAATACCATCTTTTCTTTGAGCTAAGGTTTCCTAATTCATATATATATACCCTTAGGTCTTTAGTTCCTTCCCCACATCTCTTCCTAAGGCAATTCTAGGTAAGAATTCCTCTCAATCTCTTTTGGCTTAAGTTTTGATTAAGTTATTGGAGACAAAACCCTAGGTGTTGCTGGAGTTGTGATTTCTTAGTGATTGGGATGGATTGAGAATCTCATCATAGGTAAGGTGTAAATCTGTCTTATCCTTATGGTATCATCGAACTAGTGTTTTCTGAATTGTGGTTTATGTTATGCTATGAAAGGAATTCTAGGGTTTTGGTGAACTTTGGAGAAATTCTTGTCTATTGGAGTTTCTGGTTAACATACCAATTAAGGAGGTTAATGTACAAAACTAGATATGAGTCTTGTTAGATTAGGGTTTGGTTTATCTTGAGATTCGTTTATGCATGTGGTTGTGTTGAGATGGTTTCGTTTTGTGATCATGGTTTTGTTGATATTAGGGTTTTGGTGAAAGCTAATCCAGGTACGACCATACTATGTTTGTTGATTGTGCTTGTAGGATTAGATTTGTCAAACTTGACTTAATTCTATTGGACTTTAATTGATTTGAATGTTGCTTGTGATTGGATGTGGTTAGTACAGACCACACAGAGTCTGATACTAACGCTGGCAACCTGATGATCCTTATGTGGTGTTGTCCCGAGTAGGTTGCACTTAAAGATGATTCTGGTAGTTTAAGAGTAGTGCGAGTACGGCACTTCGGGTGTGTGGGAGATTCCCAACACCATATATGTATGTAATTACTATTTTCTATATTGGATTACTAGGGAGTCATGAGATACTTCGGGTTTGGGACTAATGTACAATAGTTATGAACTGTGTTGTTTGCAAGCTAATTAAAGATAATAAGTTTATGATTGTTGCATTAGTTATAAGTCACATGTGATATTGCTTGTTGCTTGTTCATATGCTTGTGGTTTCGGTTTAGCGTACTGGGCCTTTTTCGCTCAATCCTTATTCTTTTTCAGGTACAAGTGAAGATCCAATTGTGTATGATCTGACAAGTTCTGATGTATTCATGGACTACAGGGAGAACGATAGTGGATTTGATCATCTTGCTGATTATTAGATTGGTTAGATTAGAGATAGTGATTTGAGAAGAGAATACTATATTTGATTAGCCTTTTTTGAGACTTTTAAGGACTTTCTTATCATGTTAAAGTTATGCTAAAGCTTGGATTTTTAGTTCATGATGTAATTGAATTTAGGAAGTTTTATTTCTTTATAGTATTAAAGTTTTTAAAGTAACCTTATTGTGAGCAACAGATGATACATAGTATATATATATATATATTTTGTGGAATATAGTGAATTATAGCCTTAGTGTTGGTGTACGTTTTTATCTCGATCGAGTTTTAATAATTTAATTCCTATAATCTCTTCCTATAAGCTGGTCAATGCTAGGCAAGTGCACCTATCGCATGTAGTATAGGAGTGAAATATAAGGTCGTATTCCTTGGGGATCTTGGCAAATACTATTACTCACCTTTTTCCTATTATCTAGCCAATGAAATTGAGTGAGATTATGATTATGATATTAATTAAATTACTACTTCCTATAAATCATCACTAATGATTACTAATATCGGTTTACTTAACTAAATGCAAAACAATTAACAATACATTAGACTTGCTTCACCAATGAATTAACATGTAATACAACTTTATTATTGTTGTTGTGTCCTTCCTAACTACAAGATTCCATCGATTAGATTAATATCTCTCTTGAGTCTATTGATCTCTAACCTCAGCCTTATTTACTGGAATCTCTTCCTAGTTAACAACCGACTAAAATTGCATTAAACATATAATCCCAAGGTAATTTTATAATTATATGCAGAAGATTTCACAACCCTATCTCTAGGCATCATGCGCAACCTTTCTCTATAGCCTAGATCTATTCCACTCGTAGATTTCTTAATCACATCCCATGGAAATCTAATCTAATCCAATCCTAAGTCGTGCACTACCTGGAATTAGAATACATTAATGCACTATAAAGATTAGTAAAGTCCACAGCATTGGCATTCATTCCATGTATATACATGCTAATACACGGCTATCATGGCCCGAAGGGTACTCTAAAACGTAGCAGTCCGCCACATATAATATCAAAACTTAAGAATGGCCACCTTAGTCATGTGAAAGTCTCGGTATTATATGTAAGGCGTCTGACACGGTGATAGGAGATGCTTTTGGGAAGTATGGTCTAAGTAAGTAATAATGAACATACAAGAATATAAAAATAAAATGGATCATAATAATAACAATTAAAGGTCTATTGCATGATTCTTAGGGGCATACCCCCGCTAAACTCCAAGGATCGAAATAACTAATAGTCTTTTCAATAATTTAAATACTACATCAAAAGATTTTAAAGGAATTCTAGTCTAACCCTTCAAGTAGATTTCATTCAAAAGCTCCCAAAAGAAAACTTAGGTAAATAAGAGGAGACCTCGGGTACAAAAACAGGTGTTCTTGTGAATACAAATATCTATAAAGATGTAAGCTTACGGGCTTAGTGAGTATATTCCCAGTAATCATACTTGAAACAAAATAACAACCAAATTTATTAAATAAGCAAATGGGATGCAACAAGCACGTGAGCATACAAAACGTATGATTTTATAGGATCCATATGTTGAATAAATTACGTCCTTCATTCGGAGTTAGGTATTTCAGCCCATTACGGCCATTACTTCTTTTAAAAAAACCATTTTATAAATCTTACCGGCTCCTATTTGCCATAAAAAATATGTAATTATTACCGGCTCCTACTAGCCATTAATTTATGTAGTTTTTATCGACTCCTACTCACCATATATATAATATACTGGTTATGCCTACCACCACTATCATACACTTGTCCCACCAATTGTATAATAGTGAATGCAATGTGACTCAACAAATGAAGTGCATGTATCGACTTTTATTTAGAGCCTAGCCCTTGTATTTCAATTTCTTGCAAGTGATCAACCAATTTCAGACACTTCAATGTGCTAATAACATACAATTTATCACAATCATTTCGTGCCTCGATATACTTAATGTTCTTTCAACATGTTATCAATACATACATCTTCAATTTTATTTTTCCTTAAGTCTAGTGCAACTAAATTTACAAGTACAAACATAAGCATGAAAAATAAGGAAAGTAGACTCACTCAATCATGACGATACTTCCTCAGTCGAAGTAGTCCTCGAGGTAGTATACGTCCTCCTCCTCGGTTCCTAAACAAAGAAAATACCTAAAATGAGTATTCCATGGAATTTTTAGTCAAAACTTCCAACTCTATTTTCTAATTGTGGTAAAATTCATATAGGTGGAAATTCCAACTTAAAATGGTCATAATTGCTCATTTTAACTCGAAATTTCACATATAATATACCGTTTTCTACCTACTCGAAAAGATCTATCCGTTTCTAAGGTTATTCTTATCATAAAAAGTCGTTTGGGTCCCGAAACCATAGGTGCAGATTCACCACGAAAATTCTTGTTTGCAAAACTTAATTTTGTAAACTTTTATTTATCTAAAAATACTTGTACCAAAATATAGATATTATTATGGGTTGAAAAACCTTTAAAGTGTATATATATATTGACTCATATCATATGCATGAATTTAATGAATTTTTCTTAACCATGATTTTTTTGTAAATGCAATGTTTTCTATAAATTTGGAAAAGCAAAACTTTTGAAAATTTCCACTTAACTTATTAGAAAATTTCTTAAGTTATTTTAAGTGAGTATTTTCTCCTTTTTAATTCCATTTCCTTAGTCTTTTAAATTTCAAAATAATGATTTTTGTTTTTCTAAGTTTCTTATACCTTAATTTCTAGAGATTGAGAGGGTAGTTTCTAAATACTATTCGAGAGTAGTTAAAATCTATCAAACTTTACACTTTCTTAACCTTTTTTAAAGTTTATTTCATTTATTTAAAATGATTTCCTAAGTTTTTTGCTAACTTTATTCCTTAAGATCATTTTATCCTTATAAAAAAATCTTTCTTGGCGTTTTGTCAAACTAGTCTATTCCTCCATATTCTAGAGTATTGGTGAAACTTTCTTAATGAAGTTTAGTAAAACTTTTGTTAAACAAGAATTTGAAATTTTAATTTTTAAAGAAAACTTTCCATTTTATGGTTTTGTAAAGTGTTTGTATGTATTATCTAAAAATTTCTATGTTCTTTGGTTACAAAGAAAAACTTATGATGAACTCCCCTTGATTTTTGGAAAGATTTGCTAAGATAGATTCGCTAAGATAGATTCCTAAGTCTTTATAAAAAAATTATTTCTTTCATGACAAAATTTATTTTGAAAAAGAACTTCTATCTTTTTATTTAAGAAAACATTTCCTTCCTTATCTTGTTGAGACAAAAATCAATATGTTCATGCATGATCATGAATATGAAATCATGAAATTATGAAAACATAATAAGTAATATAATAAGCAAGTTAATAGAATATCAAGTATTGGGAACCTTAGCTTCATCAAGGTATCTCGGGACTAAGAATAGACTAGTCCCAAAAAGAATAAAGAAAAAAAAGAAAAGGTTGTTTTGACTTGATGACGACAAGTCTAAGACTAGAGACTAGTCTTAAAACAACATGAAATAAATAAATAAATTGCATAACTTGAAACTAAATAAATAATAAATGAGCTTATATGCTCTAAAGATTATATATAAGTACATAATTATATTTATTTAAATATATATAAGAAGTTAGCATAATATCATCAATAATATGTGCAAAACATAATAACAACATAAAAAAATAGAGAAATAGATTTTCATGAACATGAACATAGTGTAGCTTCCATAACAACAAGTTTAGGAAACTCATGGTCATGTGAAGTTACATGACATGGTAGAAGGAAATATGGAAAGAAGATTTTACCTAAAGAGGATTTTGGAGTAATATGTGTGTATGGGTTTTGTGTATGTAAAAGGGGATTTGAGAGTATTTTGGGAGAATTTTGGGAGAGTGTTTGGAGAGAGTTGAGAAAAATTTTGGAGAGTTTTGGTTGTGAATTCGTAGGTAGTAAATGTCACGCCCCAAAGGGTACCCTAAATGTAACAGTTAGCCACACTCAATATTAAAGCTTAAGTATGACAACCTTAGTCATTCCCAGAAGCTTCGATATTTAGTGTAAGGCGTGCTCTCACAAATTTAGAGGACCATATATGGAATTATGAAGTTTAAAAGATATAATAACAAATTAAGAAAAGAGGATTCATAATATTCATTTGTTCATAACAATAATCTTACAAATCTTAGGGGCATTCCCCAATCACAAATAACTATAATCTATTACAAGAATATTTCTATGAAGTCTATGTAAACCCCGGTTTTTCAAATAGCTAAGAAAACCCTAGAACCGGAAACCAAAACCCTAAACCGGAATAGCTCAAGTCTGGAGTGAGAACTAGGAACCCTAATTCCGGCTTTTCCTCGGTTTCCAGTTAATAAACTTTTCTAAGAAAATTTAATTTTGATTATAGTTCTTGATATATTTCAAACTAAGAAAATATCTGATTTTAAGAAAATTTCAATTCCGGGTCATCCCGAGACCCATTATAGAAAAACGTGCCCCGGAACTAGAATTTCAAAAATATACTTATGAGTACTCATTAGAACCGAAATAAAATAAGGATTTCAAAAATATATTTTTCATAATTTTCCGGTTTATGAAAAATACAGTTATAGCCTTTTTATTCGTATTTCATTACTACCGGAAATTAAATTGTCTTGTCAACTATTCATTACTATTCATAAAGTACTACCTAGTCTACCTATTAGCCTACCCTACAAATCTAACTCTTAACATCAATCAAATCTCTTCCATTCTTCCATACTTTTGTCCTTTCAACTTCACTTTAATTTATGACAATTGAAGCAAGATCAAATCAAAGGCAAATCAAGGAGACAAATCAAATCACCCCCCCCCCCCCCCCCCCCCCCCCCCCCCCCCCCCCTTTCAAGCTCAAAACCGGCGCCAATGCCCCCCCTCCCCTTGTCCATTTGAAATTTTTCTCCATTTAACCTAAAACACCTTATATAAACTACCTTTTCTCTCTCTTCCTCATTCTTCACTTTCCAAATTTTTCTAAAGTGCAAAAGCTCTCTCTTCTCTCCTCATTTCTCCCTTGGCCGAAACTTTGAGCCCCACACACACACTCACAACTTCCATTTTCTCTTCTTATCTTCCATCCACTTCAAGTAAGTAAAGATCCACTACTTCCACTCATGAAACTTTGTTATGGCTAAGTGATTTTTGGATATCTCAACTCCATGTTCCCATGATCTTTTAGTAGGAACAATGAGATATCAAAACAAAACAAAAATCCCGAACCATTACAAAGTAGATCTATCTTTTAAAGAAGTTTCATACCAAAAGCTTTACTTTTATCCATCAAAAAGTCTTTTAAACAAAGGATCTTTTATAAAAATATGGTTTTTATGTTTTTAAAACTCATTTAAGCTTTTGATAAAGTAGATCCATCATCTTATTACTCATGATCATAGGCATTAAGGTTTCATTATTATTTTGTACTTATGTGCATAAATAGTCTTTAAACTTTTGTCTTTAGTAAATGACTTTCCTAGTATAGATCTATAGATAGATGTCCATGAAGTCAAAAAGAAAAGTACTTTACAAGAAAAAGACTTTTGAAAATTCGGATGACTTTGAAAACCAGGTCAAAAACACTTTTAACAACTTCTAAACTTTATATTTATAAGAGAAATGAAGCCTATGGGTAATAGATAATGTTTAGTAGTATTTTTCATGAGTCTAAAGGAGTTTTTACTAAAGAAAATGTTGGAAACAAGAAATGAAGTCCATAGGAGTTTTGAGTTAAAAGTTATGAAAACCAAATTCGTAATAATGGATGTAGGGTTAGAAAACACTATTTTTCCAACTTCAAAAATGATATTTTCTTAAATAAATGAAGTCCTTAGGATATAGGTATAATAGATACTTAAAGTTTCAAGTATAAAATATATTTTTCCTAAAGGAATCAACTTGAAAATGAACTTTTGTAAATTCGGATTTTTGGAAACCCCATAGTAAAAGACCCACTTAAAAGTTTATAAATGTGAATTTTATTAAAGAAATAAAGGCCTTAGGATATAACTAATATAAGGGTCAAAATTTCTTTAAATAAAGTAGAGTTTTCTAAAGGAAATCCATGTAAAATGTAGATGTGGTCAAGTGTAGTAAATTCACTTACTAAACATTGAGAGGAAATGGTTTCTAAG
The DNA here is from genome assembly GCA_024138025.1 of Combretum micranthum. NCBI lineage: Eukaryota > Viridiplantae > Streptophyta > Magnoliopsida > Myrtales > Combretaceae > Combretum > Combretum micranthum. The sequence goes on from JAMXBD010000702.1 coordinate 355,966, forward strand.
GAAAGTTTGTTTTCTAAAAATCGTTAAATCTAAAAAGTTATAAGAACATAGACTCCTTAAGGTTCACATCATGACATTCATGATAGGGAAAATCATTACCATTGCATTTAGCATCATATTACACTTAGGAATCTCAAATGCATTCATGAAAACCGCATTTTTGGAATTGACAAACCCGCTGTACAGATCTGATCCCTCAATTCCGAGGCTTAGATATTTTCAAAACTTGATTTAAACTTCATATTTAGAAAGCTCTTCCGAAGTAGATAGAAATCGGTATAAAATTTGCGAAATTCCGACTTAAAACGACCAAGTTATGGCCATTTTAAAACGGAACTTCGGAAATGACGCGAATTCCGATTTCACTAAGTTTCCTTAGAGTTTTAGTGTCCTAAGTTGATAGAATACTTATTAGGGTAATTTCTTATATGAATAGGTGAACCCGTGGACGGTGACGAGTTACCTCCGGACTATTATTACTAGAAGACCGGAGTACCAATGGCGGAGTGAGTTTTTCTTCCCAATTCATTTATTGTATGTGCTTGTAAAGTAGTGCACTAGAATGTAGGTCAATTGAATGGAATATGAATGATGGGGATTAATGGGAAATTATATGATTGATGATGATGTGAGAACAAAATTAAGAATATCGAAACCGGGTGATAAACTTTGATTGTATAGTTAGCTATGATGGATTGTCTGATAAATTGATTGATCGCCTAAGTAAATTGGCTTAATCAACTACTTGGAAATGATAAATTGACATGTGCATATCACAAGGGGATGGAGCATGAGCATTTGTAGGTTAGTCGTGAACCATAAACGACATCGAATAATCGTAGGTTAGTCGTGAACCATAAACGACATCGAATAATCGTAGGTTAGTCGTGAACCATAAACGACATCGAATAATCGTAGGTTAGCCGTGATCCATAAACGGGATATTGTTAGTACCGCAGGATTCGTTAATCTGCTAACCCGGGATGGAGGGCGCAATTCCATCCACATATGATTTCCGGTTGGTCATATGTATGTTGAACTCATGTGTTTGATGCATACACTTGCTTGATTAATAACTTGGTTGAATTGTTGTGACATAAATGTTTTTGTGGGAGATTACACTCACTAAGCTAGTTAGCTTACGTCCCTACAGTCCATTCCTTTTGCAGCTTACACATTTATGGCTTAGGCGAAGAGACCCGGCTGAACAGGTACCGAAGCTAGGAGTTTTCCCTAGAAGTTGTAATTTTTGTATTAGACTTCCATAGAAAACTTCTAAGACTTGGATGACTGTAATGGACCGTTAATTATTCTTTTGCAGGGGAATGCCCCTTAGAATTTTGTAATATTTATTTATGTTCATGAATTATATCCTATTGCCCATGCATGCCAAATTAAGCTTTTATCTCCATTCGGACTTGTACTCTATTGTGTAAAGGTACGCCTTACATCTATATGAGACTCTCGAAAGACTAAGGTGGTAATTCGGGAATCTTATATGGCATGTGGCGGACTGTTACGTTTAGGGTACCCTATGGGGCGTGACAGTCTACATCTTATCCAACACTAAACTTCATCTAAAAATTCCTTAACCAAAAAGGAAAATACCTGGCTACAGGGTCCACGCAGCCTCAACCACAAATAGGTGAACTGCAAAAGATATTTATAGGGGTATAAGCTAATAGGCTTAGTGAGAACTATTTGCATAAATAAACTTCTTGTGTAATGAAATTGAAACAAGTTATTTAAGCAGGCAAATGAAATGCAATATACATGTGGGCAAACAAGGCATATAGTTTCCCGAGAACTATATGTTGAATGGATTTAAGCCCTCCATTCGAGGTTTGGTGATACGTAATCTCAAAACGAGTAGTTTTAGTTAAAAATTATGCTTTCGATCAATACCGCCAAGCATATTAAGTTTAATCGATTTGAGTCATGCTTCCAAACTTTCCGCCAAGCATTTGATTCCATGTCGCCAAGCAATCGCTTTCGATCATAACCACCAAGTGTTGCTTTCAACCAAGCTACCATCCTTCTTACCCAAGGATAATAACCCTATGCAATGTGACTCATTTTGTGGGATGCATGAATCAATTTATTTAAAATATTATAGTATCATTATTAACAATTTTAAGGTGATAATCAAATTTCATACATATCAAGTATTACACTAAAACAAACAATTACTTACAATCAATTCTCGTCTCGATATTCTTGAAATACTTTCAAAAATTTTCACATACATATCAAGTTATCTTTCCTTAATTCTAATGTGACTAGACTACAAGCACAATTAAGTAAGCGTCATTCCCCGAAGGGTACCCTAAATGTGGCAGTCCATCTTACACAATATTAAAACCTAAGAATGACCACCTTAGTCGCGCGAAGGCTTCCATACTATGTACAAGGCATCTAACACATAAATGAGACACATTGAAATGATACATTTTATGTTGATAGAATTGAGTAACAATGTAAAGGAAATACAATCCACTATGCTTCAAATACAAAACACTATACTTCAAAATACAATTCATCAAACTTCAATTACATTCATCTCAAGACTTCACTACATAAACTATTACAAGACAAATCATAAAACTAGCTGATAACTTCAAACATTCGTATTCTTTGCCGAAATCCCGGAGTCATTCTCGGCTCTAACCAATTCGATCCCCACTTTGCATTCTTGAAATAACCTGTTCATTTAAACAACTATTGGGGTATAAGCTACACTAGCTTAGTGAGAATTCCCTTAATTCCGTACCATAACAAACAAGTTATAATCAGTCATATGCTATGCATGAACAAACACGTGAGCAAGCAATTACGCATGGGTATCCGGAACCCATACATAACGGATTTATGCCCTCCGTATCTTGGGTTAGGAATGGTATTGAGTCTACATGATCGCATCTAGTCCCCAAGCCATCGGCTCTTAGCACTCGACTCGGCTAGGCTCATCCAAGAATGCATCCACATGCACCTTAGTACCCGTGAATGAGCTCTGGCACCGGGTTCGTTATCCAAACAAGTCATCCACGGACTATACCGATCGACCTGCATAGGAGTAGCATGCTATCAAATGCAAATGTCCGATGCGATGCATGAAAACTTTGAATTTTTGCTTAGGTCAAAATATTTATACATTCTTTAGAGTGACCAACCAATATCACACATATAATAAATAATATGAACAGTGCAGTTATCCAATCAAATCGTGGTTTTGATATGCTTTAGCATTCTTTAGCATACATTCATCACAGTCTCATCATATATCCCATCCCCATTCATATCGATTTTTATCTTGTTCCTATAATTCTAATGCAACTAACCACAATCACAATCAAGGTAACAAAACAATGAGAAAACTCACTCGGCCATTGGATCACCGGTTTTCTAGTAATAATAATTCGGTGGTAGCGAATCGCCGATCTCTGGATCTCCTAAAAAGGAAAAAATACTCTAATAAGTATTTCAACTCAAACTAATCTAAACAATCTTATACGAACTATCAAATTCGTAATTCTCGTCCTAAGCGGGAATTCCAACTTAAAACGGCCATAACTTGATCATTTTAACTTGGAATCTCGCAAATTATATATCGATCTCTATCTACTCCGAAAGATCTATCTAATTCTAATATTATTTTCAAGTTTTGAAAACTTTGAAGCTTCAAAAAGTTCGGATCAGATTAGGGCAGCAACAATTTCAACTTCCGAAAAGGTAGTTTTGTAAATGTTTGTAATGTTTCTATTATATAGATTAGCTATATATGCAATATGAGTAGTTTCCTAACATGAGTGACATGAGATGAGCTTAATGTATGCATGATCTTGATGATTTTGCATAAAGGAAATTTTATAACTTTTTATTTTGCAAGACCATAATGACAACTACTTATGAAAAATCTAGTTTTCTAACTTTGATCATTTCCATTTGTTTTGGATTTGCTACTTAAGAAAATATAATTATTTTTTTCAAAATCGAGTCTTTATTATATATATTACTTATGACCTTCATTTCTACATAAAAATTTCCATTTTACACTTTGTAAACATGTTTTCAAAAAGGGTTGATTCCAAAATCCGAATTTTGGAAAATTTCGTTTCTCGCATATTTCTTATGAGAAAACTTGTTTAATGTATCAAAATTTGAATTTACTACATCTATTGTCTAAGGACTTCATTTAACACATAAAACTTGTAATTTGAGCTCAAATACTAAGTGATTACATATGCATCATCTCAAATTACGAATTTGACAATTTGATCACTAACTCAAAATTTTCCATTTTAATTCCATTACTTGTTTTACACATTACTCATGCCTAAACTCATTTTAACTTGTAAAAATCATTCCTTAAAGATACCTATTACATATACCCTTCATTTTTCACATAAAATATGAGTTTTGGAGTTGATAAATGGGTTTTAAAAATTGGTCTTGGTTGGGATCCGAATTTAGAAAATTTATTTTTGGTCATATCTTTTGATAGAATCTATCTAAACTTATGAAAATCCATTCCTTACATATCCTATCTTAAGAGCCTTTCATTTCTTAAATAAAAACTTTATTTTTGAGTTGGAAAACATGTTTTTAAAATGTGCCTTGGCCAAAATCCAAAAATAAAATTTTTATTTTGAAAATCACATTAGATTCTTGTAAAAAGAAGTCTTGATGATATACATATATTAAGCCTTCACTTTCTTAAGTAAAAATTAAATTTTGACACTTGGAAAGTGGTTTTTAAATATGGGTCTTGCCAAAATACGAATTTCACTACTTTTGTTCAAGTTCAAATCTAAGATCTACACATAATATGAACATAGATCTAAATGAAACCCATGAAAATAAACTTTAAACTCATAGATCTAAACTTTACTTATCAAAATCATTTATTTATGTTGTCTATACCCTAAGCCCTTCATTTTAAATGAAAAATGCACATTTTGAAGTTGGAAAATCACTTTTCTAAATATGGTTCCATTTTCATCCGAATTTTCAAAAATTATTTCATTTGAAAATAAAATAGATCTTGAGTTTCCTACAACTTTTCTACCATCATCATGTTATAGCAAGTTGTTCATGAACATAAACAAAGGTCTAATGTATTTATGAACTCAAAACACTAGATCTAGTCTTTTAAACTAGTTTTAAATGCATGAATCACTAAGATGAATATGTGGATGATAGATCTATGCATAAATCATAAGAAATAACAAATATAACAACTTAAATAACAAGATCTATGGCATAAACAAAATCAAAGCTACAAAAAGTTAGATCTACAATATATATAAACTTCAAACACGAAAATAATTGAAATACAAGATAATAAAAGTGGAGAAAAGGAGTGTTTCATTTTTGGCATCATCATCTTAAGCTTTTAAGCTTATGGAAGGTCATTTGATGCATGAAACCTTCATTACACTTTACCTATATCACCTATGGAGTTTTGGGAAGAAGATTTGCTTAGAAATCTTTAAGAATGGAGTGTGGAAGCTATTTTTAGAAGTGGGGGCAGCTTGTTTTTCATGGAAGAACAAGAGGAAATGAAGAAGAAAGAGAGGAAAAATGAGAGAGAAAAGTTAATGAATGAAAGAAGGAAAGTGAGTAAATGAAGGAGAGAGAGAAAATGAGTGTTTTAATTGAATAAATAAGAGAAAAAAATAAAACAAGGGCAGCCAATGAAGACCTATGCTGCACGTGAAAATGGGGGAGGAGAGACAGGGGAAATTGTTGAAATTTGACTTGAATTTAAATTGTGTAATAAATGTGTAATGTAACTTTCTTAAGGAGGAGTAGAAAATAATTAATTTAGTCAAAATGGAGTAAATGAAAGGACAATGGCAGCCATAAAGAGGGTCAAAATCTGCCATGAAGTGTGGGTTAATATGTAGAAAGATTGAAGTGAAAAGGAAGTGATATGTGTAAGGTGTACTTGAAGGTATGGGTTGTAAAGGTACTTTTTTAATAAAATAAAATAAAATTAGAAAATTTATTCCAAATAATTATAGCAGATTTTTCATAATTAAAATTAAATAATTATTTGAATTATTTTAGTATTTTAACAAATATGTTACAGGTACGATCAAAATCGCGAATACGGGCTATAAATAATATTTTTATAACCCGAAAAATTCTAAAAAATTATTTTATGAAAATAAAAATATTTTTAAATTATTTTTCAATTATTAAATTAATTTATTTATTTTTAGTATCGGGTCTTAAACAGAATCTGATCACATAAAAGCCCGAATTAACTAAATTTTAGAAAAAAAAATTTCTATAACATATAAAAAATTTATCTAAAAATATAAAGCTTTATAAGAATAATAAAATTTTGTAATGAAATAAAAATGAATAGTGCAAAAGACTACTCAATTACTGGTAATAATGTAAATACGATAAAAGGTTATAACTGTAACTTTTATAACTCGAAAAATTTCATAACTGATATATTTGGAAATCTTATGAAATTACGAGTCTAACAGTACTATTGGTATATTTTTGATATCTCGAGCCCCGGGACATGCTTTTCGAAGTCTGTATCCGAACGGGTTTGAAATAGGTCGAAAATTTACCAATCTGATAATTATAAATGAACTTATATTGCTATGAGTTATTCTATATATTTAAACTACATCTCGGCCTCTAGGGTTAGGGGCTAGATTGCCGAACTTACACTATTGTATTCCGGTGAGGGTTTCCGGGTGATTTTCCTGTTTAGACCTTTGCTAATTTGGAAACTGGTATTTATGTTTATACAATATATTTAATTTGAGAATATTTTTTACATTTTATTTTTGTAAGTATTTAATATCTTTTAACGTTTTCGGGATTTTTGAATTAGGTTTCATTTCCGAAGGTTAATCATTATTTGCTCTTTAATAATTTGTTTTTGAGCTTTATATTACCCGATTTTATAAGTCGGAGTTAAATACGGAATTTTCCGTACGTTGTGGTGTTGAATTTGAAGACCACTGAGTTCTTATTTTATTTTTAAGGATTTTCATTTTCTCATGATTAAGAAATTTTTGGATTCGTTCATGATTTTTGGACTAGTTGAAATTTGGTTTTAATTTGGAATGATTTTTAGGTTTTATTTTCGAAGTTTATCGTAGAATTATATATTGAAATTTTCCGGGGCTTACAGTAAGCCTTTTACGGAAATAAACTCACGTTGCCATATCGATACTTCTTCTAAACGGATGAGTCGTTCATATAATCCACTTAGTCGAAATAATCTTCAGGATACGAGTATTCTTTCTCAGAATCACCTAATCAAGGAAAATACCCAAAATGAGTATTTCTTGATGACTTTCTTGAATTTTGACAAAACAATGTTATAAGAACGTCAAAGTTCGTATAAAGGAAAACTCCAATTAAAAATGATCATAACTTGGTTATTTTAACTCGGAATTGCGCATATAATATACTGATTTCTACCTGCTCGAAAAGATCTATCCATTTCTAAAACTATTTTTATCAGACTAGATCATTTAGGCTCAAAAACAGTGGTGATCAGATTCACCACTAATTTTCCTAATCAAAAGGCCTTTTGTTTCAAACATTAAACATTTCAAAAATTGCTTTGATAAATACTTAGTTATCTATATAGTTGAAAATTTTCCTTTTATAGATATCTAGCTCATATTTTATCCATGCTCAAGTGTTTATTGTCCAACCAAATTTCTTGAGTAAAACAATATAAATTAAGAGTATAGAAAGCCATAGTTTACAAAGATTGCATTTTGTAAATACTTGAAATGAATATTTTGATTCTTTTGTTTTCAAAGAATTACTTTTATATTCATCTTACTATTTTTCCTAAATGACCTTTTTGATAAAATAAATTTCTTCTTTTCTAAATTCTCAACATTAGTGCTACTTTTCCTATTTGTTTTCTTTGACTATTTATTTGAAAAATATTGGTTTTGAAAACTCTCATTTTCGTTTTAAGGGGTTTCCTTATATTACGTTTTTATGAAAATATTTTAGTACCAAAGTCATCTTCTTTTAAGGAAACAAAGTAATATAAAGATGATTTAAAAATCTTTTTCAAAACAAAAGTAATTTTAAAAATTGTAGTGAGTTCTTATTAAAACTTGGAAAAAAATAACATTACTTTTGTTAAACCATAGAATTATATTTCATATAAAACCATTCTAAGGTGATAAAACCTCCTTTTTGTCAAAGTATTATTGGAGCTTTAAAGATTTGGACAACAATCTCAATGGGCATGATTATGAGAAATAATAACAAGCAAAAATAACATAAATAATAAATAAAGTCAAGTATTGGGAGTCTTAGCTTCTTCAAGGCTCCCGAGACTAAGAAATAGACTAGTTCCAAAAGAAAGAAATAAAATAAAATAAAAGAAAGAAAATTATTTTGACTTGATGAGGACAAGTCTAAGACTAGAGACCAGTCTTAAAACAACAAGAAATAAATAAATTGCAATGGAAGAAATAAATAAATTACTTTGCATGAAAATAAATAAATTGCAAGCCAGCTTATATGCTCTAAAGAATATAAATATATATATGTATATATAGATACATAATAATACTTAGTTAGAAATGACAATAATAATATAAACGAAGTAAAGTAACAACATAAATAAATAAATAAAGATTCATGAACAAGAACAATACATAAACATAGTGTAGCTTTCATAACATTTAGTTTTTGGAAACTCATACCATGGTCATGTAAAGTTACATAACATGGGAGAAAGAACTTGTAAAAGAAGTAGTATTATGTAGGAATGGGTTTTGTGTATGTAGAAGGTAGTTTGAGATTATTTTGACAAAGTATTTGGAGAGAGTGTTGAGAGGAAATTTTTGGAGAGTTTTGGTAGTAAATTTTGGGTAGTAATTGTGTGAAAGAAGTGAAAGAGGATGAGGTATTTATATGAAATGAGGAGTGAATTTTTGTGTGATTTAAATAAAAAAATAAAAAAGAGAGAGAGAGAGGGGGGACAAGGGGCACCGGCCACTATGGAAGAGGGGAGAGAGAGATTTAATTTTTATATTTTTGTTGATTAAATGAAGTAATAAGTAAGGTAGATGTGAAATAAAGTTATGGGAAATGTAAAAAGTAAAGGAAATAGGTGTATAGTTGTAAGAATAGGTATTAGAAAAAGTAGAGATAAAAAAATAATATAGAATAGTAATGAATAGTGTAATGTAAAATAGATTTGACTAATAAAGTACCGATGGTAAGAATATACGTGTATAATTGCGATATCTGATATTTTTACTTACAGAAAAATTATAAAATTGATATTTTTAAAAACTTTATATTTTTACGAGTTTAATGGTATATTCGGAATATTTTTACTATTTCGAGCCTTGGACATGTTTTTCAAGAACTGTATCTGTTCGGGTTTAAAACGATTTGCGGTTTTGCTAATCTGATCTTTTTAAGCTTCCTTATGTAATTACAAACTATTATAGATACTAATCTCTTACTTACTTTCTTGGGGTTGCTTATACGAGATTGTCGAACTTAAACCACAACGTTTAATTAGGGTTTTGTTGACTTTAGGATTTTCGGTTGACTTTCCAATTAAGATTTAAGCCAAACCGGTCACAAAACTTTAGGGGTTTACAGTAAATGTGTGAATAAAGTGAAAAAGAAAGGGGTATTTAGGAAAATGAGGAGTAAATTTTAAGTGAGTTAAATAAAAAAAAATTGAGAAAAAATAAGAGAGAGAGAGTGGGGGAGGGGGGCGTCGGCCACATAAAGAGGAGAGGAGGAGATATTTATTTATTTATTTATAATTTTATGTATTAAAAGAAATAATATGTAAGGTAGATGTGATATAAACTTATGAAAAATATAAAAGGTAAAGATAATAGGTATATAGAGTGTAAGAGTAGGCATTAGAAAAAGTAAAGATAAATGAATAGTATAAAATAGTAATGAATAGTATAGTGTAAAGTAGATGGGACTAGTAAAATACCGGTAGTAGGAAAATACACGTATAATTGCGATATCTGTAATTTTTAGTTATCGAAAAATTACGAAATTGATATTTTTGAAATCCTTTTATTAAATCGGTCCTAACGGTGTTATCGAATATTTTTACTATTTCGAACTCCGAGATAGGCTTTTCGAGAATTGATCTCGTTTTGGTCCGAAGGATACTCGAAATTCACGAATTTGATATTTTTACGTTTCCTTATATTATTACGAACTATTATCACTAATTATTTCAACTTCGTTTTTTGGCGCTAAAGAATACGGGAATATCGAATTTAAATTTTAGGGTTTGTACTAATCTTTTGTTAACCTTTAAGGTTTCCGGTTGACTTTTAATTACAAGATTTAAGCTTAAAATCAACCGAAATTTCAAGGGTTTACAACGGCTACACAAGTCTTAGACAACTACTCATGCATGATATAACAAGAAAACAAAACGATACATAAAATAAAATAAAATGGAGACATGAGAAAAAACTCCCCTTTCACTATGCAATACTCGAACACTTCAACAACGTGATTACAACACTCCGTCCACTCTTCCTTCTCTCTCAAGAACCTCCAAGGAGTACGTTACAATATCACACAATGCAGACAAGAAGTATGAAAAGGTACAACAGTTACAAAGGAAAACTTTGACTCACATGATTTTAATGTGTATAAAATGATTCTGCTCTCCTGTGTGATGTTTGGATCTTGTATTTATAGTTCCCAAGTGACTAGACATGAATGGCATCGTTTCCTCCTCTCAATTGGTCTTTACATCTCTTCAAAAAATGGTTATTTCATGTCTGGCGCGCAAACAAAGGAAGATCACCACCTCCATCACAGCCGTTTCTCGGGCGGTGATAAGCTAAAAAATCAAATTAGTGGAGATCACCACCTACATCACTGACGATGATGGCGATCACCATTCGTGTAACAAGCATGATGAGGGTGGTGATGGAGATCACCACCTACATAAAAGGCCTGATGAGGGTGGTAATGAGCCTAACAAGTAAATCCGTGAAGATCACTACCTACATAACAGGCGTGATGGAGATCACCACCTAGGTCACGGGCAATGAAGATGGTGATGAGTTATTTATAACCCTAAATGATCTATCTTCACATAAGTGTTGAGAATTCGCCCTTAACCACTTGAAATGAACATTTTTTAATCATTAAGTACCACATTGCTTAATCTTAAGTATATTTAAAGGAAAATTAAACATAATTTTGCCCCAATTTCATAGAGTAAATGAGCTCTATCAAGCGTGTCTATTTTTGTTAAGGACACATAGCGGGTTGATAATGCCTTTAGGCTAGGACGTAGTATGCGCATGAGATTTAGGCAGGAGTTTTAATGTGTGGATTTGGTGGGGCTTTCACGCGGAATTCGGAAACTACACAAGTTTTAATGCGTGTGGATTAAAGATGAGCTGAAAATTACATGACAATATGCAAGTGAGATGTTAGGCAGGAGGTTTAATGCATAGACTTGGTGAATATTTTCATGCAGAATTTGGAGACTATGCGGAATTCGAGAAAATATGCCTCCAACTTTATATAAAAATCACGATTTATGTGCAAAATTATTATATCGTAAATAATAAATACGATATAGCGATGGTATTCAAACATGATATCGCAATTAATAAACATGGTTTATTTAGAAAATCCTATATCATGCTTTTAAAACGCGATTTTGCAATAGTATTTCAGTAATTAATTTCACCCTACTTGTATATAGGTAATTATATTATTTAGGAATGGTAAACGTGTTTAGAACCATTTTTTGGTTAGGGTCGTTACAAATAATAATTACTTAAATAAGGTTAATTTAAAAATAATTATCAAAATACAACTTCAAAATCGCGAGTAACAGACAAGATATAAAAAAATGCATTTCAGGATGCTAAAACACGATATATATACTCCATCAGAGAGACACAAGAGTGAAAACATGCTAAATATTACATGACGGTATGCATATGAGATGTTAGGCAAGAGTTTTAACGTATGGATTTAGTGAGTGTTTTCAATTGGAATTTGGAGACTACATGAGTTTTTGATGCATGTGAATTGAAGACACACCAAAAATTATATGACAATATGCATGTCAGATATTAGGCAGGAGTTTTGATACGTGGACTTGGTAAGTGTTTTCCCACGAAATTTGAAAACACGCGTAATTCGAAAAAATATGACTCCAACTTTATTGCGAATAAAAAACACGGTTTACATGAAAAATTACTATATTACAAATAATAAACACGATATAGTGACGGCATTCAAACATGATATTGCAATTAGCCACTATTTATTTAGAAAATCCTATATCCTGCTTTCAAAATACGATTTTACAATAGTACTTTAGTAATTAACTTTATTTTACTTGTACATTAGTTATTATATTATCTATGAATGGTAGACATGTGTTAGACCCATGTACCTTATAAATACATTATAATTGTCAAAAACACGAGTTAAATATACGTTTTCACGAGTTTATAATTTTTTACATTTTTCCTTAACTAAAATTTTACCAATTTTATACAATTTTATATAATTCTACCAATTCTACACATTCTAATAAACAGTAAATTTACAATTTTCACAACCTCATGACATATAAATATATATATTCTATAAAATTCAATCACAACGTTTGATTTAAATAAAAACAGAGTTTCCAGTTGATTTGAATTTTTTTTTTTTTAAATTCAAACAAGGGAAATTATACATGCATTAAGCAGTACAATTCCTTACACAGCCAAAAATAGCTCTGCGCATACGTTCATGGGTGACACCCATAATATTCAAAGACACCCATACCATCCACACAGGTGACTGACGCTTTTGCCAACATGATGTATTTTCGTTTTTCATCTAGAGGTTGAATTTAACGTTTCAAGTATTGGGGAGCTGAATTAGCTAAGATTGTGTGAAGGATGTTGAAGAAAGTGGATTTTCTTTCCAATTTGGGTAAATGATAAAATATCGTAAAATACCATTGAGATTGACTGTTTGTAACCAATCATATGTAAATAGCAATAAAATAGTAGCAGTCTACAGAAGAGTGTAAAAAATAAAAATTCTCTGATGGCAACATCAAGAAAACAAGGACCAACGTTACCGTGCAAGCCAACCATTACATTTGATTTGAATTGATCTCCAATGCCCGGTATATAAATAGGCAATCATTCTCGCTGTCCAAATCTTAGTCTACTCGTTCGCAAGAATACAAAAAATTGGGACCACTAGAAGGAAGTCGCAAGGAGAAGCCCCCCAAGCCCACCCTTCATTCCTCATCGTCCGAGTAATTGAACTTAACTGAGTGGGACTGCAGATCTATCTGTCCTCCTCTATATGACCCTCGCTTCTTCTTTGTCTTTTCATGCCGAAAGCCCCTGTAAAACCAAAGGTTTTGCTTACACTGAATCGATGAACAGACAGAGCAAATGAAATTGGCTCGCAATAGGTGAAACTAGTTCAATAACAACGGACAGAATCCTCCAAAATCAGATCACTAGAAAATGGAAGAGCATGCAAAAACACGAAGATGCTTCCACATGAACAAGCTAAGAGAAATGGGGAAAAGTGAAAACCAAATGCACTGACCAGGATCTGGATCTTTACACATGAAATTCTTATCATTTGTCAATAGTCCCACAAAGACGGTAAATCATATTCAGAAAAATATCTTTTAAACCAAATATGCCCATAATTAAGATCCCTTCCAAAACCTTACTCGATTGCAAATGAGAAGCTAAGAATAAGGGTCAGGACAGGCCAACTTGACAGTAGAGATTCAAACTGCAATGTTTATTTCTAGCACATAGAAACTTCTGATTGTAATGTATGAAGCAATCCCAAATTGAACAAGTAAAATCTCTCCTCAGATTTGGTTTAGCATAACACTAAGTAGAAGGTAAATTAACCTCTCAACCTACTTCCAGCAGACAAAACTCAGACAGGCTATAGAAAACCAAGTCGAAAGCAGAACATCCAACAAAATAGTAAGTGCCATATGTATGATACCTTCCCCTGACTTGCCCTAGAACTTCTTGAGCTTTTGCACCATACCCAGAATCTGCACCATCCTGCAAGGACGTGATGGCATATATCACTAAAATCATAGCAGAATACATAAAACACACTCATATAGAAAACAAATCACAGAGACACCCATATAGACAACTAATCAGAAAGCACCAGGACAGTAGAGATCAAATTTTACCTTAGCCCAATATGAATTGTCCTTAAGTCTATCATCTGCAAATTTCACCTCCTCAACTTTAATCCTTTGAAACGCCCGGACCGTGGTTGGCTGCAACATAATTATCCATCGTGGTAATTAAGTAATATAAAGAGATTCTCAATAAGCAGAACTTCAGAGAGCTATGCCTATCTCGGCCAAACAGCATTTAGAAGGAAATGGGAAATTCCAATCTCCGGTTATTTTAACCGCATTATTAATTGAAAAAAAAAAGAAGAAAATCAAAATTAAAAATTTAGTTAAATTAAAATTAGAAAACAAAAGAGGGATATCCTTATCCCATTTAAACTATTGAGGCTATATAAGAAAAAAGGGCTGAGCATTCATTGATAAACACCCCAGTCTCCACTTTTAAGCAACAATGAGAGAAAACCCTCCAATCTCTAACACACTATTAAATGATTACGATTTAAATCACATACTTATTCATTCTTTGTTATTTCTCTGTTCACTTGCATATGTATTCAAGCCTACTACTTGGTTGTTTTAAAAGATGACAGATCTCTGATTAGAACATTTACACTAGCCAGGCTTACCACACAACCACAAGAACACCAACAAGAAAATGTGTGTGCATAAAAGCTTCTAGAAAAATCAAAGATAAGGATCCATAATATTAATTATGTTAAACAAACTTGGATAAAACATTGACTTTCTTAAAGTACAGAATTGACAACAAAGGAATATATTACTAGCAATGAAAAGACTTGACCCCAGATCAACAAAAAGTTCCATAAAACAAGTAAAAGAGGCGCATCATAATCTGTAGCATCATTCCCCCTCCCTGTTCATTGCCCTGCTCCAAGCTCAAACATGAGATACAACTGGTTTCTTCATATATATGCTTGCATATGCCTCATTTGAGAATATGCACCCCTCTAATGCATGCAAGGAAATCTCCAAATCCTTAATTACTTAATCACCAGGCTCCTCTTCCAGATATTCTGGGCTCAACTCCCAACCAAAATAACTTCTAGCATTGACACTCAGTCAACATGACTCCATACAAGAAAACAAAATTCCAAGAATGCCGTTTTGCTATCTCAGACCTAATCGAATGCTTTACCCAGGATGCTGCACCTTCTTCTGAGGATGGCACTAGCTATAACAAGTCCCAACAGCCAACTTGGCTTTCCTTGTCACGGTGTCTAAGGACAAAACCATGGCTCTAATGCCAAGTTGTCATGGTTCCAAGTCTAAGGGAAAAAATATGTAAAACAAAAAGAGGTTGTGGCCTTGTCATAGACTACTCTAGTTTTGAGAGCTCATTCCCTAACTCTCGAAACGAGCTTGACCTTTTATTTCAAAACATAATGGCACAATTAACAAGCTTAAAACTTGTAAATGGAAGATAATTTGCTAAGAGTTTTCTTTTCAGCTTCTTTGAAAAATAGGATAGGAAAAAATAAAAAGGGAATTTCACAGCCAAGGAAAAACTAACATATAACACTGGCTAGAAAACAAAGCAAAATACTAACTCAGCAACCAAAAGATTCAACTGGCAAAACAAATTAAAAATACCCAAAATCAAAGTAAAGAACCACGTCATTATCACTGGGAAAAGCATAACTCAAATCAACTCACCTCGGACCATGGACAACTAAAGAGATCAGAGTCAACTGATACTGAAAAAAGGAATTGTTTACTTGAAGTGGTCGCAAACAAAATTTTCTAAATAACAGGCGTATAAATTCTGCAGGTTAAATCCTTCACTAGGAGTAGTCTTACATTACAGTTCTTTTAACTAAGAGAAGGGAATAAAAAAGCAGATCTTTTAGCAAAATCAAGTAAAAACCAGGTATATTCTTCATTACACCAACGCGCTGATAGTCCTTGAAAAACTTTAGCAAGAAAAATAAATTTTCTGAGCAAGGTTAGACGGCATCTAGGAACTTTTTTCCTCTTTCATTTGTTCATATGAACCCTGCAGGCTAAATCCTCTTACTTGGAGTAGCTTTAAGCTACAATCTCCTGTAATTCGTTCATAACTATCTTCTTTCTTGAATAAAATAATTTTCCTATGGATTAAAAGATAGAAAGCATGGTACTAGCCATCTGCCCGAAGGTTTTGCATACTTTTAAAGGCAAAAAATAAGTTAAGAACATCAAGTGATTAAAACTTATATAGCCTTATGTAATACCTCTGCAGATCCTTTATGTTGCTTCTTTGAACTTCTTTGTGTGGCAGATTTTCCCCCACTCTCTGACTTGCCATTTTCTTGACTATCAAGCTGCTTACTAGGTGTCTTATGAAGTTCACTGATACTTTCCTCTCCAGCATCACTATTTTCAGATACCTTCACCAGTTGTGTGCTCGACTTTTCCTCCTTCACAGGGTCTGTCTTCAGACGTTTTGACTCATCAGATGCACTTTTGTCACCCAGCATGGAATCATCTTCAGGTTCTGTTCTTTTTCTTTTCTTCACACTCTTATCCTCCCCGTGTTCAGTAATCTCATCCAAATTCTTAGCAATGTCTTCTTGATCAAGTTCCTTAGGTTTCTTTTTCTTCTTGTCCTTTGATTTCTTGTCTACATCAGAGGAAGCAACATCTTTTGTCTCAGAAACCTTAGGCTGTTCTCCAACAGCTTCAGTTTGAGACTCACAAACAACTGCACTTTTCTTACTTAGTTTCTCCTTATTCTTTTTACTGTCCTCCAACTTAAACGTACCATTGCCTGATTGTTTCAAGTCTTCCAAGCCGGGTGTGTTGATGGAATCTGAAAGTTTTTTGTTTTTCTTCTTTTCCTTGGATTTCACTTTTCCCAGGCCTTCACCATTTGCCATATCTACATCATCAGTAGTCAACTTCTCTGCAGGTTCAGAATTATCAACCACAGCATCTCCAATTCCATTGTGTCTCTTCTTCTTTTTCTTGCTGGGAATTTCCAATTTAGAACCAACTTCTCCTTCATCTTTCCCATTCATGCAAGCTGCTATAATAAAAAATTGTTAAAACCAAAATTAGTTGAGGTTCCATGGACTGTCAGAAACAATTTTTTGCGACACCAATCCCATAGAAGTCTACTGCCTCTTGAAAGCACGAGTTACAGGGACAAGTGTTTAGGATTGGTGATAGAATGGTGCAGGTGTGCCAATAATTACTGTTGGAGGACAGTCTACCACCCCCGAGCCTAGGATTCACATCAAACACTAGCTTACCTTGCTCTACACCTTTGGCATTTGCAAGGGCATTACTGCTACGAAAACAACAAGAAATAAGAGAAAGTGGATCAGAGTTCAAAAGTGAATCTTAAAAATAAATTAATAAATAATATTCTAATAGGAAATGGAAACCAAGAATCATTAACTCAACTAAAATTCAGTTGTTGGGAAATCTTGCACGCTATATATGGTTCAAAAAATTCAGGAGGTAATTGACATGTTTAGAAAATAAATAATAAAAGATAGAATGCATCTTTGGCAACAATATAACAACATCCTAGTTTTCCTTAAGACAAACTAAAAAACCTTTTGATTAGAGCTAAATCTCAATAAAGTAGTATTGAAAATAGCTTAATCATCGACAGTCAATCTACAGATCCTGAGCATCACCAGAAGAAAAAAGTATAGTTCCATCCATACACTACAAAGGAACTAGAAAATGATAATTAGCAAGGACAGATGTTGCCAACTAAACCACTTTTGAAGAAGAAAACATTCCTATATAAATCCCAGAGAGCATATTAAATAAAGAGATCACTCTGCTTACATTGTCTCCAAGTATTTGATGCATATTTCCTCCAAATCAAGAATCACACCCTTCTGATAATCATCCTATAGCAAGCAAAAGAATTAAGAGAAATAAATAATTGAGATATGTATTTCAAAATAAGAGGTTCCTAGGAACTTTAAATTCTTCATCTCTTTAAAATACATAAAAAATGATGCAGATGATCAAGTCATCCCAGTAGATATGAGGCACAAAGAATGAAACAGAAAACAAAATAAATACAAAGGGGAAGAAAGAAAGCTGGGAAGTGAATCATTGGGACATAAGAAATTTATAAGAGAAAATGCCACCGCACATAGCTAGCTGGAAATGTTTCCAATCGAGATTGCATCCCCCAAGTGGCTCCATAACAATCAAAGTAGAGCTCCAATAAAAGTGCAACTGTGAAGCAAACTCTAGCATCAATCCAGTATGCACTTTCAAGTATCTTAGATAAATGAGGGTCCAAACAAATGCACAAGGAAGAAAACAAACTTTTTTTTTTACTTGTAATGATTCCTTGCTATGCACCCATATATGTTTAAGTGATAGCCTAATCTGACACACACACTCTCTCTCTCTCTCTCTCTATATATATATATATAGATGGATAGATAGATAGATAGATAGATAGATAGATATATAACTTTCAGGACATTGATAAATCTGTCTAAATTTTCCATCAAGGTCGTTACATTTTGGGTCCTTGTCTTGATTATTTTTTTCCCTAATTGTTTTTACATTCAACGACGCCATCATGATTAAAGATGGATAAACATACATGATCCACCCTAAATAAGATAGCTAGCACCATCATAAAAAATGGCCTCAATGGGAATCCAATCAAGAAACTTAAATAAGTATTGATGGTGTGAGTCGACACCAACTTCCAGTTCAGGCAAGCTGCATTTAAGCTCCCATTAACCAAACACACCTTCCTGATTTTTCCACCAAAATCCCATAACAAGGGGGCAAAAATCTTTCTAGAAACATCCCTTCTGTAAGTCACACACATCAATATCATAATCACATGTAGCATGTAATATATCAGACTGAATGATATACTTTGCGCATACAACATGTAGCTGTACAAAAAGGCACGATAATCAATATAAGATTGAAATATCCGCTAAGACCCAAAACTGAAGGATTAGTTTAATTAATATACCTGAAGGTGTGCCTCTGAACGGAACTTCTTGAGGGTTTTGCAGAAGCCATAATGTTGAAGATACTGAGCTATGGAGTGAAGAAGGATGGCTTTGTAGTCCTTGTGGTTTGAGTTTGAGTTAAGGATTTGCCCATTTTTGGGTTTGCAAGTACAACCTGGCGGGGCGTTAAGGCTATTAATCTAGGGTTTATGGGGATGGGGTTTTTACTTTGCGGTTCAGCTTTGACTTGGAGCATGCGACTTGCGACAGAGAGAGAGAGAGAGAGAGAGACGAACAGTGACAGATACGCCCTAGTTTACATTATGTTTTCTTATGATTCGGTGTTTAAATATATAATTGGGTGAAAAAAAAACAAGAAAAGTTCTAGATTGTTCTCTACAGCCTGGAATTTTGGTCTCAAATTCGTGCAGCTGGGTAATAAAGTTCCTTTCTTCTTGAGTAGTCTCAACTCTCAAGCGTTTTAATGGCATTCTATTATTTATTTAATCATTTATGGGAAAAAAATATGAAAAACAAATATAAAAACAGTGGATGCATGGAATAGGGAAAAGGAAAATAATAATAAACTCTTAAAAAATTATAAAAATATTACTGAAATCAAACTAATCTCAATTTTAGGGAAATTAATATTGTCTCTTAAAGAAACAAAGTCCTGCACTAATGACTTTGTCTTTTTAAGAGACGAAATCAGTTAAAATCCCCCACGACCACCATATATCTCATAAATCACTCCCTTTTTACATTAATTGTTATAACCTATCAAAATCATGCACAATCAGCTATATAAATCATTCAAGCACTAACTTTCGAATTTCATAACCTTGCCATTATAGTATTCCCAAACCCAATCTATCCAAAGATAGTCCCGAACCCAATCTATTCATTCATAGTCCCAAACCAAATCAATTCAATTACAATAGTTTTGTGAAATCTTTCACTGCAAACATAATATAAAACCCATGAAACATAATATGAAATGAATTATTGCATTAATGTTTTGTTATTTACATCAAAATTATATGAAAATTATATATATAACAAACATAAAAAATAAGAATCTATATACAACAATCATAAAAAGATGAAAATATATATAATCTCTATTATTGGAGGCCCCGCCTGATAAAAGTCCGAAGGAATAGTGTAAGCTGATGGACATCTTGATGGGGATGCTTTATAGATGGATCAACCTGTGTGAGCATTGCATCCTCATCTCCACCACCAACACCATATGGATGAAATGAGATAGGGTTTCAATCGACTTAGGTGAGTCTCTTTCCCATATCATGTGGCGGTAATGATCACCTCTTTTGTGGAGCAAAAGGGTGTAGAACTCAGTGTATGAGATGTCTGGCATGAGAGTCCCATCTAGATGAGCATATGATGATGAGGATGGACTATGAAACTATGAAAGACTAGGCTCATTAGGTACTGGTACATGCAAGGGCGAAGACTCGTCTCTAATATCTATAGCTCGAACTCGCCCTTGCTCCTAACCCTGACCCAATCCCTGCCCATGCCTCTCTCTGTGTGGCCTTCATCTCTATGGAGGCTGAGGCTATGGATCCTCCAATGTGATAATCTCTTGTTATGTAGGTATATGCAGCGGCGGGAGGTGGGTGGGTAGGTGAGGGGAACTTGTAAATATTATTATTATTATTTTTAATTTAGCGGTGTTGCCTTCTCACCAAAATCAATGTCTCCTCCTACAAGAGCCAAAAATACATATTAAGCTCTTTGTGGGGGTGTCAGTACTCTTCTAGATTGAAGCTCTTACTCACTGGTTGACTACCCACAATTAATGATAGCCTATCTTACACAATACCCCCACATAAACTTTTCTGTAGCCTCGTATATTTGATATTAATGAAAAGTGTTATTCATATATTGATTTTTGTCCGTGTCCCTTTTTACTTGTTGTTGGTTACTTCTTGTTGCTTTTATGTGTGTTGCTTACAATTGTAGGCTTGCTTACTACTACACGGATAAGATAATAAGCGCTGCACGGTTTAAGTGTGCTAGCAAAAGCCCTAGACCATGATAGTTGGTATTGAAGCATAGGTTATTCCAGCAAGAATAACCATGACACGATAAGATGAGTTGTGCAAGAAAGTGGACAACCTCGAAGAAAAGATGGCAATAGTTATGAAGCAACTGGAAACATGGGATGCACTTAATGTAAAGGTGATAGACCTTGAGGCAGCCAATAAAGGGACTAATGCGAGGGTTGATGAATTAGCTGATAATTTTCGAGAGACGGTAGACATACTCAGAGAGGAGGTGCGGGTGTCGACCGAAGGGGTGAGAACTGAGTTGGCCAATTATGCAACTGCTGAAGCATTAGAAGAATTGAAGCAACAAATTGCCCTGTTGACTAGAGCGGTTGCAAATGCTCCTGCCCTAGCTCCCTCACATGTCGCCTATCCAAAGGTGTCAGATCCGCTAGCATTCACTAGTATGGGGATGCCAAACTATTAGAGAATTTCATCTTCGATTTGGAACAATACTATGCAGCTATTGGATAGATTGATGAAAGAACAAAGACCTCCATGACAGCCATGTTCCTAACAGGTGATGCCAAGTTGTGGTGGCATACCAAATACGAGCAAATCCAAAATGCAACGGCGTATGTTGATACATGGAATGAGATGAAGGTTGCATTGAGAGCTCAACTCTTTCAGAAAATGTTGAATATAATGCTATAAAGAAGCTGCGTGAGCTTAGACAGGGCGATGACATTCGAAAGTATGTTCGAGAGTTCTCGACGCTTATGCTCGACATCAAGAGCATGGGTGAGAACGATAAGCTATTCTATTTTCTAGAGGGGTTGAAGCAAAACACCAAGAATGAGTTGTAGAGGCAATGGGTAGCAAACTTGGCTAAAGCACAAGCAATAGTAGAGCGCTTGACAGATTACACCAGTGACATTAGAGGGAAGATGTGTCACCAGGACACAATGGTGTAAGATCTAACAACCCGAGCAAACCTAAGAATGGGGGAGCCCCAAGTTCGAGCAACAGCAATACTAGTGGGGGCCAAAAGAAATCCTATGGCTCTTACCAGTCGGGGAAAGGTGAAGCATCGAGCAGTGGCAAGAAGCCTACATTCTCTTGCTTCTTGTGCAATGGACCACATAAAGTAGCAGTGCGCCCACACAGGGCAACACTTAATGCTATGGCAAAGAAGGCCGAGAGCATTTATCAAAATGAAGTGTCTAAAGAGAAGTAAGAAGAGTAGCCCTGGATGGGAGCTCTTCACATGTTGTCAGCAGTCGAGAAGGCTTTAGTAGTGCGCAACAAAGCCAAGACCAACAATGATTTAATGTACGTTCAATTGCACATCAACAACAAGAGTGCCAGTGCAATGGTAGACTCCGGAGCCACACATAACTTCATTAATGTGCCCGAGGCCGAGAGATTAGGGTTAGTGCTAACAGATGGTACTAGCCAAATCAAAGCAGTAAACTCTAAGGCGTCCAATCAAAGGAGTTGCCAAAGGTGTAGAAGTGAAGGTAGGAGATTGAAGTGGAAATCTTAACTTTATTGATGTTCCCTTAGATGACTTTAGAATAGTCCTGGGGATAAACTTTTTGAGGAATGCCAAAGTTGCTTCCATGCTAGCGACAAATTACTTGCTATTCATGGGTGACAAACCATGTTTTGTGCCCACACAAAGTTAGAAGACAGGCAGTGGAAGTAATAATGAGAAGGGTATCGAGGCAATGATGTTATCTGCGCTCCAACTTAAGCAAAGGCTCAAACGTCAGGAGTCTACATTCCTTATAGTCTTAATAAAGAAAGAGGATGGAAGGAATGAAGAGATATCGGAAGTGATTCAAAATGTCTTAGAGGAGTTTAATACTATCATGCCAGATAAACTCCCGATGGAACTACCCCCAAGAAGGCCTGTAGATCATGAGATTGAGATGATCCCAGAGGCCAAGCCACTCACTAGAGCTCCATGCCTAATATCGCCCGATAAGCTTGTTGAGTTGAGAAAGTAGCTAAATGAGCTATTAGAGACGAGTTTCATTAGACCCTCAAAAGCACCACATAGGGCTCCTATCCTATTTCAGAAGAAGTACGATGGGAGTTTGAGACTATGTATTGATTATCAGGCTCTCAACAATTTGACAATGAGGAATCATTATCCAATTCCTCTCATTATTGATTTATTTGATCAACTGAGCAGGGGCTAAATACTTCACTAAATTGGATCTTCGCTCAGGATATCATCATGTCCGCATTGCTAAAGGTGACGAGCCCAAGACCACTTGTGTTACCCGTTATGGTGCCTATGAGTTTCTAGTGATGCCCTTTGGTCTCACCAATGCCTCTGCAACCTTCTGTACTCTAATGAAAAATGTGTTCCGTGAGTACTTGGATAAATTTGTGGTGGTTTACCTTAATGACATTGTAGTGTACAGCAAGATGTTGGAGGATCATGTGAAGCACTTGCAGATGGTCTTTCAGAAGCTCAAAGAGAATCATTTGTATGTGAAGCAAGAGAAGTGTGCCTTCGCCCAAAAGTGTATCAACTTTCTTGGGCATGTAATTGAAGAGGGGCAGATTCGAACGGATAGGGCTAAAGTGGAATCCATCAAGGAGTGGCCTGTCCCAAGGAGTGTCACTAAGTTATGCTCATTCCTTGGACTCGCCAACTATTACAGACGATTTGTGGAGGGGTATTCCAGGAGGGTTACTCCCCTCACAGATCTATTAAAGAAAGATCGAGAATGGTCTTGGGATGAGGTTTGCTAGGTTGCCTTTAAAGAGTTAAAGCGTATTATGATATAGGAGCTAGTCCTCGCACTATCTGACATCTCTAAACCATTTGAAGTCCACACGGATGCCTCCGACATTGCTATGGGTGGAGTGTTGATACAGGATGGCCATCTAGTGGCATATGAGAGTCAGAAGCTAAACCCCACTGAGCGTAGATACTCAGCACAAGAGAAAGAGATACTAGCCATTGTGTACTGCCTTAGAACGTGGAAACACTACGTGTTGGGGTCCAAGTTCCTTATAAGAAATGACAACTCTGCTGCCAACCATATCCTTACTTAATCCAAGCTCTCAGCCAAACAAGCAAGATGGTAAGAGTTCCTTGCAGATTTTGATATGGAGATTATGCATCGTGGTGGGCAGACTAATCAGGTAGCAAATGCCCTAAGTAGGAGAGTAAATTTGGCTTCTTTAGCTCAAATAGCCCAACAATTTGCCAGTCGAGTTGCTAGTACTATTCAAAAACAGATTAAAGGACGCTTAGACCAAGACCTGTCGGCAAAAAATTTGAAGCAATTGATTGATAAGGGCAAGACTTGTAGGTTTTGGGCTAAAGGCGATCTGATTTATACTAAGGGCCATCGCTTGTATGTTCTTAAGGCAGGAAATTTGAGGAGAGCACTCATGAAGGAGTACCATGATACCTTGTGGGTTGGCCATCTCGGTTGGTAGAGGAAGATGAGCTTATTAAAGCAGGGCTACTACTGGCCGAATATGAAGGAAGATGAGATGAACTACACCAGAACATGTTTGACTTGTCAGCATGACAAGATTGAGGGGCAAAAACCTGCAGGGTTGTTGGAGCCCCTTTCAGTGCCTTCTCGCCCATGGAAGAGCGTTTCCATGGATTTCATCTCTTCCCTACCAAAAGTGGGGGAGCTTTCATTCGTCTTTGTTGTAGTAGATAGATTTTTGAAGTATGCCACCGTCATTTCGACCACAAAAAGCTCTAACGTTACAGAGACTGCCCGGCTTTTCTTCAAGCATGTAGTCAAATTCTAAGGTGTGCCTCAGAACATTGTGAGTGGCCGAAATGCTAGATTCACAGGGAAGTTTTAGTCCAAGTTGTTCAACATTTTAGGGTCCGAACTTAGCATGTCCTCCAACCACTACCCTTAGAGCGATGGACAAACGGAGCAATTCAAGGGAATGCTGGAGGAATACTTGCGACACTTTATGGGTGCCAATCAAAAGAATTGGGTGGAGTTACTGGATATTGCCTAGTTTTGCTTCAACATTCAATGAAGCTCTTTCTCTAACAAAAGCCTTATGGAAATTGTTATGGGTCAACAACCATTATTGCCTCACACAGTGGTAACACCATATACTGGGAAATGCCCAAAGGTATATATGTTTGCAAAGGATTGGAAGCAAACAACTGAAGTTGCTAAGGATTATCTTGAGGAAGCTTCTAAGCACATCTTAAGGTGGGGGAAGAAATCACAGTTACTTACTCCAAGCTTCCAATACTATTCTCAATTCTTTCCTTCTTCTTCCACTTCTTTTGTTACCACGTAAAGCAAAAGGAGGATAACTCCTATCCCATTGGCTTTAGAGGCTTACCCTTCACTAAACCATCGAAGGTCGGATATCTCTTTGTTTCTGGGTGGACTGTCCCCATCACAGATACTACATTAACTACTACAGCTCCAGTTACAGTGTCAACATCCTTAGCTCCTTAAGCAGTAACTCATAATCCCTTGGTGTCTTCTGTAAGACACCAATTCGAACAAACCGATTTTTGTTATCCACCAAACCCCTCGAAAGACTGACCCACTAGCTCTACCGACTGACCTCCTGTACTGGCAGGATTGACAGAGTTTGTGTATTACCGATTAACCCTAACTTTCTTTAACAGAGGTTATTGCTTACACGAATAGTTAGCAGCAAGAAGTGGGCAGATGAGAGGCGCAGATCTAAAGAATTTAATGTTAGAGATCAAGTCCTCATCAAGCTTTTTCCAAATCAGATCAGACCATTGAGAAATAAGGACAAGAGACTCATGCAAAAATACATTGGTCCAATCCCTATTGTTGCTAAGATCGGAAAAGTTGCCTATAAAGTGGAACCACCCAAGTGGTTGAAATCTCATCCTATCTTCCATGTAAGTGTTTTGAAGCCATACTACTCCGACATAGAAGATCCAGCACGCAACAAGTCAAGCAACCGAATGTTAAGTTTAACTCCAACGTTAGTGAAGCTGTCAAAGACATCCTTGCTAAAAGAAGAGTCAAAGATCCAACCACTGGAGCAGCACGGACATAACATGTAAAGACCCGACCCACTAAATCCCGAGATTTAGTGTACCAAGTCCCCAACTACATATAACATTTTCACATTATATGTAAGGTTGTCCTAAAACTAGCAATTTATGAGAATTGTTTGATTATAACTACATAACTTTATAAATAACTTTTAACAAAACAAGATTGCTTACAAGAGCAATCAATACATATAATATACATCACCATTACAAGGGTTTGTGTCAATACATGACACTACAAAACTTTACAATATATTCTTGTTACGAAATATAACTAGGAGACTTTAAAGTCTTTTACAAAATAGGCTCATCTAACAAGCCATTAATATAAAAGGTATATATTTTTCAAGCAAAAGATTTCTTCTAAACTTTCTTCTCAAAATCAAGGCCACTCGGGTCCTACTTGTCCCATTCATGCATAAACTTCTCAAAATCTAACCTGTTGAGATGTAATTTACTCAAATCTATAATGGATAAAACTTGATAAACTTGTTATTAATCTTATAGAAATCATGATGAATTGATACTTAATCAAGTTAATGTTGTGTTTCAGGTTTTTAAAGTCAATGGAAAGATTTAGAGGAACTAAGTATGGGAAATATACATCAGAGGAGTCATAGCCGCCAGCCATCATGGAATCGCCGCCAGCCATGAAGCCCAGCGGAGATCCCAGAAGCATCATGGCCGCCGGCCATCACCGTGAAACAATGTCCAAAAGCATCATGGCCGCCGGCCATGGAGCCGGCCATCAAGACTGCACCATTTGTTTCGCGAATAATAGCTGCCAGCCTTGTTGCGACATGCCTCCAGCCATCTTTCATGCGAAAAACACTCTTTATATCTGATGTTTATCTCATATATATAAAGAAGGAGGAGAGAGAAAGGAGGATTGATTCATTATTCATTATAGATTATTCATTCTTTATACTTTCAAGAACCCTAAAGATTTCTTTTCTTGAATCATGAACAACTAATCTCTTAATCTAGCCAAGGGATTATTGCAACTCAATTCAAGATGGATTGTGAGACCTAAATGGGTTTGATTTCTATTATTCTCATCTTTGCATATTTGTATTTTATCTGATTCTATTGTTATTATTGCTTGATTATATCTTATAACTTTGGATCCGGTTGTAGGATGATTGAACAATAATCAATCAATTAGAACTCATATCCGTAATTGTATGAGTAATCTAATATAGGTGATGAAACAACACGATAGTCATAAAATAGATGGTTATTTGATGTTGTGATGAAATATAATCTAATTTAAATAATCCATGCTTTATGAGAATATTGATTAGGGTTAGGTTTCTCTTTTCTTAATGCAATTGATGGATTAAACCTTAAGAGCGTATTTAGGGTTATCTATTTGATTAGGAATAATTAAAGATCTTATCTTGGTTATTTAATATCTAAGGAGAAATTGAATTTCAATGCTTATTGGAATTTATAACTAACCTATTCAAAGTAGGAATAATAATATTTGAGTCTATGATCAATCATGAGAATTGAGTTGTAATGAAACCTAGGCTAGATAATCTTTTGAATATATAAATCTCTTTAAATAGAAATAGGTTTATTTTATTTGCTTGATTTCAAAACCCCAATTTTATTTTCTTTTTCTCTTCTCAACCCCCGATAGAAACTTAGGAATTTTTACCAGTCCCTGTGGAGACGATCCTGCTCATCCTATACACAAATCTTAGAGTAGGTAATTTATTTTTGTTGGATTCGACACCCACCATAACCCATGACCCAAATCATCATATGGTTCATCATCAAGACCTATGAAGCAACAATAGTGAGCCAAAGACTCAGTACACAATAACAAATACACAAGCGAAATGCTAAGCAAACTTAATCTAACGCAACGCATCAACAATTAAGTCGTTATCTTGCTTAATTCTCATTTAACAAAACAATAGTGGGGTCTTCAAACCTCGGGATCAAGCTCTAAAAATTTAGGAGTCTTAAGTAACAGTAGCTGCTCAGAGGGTTGATATAAGCAATCCGAATACTTATATCTTTATATCTATTCCAAATAAGTAATCTCATCTAGAGTTTATAGCTGTTACTCAACTTCACTTAACTTAATCCATAACATAATTTAGTTCACACATCCCCATAAACATTGAACTAAATCATATTACTTCCTCTTAAGCGTAAGCAAACGTTACACAGTTACTACACTCTCTATCAATTACCCGCTTAACCATAAAAGAAATGCTATTGCATCATAGCATATCATTACATCATGGTAACGGTCATTGCATCATGACAAAAAGGTTAAAGCGCCTATATCTAACATGTCCTTGCATCATGATAGGTTGTCGCTCCTCGAACTAGATTAAACGGCATAATAGACAATCAATTATTAAGCTAACTTAAATTAAGTCGACTTCAATTATGCCTATTCTTAGTATACAACAATCAAGCTACTACATACATGAACTCAGTAGAGAATCACTAGTTTCACTTAAAGGAAAATCAACTGAAGAACCCTTTATTGTAACAAGAAATTCAAAATAAAATCAATAATTGTACTTAAACTATACAAACAACATAACTAATTCTAGTTCAACAATCATGGAAATTCAATTATGTGTTAAATCTACAATCCACTGAATTCATGCTTAATTATATCACTCAATCATCATTACACATCAAATATCATTAATCTATCTCATTTTAGTCCGAAAAGACCCATTTCCTAAGTAAACACACATTCAACAAACAAAATAAGTTTTAAACTTTGTTTGAAAATTGTATCAGCTGAACAAAAAAAAAAATTTAAGCATTGACACTTTTGAAATTGGTAAAAATTTAAAACATAACAGTTGTAGATCTCTTTTTAAGCTTTACAACGCAACTTGAATCACCTTAATTGGAGGTCAGATGAAAAAGTTACGCTTAAAATACAATTAGCTTGTGAAATAGGGAAAGCCTACATGACCCGTGTACACTGGTAGTGTATAAAATTTTACTTCTGTGAAGTCATGACTAAATATACAAGACCAGTATAGGGGGCAATGTATGTAAAAATTCAATTTTGTAGAGTCACAAGTAATTCTACAAGACTTGTGTACGGGGTAGTGTACAATTGGGAAATTTTTAAAATGCGATTACCCTGTTTTCTTTATAAAAATTACAAATTCAAAAATTCTCCAAACTCATTCTAAGCTTCCCAAAGCTTGTTATATGTTCTTAAAACCATTCAACAAACACAAACTCCTCTTCAATTCATCAATCACTCAACTACCACATCAAACACAATTACATCTCAACTCCACATGCCCACTACACTAGTCAACACTTCCAAATTCATATACAACACATAGCTCTTCTAGCAACATAATACTACTCAAACTACCATCAAAGCATAGAAATCATCCCATCCCAATTTAGCATATTAACCCTATTTTAATAAAAGCATAACTTCAAGTATACATAAAGCAAGAGAAATACACTTACCATAAGAACTTTGTGCCTTGAT
The DNA here is from genome assembly GCA_024138025.1 of Combretum micranthum. Classification (NCBI taxonomy): domain Eukaryota; kingdom Viridiplantae; phylum Streptophyta; class Magnoliopsida; order Myrtales; family Combretaceae; genus Combretum; species Combretum micranthum. The sequence goes on from JAMXBD010000702.1 coordinate 385,646, forward strand.
TTAAGAGTCTTGTTGCAAGCTTTTGATGGTTTAATTTGTAGAAGTTGAAGGGGTTAGTGATATATAACCATAGGTGGGATTTTGAAGAAGAGAAAATGAGGTTTTGAGCTTTCTAAAGGAGTGTTTTGGATGTCTAAAAATTTCACACGAATTTTGCACCATTTGAGATGATATTTATCCTCTTAGTTGACTTTTAGGGCTGCTTTAATTAAAGCTTTAAGAGGGCCTAGTTTTAGTTAATAAATGGGCTTATTTTGGGGCATTAAAGGTGGGTTTGGGCTTTATTTTGTGACTAAAATTTCTACTAAGTTTATAGGCATTCAAAAGCTTATTTTGAAAATTTCCATGCCAAATTCATACATATTAATAAATATAAAACACAAAGATTAATTATACTTTACACACATTAATACATATAAAACAAAAGTATTAATTATTATCTCACATATATATAATTATTATATTCAACCTACACTAATAATCACATATAATTCACATTTTCATAAGCATACACATTTTATTGCAATTCTATTCCTACACGTTCATTTTCATATATCAAATTCATTTCAAACTTAATATTTATAACTAATATTATATTTACATGAAAATTAAATTATTAAATAAATTAGGTTGTTTCATAATACTTAGTGAAGTGGAAAGATCGTGGAGAAGAAGACAACAGTTGAGAGATAGAAGAAGATCTTATACGTCTAGTAGAGAGTAGAGCAGCTCAAGCCAAGATAATTCAAGCACCAAGGTCAAGCTTCAGTACACCTTGCCGATGACGTCAATAGATTAAGTAGGGGAGGGTGTGACGATCTCTTGTAATGTAGGTATATAGGGGGGAACTTGTAAATATTATTATTATTATTTTTAATTTAGAGGTGTTGCCTCCTTACCAAAATTAATGTCTCTTCCTACAAGAGCCAAAAATACATATTAAGCTCTTTGTGGGGGTGTGACTACTCTTCTGGATTGAAGCTCTTACTCATCAATTGACTGCCCATAGTCAATGATAGGCCATTCTCCCACACACTTTTTTCTATAGCCTCATACATTTGATATTAAAGAAAAGTGTGTTTTTCATATATTGATTTTTGCCCCTGTCCCCTTTTACTTATTGTTGGATACTTCTTGTTGCTTTTTGTGTGTGTTGCTTATAGATTTTAGGCTTGCTTACTACAACAAGTGTAGGATAATAAACGCTGCATGGTTTAAGTGTGCTAGTGAAAGCCCCAGACCGTGACATCCAGTGTTGGTGCTGGATCATTCAAATTAAGCCCCATGAACTCGTCCACTACATGAATGACATCTTGTGCTATGGCAGGAGTGTTCTCTGTTGGCATGTCGGGGACTTTGTAAATGAAATATGCCTGCAAGAGAAAACAAATATTTAGATAAGTGAATTGAACATATTATATATCCATATATAGCTTATGTAGTCGTTGAACTTACCATACATTGCATAATGGCCTCTGTACTACTGATCCAACGCCTTGTGATCGCATGGGACCAGTCGAAATAATCTCCAGATGTGCCAGTGGGTATATCTACCATCTCGACAATGCGATCACACCTGTCATCCCACTCTGCTACCCACGTAGCGTGCTTTATCGCCCAATTTACTCGGAATGCCCTCGTAATTCCAACTCATGCAAGGCTCTCATACCAGCTAGAGGGTTTGGGATCCATTGGAAACCACCAAATTGTGTGAGCACCATGTCTGGATAGTGGTAATCAACAATATGAAAGCAAACTAGGAGAACCCGTGTATGCCATATATCACTACCAGCCTAGCAGTAGAGAGGCAAGGAATCCATAATAACATGTTAAGGGTTCCAAACAACTTGTTCAATAAAGACAATGAAATTGTGCACATGTGAAGACATAGAAACATAAAACGATTTCTAGCTAGAAATCTATCTATCGAAACACCTCCTATACTCAAATAGCTGATGTGTGGGGGATCGAGTGACATCAAACGTAGTACCCCAATAACTAATGAATGGGTACCCTACAGTAACTGTTGTGATCTATCGACACAGCAGGGTAATGTGTGGGAAGTGCTCCTAGGCCTAGATCTGCCGGACTACAAGGGGTCTTATTATGTCACCCATCTTGATATGGGCAGCTATGCATAGTTGCCTGTATAGCCATGCCAAGGAAGCTACTCCTTATGTGTATCGACCTGCTCGAGTAGCTTGTGCACATGTGAATACATAGAAACATAAAACGACATCTAGCTAGAAATCTATCTATTGAAACACCCCCTATACTCAAATAGCTTATGTGTGGGGGATCGAGTGACGTCAAATGTAGTACCCTAATAACTGATGAGTAGGCGCCTTACAGTAACTGCTATGATCTATCTCCACAATGGGGCAATGTGTGGGAAGTGCTCCCAAGCCTAGATCCGCAAGACTACAATGGGTCCTGTTATGTTACCTATCTTGATATGGACAGTCATTCATAACTACCTGTATAGTAATGCCAAGGAAGCTACTCTATATGCGTACCGACCTGCTCTCTCTAAGTCATCGAATAGCTTGAGGTACACTACATGAACTAAATTGGACAATTTGTCTGCAACAATAAACCTTCCCCCCTCTCCAAGTAGCAATAGAATGTACGCCCTAGCATCGCATCGAATCATCAAATCATCTGCATGATGAGATAACACTCTAAAATGTCGATCCAACCATGACATCTTCAGTCGGTTACCATCTATATCCACCCCTTACCTCAGGTCTAACTCCTAATAACTGGTGGCACAACCCTGGCCAATCCATCCAAGCTATGCCAGTAATTGTCTGGCCATCGACGGAAGGCCAATAAGTGCTACAACACCCTATAACATCATAGTCCACTCCCTTATCGGCAAGTGAAAGGTATGGGTCACTGGACGCCACCACTTTACTGGAGTTGTAATCAGGTACCAATCCAGCTGTATAAATGGTATACGTGAAGCACATATGAAACCAACCTGAGACAGCAATGGAATAAGTCAATCATCTAGAGCTGTAGGCATGTCGTCCTACCATCTTAGCTTCGCCTCTCTATAGTGACAATGTAACACCACGTGCTCTTACATTAAAGAACAAATCCATCACAAACATTGTCTAAATGATCTAAGTAATTGGATGAGGAAATAATCTTGCATGTCCCTCCTATGCTAACCTCGATCTATAAACATGCTACCCTGTGAATATGGAGTCATCGAGTGGTCCTGGATCCATCTATAAGAAAGAAAGTAATAAGCAGTGTTAGTGGACACTTAGGTACAAAACTGAGCAACAATATATAAAGTATGGAACGTTAGTGTAGTAAAACGAATCACATGAAAAAAAAAATACCACTACAACTTGACTGCCCCGTAATTGTCCTACTAGGTGCTCGCCTATTTGGACAATTTATGATGTTTTGCCCTATTCGTCCAATGAATCGCATTAATAACCCTATAGGCCATCTAGGACATCCATCTCATTCTAGAAGCCTTTTTCTCTAAGCTTACCCCTTTTCTTAATAAGTCCTAGGATGACGTACGACTTTAGTATGTCAAGAGGAGTCCAATTAGCCTTATCTATTGCAGGTATGAAGAAATGCCCATATACTCGTAGTTAATTTTCCTATCTATACCATTGCCTAGCTTGGGAAACACAATCCATGTGGGGAGTACCCATTACTATCATTGCATGGGAGCATGGAATTTTATATGTCTTCCATTTATTGCATGTGCATTTGCCTTGCGTGCAACTTCACTTTTTGAACGTGATCTCCATTTTGACCATACATAGTAGGGCGTGGAGCAGTTAGAAAGATGTGTCTTGTTGTATTTGAATCCACAGTTCTCCACTCAACCTTTGTTCCTAGATTTGCTTCTGTTATTGCATTAAGTATATGCGGGAGCTCCACATATGACTCTTCCTAACTTTCATACACCTGCTCAATAACTTTACGCTTCGCCTCATGAATTCTCTTTGTATGAACATTATATGCAAACTCTTTTAAAATGGTTAATTGGAGGTCCTTCGCCCTCACATATATGGAATTACGAATCTCCAATATAATATACCTAGACATGCTACTGGAGTCCAACTAAGAGTGGTCCTATCTAGTGATTTTATCCAAGCAAGTGTCAGGTCATTCATATTTAGTGATGTGAAACCACCCACAATGCTTCTTATAACTACTTCTGAGTCTTCACTTGCAACCTCTATTATGGATATCAGTATATTTAACTGCCCATGACCTTGGATCCGAGTCCATTACCTTGAAATTATAATGATTTGATATATTTACATTTTAACTGTCTGTATGAGAGATCTTTAGTCTCAAACCGCATCCCAACCTTAAATTCATTGCTAAAACTCCAATTTCTAATACTCATTTCCTGCTCATCATCAAATACAACATAACCACTACCAACATCAGCAGTGAAAAAACGTACTGGCACCGAGTTCCTAATTGCATCAACGTCCATGGGAGCCACAAAACAGTGTCAGTCATTTCTATTATGTTGTACCCCGGTACCAACATCATTCTTGGGAAAAGCTTCCCCATTGTCATTTTTATCATCATCATAGTCTTCACTAGATTCACTTGCCAAGGAGTCTTGCATCACATTAGTATCATGACGACATGTCCAACTAGGTGCACTTATTTCAAAGTTATCGATCTACACCTATGTGCTACCTATTGTTTGAATTGGAGTAGAGTTTAAGTCTACTAACCTTTGGCTACCAATATTTCCATCAATACCCATTTCCCTTGCAGGTGCTTGTGACAATTTGTTCTCAAATATCTGCACATATATAGACACTGACCTTTGAATGTACACCAACATTTCCTGTGCAGCATCATCATCGGTTATTGGAATAACATTATAGCGTAGCGTCCTACCTCCAATAACTACCCTATGATACAACTTAACCCGTGATTAAACCTATTTACCTTAAGTTTATTGCAAATGATGCCAAGTATTTTCTCATATGTTGAGTTTTTACTAACATTGGCCACGACAACTAGTTGCTTATCATAACCAAAACCATTATTTCTCTCCGCAATGTTGCCATGAGCGTATACTACAAACTTGGCCTTATCTATTTCCTCACCTACCCCGTCATCTCATAAAACATAGGATGAATGCATGAAATCTGCATCATGACTTATTTATTGCATTTCCCTAATATTTAAATATATTTGCTAATGCTACGATACCCACTACATTCTTATAATAGTATATGATTTCATAATTTGGTTGCTAAATTAAAAAACCATAGAGTATAATCATAATTACATTAGACATTGTCTACAGATCCGTTTAAAATGTTTAGTATTTTAAAACCAATTCTCCAGCAAGTGTACTGAGTCGATCAAGCAATAAAGTGATGAATGAGTATCGATCCCACGAGGAAAGTTTAATTACTAAACATTATTAGTTCACTTTAATATTTAGGCAAAGAAAACCAATTCTTTCTATATAATATTTACTAAAGTATCTACACTCTACTATGTCTAGTGTTCACTAATCCTACTCACACAAGTTTAACAAGTAAGTTAGTGGGATTTAGATAAAATCCTATTTTCTCCAATCATGTTGAACTCGGTTATTAAAATTGTTAGAGTTCATGCATATCCATGTGAATCTACCAAGATTTACAAATTCTAAGAAATTTGAAAACCTTTTTCCACCTAAAACACATATAGCTTCCACGACTGAGTATTTTGACAGAATCAATTTGTGCAACTAAGAGTTTCCCAAATCTAGTTGACTCATTGTCCTAAATCACAAATTAAAGAATTCCTTCTTGAAAACTTGTTTTAAAACAATGTTTGAGCAGTAATGATAGATTCTACAGGATTAAAAACTCTCTTGCCATCGCATACTTGAATTCTTTACCCAAATATAAATTCAAACGAAATTAAAGTCTTCGCTAAGATACCCAATTTCATTCAAACTTGAATTCATTCGAATTTTAAGTTATTAGTTTGAATTTAACAAGGATATACATCATTCTTACAACCCAATAACACTAGTTCAACAATCACTTCAAAAAATCAAGGATTTCACCATTTCCCACCGTTCAAATTCAGCTAATAATCATTTCTACTCTATCTAACATGATACTAATAAAAACTAAGATAATATTCATCGTGAAGTGTAAAGAACAAAGCAATTGAAGAAGAAATTACCAATAATTAGAGAAACAAACCGTACAAATTGTAACTAAGATCCTTGTTAGCAAATTCTACTCAATCTACGAACAAATAGAACAAATTTGATGAAGATCCAAGTAAATCTCTATTTTCTACTTCTATCTCTCTCTAAAACTATCGGGTGAAATTTAAAATGGAAGCATAATGTCAAGTCCTCTTTCTCTCTCCTCAAAGCATGTAAAAATACATGCTTTTCGTGTAACTGTCGTGTAACTTCTGCATCCAACGCCGGCGGTTTCTCGTCAAACGCCGGCGGCGTTCAATCAAGCCCTAAGGATTTGTAAACTGATGATCTTCAACGCCGCCTTCGAACGTCGGCGGCGTACTCCTCAATTTGCCGGCGTTGCCTTCAAATTCAAGTACTGTATCCATCCTCAAGCGGCGGTGTTGGATCTAGCGTTAAATACTTAGGCTTGTGATGTTTCAACGCCGCCTTTTAACGCCGGCGGCGTTGCCTTCAAGTTTGCCGGCGTACTCTTCCCTCTCAACGCTGGCTGCGTTGAGCCCAAATTCACCGGTGTTTGTGCTTTTCAATGCCAATTCGCACAATTCTTCATGTTTCCTTGTTGCAAATTTCCATTTTAATTCTGACCTGATTCAGAACAAATGACAAAACTAAATGCCAATTCCTTTGCTTTTATAATAATTAACACAAATAAGTGTCAATTCAGAGATGAAAATTATATCAGTTTTCTGAGTTTATCAATTTCCCCACACTTGAACTTTTGCTTGTCCTCAAGCAAAACAATTTAAAGATTGAAATCTGACTTTTTAATTCAAAACTTGCTTCTCAAATCTCATGACTTGCAATACAATGCCTCTAGCTCTAACCAAACTTGATTATGTGATTTGCTTACTTGAATTGAAATTAATTAGCTAATCTAGACCAACAAACTTTAATCCCAATGTTTAACTTAAGCTATAACTTTTCGACAATGTCTAATTAGTCCACAAAGGAAAAATAATCATTTCAACTTCATCAACCTTTTAACTCAAGTTAAATCTTAGCAACACAAGGTATAAGCATGTGGTATCTACCATTTCCCTAGATTTTTCCATAGTCAAAGTCTTTTAATTCACTAATATGTGCATTTCAATTACAGAGGGAGAGGTTTTTGCCTCCATCTTGATTTTCCTCTGGACGGGGTGTAGCCCGTATCTTTTCAAGCTCATTAGCCATATTACACCATTTAGTTAGAGTGAAATCCTTGAGTCGGCACATCCCGGCTCATCACCCAAGTGACCAGGTTTTAAAGGGACCCCAGAGAACTCTCATTCACCTTATTTAAATGTAAATACTCCTGACTCAATTACTTGAATCAATTGAGTAATGGCTCTATTTGTTTTTACTACTAAATGCACTTTTCCACAATTTTTGACTCTGATTCCGGATCACTAAGTTAATAGCTTCATCTACCTCTTCTACCAAGTGTTACAAAGATTAACTAAAAGTTAAAAGAATATTTGAGAAGTAAACCTGATCATTTTTCACAATAGGACTCATATTTATAAGTTTTATTTCCTAGGTTAAACAGAAGGTAAGTTTGTCAATTAGAGATTTATCTACTTAATTTTAACTAAGTAAGCCAACCACATGGTTTAGTGATCACGGCATCATTTTTTTTTGTTTTATGTTTCAGATTTCCCAAAAAAATTTTGCTTTAATTTTGCAAATTTGTTTTCTTCTTGAGGACATGCATTATATATGTCTACATCTAAATGCAAGTGTGTGAAACATATGAATTCATATATTGACTTCATATTTTTCAAGTATTCATACAATTGCAAAACAACATACCTAAGTCAACATATAGTTAAACCCCTAATATATTTCATTTTCATCTCAGCCTAATCTCCCTTCCCTATACTTAAAACCGAACAGTGTCCTCACTGTTTGTTCTAATTAACAAATAAAAGGCAGAAAAAACTAAATAAAAGCAGTTGGAACTTCCCTGTTTTCCTTTCTTTGTTCGGCATTCCCATTGGAGTTTTGAATTTGCAGAGATTACTTTAATGACCTGTCTCTCATCAAAGAAACATATATGACATACATAAAAAGAAAAACACAATAACATATAACATATATATACAGACCAAGTGAGTTGAGAAAGGAAGTCTACCCAAAAATGGGTGCTTAATTACAAATAAGATTGAAAGAAAATCCCCAAAAAGTTAAAGCTAGCAGGAACTCTAGCTTTCAGGTTCAGTGCTGGAGTCGCTTTCATCGGATGAAGTAGAATACTTCATCGCTTCACCTGCAGCTGCATTGATACAAGAAAACGCAGATTTCAACATTGACATCAATGAACGTCTAAATTTCTTGTTCTTTTCTTTTCGCTAAGAAAATCCTCCTGCAATTCTCTCAGTTCATATCCCAATCTAGCTAAGGTATATCTAGCTGAAGACGAGCCTGGTTGAGAGGAGGAAGGTGGAACCTGTGGCTAAGGAGGGGGTGGAGCTGAGGATGAAGATGGCCTGTCTCCCTGTGGAAAGTCAAACTGAGGCTCAATAACTGCAATCGCCTGAACATCTTGTACCCCCTGGGTACCTTCACCAAACCCCAAGCTCTAAAGGCCCAGAAGATATCTTTTTGCTGGCCACTTTGATATCATTTGCAATTCCTTGAAAACCCCATGCCCTTGAGTAGCTGAGTGATATATCCCCCACAGAAGATATAATTGGTCCTGGTGTCTTCACAGCCTAAATCAATGGATAGCTTTAATAAGGCTATACAAACATATCATATCTGAAATGCTTAACTTACTATGACTTGTCTTTCGACAAGTCAAAGTATGAGCCATAATATGATGAAGAAGTTTGTGCTCTAACTTCTTAAAAGACGAGTTGATCGATTTTGAAGGCTCAAATGGATCAGTCCTTGGATGTATCAACTCAAACCAGAATTGCTCCATGGTGACATCAGGAGGCTAAGATGTCGGGAGAGCAGAGTTCTCATCCTCATTCTGATAGTAGCCAAGGTAGACTCCTATCTTCCTTAATGGCACTTTTTTAACTTCCCCATATATCTGAAAGATTATATGGGTATCCCCTTGATCATCATCATCATCATCATCTTCTCTACCATATCTCATAGTAGAAAGAAATTCAATGGTGATCTTCTTGTAAGCCGGTTCCCTCATGTCAAAGACTTTAAACCATCGCTTGTCCTCAACTACATTTTGCAACGTCTCATGCATTCCATAATCCTCTAAGACAGGCCAATCCAGAAAATGACTGTTATGAAACTCTTTTTTCATAAGTCTTTCCTTCCTTTCTTGTGCATAAAGTTGACTAGACAAGACATTCCTTACTTGACTAGTAGTAGCTATTCTTTGCTTCTTCTTTGGAGCCATATCTGTAACACATACACAACACACTCCACATATATTACAAGTCAGCACATTTCACAATAACAACTAATATGTTTATATTAGAACCACATATCTTTTTATTTGATGTAATCAATTAATGGCTATTGATAACACATTTAAGCATCAATTACACCAAATGATTGGCCAACTTTTTCAATTTTTCTATCTCTCTCTCCCTCCACAATTTTTTTTTTTTTAAGAACGCCGACAAACTAATCCTAAAAATGCCGGCGTAGCTAGCCGGCGTAGGCACACAGCGTAGGGTAACCATTGGGGCTTTGTTTCAAAAACTCGATGAACAGTGAAAATGGTTTTTTAATTCAAAACTGTAGATTAAAATTATACTTGACAATTGATTTCATATATCCATACTCACAAATAATCAAAACCCCCAATTTGTATTACACAAACCCTAATTTTTATGGTTACAAGCCTAACCACACAATTTCTAATCAATCCATCCTTAATTTAACAATAGAACTAAGGAATACAACTTTCAGATGCCTAATCAACAACAACTCATCAGATTATTGAACACTACTTCAACCAAACATCCACATTATATCTAATCTAAAGATTTAACCATAGAAAAGCATAGAAAGAACAAGAAAATGAGGAAGAGTTACCTTGTGATTTTGAGGTTTAATGAGTTGAGCCCTGTGGATGGATCGATTTAGAGAGCGAGAGAGAAGAAGAAACGAAAATAAAAAGATGGGATTTCGGTAGAAAGAACCCTGAGAACGCAAATGAGAGAGAAATAATAGGGATTTTAATCCCTTTACATGCAGGGGATTTAGCATTTAATGCACTCACAAACCAAAAGCCGGCTAAAATTTAATTAACGCCGGCGGCGTTGTTGACAGCAAATGCCGGCGTTAGAAAAATTGAATCTGGCCTTGACTGGCTCTTTGAGAACGCCGGTGAAGTAAATCCAATGCTGGCAGCGTTGCGACTTTAGTATTTGCCCGTGTTAAGAAATTGCTTTCTGGTGGCACTCCCAAACATCAACGCCGACGGCGTTGACTTCTATTTTGCCGGTGTTAAGGGTTGATGCTTCTGCCTTTGATGCTTCACTTTCAACGCCGGCGGCGTTCAACCTCATTTGCCGGTGTTCACTTCCTACACTGCCAAATTTTTGCCGGTGTTCTTTTTCCAGACTTCAGCGTTAGAAAAATCATCTGTTATATGACTTCCCATTTTCTTCACAAATCTCCACCAACACCAAATCCATCTACTCACTTAACTGTACCTGAAACAACTCAACACACAACATACAACACACAATTACATATATATTACACACAAAACACAACAACAAACATGGGTTGCCTCCCATGCAGCGCTTAGAGTTTAAAGTCGCTTAGCCCGACTTGCAACCGTCACTTATTGCCTTCACTGATGAAGGTGGTCCTACTTTCTCTAATGTCTCCCTCATAGTAGTGCTTGAGTAAATGTCCATTGACTTTAAAAGTTTGATTATCTTGGGTTTTCAACTCAACTGCACCGTAAGGGAAAACACGGATAACTTCAAAAGGTCCTGACCACCTTGATCTCAACTTTCCTGGAAACAACTTGAGACGTGCATATACAACTTTGTTTCCTGGTGAAAATTCTCTCTTCAAATGTTTCAATCATGCTACTGTTTGGTACGCTCTTTATAAATTCGAGCACTCTCATATGCTTCATTTCTCCACTCATCCAGCTGATTTAATTGAAGCATTCTTGTCTCCCCTGCAGCTTTTCCATCGAAATTGAGGAATTTTATAGCCCAATAAGCCTTATGCTCAAGTTCTAAAGGCAAATGACACGATTCACCATAAACTAACTTGTAAGGAGACATTCCAATAGGTGTTTTAAAAGCAGTTCTATATGCCCATAATGCATCATCCAGTTTTAAAGACCAGTCCTTTCGCGATGCATTAATTGTCTTTTCCAAAATCCTTTTAATTTCTCTATTGGAAATCTCAACTTGACCACTTGTTTGGGGGTGATATGGGGTAGCTACTTTATGAACAACTCCATATTTAGCTAAAAGCTTATCAAATTGTTTATTGCAAAAATGAGTACCCCCATCACTTATAATTGCCCTAGGCACCCCAAATCTGGTGAAAATATTCTTTTTCAAAAATTTTGTCACTACTCGAGCATCATTGGTTTGCAAAGCAATAGCTTCAACCCATTTAGATACATAATCCACTGCTACAAGTATGTATTTATTTGAAAAAGATGATGGAAATGGACCCATGAAGTCAATTCCCCATACATCAAAAAGTTCAATCACCAGAATGTTGTTTAATGGTAACTCGTGTTTTCTAGAAATGTTGCCTGATCTTTGACATTGAGCACACACTTTGATGAAATTTTTACAATCATGAAATAACTTGGGCCAATAAAATCCACAAGATAGTACTTTAGCTGCAGTCCTTTCAACTCCAAAATGACCTCCTGCCTCTCTTGCATGACAATGTTCGATTATGCTATTTGCTCATCTCGGGTACACATCGTCTAATTATTTGATCAGCACATTTTTAAAAGATATGGTTCGTCCCAAAAATAAAACTTTACATCATGTAAAAATTTTTTCTCTGTTGATAAGACAAACCATATGGTATAATTCCACTGACCAAATAATTAACTATATCGGCATACCATGGTAAGCCTTGGATATCTATTGCATGCAACTGCTCATCAGGAAATTTTTCATTAATAGGCAAGTTTGATTCATCATTTTGCAAACGTGATAAGTGATCAGCTACCACATTATCAGCTCCTTTTTTATCTTTAATTTCTAAATCAAACTCTTGCAATAGTAATATCCAACGGATTAACCTAGGCTTAGCATCAGACTTAGCAAATAAATATCTAAGAGCAGCATGATCAGTATATACTATCACCTTAGAACCGATTAAATAAGGCCGGAATTTATCACAAGCAAAAATCACAGCTAGCAACTCCTTCTCAGTAGTTGCATAATTCCTTTGTGCCTCATTCAAAGTTCTACTTGCATAGTAGATAGTATGAAAGATCTTACCTCGCCTTTGTCCCAATACTGCTCCTACAGCATAATCACTGGCATCACACATCAGCTCAAAAGGAAGCTCCCAATCTGGTGCTATGATCACCGGAGCAGTGATGAGCTTCTCCTTCAAAAGTTCAAATGCCTGCAAACATTTGTCATAAAAAACAAACACAGCATCTTTCTCAAGTAGATTACACAAAGGTCGGGAAATCTTAGAGAAGTCCTTAATGAACCGTCTATAAAAACCCGCATGTCCTAGGAAACTTCTAACTCCTTTGACATTTGTTGGTGGAGGTAGTTTCTCTATGATTTCAACCTTTGCCTTATCTACTTCAATCCCTCTTTCTGACACTTTGTGCCCTAAAACGATTCCCTCTTGCACCATAAAATGGCACTTCTCCCAATTTAAAATCAATTGGTCTCTTTGCATCTTTGTAAAACTTTGGCTAAATTTTCTAGACAAGCATCAAATGATTTTCCAAAAACCGAAAAATCATCCATAAATATCTCAATAAAATTCTCAAGCATGTCAGAAAAAATAGCCATCATACACCTTTGGAAAGTAGCTGGTGCATTGCAAAGGCCAAAAGGCATTCTCCTAAAGGCAAAAGTGCCATAAGGACAAGTAAAAGTAGTTTTTTCTTGATCAGCAGGGGCAATCGGGATTTGATTGTATCCCGAATACCCATCAAGAAAACAATAAAATGAATGCCCTGACAATTTTTCAACCATTTGATCAATAAATGGGAGTGGGAAATGGTCTTTTCTGGTGGCATTTAGCTTCCTATAATCAATGCAAACTCTCCACCCAGACACTGTCCTAGTAGGGATCAATTCATTCGCCTCATTCCTCACTACAGTCATACCACCTTTCTTAGGTACTACATGGACAGGGCTAACCCACTTACTATCTGAAATAGGGTAGATCATTCCTGCATCTAAAAGCTTAAGTACCTCTTTTTTACTACTTCCTTAAGGGTAGGATTCAATCGCCTCTGTGGTTGCACTGTAGGCTTGCACTCCTCTTCCATCAAATTCTATGAGTGCAAATCAAAGGACTAATTCCTTTGATATCAGCAATCGTCCAGCCTATTGCTTCTCTATGTTCTCTTAAAACTTCCAACAACTTCTCCTCCTGATTTTCTGTCAAAAATGAAACAATTACAGGTAAAGTTTCATCATGACCCTAATAAGCATACCTTAGGTGATCAGGTAATGGCTTTAACTCAAATCTGGAGGCTGTGTCAAGAAGGAAGTTTCTTCTCACTTGTTCCAAGTTCCTCATACATTCTAACCCGAATTTCAGACACTTCCTCACAATCTACTTCTTTCTCCTCATCACTCCAGTCATCAAACTCTCTCAAAACCGACTCCACGGTCTCAATTCCTACTTCATCTTCCCAAATTCACATGTAAGCTCCTCTATAACATCAATATTAAAACAGGTTCTTTTCTCATCAAATTTATGCATAGCATCATATACATTAAATGTAACCTGTTCATCCATAACACGTAGAGTAAGCTTACCTTGCTCAACATCGATCAAGCCTTACCTGTAGCCAAGAATGGTCTCCCCAAGATCATGGGCACCTCTCTATCTTCCTCCATTTCCAGGACTATGAAGTCCACAGGAAATATGAATTTGTCCACCTTCACTAGTACATTTTCTACAATACCCTTAGGGTATTTGATACTCCGATCAGCCAATTGCAAGGTCACATGGGTTTCCTTGCATTCTCCCATTCCTAGTCTCCTGAAAATAGAGAAAGGCATTAAATTTATACTTGCACCAGAATCAATTAGCACTTTATCAAAATAAATATTACCAATAGTGCAAGGTACAGTGAAACTTCCCTGATCTTTTTGCTTTGTAGGCAAGCCTTGATTTTGCTGAAGTATCATTGAGCACTCTCCTGTTAAAACAACCGGTTCATTCCATCTATCCTCCTCTTCTTGGATAGCAATTCCTTAATGAACTTAGCATAAGAGGGCATCTCTTGAATGGCCTCCAAGAAAGGAATGTTAATCTGTAAGTTCTTAAACACATCAAGAACTTAGCGAATTGCTCATCCAATTTCTGCTGCTTCACCTTCCTGGAAAAGGCACTGGAGGAACATAAGGCTTCACACTAGGTGAAATTAAATTCGGTTCCTCAAGCTTCTTTTTCCTTTATCTCTTATCTGCACCTCCTCCTTCTCTTCCACCAAACCATTTGGGATTTCCACCTCCTTACCACTCCTAAGAGTGATAGCATTCACTCCTTTTGGATTCTCCTCAGTCTTGCTGGGTAGTGACCCTGAAGGTCTACTACTTATCTGCTGAGAAATCTGACTTATTTGCCCTTGAAGATCCCGAATAGTGGCTTGTTGATTATTAATCAACGTCTCAGTCTTCTGCATGAAAGTTTTCATCAGATCTTCAACCGAAGAATGGTTCTGTTGTTGTTGATGTGGATGTTGAGGTGGTGGTGGTAAAGCATTCTCACTGGACCTTGAATCATCGGACCTTGTCTTTGAAATCCAGGCGGTCGATAAACATTATTCTCATTCCTCCATGAGAAATTCGGATGATTGGCCCATCCTGGATTGTAGTGTTTGTATAAGGTCCTTGATTTCCTCTTTGAAAATTCCCCACATAATTCATTTGCTCTCCACTAGCTGAAGTTGGTGAATGTGTTTGAGGACAATCATGGAATGAATGTGAACCTGAACAAATCTCACAACACAAAACTTGGTTAGGAGTAATAGAACTTGAAGTAGTGAGCTTACTTACTTGATTTGCCAAAGCCGAAATCTGAGTTGTAAGTTGAGACATGGCCTCATTATCTTGCACAGCTGCAACCTTAAGTTTAGTCCTCTCACAACTCCAATTGTGAGCACTTGAAGCCATTTCTTCTATCAAAGAGCTAGCTTCATCATAGCTCTTACCCATTAATGCTCCTCCTGCAGCAGCGTCTACAAGTGATCTCAAGTTTCATCCAAACTCAGATAGAATATCTCAATGAGGAGATTATCAGGTAGTCCATGATGAGGACATTTCCTGATAGCTTCCTTGTATCTTTCCCATCCTTCATACAAGGATTCACCATGAAATTTTGCAAAGTTGGTGATCTCATTCCTCAACCTAGCTGTCCTAGCCGGTGGGAAAAATCTCCTCAAAAACTTGTTTGACAAATCTGTCCAATTTGTGATGGACTCCTGGGGTAATGAATTGAACCAAGCCAAAGCCTTGTCCCTTAATGAAAAAGGAAATAGCTGCAACCTTATTGCATCATCAGTAACACCATTCATCTTGATGGTGTTGCAATACTGAAGGAATTTGGCAAGATGATCATCAGGTGTCTCATTTGGATATCCTCCAAATTGATGAGCTTCTACCATCTGAATTAGTCCGGCTTGATCTCAAAGTTGTTGGCTTGAACTGCTGGTCTTCTAATGGATTTCCAGACACAGTTGGTACTGTGTAATCCCTTAATGCCCTGGCAGGGCTTGGATTTGATTATTGTTGTTTTCACCTTCTGCCATCACTTCTGATTGTCTTTGTTCTCTTTGTCTGTTCACTTTTCTTAATGAATGCAGTGTATGTTCAATCTCAAGATTGAGGGGTAGAAGTTCCCTACTTCTACTCCTGTGCATACAACTTGAAAAGAAGACAGAAAATACACTAAACCATAAAATGCGCCTAAATTACTAATAGAACTAAAGTTGTTTAATATTAATCTTTCCCCGGCAACGGCGCCAAAAACTTGATCCGTTTAAAATGTTTAGTATTTTAAAACCAATTCTCCAGCAAGTGTACTGGGTCGATCAAGCAATAAAGTGATGAATGAGTATCGATCCCACGAGGAAAGTTTAATTACTAAACATTATTAGTTCACTTTAATATTTAGGCAAAGAAAAACCATATTCTTTCTATAAATAAATGCTAAAGTATCTACACTCTACTACGTCTAGTATTCACTAATCCTATTTACACAAGTTTTAACAAGTAAAGTTGGTGAGATTTAGATAAAATCCTATTTTCTCCAATCATGTTGAACTCGAGTTATTTAAAATTGTTAGAGTACATGCATATCCATGTGAATCTACCAAGATTTACATATTCTAATAAGAAATTTGGAAACCTTTTTCCACCTAAAACACTCTATAGCTTCCACGACTGAGTATTTCGACAGAATCTATTTGTGCAACTAAGAGTTTCCCAAATCTAAGTTGACTCATTGTTCTAAATCACAAATTAAAGAATTCCTTCTTGAAAACTTGTGTTTAAAACAATGTTTAAGCAGTAATGATAGATTCTATCAGGATTAAAAACTCTCTTGCCATCGCATACTTGAATTCTTTACCCAAATATAAATTCAAACGAAATTAAAGTCTTCGCCAAGATACCCAATTTCATTCAAACTTGAATTCATCCGAATTTTAAGTTATTAGTTTGAATTTAACAAGGATATACATCATTCTTACAACCCAATAACACTAGTTCAACAATCACTTCTGAAAATCAAGGATTTCACCATTTCCCACCATTCAAATTCAGCCAATAATCATTTCTACTCTATCTAACATGATACCAATAAAAACTAAGATAATATTCATCGTAAAGTGTAAAGAATAAAGCAAGTGAAGAAGAAATTACCAATAATTAGAGAAACAAACCATACAAATTGTAACTGAGATCCTTGTTAGCAAATTCTACTCAATCTACGAACAAATAGAACAAATTTGATGAAGATCCAAGTAAATCTCTATTTTCTACTTCTATCTCTCTCTAAAACTATCGGGTGAAATTTAAAATGGAAGCATAATGTCAAGTCCTCTTTCTCTCTCCTCAAAGCATGTAAAAATACATGCTTTTCGTGTAACTGTCGTGTAACTTCTGCATCAAACGCCGGCGGTTTCTCGTCAAACGCCGGCGGCGTTCAATCAAGCGCTAAGGATTTGTAAACTGATGGTCTTCAATGCCGCCTTCGAACGCCGGCGGCGTACTCCTCAATTTGCCGGCGTTGCCTTCAAATTCAAGTACTGTATCCATCCTTAAGCGCCGACGGTGTTGGATCTAGCGTTAAATACTTAGGTTCTATGATGTTTCAACGTCGCCTTTTAACGTCGGCGGCGTTGCCTTCAAGTTTGCCGGCGTACTCTTCCAGCTCTCTCAACGCTGGCTGCGTTGAGCTCAAATTCACCAGTGTTTGTGCTTTTCAATGCCAATTCGCACAATTCTTCATGTTTCCTTGTTGTAAATTTCCATTTTAATTCCTGACCTGATTCAGAACAATTGACAAAAACTAAATGCCAATTCCTTTGCTTTTATAATAATTAGCACAAATAAGTGTCAATTCAGAGATGAAAATTATATCAGTTTTCTTAGTTCATCATTACAATGCAACATCAATAGCACATACGCTTATCCTACAAATCATGTTACCACTCCACAATACAACTCATCCAACACTATGTACAGCACCCATCTAACATACACAATACAACTCATCTAATACTGTTACAACACTCATCTCACATAAAATTGCTTTACAATTTGACAAAAAAAAAAAAAATTCCAACAACATATATAACACCTAACATTCAATAATAAAACATCAATAAAGGAGAAAATTTAAGTGAAAAATCAAACACACTTACCAATTGAGTACGACACTATTTTGTGGAATTTGCACATGAATTTCTTCACTGTTTCATGATTTGATTACTTTTGGAACGCTTGGTGATCAATTCTATTCAAAATCACGCTGTGATTTGGTCAAAATTTGTTCAAAGTGAGGGTTAGGGTTTTGGATTTGGGGGTTTTTGGTTCTGTAAAAATGAGAAAGAAGAAGATAGCATGTGAATATAATTCCCACTAACCTCGTCTCTTCAAGAGATGAGGTTTTTCTTTTACGAGTGGACTTGGTCTGTTGAAAAGATGAGGTCATTAGTGCATGACCTCATCTTTTTAAGAGACGAAGTCCATGCATAAAATAAGGACCTGTCTCTTGAAGAGAGACGTCAACTTGGTTAAAACTGGGATTCTTTTGATCCTAGTGACATTCTATTATTTATTTAATCATTTATGGGTGAAAAATAAGAAAAACAATATAAAAATAATGTATGCATGTAATGTCCTTTATATGAAATAATAACTTACTTATTGAATTTATATATGTTATATATCTTATTTGTATCTATTTAAAATCCATTGTTTAAAGAGCTATTTGATTTATACATTATAATATACTCTTTATATCTTATCATATGGTGAAAATTATAATTGAGACCGGAGTAGTAGGAAGTGAAAGTTTACCTATTTTTCACCTCTTTTTGATGAAAAATGTTTTTATAAATATATTTTATTAATTAGAAAAGGAATTTTTAATTGTTATTTTTACATTTTTTTTTGTCATAATTGCTACTTTTATATTAAAAGGATAAATTGTAATTAAGTACACATTCACATTCATGGAGATTCATAAATATTTAAATTTGTAACCGAAGTGTGTATATATATCTAATGTATGTGCTACATACATTTATCATTGTTACAACTCACTTTGACAAAACCACAATTTAAAAACAAGTTGAAAAAGATGTCATAAGATTTAAAAAATAAAACTAAAACTTAAAAAAAAAAGCCCCAATTATATGTTTGATCAATAAGGTTGGACAATCACATGTTATGGAGTAAATTAGAAAAAACTATCAATTTTAGAACAATTTGAAGAAATATGGATTGATGGATTAAGTGAGTTTAATAGACTAGTGATCAAGTGGGATTTAAGAAATGTATTGAATTGACTCTTTTAATAAATAGATATAATTACAACTTCAATTATGGAATTCAAGTCAATCCCAATAGGAAATGATACTATGAATTAGAACTATAATAAATATACGATAACCAACATTTATAGAATTTGAAAAAACGTTGACAAGACAGTTTATGACAGATTGACTCACTTGGACTTATGTAGTAAGAAAGCTAACTTCCATAATCTATTTATCAAATTGTTTTAAGCCTAACCTAGCTCCTAAGGTGAGTGAAAATAGGGCTCCCCATAAGCACAATCCCTTTACACTAATTAGTTGGAGTGAGTGTCAACTTGGGTTTCAATTTCAAAATTTTGTAATTTACTCCTGAAGAGTATAAAAAAGATATGTATACCACAACCTAAGGGATTATGTATTATTAGACGGAGAATATATCATACACATTATATAAAATATCTATTAAATTTTGGTATGTTACTTAAACATCAAAAACCAGAAATAATTTTCTATTTAGAGTCTTTACTAATAATAATTATTAATAAGGTACAACTGAAAATAATTACCAATATATATCTCTAAAATTGTGACTTATATATGAGATATACAAAAATTATACATCATACATATATTGTGGTTAAAAGAAGTGATACCTATATGAACATTTATATGGTTATCGTGTTTAATAGTCTAATAACCCAACAAATGCAAAACAAAACAGTAACAAAAGGTAAAAAGCAAAACAAAATAGTAACAAAAGGCAAAAGGCAAGCAAAATAGTAACAAAAAGCAAAAAGTAAGTAAAATAAAACAATAGCAAGGGAAAAAGCTGGCAAGGATATTCGAATCCATAATCCCACAACCATCCTTACCCATCTACATACACTTTCCAACATTTACCAACTAAGTTATGCACTATTCATGATTAAATGCTATATCATGATCATTAAACACGATTTAGCAACTGTAGACAACCATGTTCTTATGTATTGTTAACTTGATTTATTTGCAAATTATACATATCCTAATTTCTAAACACAATTTTAGAATGAATTTTGGTAATTTTTTCATATCAATTTTATATTGATAATCATTTTTCATACAAAGGGTAGATAGGTGTTTTACCCATCAAAACCATATGGATAAATAGTCTAAAATTATGAGTTTCGAGATTTTACTTGCATCAATAATTCTTAAACCATTGTTTAGAAAGAGTCACTGGCAATATGTTATGATTATACTCCTTCATTTTAAAACTAAATCCACTTATTGAATTCTTAAAACAGTTATGATATAATATTTTTTTAACCTTAGCTACTGGTGACTTTGATGAAAATAATTTTTTTTAAAAAATATCTTTTCATTTTTTCATATTTATTTAAAGAAAAGTAGGACATTATATTATTTTAGAAAATAAAGAGTCATCCATAACTTATTTTATAAAAACAACTTATGAATTATAAAAGCATAATTCATGTTCCTACTAGCTCTATCTATCAATCTTTTATTGCCAATAACATTTATTATTAATTTTTAAATATATTTTTTATTTAGGTTGGTTTATTTCTAATTATAGAATACGTTCTATAAGAGCATCTTTATCCCTTAGTTACTTACAGAGTTGCTTAAAGTGTGTAGTCCAGAGTTCTTGCTAATAATGGTTACGTGTGTGTCATATAGATCTCGCGTCTGACAAGTGACTTCAGAGTGCTGCTAAGGAGATGTCACTTGATGATAGGATGGCTTGAAGAGTATAACAGGAAAGAAAAACTAACAATCTTAGTGTCTCAAATGTACAAGTAATAGGTAAGAGAGCTTGAGAAGACCTCGCGCCTCAATGTTACGGTTTTTGAGCAATTGAGGTAGAAATAGCTTGAGTTGCCTTATTTAATCTTTCTTAACAAAGCCTCCTCTATAGAATGTTATTTGTCTTTTCTCTCTAAAAGTTGAAAATAAGAAGTAGTAACTAAGTATTTATAGGCACTTGGCATGGATGACGACAATCAGATCACCTCAGTGATTAATAGATAAGATGAAGTAAGCTCAAGTCATGGCTATCCTAAATGAGCTTCTCATGGGCTAAGGCCAATACCATCTCCTGTATGCATGAGCTTGTTAAGAAAGGTTAGATGTGACGGATCTATTCAACGAATCCTATTCTGAGCCCACGAAGCCAAATCTCCTTAAGTCATCTTAAAGAATTAATAGAACTCGTTGGGCTTGTCACCTAGACCAAAGTGAAGCCCAAATAAATAAAATAATAATACTTATATTTTAAGCCCATTTACATTTTGCCCTCTGACTAACATTCTTTGGATGGGATTCAATTTTTTTTTAGTTGCATTGATACATAACTTGGTCAATGCTCGACATATGATGTTGCTAAGTGCTCTTATAGAGTTGAAGAAGTCATTTGTCAATGATAAATCATTGAGTACAAGTCAAGCACAAGCGTTGCAACTTGCTCTATTACATATAGTTGTATTGTGGTGTGCAAACTTGCAACACTACTTCAGTTGCATGCATCGCACTATGTTTCTTTGAGTGATCTTGCCCTCATGAAACCATTTAATATTTATATTAGACCGTGGAAACATTTGATATTCATACTATGAATATATGACTCTTCACATGCTCATTGAACCGCTTCACAACAGCAATATAGCCAATTACAGGCAAAGAAGTTGTAAAACCACTTTTCTTTATAATAAATAGATGTCACGAACCTCGTACTATATAGAAAGTGATGTTTTTTTCCTTCATGAGTCGTAACCATTCAGGTGTAAATATACATCATCGAGTGGGCATTGTAAATGATATAACAACACATATTTCGATTAAATAGTCTAGACACTGAATTCGACAGAGCATGTCTTGCCACATGTCTTCCTTTCACACTTTATTTATTCATTTATTCACATGCAAGATGGGCCATATTTTATTAGAATGTTCTCCCTTGCTGAGTTGGCTTTTATTCACATATACCATATGTCATGTCAAATTAATCTTGATGATGAAACCTTTAAAGAAATTCCCAACATATGAGTCATTTATTCTTCTTTTTTTTTTTTTTTCAATTAGCAAACTTCACTGAGGCATATGTATATTTGGCACAGTGGGAGATTCTTAAATCATTGACTACTATTTCCTTATCCGCTTCTCCCTGTGTGCTATATGTCTCCTTTTCTACATGCCATCTTCGTCATATCATAGTTGATTGAGTAATATCGTCATATGCAGCAATATGCTTTTAATTTTATGGCTTATATAACGCCCTAATTTAAAGGTATTACAACCCATCACATGTTCTTCTCTTTCTAAGAATACGCAAAGGCCAAGAAATTCTAATCCATAAATAAATGATAATATGAATCTTCAAAACTCACATAAAGGGTACTTGTCTAAAGATACTATCAAAATTAAATCTTCAAATAACCTCGTTGGCATAAACCATAGCCTATAATAATCCAATCTATAACATAAAAGAAAACTCTTAAAACATCTTTAAACTCATAAAAACATATAAATGATTAAGCCTTCATCTTATTCTAAATCCAATTCATGTATCCTAGACATCAGCAACGTAATCTGGTTTGCTATTGTCCTCCCCTTAATTAATATAGATATCATATCCAGAAAGATTACAAATCACCTGATCTTCTTTTGCTCCTGAAAATTGAAAGAATTGAGCAAAAAGCCTAGTACCCAAACCATATACAAATGCATATGCACACACAACATATATAATCACGTGCAACTATTTCTAATGCAACATATACAAATTATTATCTTTTAAATTAGCCAACAAACAGCACAATTTAGAACCATCTGCAGTCCAGTCCTAAACCTGGAGTAACTCATGACTCCATAAAAACAAGCAAATAGCAAATAAGTAATTATACATATTTGGTATTGGAGAATCATCCACACACCATGGCCTCTGCCGAAACATAATCTACCAGAATCATTTCTATGCACGAGTCCACTCGAGACAACATCACACATAGATCATAAGGGTGTCTCGTTAGTATCACACTCTACATGATCTTTACTAACCAAATACAACACAAGAAGCAAGCATAATTTCTTATTGTCATATAGAATTAAGTTAATTTAGAATTCTGATCCTACATCACATACAACAAACAAATCTAAACCTACAAGCACATACAACAAACAAGGTAAGGGCGTACCTGAATCAATTTCCAAAGAACAAGACTCTAATTCACTGGATCTCATTTATAACACAACTCTAATTCACCAAAACCTGATAATATGAACATAAACAATTTCAATAAAATACACCATTGAATAAACCTATTTACATATATCACCTAAGACCTTAATTTCAAAAGGAAACACAAATCTGCATATTCCTCCTTCTTTCAATCCAACAAAATCTTTGAAGGAAAAGTGTCACGCCCCAAAGGGTACCCTAATGTAACAGTTCGCCGCATACTAAATAAGACTTAGGAATCACTACCATAGTTATTGAAAAGTCTTGTATTAGATGCAAGACGTTCCCTTACGACAATAGAATACTTGCACAATTGGAGATAGATAGTTTAAATTAATAGAATAAGCATAAAAATTTAAATCACAGATATTTCAAGTTCATTTACAAAATACTAAGGGGCATTCCTCCGCAAAACAATAATCAGTCAAGGTATTAACTTTTCACAACAATTTGAGCATTTAAGGTTTCCTATGGAAGTCTATACAAAAGCTAACATAAACTTCTAGGGGAAACTCCTATTTTTGCTTTACCTGAGTTGGCCAAGTCCTGGGACGCAACCATAGGTATGGGAATTGCAACAAAAAGAAGCTGTGGGGTATAAGCTGCGCTAGCTTAGTGAGTAAATACTTCAAGAATACACATATCTCACAATTACATACAAACAATCAAGTTGATTAATCATCCATATGAAATGCAACAACCACATGGGCACAAAGACATATGATCAACCAGAAATCATATGTGGAATGGATTTATGCCCTCTATTTGGGGTTAGCAGATTAACGAATCCTGTGGTACTACCTTGAATTACTATTTCGTTTTATGGCTCACGAGCAACCTATCAACTGTACCGTTTTATGGCTCATGGGCAACCCATTGCATTCATACCGTTTGTGGATCACGAAGAACCAACCAAGATTAAATGCACCATCCCCATCGTGAAGTAATTATGTCCATATTACTTAATAATCTGAATAACCATTAATTCCATTTCATAGGTGACCAATCAATTTACAAACACTCATCATCATGGCATATAGACATACATTAATTAATCACCCACTTTCGATATACTTAGCACATTTTTTCTCAACACATCAAGATAGCATACATAATCTCATAATTACCCATCATGCATGTAACGTCCTAAAATAAGAATATTACAACCCGCCAATTGTCCTTCTCTTTATAAGAACACACCAAGGCTATGAAATACTAATCCACATATTATATCAAAAATACAACTCTAATACTTACATATAAAGGGTATCTGTTAAACAATTCATCATATAAATAATACTCTTGAATTACCTTGTTGGCATAAATCAAAGCCAACATCATCCTAACTTATAACTTAATTGAAAAATCCCATAAAGAAATCTTAAACTCGTAAAGTAAATAAAATGTTTCAAACTAATAATAATTTCAACTTAAACTTCATAGATTATTGAATCGCCTTCCTATCTCTGGGTTCCTTAGCTGGAAAGTCAAGTTCACTATCGTCATCCCCATGATCTACAAAGATGTCATATCCAGTAAGATCATAAATCACCATATCTTCTCTTGTTCCTGAAAAATAAATGGAATGAGCGAAAACGTCCAGTACGCCAAACCACATACAAATGTATATGTACACACAACATATATATTCAAAAGCAACCTTTTCTAATGCAACAAACACAAATTATTATCTTTTAAATTAGCCAACATACAACATAGTTTAGAACTATCTGCAATACAGTCCTAAACCTGGAGTAACTCATGACTCCATAAAGACAAGCCTATAGAAAATAGATAATTATACATATATTGGAGTTGGAGAATCATCCACACACCGCGGCCTCTGCCAAAACCTAATCTATCGGAATCATTTCTACGCATGAGTTTACTAGGGATAACCTCACACATAGATCATTAGGGTGCCTCATTATTATCACACTCTACGTGATCTTTACTAACTAAAACCAAACACAAGCAATAAAACAATTTTGTATGTCGTATAGAATTAAATTAATTTGATATTCTAACCCTACACACATACAACAAATAGATCTAAACCTACAAGCACATATAACAAATAAGGTAAGGTCAAACCTGGATTCGCCTCAACTCCAATCTCACCAACAGGACTTCTATTAGAAAAGAATTCCTAATCTTATAAGAATTCCTGATCCACAATATATCTCAATTAATTTCGATTTCATGCACATAATAAATCCTAACCCTGAATTTCATAAATTTGACTCCTAATCACAGATCTATAAAAGATCAACACACCTGTTCTTTTTGTTCACAATTTAGTAAAACCTTCAAACACAACTTTCACCAAAATTCTTTCCTTTAATATATAGATTCTCAATTAATAAAACAATTACTAGAAAATACTATAATTTTATAACCACAAAGGTTTGTTTAGATCTACACTTACCTAGACGTGCAGATCTCGCTTGAACAAAACCTTAATTCAAACAAATAATAAACTGCAATCATAATCCTATAATTTGCTAATATTGAGAAATTACAAATTCTAAGATAGGTCTTATCTTTAATTGATCCTAGATTCTATTAGATCTCCAAAAACCAGATCTTGAATCAAAATAGGGTTCTTCCTCGAAAGCTCCTTCAAAAACCACAAGCAAAATCCTAAGAAAGATGTAGATTTCTTGAATCCGTGAAAAATCATGATTAGATCTTCTTACCTGAACCAAAATCTTGATCTCCTCTTAATGAAAAACTCACAATAGATCTTTTTAGAGAGGTTTCTAGGTTTAGAAAGAAGAGGAATATGGTAAGGATATAAATAAACTTTTGTGACCCTTCAATTTTCATAACAGTACTTTGGAAACAAAAAGACAACAAATCCTTCAATTCTTGTAGCAGCACAAGAAACGAAAAGACACGAAACCCTTCAATTCTTGTAACAGCACAGGAAACGAAAAGATACCTCATGTATTATATGCTTACCATATAATACACATAAATAAAACTTATAAGGATGGATCATAAAACCCTCTCATTTTATAACAAATGATGCTACTACCCTTTATTATAAAATATTTTCCTTTATATTACAATGCATTTCCAATTTTTATTTTTGCCTATCATTCTAGTGCAACTACAAATTACAAACACAATACGGAATAGTAAATAGGAAGTGTGACTCCCTCAGCCATGGATACCGTCTCTAATCATAGTAATCTAAGGGCAAGAATTCCTCTGAGTCAAAGTCACCTAAACGAAAGAAATACCCAAATGAGTATTTCAAACTATAACTAATTCTAACTTATCAAATAAAAACTTTTAAGTTCATAATTTTCGTAGTAAATGGAAATTCCAACTTAAAACGGCTATAACTTGGTCATTTTAACTCAGAATTTCGCAAATAAGCAGTCGATTTCTATCTGCTTCGAAAGATCTATCTATTTATGATGTTATTCCTAAGTTTTGAAAAATTTTAGGTCTTGAAAAGCTCGGATAAGATCATATCAATAGCTAAAAATCACATTTTCGAATTTGTTTTGTGAAATTCACATTGTTTCTACCAGGTATATTATATGTACATACAATATCAAAAAATTATTATCATGAATGACATGATATGAGCTATCTATATATATATTCTTGATGATATTTGATTAAAAAAATTTTTTAGAAAACTTTTACTTTGCAAAAATTTCAAGAATACTTGTCTTAAAAAAACTAGTTTTATTTCTTGCAAAGTCACCCTTGTTTCTACTAAAATAAAGCCTTGGTGACCTATATGCCTAGTATCTTCATTATTTTAATAAAATTCTTCATTTAGGAGTTGGAAAATAGATGTTTAAATAGGGGTTTTGCCTAATTACGAATTTTACAAAAATCGTAAGAAATGAAAATAGTGTTTAATTTATGTTTTGAAATCATTCCTTTGTTTTAGGATTATGCTTTGATAAAATCTATTTATTCTTGTCAAAATTAAGCCTTTACTACATCTATTCTCTAAGGCTTTTCTTTTTCTATTAAAATCCTCATTTTGGATTTTGGAAATAGGTGTTTAAGTGAGGGTCATTTCCAAATCCGAATTTTGTTATCTCATTTTGAGATTGTTTCTTGGGTAAAACTCATTTGATCTTTCTAAAATTAAGTCATAATCAAACCTATTCCTTAAGGCCTTCATTTCTTTAATAAAACTCTTGTTTTGGGGTTGAGAAATAGGTGTTTACTTAGCAACTCACCCTAGTTACGAATTTCAAGTTCTTGTAAGAGTTGAACAAGTTCTAACTTTACTTTTGTAATCTTTTTCTTATTTTGAAAATATTTCTTAGTAAACTAAGTTTAACTTACCAAAATCATTCCTTTATGATAACTATCCCATAAGCTCTTCATTTTTAATATAAAATCTTCATTTTGGAGTTGAAAAAGAGGCTTTCAAAATAGGTGTCTTTTTCCATCCGAATTTCCAAAAATTATATTTGTTGAAACTAAAATAGATCTTGAACTTTTTGGCTTATTCTTATTATTATCATACTACTACAAGCCTTTATTCACGTAAAACAAAGTTTTCATGGCATTTATGTACTCAAAACAAATAGATCTATTATATCATCCATGTCATGTATGCAAATGCATGATGAATATTATGAAGATGAGGTTAGTAATAGAGTATATGCACAAAAATATCAATATGAACAAAATAAAGCAATAATATAGCAAAATAATAGTAAACAACATAAATGTAAAGATCCAAAACATTGTGATGGCAATGATATCATGCTCAAGTGTTTCCACATCCCTAGCATAAAGCTCATGGGGATTTTGATGGAACCACACATGTATGATCTTGTCATTACATGTTTTATTTGTGATAGGGTTTAGATCTATTACTTATTAAATGTTTGGAACTAGAAAACTTGAAGAAAAAGTGTGTGTGTGTGTGTGCGTAAGGGAGGGGGGCTCACAGCACAAGGAGAGGAAGAGAGGAGAGAAAACAATTTTCAAAAGTTTGAATTTTTGGTAAAAAGAAGGAAAGTGGAAAATGAAAGGCATAAAAGTGTTTATATAGGAAAAAGGATTAGGGTTTTGTGTGATTAATAAAAGAAGAAAAATAAAACAAATTGGGAGTGTGAAAGAGGAGGAGAGGAGTTTGGATGGGGGGCTGTGTGTCGGACTTGAGTGGAGAGAGAAGTGTGTTTGTTTTGTTGAATTTTTCAAATTTAAATAAGTAATTTAAGTAATAAAAATTTATTAGAAAAGTAAATTGTAAGAAAAATAATGTAAGATTGTAAGAATAAGTTGTAAGGATGTAAGCATAGGGTATGGTGGTTGTACTTGATGAATAGTGTGATTAGAAATAAAAAAAAGTAGATTAGATAATTAAATTACCGGTAGTAATAAAAATACGATAAAAGGTTATAACTGTAATTTTTATAAATCGAAAATTTTTTTATAATTATATTATTGAATTCTTATTAAATTTCGGTTCTAAAGAGTCCTATATAATATATTTTTATTTTCGAGTCCCGATGACTAATTTTTGAGAACAGATCCCGATCGGGTTTGAAACGAATGAATTTATATGAATTTTGATTTTTCTATGTTTCGGTATATTATTTAGGCCTATATTCTAAAGCTAACTAATTTTTATTATTCTGGGGTTTCGTTCTCAGTATTGCCGGACTTAGGGTTCCTAGGTCCAAAATAGTCCTAGGGTATTCTTTTAGGGTTTTGGTTTCTGGTTCCGATTTTCAAAACCAAGTTCGGTTTGCTATGAAAACGAGGGCTTACAAAAAGATTTCCCTAAAAACAAAAATTTCTCCAAAGAACATATTCCCTTAACAGATTTTATAATCCTCAAAATTCCATTAAATGAAATCATACAAAAAAAATCGACAAATTTCATCTTTATACTCTCATAAAGATTAAGAATATATAAACTTACCTAAAAATGTGATCTTTAATCCTTTTTTATTACCAAAATCTAGGTCTCCAAATCAAAACAGAGTTTTTCTTCAATCGCTCGTTTAAAACCAATAGAAAACCCTAAGAAAAAGATAGATCCTTGAAATCCTAAAGAAAGTACATATATGCGATTACCTTGATTGGATCTTCTAAATATCCTTGGATGTTAGGAACCAGAATAGAGAGGATTTTCTAGGTTTAGGAGCTATTTTGGAAAAAGAATAAAGAATGGATTATAAAGAGATTTTGTGGAGACTTTTCATCTTCTGTAACGTATGCTGCCAGTTGTTAATCCTATGCAAGTAGTGTAAGGTCGACGGTTGGCGGTATAAGTGTTAATGCTGGCAGCCTTGAACTCTCTGTTTGTTTTTTTTTTTTTTTCACCTTTACACCGACTGTACATTGACAGTGTGCAAGGCTACGTCGACAATGTAGAAAGTTAGGCCAACAGTATTCGGCCAGCTTAGCCTTGTGCCCAATTGATTTCCCCTCCGTCTCTTCGTCTTCTTTCATGTATCTAATAACAGATAAAAGTAATTAATTTAAATATTAGGGTTGACAATAAAACCCTTTTATATTTATATCAAATGACATCTTTACCCTTCAATATAAAATATTTATTTGTATATTACAACTTATTTACATCCTCTATGTAGATGTACATCCATCTAGCGAGGTCACATAATCAATAATAAAATAAAGCAATCTATCTTCTTACCTTGTCGGTCCATAATCCAAATGTGCTCATCCAGTCATCCTTTGAAGGTTACTTTATATTTATAAGAATATATATCTTTCTTACTATGTCTTTTCTTTTGAGCAACTCTACCTGGCTTAACCATATACTCATATTTTAATCCGACCTTTAACAGCTTCCGAACTCTGAGAATTTCTTCATTTAAAATATAAATTCTTCAAAAAATGATAATGAATCATCTTACTTTTTTTTTTTCATTCTTCACAAAAAATTTAAATATTTAAATGCTTTCCTTTTTCTTTTTAGTCCAAATAAAATTCATTCCTATTATACCTCCGTCGCATAAAATATATGAGAGTGCATCTCCTCTAGATCTTGATATACACACACACACACACATATATATATATATATATATATATGTTGACAAATCTAAACACTCCTCTTTTCTGAGATATTTTTCAAAGAATCATAATCTCATATTAAATAAAAATACACTCTAATAAATCTTATTGAGATTATCCACATCTTGACATAAATCCTTTAATCTATAGCTCAACAACTCTTCTCTCTTGCTATAATTATGCACATCCAGTCTTCAACGAAAGAATTATTCTTTAATCATCATTGAATAGTAGCAGGTTATAAAAGTCTTAATTCTTATTCCAAACCTCATACTCATATGCTGCACATATTGTGGCCACAATTATTAGAGCACAACTGGGGCAGTACGTCAAGAGTAACATTGAAAGTGAACATGCTGACAACGTGGTCTCAATTATTTATTGACAAAATGGAAATAGTCTCCTTTGCTTTTGGGGGTATTGTATATAGATGACTTGTATGATCCTTTGTTTTTTTTTTTTTTAGAGTATCCAATTCATAATTTTTTTTAATTAGCTTCCTCCATGACACATCCTTATGCTATTATGTAGGTCCTGTTATGGAACTATAACATAAATGTCCCTTGCTTCATCTTATCGTTATTATTTTCCTCATAAATTCTTTAACTCTCCATACATCATATTAATTGTTTAATCCACTATTATAGTTATTTGCCAAGACCTGGTGGTGAAGCATTCATCTCATTTTGGTAGTTTGATTGATGAAAATAAAGAGTAAAATTTGACTTGCCACTTTATCTGGCTTTATACTTGAACTTGGCCACTGCTACAAATGCATACAATAGAGGCATGTACTCGACTTCTCAAATTGGTCATGGCTATGAACCTATCTATCATTAGTTTATACTACATCTAACAAGATCAGCATGTAGAGAGCCAATCCATATCAAGGTTCCAATTGCAAATTGTCGATAGCACATGAGATACTAATCATGATACACCAATAACTGATATTGAAAGTTGACGTGGTATATAACCTTGAGTTCTTGATCATATTCGAAGTTAAACCTGTCCTCTTTAATATATATATTCATATATAATAGCCTTCAACTTTATCATGTAGCATGTACATGAAATAAGATAACCTCCACTTAACATAAGATACGATCATGGAAACTATTATGAAATTCTAGGATGATCCTAATGTGTGACATGTATGCCTTAGATAATGTTATTTCATTTCATATGTATCCACATGTAGTTGAACTCTTCTCCCTTACCTTGCTCATATGATTTATCCAACTGTTTTAGAGTGCCTTGCACACTCGGATTGCAATTGACTTTCTTTTTTTAGATTTACTAATCTCCTTTCTTTATTCTTTTGCAAGGATCTTTCCAAATTGAGATCATTCTTTTCGACAAACTCATCCATTCACTGAAGTAGCAAAGTGGCATCACATACAAATGGTGAAGGATGCGGAAAATAGTCAAGTTCAATGCACAAGAGTTGTGAAGCTATAGGAGACAAAGAGTAGCCAAACTGCCAATGCTCATGTTACTAAGGTTGATCAAACTCGAGGTGTAGAAACCATCAAGAAAAAGGAGATGAAGCATGATCAAGTTAAAAAAGCTAGAGCTTTCAAGCAAAATGAGACAAAGGTAGGCAAGCACCAAGTGTTGAAGTCATAAAGCAAAGAGACTTGCTAATGCGCCAAGATGGTAATCCACCATGAATTCAACTTCCGTGACACTAGTGGGTAGACGATACTATTTCTGAAGATACATTCTAGGACAAATCCTCTTGCCCCAATTTATGTGCAACTCCCCCCATTGATGGTGACGTCTGGCTAATTAAGCTCAACCCACATGCTAATTCCAGGAGCACCATTAGGGGGGACTTAATGCTATGTTCTAGAAACAAGCAGAGGGAGCTGCCTCTTTCCACCATACACTTTGCATTCCTCAAGAAGCCACCACCTGGATGGAGCAATTGGGTGGACTACGTCATTGACTAGCCAAAATATGTAAGCCTTCTGAAACAAGCCAAAGTTTATAGCGCCATCATCATCTTTGTTTGCTTATGGTTTGTCAATACGATCAAGATGGTAGTATGGCATGCCATCATCTCTTGCTAGAGCACCTAGACTCATACATTCATCACCGTGTAGGGGAAGATGTCATCAACTCTTGAAGACGTGGGCATGCTTTTGAACTTGCACTGTTCTAGGCTGACTAATGATGCTGCAATTGTGACTTCATACGAAGAGCATGACCTCAAAGCATCTTTGTTAGATGCACTAAAGATTGCTTGTGACGATAAGAATAAACCATGTTTTTCTGCTTAGATGACACACTTCTTTGAAGAGCGAAAAAAAAAAAAAAATGTCTCAAGTAATGGGATCAACTCATGGAAAAGAGTAAGTCCTCGCATGTATGCTTATGCTATTACCATATATTTGACTTTTCTAACTAACATGTTTCTCATTTGGTTCTTTGATGTACAGATACAAACTTGCAGCTTTCATTGCATTTTGGTTGTCATTGTTCGTGTTCCTTGGTGGGCCATAAGAAAGTGTAAGCCATCGGCTTTTTGCTTTGGCAATACATATCGCGCAAGGTAAATGCTTTGCACTTACTCCCTTCTATTCGGGGTCTCCATATTGATGCCCTCGATCTATACTACTAAGCTTATGTCCATTCCAAGGGTCGATATGTGAACGTATCACATGTAGACATATTTTTCTTGCAGTTGTTCTTCTGTAAGCGATTTTAGAACCACCTTGCACCACCAACCATCAATAAGGATTCAAATCTTGCCCCTCCTCAGGTGTAGGCATGGATTAGAGTAGAGGTCAAGTGGCCACTTCTTCATCTCATTGATATTGAAAAGGAGTTCACAATCTGCCTTTTTGTAAAGCCTCTTGAAGGTTAACAAGATAGTGACAGGCTTTATTCTCCAGGTTTCGAAGGCAAAGTTATCTTAGTTGGCAAAAGATTAGATGAAAGTCAGGTCATATTAATGCTTTATTGCATCCTAGGGAGCTTGCCATCTTTGCTTAACAATGAAGATTTGAATGGGCTCTTGTTGGAGCAAAGAGTCATGGCATATTCTCCACATAAAGTGGTACGTCCGTTTAGCTTTGATCAAGGAGTGCCGCGTCTTCTCAACATTACATAGAGCTTCTATTCTTGCTGCCAGTCAATCTCACCAAGTGACTTCAAGTATATTTATCCCATAGTTAGCTATTCTTTCCTTATAGGGAATGTTGTGAAGTTGCCTCTAGTAGTTGGCTAACACACTGGTCTAATTGTATTGCCATCTCCTGTAACTATTGCTTTGCATCTGTAGATGATATGTTGCAAGTCCCTCTCATATATCACTATGAGTTATATCCTAGACTACCAAGGAATAGGTACCCTAAGTCAACTAGTAATATTGAAGTAGTTAAAGAGCTGCATAGGACAAATTAGAACCTGTCGATGCGCTTTCTTTAAAATCAAAGAGTAATCATCCACTACCTCAACTAATGGATTTAGGCCAACGAAGCGTGCATTCATTGAGGAAGTAATAAATTTTCTTGTGTATAACTTATTGTTGTTACTCTTCTTTATTGTTTAATGCTTTCTTTCTTTGCCTTTTTTAGGTTGACACAAATTCTCTTCTAAGTTCACATCACTCAATGGGTGCTGTTATGCTTGTGATAATATCATATGATGATGGTTATGGCCTGGACAAGATTGATTATGAACCGTCTCAAAACCCTTGTGGTGACGATGAAAGTAATGCTGGCGGCACTGAAGAGTTTAATTCTAAAGATGATGAGCATATTCTTGATGAAGGAAGCAAGAGCAAAGCTGATGTTAATGCACCTATTGAGCTCTATCCTCCCCTAATTGCTAGCATGTCTTGTGAAAACATGGTAGTAACATTAGAGAACCATGCTATATTAGAGGAGATGACTTTATTTTGCGGCTTTACTATGTCATCTCATTTAATAGCACCTTTAGAGAATCTCAATGCCATGGATAGGGAATTTTAGGTTAGCTATCCTATGATGGGGATAGAGGTAGTCAATGCAATGGTGAAGATGATTGGTGAAGCCATGCTACTGATGGATAGATGTTAAAGCTCTATATTAATGATAGAGCTAAAGCAACTTGTCAAATGTGTTGAGGGGGCTCGCATGCTATAGTTGAAAGTTGATAGCTTGTGGCCTGTTGCTGGCAAGGCCATGATGAAGTTGTGGGTGATAGAGGACCTATCTTCGACACATAGTACAATGAGGAGGAATTTATGATGGGAGATGGTAGGGAGAATCTAGTAGTTAGGAGATCCTGTATGACGCTAAAGGTAGTTGAGGAAGAGTAGCCTATAAACAATATCTTTCAGTCTACTTGTACCATTTTAGATAAGGTGTGTTGATTCATGATTGACTTTGGTAGCTGCAAAACATCGCATGCATAGAAGCTGTGCATAATTGGGCATTCAATTAGATTATCACCTGATGCTTTACAAACTGGCTTGGTTGAAAAAGGATGGTGAGATATTAGTTTTTTAGTAAGATTTTATAGAGCCGACATTGTTGTTTTCTTAAATTTTGAATTCATCATAGAATTTCGATTTTTGATATTATTAGCTTAGGTATTCCTAGAATCAATAGGTTTTGAAGATCTCAAACCGGTATTTATGTGTGAATCAATGGTTTACGATAAACCCTGCTGTGTCGATTGGTACCAAAGCCAGGTTCCTCTTGCTAACAATGGTACCATATAGATAAGTTAATCAACATTGTGCTGCATTAGATGAGATTTATGATCACGATGGTTTAGATTGAAGGTTCGGGGTAGATAATTGATTAATGGCTAGATGCAACGTTGGAACGTCATTTAGATGTTGTGGTTGATCGTTTAGCAAAGTGGATGGGTGCATTGATGGGGAACTGAAGGAATGAAAACCCTAGATAGGGACAAAACCCTAATTTGATACCAAATGTGGATGACATAGAGGATGACTCCTCTTCTGTTGAGGAGGATGAGAAGCATGATGAATTACCACGTAGGCATGGCAGGCCTCGTGTAGAGGAAGACCAGAGGCATTGGGAGATAAGTATGAGGACAGAGATACTAGAATTCCATGGCAGCCTTGATATGAATCTGATATGCTATGATGCTACCTCCTCAAAAGATCCTGGAATAATAATATGAACTTTCTCTTTTAGGGTTTTCGTTTTGATACGAAATTGCAATAATAAAATGGATATGGATGAAATTGTTGCTCAATTGGAACCACGAAAAAAAAAAAATGGTTTGTGAATAAATTATAGATCGATAGGATCTACGATCTACAAAACACTCACGATGTCAAATGAATCTCAAGATTTAAACAACAGTGTTTGCCACAATTCTATATGACAACAAGAATTAATAAGAACAAAAATTAAAGAGATGAAAACCAATCTCAATAATTCAAACAAACCACAATAGGGTTCTTACACATAAATATACTCTCAAATATCAAATGACAAAATAAACAACTGTTCAAATAAACTAACAAAGACTATATATATTAAGCCTAGGAAACCCTAAAGATATAAAAGACATTAAAAAGTTGTCCAAAAGTAAGCTGGCGACCTAAAAATACACTTGGGCGGCCTAAACACGGAATAAGAAAAATAGAATAAAACTCGTCAAAAGAAGGTCGGCAAGTAGGCCGCAACTTAGACACTTAGGCTGGTGGCTTTAACCTTAGGCCGGAGGCTTAGGAGTCGGCATATCTCCCCTGCATTACCTATTTCGTTTCTTGAACTCGCTCTTGTTGCTTTTCCTTTTTGTGTTCCTTTTTCGTGACTTAGGGTAACCTGATTCCCATTAACCTTCCAGCTAGAGGAATTCTTAGACTAGTTGGCTACTGTAGAGGAGATCCAATAGTTTAATAGGGTCTCTGAAGACAAAAGAGTGCAACTGGTAGCGACTAGGTTAAATGGTAGGGCCACATCATGGTGGAAACAAACAAAGTTGACAAAGAGTAAGTTGGGGAAGTTGAAAAACACTTCGTGGGAGAAGATGAAGAAGCACCTGCAAAATTTAAAACAGGCAATAGGTCCATTGATGATTATACCTCCAAATTTTACTAGTTGATAGTGTTGGGTTTTGATAGGGTTTTCAGATATAAAGATCAAATCTTTTGCAGCAGAATCAAATAAGAAAACCCTAATCCAAAATCCATGTGTTTTAATTAAATCAAAATAAGATAAATAGTTTGAATTTATACCTTAACCTTGAAACTTGAAATCAATCAGTAGATCGAATCTATAAGTAATGCGGATTCGCAATCTCCTCTATAGTATCCACATGAATGAACACTTCTTCAAAAGGAACCTTCATGTGCTAGTGTTATCTAGAACACTTCTGGATCTGATCGGGAAAATTTTACTCACGACTCTCATGTTGCTCTCTTTTAAGGTTTCTAGAATTTCTCCGCAGGTCTAATGTCGACAACACATATTGTTCACCTTAAAAAAAAAAAACCTCTTATGTCACGCCCCAAAGAGTACCCTAAACACGATAATCCACCACACTCGATATCCGAACTCGTGTATGACAACCTTAGTCCTTCCATGAGTTTAAACACTGAGTGTAAGGCTCACGTTCAACAAAATAGGGAACCATACTTTGAATCAGAATAGCTTAAGGAGACATACATAGCAATAAAAATGTAAATCATAATAGTTATATCTAGATTTAATCTATTACATAATCTAAGGGGCATACTCTTGTCAAAATATTAAGAGTTCTTAAGTTCTCAAAAGTCTCTTACAACAACCATTATATATATCGATTAAGGAGATTCAACTAGAAGTCTATACCTATATCTAGGTCCCGACTTCTTCAAAAAGCTCCTTAAGTTCTAAAAGCTGTACCTGAGGAAAGTGGCCTCTTGAAGATAGCCAAGAATATTCATACTGCAATAGGAAACTATGAGGGTATAAGCTTACAAGCTTAGTGAGTTTCACTTCCAAAATTAAATACTCAACAAGCAATATATAACATACAAGTTATATTAACAACCATATGAAATGCACAAGCATGTGAGCATACAATACATAAGACCATCCGGAAGTCTTATATTGAATGGATTTACGCCCTTCATTCGAGCTTAGGTGTTTCAGGCCTATACGACCATAGATTTCAATTTTTCTCATTTATATTGTGGTTGATACAGGTGCCCACCCACACACATTTTCATTTCCGGCCCTTACGCCAATATTCGAGTTTATAGGACCCTCGTTGCATAGCTATTATGCCTTCTTCTCATAAAGGTATAATAACCTATACAATTTGACTCACATATGGTATGCATGGCCAATTTGATTGTAAGATCATGGCATACTAATTTAACAATTTATGGGCGATCATAGATATGACAGACACTTCAATTCTATACTAAATCATACAGGTATTTACAACAAACTCATTTCAAGATTCTTATCATCGATTCACCCAAGTAGAACTCATATACACACAATCAAATTTTTATCTTGCCCTAATTCTAATGCCACTAACATTACAAGCACAATCACAAGCATATAATTTAAAGATAGTGAACTCACTTTGCCATGGAGCAAAAATCCACTTAATCATAATAATCCTCGGGAAGGTCTAGTCTGTCTCCCAAGTCTCCTAATAAAAAATATAACTCTAATGAGTATTTCTATGAAGTTTGAATGAACTTATAAATTCTATTCTAACAAGTTCATCAAAATTCGTCTAAGAGGAAGTTCCAACTTAAAACGGCCATAACTTGGTCATTTTAACTCGAAATTTCGCATATTATATACCAATTTCTACCTATTTGATGAGAGCTATTATTTCTAGAGTTATTTCCAACAAAAAAGGTCATTTGGTCCGTGAATAGTAGGGTACAAAATACTATACGAATTTCCCATTCCATAATTTAACTCTTAATTTCAAACCAAGCATCATACTAAAGTTTTGATAGATACTTAGCTATCATTATATCTTGTAAGACTCTATTATATACATGTATAACTCAATATCATGCATGATTCATGGGTGTTGGTAATGCTATTTCCTCATGTACTTAGATAATGCTTGATAGGATGTATAAGACAATATTTTCCTGCTTTGTTTCTTCCAAGTACATTATGTGTACATGCAAAACCGATAAGTCATCATCATGAATGTCATGAAATGAACTATCTATATGTATATTCTTAATGATATGATAACAAAATTTCTTTTAGAAAACTTTTGCTTTGCAAAACTTTTGAAATTTCAAAACTTAATAAAACTAGTTTTATTTCTTGCAAAATCACACTTTTTCTTATCAAAACTTTTCCCTAATGACCTATATGTTTATCACCTTCTTTACTTTAATGAAATTCTTTATTTTGGGGTTAGAAAATAGGTGTTTACATAGAGGATTACCTAGATACGAATTTTACAAGATTTTCAAGGAATGAAAACATTGTTTAATCTACCTTTTGGAAAAATTTCCTTGTTTTAGGAATATACTTTAATAAATT
This sequence comes from Combretum micranthum, assembly GCA_024138025.1. Classification (NCBI taxonomy): domain Eukaryota; kingdom Viridiplantae; phylum Streptophyta; class Magnoliopsida; order Myrtales; family Combretaceae; genus Combretum; species Combretum micranthum. The sequence continues at coordinate 424,774 of JAMXBD010000702.1, forward strand.
TCACTTATACTTGTCAAAACCAGGTCTTTGTTACATCTATTCCCTAGTATTTCCATTTTTCCATAAAAATCATCACTTTGGCATTTGGAAATAGGTGTTTACATAGTGGTCTTTTGCAAATCCATATTTTAAAATTTCAATTTGGGATTGTTTCTTTTGTAAAACTCATTTAATCTTTCAAAAACTATTCCCTAATCAAACCTACTCCTTAAGGCTTCCATTTTTTCTAATAAAAATCTTGTTTTGGGGTCGAAAAATGGGTGTTTACACTTCAAGCTTCCTTATTACGAATTTAAAACTTGTTATTGGGATTGAAACGTAACTTTGTAAACTTTTTATTGTTTTGAAAATATTCCTTAGTACATCTAGGCTTTACTCATCAAGATCACTCATTTATGATATCTATTCCCTAAGCCCTTCATTTTTAATGTAAAATACACATTTTGAAGTTGAAAAATGACTTTTCTAAATATGGTTCCTTTTTTATCCGAATTTTCAAAAATCATTTTTTGAAACTAAAGTAGATCTTGAGCTTTCTAATATTTTCTTACTATCATCATGCTATTACAAGTTATTTGTATGCATAAAACAAAAGCCTAAGACATTTATGAACTCAAAACAACTAGATCTAGTTTATTATACTAGTTATAAATGCATCAACACTATGACTATTATATGGATATTGCTAGATGATGAATACATGCACAAAACATTAATAATAACAACATATTTTAACAATAAAACAAAGTAATAGCAAAATAATCTTAAATAACAAGATCCATAACATTGTGATAGCAAGTATCTCATGTCTAAGTGTTTCCACATCCCTAGCCTTAAGCTCATGGGGATTTTTGAGTGAAATCACACATGAAAGATCTTGCCATTACATGCTTTCAGATATTAAAGTGTGGATCTATTTATCTATTTAGTGTTTAAATCAAGAAAACTTGAAGAAAACAAAAGTGTGTGTGTGGGTAGAGAGAGAGGGCTCACGGTTTCTAGAGGAGAGGGAGAGAGAGTTTTGTAAAAAAAAAAAAAAATTCTAAAGAGAAAATGAAGAAAAAAGAAAACGAAATGAAGTTGGCATAAAGGTGTTTACATAGAAAAGTGGATTAGGGTTTGCTTTAATTTAACAAAAAGAAAATAAAACAAATTTGGAGAGAGGAAGAGGGCACATGGGGCGCCGGTTTGGTGAATAGGGAGAGAGAGAGATGTGTGTTGTATGAGTTTCAAACTTAATTTAAGTAATTTAAGTAATAAAGTTGTATTGGAAAAGTAAATTGTAAGGAGAATGATGGAATGGTAGGAATAGGTTGTAAGGATGTAAGAAATAGGTTATGGATAGTTGTACTTGATGAATAGTGTAAAACAAATCAAAAAGTAGATTAGACATTTAAAGTATCGGTAGTAATGAAAATACGATAAAAAGGTTATAATTGTAACTTTTATAATACGAAAAATTATATAACTGATATATTTAGAAATCTTATGAAATTACGAGGCTAACGCTATTAATATCATATATTTAATATCTTGAGCCCTGGGACACACTTTTCAAAGTCTGTATCCGATCGAATTTGAAACGGGTTGAAAGTTAACTAATCTGATCTTTTTAAGCACTCTAATATTATTACAAACCAAACTATACTCTTCACTCGTATTTCGACTTCTTGGTTTAGGAACGTGGGGTTGTCGGACCTAAACTGCTAAGGTTTCCTCGGAATTTGTTGACTTAAGATTTCTAGTTGACTTTTTGGTTTAAGGTTTGAACTTGATATTACCCTAAAAATTAGGGGCTTACATCTTATGTCTTATTTAAAATAATATCAATATGAATAATGATATTAGTGTCCCTAATCTTATTAGGGATAAATTAATTTATTAACATAAGAATTTTTAGTCCAATTAGGAATTATTATTGTTCTTAACAAATTAAGATTAATAATAAATAAATTTATTATTCTTGCTACACTTGTGTAAATTTAGTCCATTGTCCTTTTCATTCATTCTTTTATGTGTGACCCTATAAGTTCACTTAATGTTGGCCATTGACTTAAAACCACTTTTGGCAACAAAACATAAGTGGCTTCTAGCAAGACATTATGTTTACCCAAAATTAAGTGAATATCAGTGATCCAATTTTTACCTAATTCATAACTTATGTCATTATCCTTTTTTCACATGATATCTAGATTGAACATAAGGCATGGATAATGTAATCCCTCTATCATTCAATCTTATCATTTCTCAATCTCCAAGTGAACCAGCAAAACAAATGAAATTGATCACACTATTAATTCATTTGAGCACTGCCATGCATTTCTCAATTTCACTTATCGAGGGGCCTAGAGATATCTCCCCATAACGAGATGGACAATTCCCTTCTCAATCACTCAACTTCCTCTGGATGATTCACATTACTCTCAATCTTAACCTTTATAATTATCCAGCTAAAGACAAGGTTTGATTGAGTCAAATCATAATGTTCCTCATGTTAGAACCTATGGTGATTTCAGGTTTAAGGATACGTTGACATTATTATTGTGAGAATCACTTATGATACTAATCCATGTAGTGATCTCTTAGCGAGTTAGTCCAGTACATAGTTCTCTAATATGTACTTATGAGTATGATTTATATCCCCATACAAATAGACATCTCATGACTATCAAACAAAAACTCATATGGGATTTAATTTATTATCATTCCCACAATAATGAGCATCTAGGGACTTTAGAATAATTAATTATCCATGGATCATATCATAATGTAAAAATGCAAACAATATAATAGAAATGTCTCTGTATCAATAATATATATATATATATATATAATGACAATATCCAATAATTAGCCTAGGGCACAACCACTAACAGATAGTTAGGAATGAAATTCAAGAAATAGATGATCAATTGGTTGAGATACATTAGGGGTTTTACGAATGCAGAATCAGGATACGATCAATTTATTTGACCCTATTAGTGTATTAGTAGCATCCTAGAGGGCACTGATTGTTGAGAAACAGCAGAGGCGGTATGAGAGTGGTGCATATAGTAATGGTAGTTGCAATGGAGTAAATCATGCAGGGATTGAACTACTAATAGGAACACTACTAGGTGATTTAATAAGCCTGGTACTAGTGGACCGAGCAGTCGTAGGTTGAAGTGCTTCAAATGTGGTGAAATTGGTCCCTAATAGTTTGGATGTAGGACAGCTAAGAAGAAGGCACTTTTTGTTGAAAATGAGGAGGATGAGGATGATGAAGCTTTGTTTGATGCTGTGGGTGATGGGGGACCTATCCTCAACATTGAGAGGAGGAATTTGTGATGGGAGATGGTAGGGAGAATCTGGTAGTGAGGAGATCTTGTATGACTCCCAGGGCAGTTGAGGAAAAGTGCCTCATAAACAATATCTTTTAGTCTACTTATACAACTTTAGGTAAGGTGTGTCGATTCGTGATTGATTCTAGTAGCTGCGAAAACATCGTATCCATAGAAGCTGTGCAGAAATTGGGCATTCAACTAAAGTAGCATCCGATGCCTTAAAACTAACTTAGTTAAAAATGGGTGGTGAGATATAAGTTTTTTAGTTAAATTTTACGAAGTCGACATTTCTCTTTTCCTCATAGATTTCAATTTTTGATGCCATTAGCATAGATATTCCTAGAATCAATAAGTTTTTAAAGATCTCAAGCCAGTATTCGTATGCAAATTAATGGTTTACGATAAATCCTAATTTACCGCTGCATCAGGCCTAGAAGTTACTAAATTACTGGGATGCCAAGGGACATCATGACAAGTTGATGGTAAAGTCACAGGAGATTCAAGGAGAGATAGTAGCGGCAAAGACTAAGATGGAGACTTTTTTAGGAGATGATGATTTGGAATCTATAGTAAGCTTGAATTGTCAGCTTTAGTTTAGATTTGCTTATTCTTTTGATTCCATTTTGAGCAATATGTTAGCACTCCTCTTTAATTGAATGAATAGATTTGAATTTGTTGCAATTATTGCTTTGTGTGTATATATATATATATATATTTTTTTTTCTTTTTAATATTTGTGAATGTCAAAGTTCTACTTAGGCCATTAGTGGTATGCGCTTACACTTAGGAAGAAATGCTTTCACTTGGCAACAATAACTTACGAAGTAATGAAGTTTATATGATTCTTGTGTTGCACATCGAAGAAGTGCTCTCACTTGCTAGTAACAACATTATTATGCCTTAGAGTAGTAGTTCGATCACACTTTAAGCAGCGATAGTATTGTGCGTTTGATAGGCTTGCTGCCTTAGTAATGAAGTTTATGTAGTTAAGAAGGTATTTCCTAATACTCGACCATCAATCACATGTTTTTAAAGCATTCATTTTCACCATGTTAAGTGTGATATTGTACTATCATGCGCCTAGGAGACAATGCTTTTACCATTTAGCATGTCATGGTTGTATCATTGCGCACTTAGGAGACTATGCTCCTACTAAGTGGCAACAAGGTGTAGACTTAATGCTTTATTTTCGTCGTGTTAACTAACATTGTGTACTAAGACAAAAATCTCTAACTTTGCAGCAACAAAAGACATTAATAAAGTAATGAAACAAGGGAAGGAGAGAAATCGTGCCAAAGAGGCTTTGATAAAGCAAGCCATAATTTCATTCAAAACATATTGAAAGTACACCAATTGCAATTACATATGAAATTTCATAATGTACTGAAAGTTAAAAGGTGTTGTAACTTTGTCATTTGTCGAATTCAAGAGCTTGTAGTAGCTACTATCATGAACTTCATGAATGATAAAGGGGCCTTCCCACTTTAGCATGAACTTAGGCACCGACATACCTCGCCACACATGCTTTGCTGTGCAAAATACAACATCGCCTTGTTAGAATAAGTGCCTCCTAACTAGGGCATTATAAGCAATGATGAGTCGTTGTTGACAATTGGTAAGGTTATTCTGGGTAGTGTCTTGCCTTTCTTCTTGTATCAATGTGGGATCTGAAGATGACATGAAGGCTTCTTTAGATCCCATAGACCATCATAAATAGTATACCTTTTTCCTGTTAATTTTAACAAATCTTTCAATTGCATTGACTTGCTTCTGCTTCTTCCTATCTCCATGAGGGTCACGTTTCCTCTTTTTCTTTTATTTATCCTGAGTCTCCTCCCAAGTAGGTAGTGGTAAACCAGATGGTTTCGTGATAGTTGTCTCTTTTTCCTCAACATACTCATTGAAGAAGATAGCTTCAATGAGGTATGACTCGTTATGTTCAAAGGGGTTCTTTTGCAGCAGGAATGAATACATCATTCCCTTTCTAGTGACCCTGCAGTGTTGAAGGTATAAGGTTGTGATCGTGCAATCACTTCCTTCCAATAAGTAAGTGGTAGGATATGGGAGCATCGATCGCATGGAATCGTGTAAAGCCCCAAATTAGCCTAACCTTGAAGTCAACATTAACATAGCCCGATGTATGTGTAGTTGAACTGGTGAAACTATTAACAAGAATGGGTTGCTTCAGAAGCTATCTCATGTCTATATTTGCAGCCTTGAATGTAAACACTGGCATGATGTTTATAGAGACACCGTTGTCTTTGAATGTATTCTTTATATCATGTCCGTTAAGTGTGCTTTCAACATATAGTGGATGACTGTGGTTAGGATTTCTCACTCACTTGTTTGCTTTCGTAAATAGTATTGCGTTCTCATGTGCGTGTGCCATTCTTCCTATAGGTTGCATTATGCTATACTTCCCGTATTGTCTTTTAGAGATTTGGGTGAGTGCGATTGCTTCCACAAGCTGTGCCTCTTTATCAAACCCCAGTAAGTCAAAGAACTTCTAAAGTTGGTAGCTTTCAGTAAGGCAACAGTTACTATTGAGCCTATGCCTTGATCATCATCAATTGGCATTTCTTTCTCTTCTTGTGCCTTGGTTTGTGGCACTTCTTTCTATTCAGTCCTCATATCATGAGTGGCAACATTTGTTGTACCCTGTTAAACATTGTGCGCGAAGAGTGGTTATTGGGTACATCATTACCTTCAATGATGAGTTCCCCATTATTGACTCGCTCATTGAATATCTTCTTAAGTGTCCACCAATCTTTAGTGAGATGACCTATGATCCTGTGATATCTATAGAACTTAGGATGATTCTTCTTAATTGCATTTGGAAAAGCATTCGACCCTTGGGAGCTTGATGTTTCTATCTCTCCACCATTAGTTAAGTACAACATGAGCCTTTCCCATGGGGCAAGGAAATAAGATCACTGGTGCTGTGCTCCTCGGCTTCTTGCTATCTTTAGAATTTTCTCCTTGAATTGAGCTAATAGTTGATGGTCTCTTTCCAAACCTTCCATGTTGTCTTGATACAGAGTTATTGGTCTTTGTAGACACTTCGTTTTGATAATTTAGTTTTGTCAAATTATTGATAATAAGATGCTAATATTAATATATATATGGCCAAATTAAAGGAATATTTGCAATTATAAGCATTAGGATTAGAAATGAATTAGGAAAATAAATCAAATTAAGGGAAATAAATATAATGGATGTAATCTATATACTATATAATATAGTATAATATACCCAAAAAAATAGCATTGTTTATTGTCAACCTTAGGCAGCCCGATGAGCCCCATTTTCAGTCCATTTCTAGACCCGATTTCCACAAACCGAGTGCACATATGGAAACTAGGTATGGAGTAGTTTAATTTGGTATGTAGATTACGTGTTTTCACCAATAATAACTATTTCAAATTCGGACTTGAAAATTGGGAAAAACGCGTTTTTGTTAGTTTCCTCAAAAACTCAAAAGTGTGTGAAATTCATTTTTTCGGCAAGATTGAAGATTCAGGTCGTTGTAATATGAGAAAGACATATCTGACAGGACATTCAATTGGAAAGTTACAACCGTTTTGGCTCCAATGTTTTCAAATTTGTGAAAACCGTGTCTTAGAACCCTAGATTCTTAATCGATTGTTTAGGAAAGTTTTAAGCAGAATTAAAACACATAAATAGTCTCCCCATCTTCTGTTTTAAAAAAAAAAGGTCTACTTTGTCTCAATACTTTTAACTTTATTCTCAATTTTTGATTTCGTCTTGGTATTCTGAAATTTAGGTTTCAACATTCTAATTTTAAATTCTTCATAAGGAAAAAGGAAAATCGGAGCAATTTGAAGCTATCGGAGTGTTTGGCAGATCGAGGGCTTCAAAACCCCCCTATTCGGCCATCGCATCACCCCAACCCAATTCCACATTCGTCTGTCTGAAGTCGACCAGCCTGAGCTCCGATTATCAATTCCTCCGCACGCGTTCAATCCCTATATAAGCGCCGCCCCCCCCCCCCCCCCCCCCCCCCCCCCCCCCCCCCTTTTTTTTTTTTTTACTTAATAAAGCATACTAGTAAATAATATTATAATTTAATGAATTATCTTAGCATTGTAATAATGAAAAATAATAAACAATAATAAGATTCTGATGTAATAAATATTACATATTATTATTAGTTGTCTAGGCATTCAAAACATGAGGTTAATTAATATGTCTTTTTGAGTGATTGCTTTGTAATATTGTTTACAGATTAAATTCTTAGGTTTATATTGTATGAAATTGCTATTAAAATTCCTAAATTAATTTTTATCTCAATAAGATTTATTGTGGCTTTACCAATTGATTTTCATAAATTTGATTTATTAATATTATCATAGCACTTTGATTTTAACTTTCATTATAATCCCTTGACTAATAAATTCAATTTTTTTAAAATATTTTAATTACAAATTGAACCTTTGTCATGATGTATTCAAATAATAAGTTATGATAACCATGATATCCATGATATACCATTTGAAGTTATAAATATTTCATCTTTTATATGTTTGTAATAACATTTTTTTTTCTCTTGTATGTGTGAAATTTGATTTCTTGTGATAATTTAATTACTGATAACATATGGATTGATATGCTATGTTTCTTTAAAGAGTTTTGTCACTTAGAAAAAAATTTGATTTTTATGAAATAGCAAGAACTTAAATTGATAAATCTTAGGAACCATATCATCAAAAAGCTAATTTTATCAAAACTATCAAAATTTAACAAATTTAAAGCGAAAAGAATTAAAAAATCTAAAATTGATGAACAAATTAAAGTTTTCATTAAAGAACTACATGTGGTCTGATCCCGATTAGCAGGTACGTAGGTACCAAAAATGGCGACTCAAAATATGTAAAAAATTATTTTTATGAATTTGATTGATTTAATCTTATTGATTCTCTTAGTTTAGTTTAGGATATGTGAATATTGATAGAATTTGATAGGATTTGATTAATTTGACGATATTGAGTTCTTAGATTATATATGATTGTTGATGGAAATTGATTAGTTGATTAAATTAGTAAATTTGTACATATTTGTAAATATTAGCTATAGGATTAATTAGTTAGATCCTCGTAAGTATCTTATAATTTGAATTTAGGACATGAAAGAAAACAATTTTAATTGGAAAGCTATAAGTGGTAACCATTTAGGTTTTAGTAGGCTAGGCCTTGGACTCAAGTTAATTTCTGGTTTTTATTTTTTTAAAACGATTTTTTTTTGCGGATCAATGAAGTAACCAAGATCAACCTACCCATTATTTTTTTTTCTTACTCTATCAGGTGGTGACTCCAAAATAATTTTCAAAACTGATATTTCCTTTAATTCTTAGTCGAGGATTTATGTCAAATGGGTTAGGGTTTGATGTAAATCGAATTAAAGGAAATTGAACCAGAAATCAAAATCCATGCTGGATAGATTGGCGACTCCACTAGGGATATCTTTTTTAGAGGTCTAGCCACTTTATGCTTTTCATATATAAATCGCTTTCTTCTTTATAAATATTTTTGTATATTTGTAAATAGTTGTACTAACTGGGTGCTTTTGTGCATATATTATAAATATATCTATGGGCGATTATATTGGGGGGATTTTTTAATTTTGCATAAAAAATGTGTGCTATATGTGGTCAAACCCGGGCCACCTTAGATAACTTAGGACGAGAAGCACTAGTAGGTCTCGGGTGTTGTGGTAATCTACCATTTGAGACTCGAATTAACCCCCCACTTCGTTTAATGTGGCCCATGGCCCATTAATCGGGAGACCTTTAGAACCCACCCTTCTTACATTCACTACATGGAGAAGATGATGATCGAACATTATGGCCCATCAAAATTTTTTTTGACAAAACAAAGCTGAATTTACAGGAGTTAATTTCCTTATAATTCGTTCATGTAGATGTGTCTTGTAAATTCTTGTAACTTTGTCCATGTATGTACTTTGTAAATGTATATACCGTGTTGTAACATATCTCTTTTGTAATTTGTAGATTAAGTATGGCAAACAGTATGTCTAGTGGCAACATGTGGGCCCATCTTATTCCCGAGATCCATGTTTATGAGCCTACTAGTCCGATGCCCATTTTGAATAAGTGGTTACAAACTTTCAAGCCAGAACAAAGAGGATTCATTGAAGACCGTTTGGGCCCTATTCTTTCTCTACCAAAGGTCTAGATCCCCATTTATCTTTTTGGGCCTTGGTTTACTTATGGAATATTGATGAGGCTACCTTTTGCCTTGATGAGCACACTTTGAGTCCTACTATTGAGGAATACATGAGGCTTCTTCCAGCTTCACCAACTCATGCAGGAATATATACTCCTCAACTTAGTAAAGGGCTGATCAACTTGTTCAACTCCTTTTTAGGGATTAAGAGGACCGATGTGTCTAGAGCTCTCCAGAATTGCAATTTGGTCTCCATTCGGCTTTTTGACTTGTTCAAGTGGTTTTGATCTCCAAATAGTTACAAGGACAATAAGCCCATCTTCTATGGAGATGTAGAAGCATGGGAACAGAATCACATCAATGCCTTTATAGCTGCAGTATTCAGTACTATCCTCTTCCTAAATGGGGATCTATTCATCCACTATCGGGTAGTGGAATTATTGGACCAATTTTTGGCAGGAAAGTCTTATATCTCGGCCTTACTCGCTGAACAAAATAGATCTCTCAACCGCTTGAAGAATAGAGGCTATGGGAAGTTCAAGTCTAGTATGACACTTTTGATAGTTTGGTTTACTAGCCACACTAGAGGTTATGGGAGCAATTTGAGTCCAGCTTGCCACATTAAAGATGGCTATGATCTTATTTTGAGCTTTAGTGAAAAGTCCGTATTCAAGATCTTCCAATAACCGATGAGTGGGTGCATTTACTCTAAGGTCTAGAAGCTTACACATTCATTTGGATTGCTAAGTGGTTCCATTCTCATGCGGCTATAATCGGATGCACGAAGTATGTAGTCGTTCCTTTGATTGGTTTGACTAGGTCCACGAGATATTATCCGGCTTGTGTGATAAGACAATATGGAGCACTTCAAGATATAACTAGCAAGCCATCATTAAAGGAGGTTACTATGGAATATGATGACTTGGACGTTCCTTTAGCACAAAGAGAGGGAAAACTAAGGTTGATACAAGCCAAATGGGAGACAAGAGAAATCAAGCTGATCTATGTGATAGACCCAATCAATATTGAGACGAAGAAATACCGAGCCACCAAAGAATACATCCTCAACTAAAGGGCAAAGGTAGACAGGTTGGAATTTTAAGCTCCTAAGGTGTTGAGTCGACAACCTACCACTCCCGACCCGAAGGCACAAGCTTATATGGAATTGACAAAAGCCCGGGTAGAGATTCACTTCCAAGAAATGAAGAAGAGGGAGCGAGAGATGGAAGAGGAAGTGCAAAGTTCTCGAGCCAAGGTGAAAGCCCTTGAAGCTCAACTACGGACGGCAAAGAGGACTATCGAGGAGCTGAAGGACCGTTTAGTGTGTCTTAGCAAGATTAGGCATTTGGTTTAGGATTAAAGTCTCTTTGTTTAGCTTTTCTGTTTTTTCATGTTTAGGTCATGTTTTGACTCCTTGAGTAAATTTAGCTTTAATGAAATAAAATGGTTTTTTGCCACAGAGCTTCTTCATCATCTCAATTTGCATGCTCATGTGCCTTTCTTTTCCATATATAATATATATATTTGTCTCTACATGTTCTTGTATAGCTTTTATGTATATTTTGTTCACTAATTGTTTACTTGTTTTGTGTATATATTTCTTAACCATTAATTGTTTACTCGTTTTGTTGAGAATTGTAAATAAATAATAAGATTTTCACCAAAATATATATATTTATATAATAGTAAATACATATTTTTCTCTAAACTATGGAATATTGTTTTTGAATTATTCAGTTTCTAAAAGATAGCTCCTAAATGGTTCGACCCGATTCGAAGTCCAATCATCACTAGGTTTAAATCTAGAATGGCTAGCAACAACGACAATAATTATGGCAATACCAATGTAATTTCTGAGTAAAGGTTCACCACTTTAGAACAAATGGTGTTTCAAATGGCCGAGCAAATGAATATTCTCACACAAAACTTTAAGGCCCCTCAAGCTACTACCGAAGGTCATTCCAAGGTAAAGAAAGGGACCGATGGTCAAGCTACTAAGGAACAAGTAGTTAATCATGAGCAACAAACCACTGTCAAGACCGATTCTTCCGGGCTTAATAAGGAAATTGAGGCTCCAAACAAAGAGATCGAAAAAAGGCTTTTCTCTCAATTCAATGAGAAACTCAAAGCTTTTGAGAAAATGGAAGGAGTTGATCAAGCCGTAATCACAAACTTTCCTCTAATCGAAGCCGGGGCTTTCCCTAAGAAGTTCAAGATTCCCGACTTTGAAAAGTATGATGGTATTGGTTGCCCAAAGTTGCATACTAGGCTTTATGTGAGGAATATGAGCCAGTATAATCAATATGAGCAATTTATGGTCTAGACTTTCCAGGATAGCCTTACTGCTCCGGCTTTAACATGGTATGCTAAATTGGATCTTGATGAGATTAATACTTGGGACAAATTGGCTAGGGCTTTCTACAATCAATACAAGTTTAATATTGACATGGCCTCATCGATGTGGGATTTAAGCAACATGAGGAAGAAGAAAGATGAGTCCTTTAAGGAATATGCTCAAAGGTGGAGATCAATGGCATCTATGGTATCTACCCCTATCCCAGAGAAGGATTTGACATTCACTTTCATCAATACTTTGGAAGAACCATCCTTTACCCATCTCATTGGACACACTACTGCTAATTTCTCTGAGATAGTATTAGTCGGATGCAGAATTGAAAATGTCATTTCTACCGGGAAGATCCATGTGGAGAAAAATACTATAAACCCCAAGTACTCCAACAACAACAAAGGGAAGGATACCATTGTCTGTGTAATCAGCTCAATCCCATACACTAAACCTACTTAATACTACGCCTACCAACCAACCTAAACACTAATCAAACCTTTTACCTAGCCACAACAACCACAATCCTAAAACCGACCTTTCAATAGATCCAAAAGACAGTTCACCAAAATTCCTGTACCCCTTAGCCAAGTTCTTGCCCGGCTTAGAGGCGACATGTCATGCCTCGAGGGGTACCCTAAATGTGGCAGTCCGTCGTACACAATACTAAAGCCTAGGAATGACTACCTTAGTCACGCAAATGTTTCCATATCATGTACAAGGCGTACATCACAACCAAGGGAACGCATCGGAGTAGCGCAATTTATATTGATAATAAATAAGTAACAAGGTAAAGAGAATACTTATCATAAAACATACATATTACATTTCAATTCTTAGGGGCATATCCCTCTATTATCCTCAAATAAATATACATCACTAATCATATAAGTCATTACATATAAAGAACCTTACAAAATTACTTCATCTCAAGATTCCATTTTCTTCATAGAAGCTTAACATCCTTCCATGACTTCCTTAATGTCATGATCCTCAATTTAAGCCACGGTCATACTTGTTTCAACAAAATCTATAGGGGTATAAGCTTCAACTATCTTAGTGAGATATTCCTTTTCATTCGCACCATATATTCAAACAAGTTCATTTAGATTTTCACGCATATACTATGTATACAATGCAACAACCACATGATTACGCAAATATATATAGTCATCCGGAAACCATATATAGAACGGATTTACCCCTCCGTATCAAAGGTTAAGGAATCGGGGTTGAAGGTCCTCGACCTTCTACTGCTAGTCCCCAGGTCCTCACCCATAGCGTTCGGTTGGCTCAGCTCCGAACCTAGAGTCGCTTTCCTCGAGCGATTTGGATTCTCCAAGAAGGAACATGGCCCGTGGCACCACACGATCACAACCAATCCAACTCTACGAGTAGGAGTAGCAGCCTTCCGAAAAAAGATGTGACTCGATGGATGCTATGCGTGGGTGTTTTAGTTTTCTTAAGCCAAACCTTATTAAGGTTTATTAGGGGTGATCAATCAATTTAGCAAACAATAAACAGTCATACGAGTAAGTAAAGAAAATTATTTAAACAAGCAGTTCGAAGTTGCGATATTCTTAATTCTCATTTCCCACATAAACATAGAATCACATATATACACATAATCTTGTATTCCCCAAATATGTATCCATTTTTATCTTTTCTTAGTATACTAATGCTACTACTTTACAAGCACAAGCAAGATAATGAAATTAGGAGGAATAACTTACTCGTCCATTTCGCAATCTTCTTAGTTGTAGTAATCCTCGGTAGGGTATTCTCGTATCCTTCGTCACCTAGTCAAGAGAAATACCCGGGATGAGTCTTTCATGAATTTCTATTCTTGAAGATTCTAAACTTTACTTAAAATCGCGGTAAAATCATATAAGAGGAAATTCCAACTTAAAATGGCCATAACTTGCTCATTTTAACTCGGAATTCCGCATATAATATACCGTTTTCTACCTATTCAAAAAGATCTATCCATTTCTAAACTTATCTTTGTCATAAAAGGTCATTTGGGTTCCAAACACGTTGGGTACAGATTTAAAACGAATTTTCTAAACTTTTGCAAAAATCCATTTCTAACTCAACTTCATTTTAAAGAAAATCCTTTTGTAACAATATATATATATATATATATATATTATATAAATGTATATTTGATAAATACTTTGAGGATATAAGTAAGCTCACTTTATATGCAAAAATTCTAATGGTAGTGTCTTAACAATTTATTTCATAAAACAATTCAATTTGAGTTGTTAAAACTTTAACTTTGATAATTTCTTTTCAAGTATTTGAAAAAAATTTATATTTTCTTAGTTTATTATAAATGAGTATATTCTTACTTTATTTTCTTCATTCTTTTTCCAAAAAAAGCGAATTTTTCCTTTAACCTTAGTCTTTCATAAGTTTTACTTAAAATTAAATTTATCAAAAGTACATTAAGTTGTTGAAAAACCTCTTTATGAATTTGTATGTTAGAATGGTTCTTGAGTCTTGTCTCTATTATTTAAAATATAAGTTTTGTTTTCTAAAACTTGTTATTTTATTTCTTTGAAAAGAATCATCTTTATTGGTAAAATCATTTGTTTCTAACCTTATCTTGTTTATATTATTTGGAAAAATAAGTCTTTTCTTTAGGGACTTGAAAATCATTATTTTCCTAAGTGGGTTATAACTTTATGGATTGATTTTTATCTTTTGAAAACTAGTTTGTTTTCTTAGTTTTATTATGAAGTGTAAAGGAGTTTAAATCTTAAGCTTTTTGTAAAAACTTTTAATATTAATAAATTATTTTACTAAAGCTTAGGTTAACATAATATAATGAAAATATCTATTTCTTAAGTTTTCTTGGTAAAACCATCTTTGTTATTTAAGGAAACGTTTGAGAAAAACTCTATTTATGTGTTGTTGATAATAACTCATTATTTTGTGACAAGTCACATAATGGAAAATTTAGTTTTAAGTTCCTTTAATATAATAAAATTCTATTTTCGAATTAGTATGCAAGTATTACGAGCATGTAAAAAAATAAGAACATAAGAAAATACTTAGAAATAAGCAAGAAAATAAATATCAAGTATTGGGAACCTTAGCTTCATCAAGGTATCCCAGTCAAGTATTGGAGCCTTAGCTTCATCAAGGCATCCCCGGACTAAGAATGGACTAGTCCCAAAAGATTAAAGAAAATAAATAAAAGATTATTTTGACTTGATATGGACAAGTCTAAGACTAGAAAGACTAGTTTTAATAATAACATGAAATAAATAAATTGCATAACTTGAAAGTAAATAAATAACAAATGAGCTTATATGCTCTTAAATAAATAAATATATATACATAATATACATAATACTATATATATAAGTTAGATTAGAAGCAAATAATAACAATAATAATAACAACATAATAAAATAGAAAGCTTATGTATAAGAACAAAACATGAATATGTTGTTGCTTTTTACTACTCATATGAGTTTCAAAACAACACCATAGTCATGTTAAGTTACATGACATGAGTGAATAATAGTTGGAAGAAATCTTTACCTAAAGTGTGTAAGTGGTATTAAGATGGTAAATGAAATGGGTATTATGGGAATAGTGATATGCGATAGATAGTTTGTGTATAAGGAATGGTTTTTGTGAGGAATTGGTTTGAGAGAGTTTTGGTAGAGAGAATTCTTAAAGAGAAGATTTGTGGAGAGATTTTGAGAGAGTTTTGGTAGAGAAATGAATTGTGTGAAAGAATGAAAGAGGAAGGGGGTATTTATAGAATTTTTGGAGTGAATTTTAGATGTAATAAAATAAATTGAAAAAGAAATAAAATTAGATGAATGGGAGAGAGATAGGCGCCGGTTTGATTGTTGTAGAAGGGGGAAATTGATTTATTTTATTTGTTTTGTAATAAAAGAAGTAATGTGTAAAGTTTGATGTGATTAAAGTTGTATTGAAAATATAAAAAGTAAGAAAATAGATATGTAGGTGTAACAAATAGGTGTAAGAAAAAGTAGAGATAGTGAAATAGTAATGAATAGTAGAAAAGTGATATGAATAGTAGACTAGATAATTAAAGTACCGGTAGTAATAAAAATACGTGTAATCGAGCTATATCTGTAATTTTTAGCTAGCGAAAAATTCTAAAACTGATATTTTTGAAATCCTTATATTTTTACAAGTCTATTGGTATAAACGGAATATTTTTAATATTCCGAGCTCCGGGACACAATTTTCGAGAACTGATCCCGTTTGAGTCCGAAAGACACTCGAAATTCACGAATTTGATATTTTTATGTTACTCTATATTATTACAAACTATTTTAAGCTATTGGCTTAATTTCGTTTTCTAGGGTTTGAAAATGCGGGATTGCCGGATCTTAAACACTAGGGTTCGTTATAGGCTTTGTTGACTTTAGGGTTCCAGTTTGACTTCTGGTTTCGTCGAGATATTCATAAGATCGTATAATTTTCGGGTTTTGATTTTTATATTTTTAGCTTGATATCTATGGTTTATCTTATTTTATTTGTGATTAATTAATAGTTTTTAGTTCTTGGGATTGTTTAACCGAGTCTATGGTTGTGAGTTGACTCAGTTTGACTTTTAGTGAAAATTGAAATTTCTGATTCTAAAATTTTACCGAAGGATTTAAGATTTTATCAATTCATTGTTAAGAGGTATTTGGATCTATTGTTTTTATTTACGTTTTAGGAATTGGGTAGATGATTTGATTGGCGTACGGACGTTGATTAAACCGGTAGTTGGACTTTATATTTTGTTTCAAGGGTTGTTGTTTTCTCAGGATTGAGAAAACTTGTTTTTGATCTTATTTGGAATTAAGTTTTTAACTTGATTCGATTTTTAGGGTTTTGTTTCTAGTGTTTTGACTCGGTCTAGAATTTGGTTTTTATCTTGAGTCGATTTTTGGGATTTAAATTTTTGATATTAGACTTCTAGGATTATTTTTAAGAATTTATGAAATTTTCGGGGGTTTACACGACAACCTGATCATCTTTGAAGCACCCAAAGAAGACTATAAACCCAGATACTATAACCTCGAGCTGAAATGTGATTATCATTTGGGGCAAGTGGTGATTCTAGTGACTATTGTTGGAGGCTTCGAAAGAAGATTCAAGACCTCATTGATGTTAAATTGGTCCAATTGGATTTCATCATAACCCCGACCCCTAATGTCAAAACAAAATCTCTCTCGAATCATGGGCCCACGATCAACATGATCACGATCGAAGAACCCGAGCCTTTAATTGGAATGATCCAATTCGATCTGAAGAGGGTAGTTATCAATGTCAAGAAGAGCAGAAAGAGGCCCCATATGAGGTGAAATCAATGAGATATCAATTCCATGTGCCCATTGCACCAAGTGACTATAAAGCTGCCCCATTTAACTGTTAAGCTGTTAATCAAGTTCTCGAACCCATGGTTGGGAAACTTGGAAAAGTCCCAGAGCCTAAAAGAGAGACGACATTAGCGAAGGAATTCTTCCCATAGAGAAAAGATAAGAAAAGGAAGGAGGAATCTAATGAGAAAACGGCCTTAACCAAGATCATGAAGATGAGTGATTATAAGATTACCAATCAACTTGCTAAGGTCTTGGCTCAAATATCCTTGATGGGTTTATTGATGACTTCTTAAAAACACTGGGAGGCCCTCTTTAAGATACTCCAACAGATCAAGGTTCCCGAAGGTGTTGCTACTGAAACGATGGAACATGTGGTGAATTTGGCATTTGCTTTGGACCAAATCTCTTTCTCACCTGATGAATTGGGAGCTGAAGGCACTCAACACACGAAGCCTCTATTCATAATGGTTAAGTGTAATGGATTGATTGTAGCCTAAGTCCTCATCGATAGTGGGTCGTCTTTGAATGTTTGTCCATTGGCCACTTTAAACCTACTCGATATCGATGCATCTAATCTTCGGTCCATTTCCACAATTGTTAGAGCTTTTGATGGATCCAAGAGAGGCATATCAAGAGAAATAGACTTAGAAATTACTATTGAGCCTCAAGATTTTATTATCCCATTCCAAGTTCTAGACATACCGAGATCATTCAATTTGTTACTTGGAAGGCCTTGGATCCACTCAGCTGGGGCAATACTGTCTAGTCTGCATCAGATGGTCAAGTTTATAACAAATGGCAAATTGTTACGGTACTAGGTGAACAAGATCATGCTATCTTCAAAGACACTGCTATACCCTATATTGGCGAAGAAGGATTCGAAGACTTTGGTTTACAAATTTTTTAAGAAGCCAATATGATTCAAGAAGAAGGACATTTAGGGACATTTGAACTGGGATACGTCCCTTCTCCGGTTAAGATACAAGAAATGAAAAGGAAATCCCGAAAGAAAAGAGGAGAAGAATAGTATGATACCCCTATTGAGTCTCCAACATCAGAGTCACATTCCTACAACTAACTCATGTTCAGAAGCTAGAAATTGCATCAGTTAAGGAGCTTTCTTACAGCTCCCATCCGGCTCAAGAGTTAAATAATTGGTTTACTATTCCCCTTAATAACTATAGGGTTACCTCTGAGTAAGGGTTGAATTCATGAAGTGTTTTCATGTTTCGTTTCTTTTATCAGTTGCTCAAATAAAATGTACTCCATGATTCATATTCATTAATAAAATTTCTTTGTTTCTTTTCTATATTATCTCTGTTGTTTATATCATCACTTTCTCTTTTCCCTCACATTTCTTCCTTTTTCTCTTTCTTTATCTTGCCTTTATTCAGATCTGATGATAATGGTGAAAGTAAGGGATATCTTGTGCTGATAGATAACGAAAATACTGATATCACTTTCGGCCTTACTGGGTTAGTCATCAAAAGTGATATTAGTGAGCACACTGGGATAGAGAAAAGTTGGCAAAAAAAAAAAAAAAAAACAAGGTAGAATTAAGATTAGTGAGCCTACAGAAGTCGTAAATGTTGGAATTGAAGATGAGCCTAAAACTTTGAAAATGGGCACCACCTTATCTGCTAAACAACGAGAAAGATTGATAAAATTATTAATTGATTACTTAGATGTGTTTGCATGGTCCTAATGAAGATATGCCTGGTTTAAACACCTCTATAGTGGTTCATAAATTACCAACTAAAGCAGATATCAAACCAAAGAAGTAAAAATTCAGGCGATTTAGACCAGATATCTTGCTTAAGATTAAAGAAGAACTGAAGAAATTATTAGAAGTTGGTTTTATAGAGGTTTCCGATTATCCTGAATAGGTGTCTAAGGTGGTCCTAGTATTTAAAAAGAATAGAAATGTTAGAGTTTGCGTAGACTTTTGAGTTCTAAATGATCGCTTAAAATGTGTATAATAAATGCGAGTTCGGATACTACCAGCAAGTATACCGGGTTGAATCAAGTAATACAGAAAAGTGAGTCGAGTATCGTTCCTACGAGGATCAATTTAATTACTAGATCGATATTAGCTTTTACTAATATTTAGGCAATCAAATTGTATCAATCTAAACTAATTAACTAATTCTATTTTAACTTAAAAGCTATTGATGAATGCAATGAGATTGTGAGAGAGATACATCAGATAAATGTGGGAAGGACCAATCCACCCTAATCTTTGCTAATTGTCAAGACCTAAAACTATCAAGTTTTAGTAAACTACAAGATAATCTATTAGCTTCCGCTAAATAAATTATCAACAGAATCTAATTTACAATTATAAACCTCCCAATTCTACAATTGTTTAATGCCCTAAATCAACTTCTCCTAATTCCTTGGTGAGAAATTAACATAAAACATTGCATGAGTTATATAGGACAATTCTAAATCAAATTAAACTTTGCCACTTCTGTAATTGTTGTTTAATCTTAATTCATGAATTCTTATGAACCTTAATTCTTCTTCTAAATTATCAAAATTCTTATCAATCCAATCTCATACAAAAACAAGATATATAATCAGGATTCATTACAAATATTCCATAATTCTAACAATTTTATAACATAAATTCAAAGATCATTTTAGCAAGATTAGGGTTTCATCACTTCCAACAAGAAAAAGTTTAGCTACTCATGGATAATGATTCAATAATCAAATAAGAATATGCAATTGAAATCATTATGAACAAAGAAATCAGATAGAAATTGCATAAGAAAAGAGAGATCAGATATCACCAATTCAAATATCAAAATCTTCAATTACAAATTCTTGAAAGCTTCAAATCTCTCACAATTCTCTATGAAGTGCTAAAAAAAACTATTTTATCTGCTTAATGTATGCTGAATTGTTTCTCTGTTTTTCTTGATGAAAGTAGAGGAGGGAAGTCCCCTTTATATAGGAATAATCTTGTGAAAAGCATTAGAGGAAATTTGCAGTTTCAACATGTACGCTAGCAGTTACACTTTCTACATCGACGGCTTACAAGTGGTGTAAAGTCCTTTCTTGATTGCATCGGTAATGTACTGGCAACTTTCATCTTTAGTTACAAGTGTAGGCCGCTTGTATGCCGGTGGCTTAGAAATGGATCTAGTTGGTGTATATACTCAGAAATGAAAGGTTGGCCATCTTATAAGGAAAGCCGTCTCAAAGCCAGCGGCTTTCTTGCTGGCTTAGACAATGCATTCAAATTCGACCATTCATTTTGTAATAGTGCATTCATGTTTGATTATGCCTCCTGATCTTCAACCTACACTGCCTCAATGCCGGCAGTGTAGCATCCGATGTACATTGTAACTCCTTCTACATTAGCAACGTTTAAGCTCTGAGCTAGCAGCTTTGAGGAATGGAAACCTATTCATCTTGTAAGCCGTCTCAACGCCAATGGCTTTGATTCCTAAAAAGCCGGTGTTGAATAAAATTACAGAAGCTGACTTCTTCTTCCCTCTACACTAGCAGTGTAGAGCCAGTTTGTTTAGCTTTCCATAGTCTACATTGCCTTAAGGCCAACGGTGTAGAGGAAGCCTTAAGGATTTTCATTCTGAGCATCATGAAGGCTGGCTGTATATCGGTGGCTTATGCCTTAGAAAAGCCGGTGTACCCCCTGAGTTTTCCTATTTTCATTTCAAAATTGCCTGTTTTGCTTTCTTTTGTTCAAATTTGACCTGAAACATGAATTTTAACCAGAACAAGTACCCATTCTAGCAATTTATGATAAGTTTAAAACATCAAAAGTTGTATAGAATATGATCTTATCAACTACCCCACACTTGAACTTTTGCTTGTCCTCAAGCAAAACAATTAAGAACAAAATTCTTGAAATCTATCATAGATAGTACAATTGTTCTAATTTAAGCATCAATTCTTTTCCTTTAACTTGCTTTTCTTGTACCTATTGCTCTAACAACACTAGTTTCTTGTAATTAGAGTACTTTAATCAAAATTGAGGAGTTAATCCAGACAAAACAAGTTTTAATCTCAGTTTTTAACAAAAGAACATTCTATTCAAAAAGCAGATGCACAATCCACAAAGGAAAAATACTCATTTAGACTTCATTGGACTTTTAGCTTATATATACTCTTAGTAACACCAAATGAAAGCATGTGGTTCTACTTTTTCCTTAGATTTTCTCCTTCTTTATTACAAGTCTCCTTTCATTTGAATCTTTGCATTCATTTTTCTTTTCTTTTTCATAAAAGCATTTATTTTCTTTTTGGGAGGTTTTTGCCTCCATCTTTTTGCTTTTCAAAGTTCATAATTTGAACTTTTGCCTTTCTTCCCTTCTCGTTATAGTGAGTTCATTGAGTTGGTACATCCCAGATTCATCACCCGAGGTTTCAAAATACCCCTAAGAACTCTTCCTCACTTTAACATTCAAGTTCAGATACTCATGACTCAAATTTTTAAGTCAGAGGAGTAGAGGCTATACTTGTTTCTTTCTTTTTGAATGCAATAACAAATCAAAGACTCGTTTTTATAAAGGATCACTAAGTTAAAAGTTTCATTTGCCTCTTTCACTAAATGTTATAATTCAAAGAGTATATACAAACTAAAATTTTCTAGAAGTAAACCTGTTTATTTATCACAAAAAGGATTTGACCAACTCTTAAATTTCCAATTCCAAGGTTAAAAATAAAGCAAACTTGTTCCTTAAGGATTTTGCAACTCAATTTCAACTAAGTAAACCAATCACAACAACAGGTGAGTAAGATACTTTAGCAAGTTATTTTCATTGTTTCTTTGTTTAATCAAATGCATTAATCATTACTTTGTACTATCTCTAAATTTCAAGAGATTTTTGAAAAATTTTGGCAGAATTTCCCCATAATTTGCTTTCAAACCAAAAATACAAAGTAGATGTTTACTTAGATAAATCCTGTCAAATAAACAATCAATAATCCAAACAGCCAAATCAATTCAAATAGCAGATCATATTCACAACTCCATTCAATTCAGTTTATCCCTTCCCCCACACTTCAACTAAACAGTGTCCTCACTGTTTCAAAGATATAGAACAAATGAAAAAAGAAACTGAAACCTTTGTATTTTCCTTTTGAATCAGAGTCAGCAAAACTCAGGGCAAAGAGAGATTGCTTGTTCAGCCCTGTAATCTCTACAAAAGAAAAACAAAAACAAAAATAAAAGCAAAAATAAAAACTATCTAATAAGATAAGTACAAATCAGATTAAACCTACCCATAGGGACTTGGGTGCTCATAATAAATACAGTCTAATATGAAAAATAAAAATCAAATAAGAATAAATGAGAGCTAGCAGGATCTCTAACTCTCTGACCCTGGACTGGATTTGCTGGTGTGCTCTAGGCTAAGTTTGTGGATATCTCCTGGGCTAGCTGTGTGAGTATGCTCTAAGCTGAGTCTAGTAGTATGCTTTGAGCTATGCCTAGACTCAGTAGAAGTCTCATAAGTCATCTCAACTCCTTTCTCTGGATTCAAGCAGCAGATTGCAGTCTTCACAACCTCAAAGATCATCTTCCTGAACTTTTTATTCTTCTTATTCTCCTTAATTTGTCTGTCCTTGAGATCCTGATTTTCCTTCTTCAAACCTTGGATATCCAACCTAAGCTGGTCCATATCATATGCTGAAGCAGTACTTGTAGGAGGAGGAGGAGTAGAAGAGGATGGTATGTCAGTAAGAATATCACCAGGAAAGATATCCCGAAATTCTAACTCCTCTACTGCTGGTGGTTGAACTCCTCTGGGGTTTTTAAGCAATCCCTAGCCTCTGAAGGGTGCTGATGAAATCTTCTTACTTTCAAATATCTCATCTCCCTGAGGAGCTTCAAAGATCCCCATACCCTTTAAAAATCTGGTGATATAGCCACCACAGAACAAAAGTCTGGTTTTGGTATTATCAGCCTGCCTATAGATGAAATTGGCTATCTCCGCCCCTAAATCAATTCTATAGCCTCTAATAAGGCTATAGAGATAAAACATATCAAATGTAGTCACCTTGCTGTGACTAGTCTTCTTATAGCTCAATGTATATGCAAGAATGTGGTGGAGCAGCTTGTGCTCAATAGTAGAGAATGTGGTGGCCAATGACTTTGAGGGAACAAATGGCTCATTAGCTCGCTCAAGAGGAATTAGCTGATACCAGTAAGCCTCCTGTATCATCTGATTTTCTCCCTCAGGCTAGTTGTTAGGCAGATGCAAATTTTCCTCCCCCTCATCATATAAACCCAGGAGTTTTCCCATTTTCTTCAGTTTGACTTCCCTAATCTCTCCAAATACCTAAAACTGAAAAGTAGACTCAACTTTGTCAGGTACATTCTTCAGTGTAGATAAGAACTCAATGGTCAAGTTCTTATATGCTGGCTCCCGGAAATCAAACAATCTTATCCAAGCTGGATCTTAGATTATACTTCTAACTCTGTCAGTCAATCCATACTCATCCAGCAAACTCCAATCTAGATATTGGGTATTCAGAAAATCCATCTTCAAAAGCCTCTCCTTCCTATCCTTTGCATACTACTGACTGGACAGTAGATTCCTAATTTGTGAACCAGAAGTAGAAGCGTCAGTAGTCTTTTGCTTTTTCTGCTTAGGAGCCATTCCTACAATAATATTAACCTTAATTAGAAAAGGAAATCAGAATTGTATTTGAGATAAAGCCTTAGCCTAGAGAATCATTTCATAACATTAAAGAACAAGACTTAGCACAATTCTAATAATCCTAGTGAAATTCTGTTGAATGCACTCATAATTTATGCCTAATTCATTTCACCACATGAGTTTAAACAAATCTGAGATCCTAAGCATATCAAACAATGAAGCAAATGACATGGAATTAGTATTGAAAGAAAATACACTTGGAAAATGAGTCCTAAGTTGTCAGCCTAGACTAGCCAACTTAGACTTGAACGTTAGGAATTCAAAATTCACTAGGAGAAGTGTCAATTGTGATTTTCGAAAAATTTTCCATCAAAATTCTTTTAAACACTTCTAGAACCTATTTAATCTTCAAAATTTGCACAAATTCTAATTCCCATGTTCGAATTGGATCAATTAACATCAACTGGAGCTAGAGCACAGTACAGAAATCCATTTTATTCATCTAATTTCATTAAAATCACAAAAGCCCCAAATTTCGAATTTCCAATTACTTTGTCAATTTAAGAACCTTAATTCACTTAAGGACCATAATTCATGAATCAACTGAGCAGCAAATGTAATTAATCATGCAATGATCTCAAATCTAACTCCAAAATTTCATCAAAAACATTTCATCCACCAATTCTCATGTAAATCCGAAGAAGGTAATCTATTCACCAATTTCGTCAATCCAACTCTCCAATCAACATATTTAAAGCATATATGAGCACAAATGCATTAAAGATCAAATAAAAAGCATTAGATTAGGGTAGTTACTTGTTCAAAACGAATCCAAGCGAGTGGGAGGATGAATGGGGGATTGGGAGTGTGTGAGTGAGAGTGAAAGTAATTAAATGTGAGAAATGAGGAAGAGAGAGAGATATATACTTGCTAAAAATTGAATTTATAGAGAAAACGCCAACATTTTATCGAATAAGCTAGCGGTGTATATGCTGATGTATCAAAATTTAACTCTTGCCAGGAGCAAATGGCCAGTGGCTTTCCCATGTTCACTGCCGGCGTAAAGGTCTACGCCAACTTCAACACTGGTGGCTTTAAAACCCAGATGCTGGCGTTGGTCGGGGTTAAAAACCCTTAAACATGATGTTTACGCCGCCTTAAACACTAGCGGTGTAAATATTATTAAGCCGGTGTTTTAATTAATTTGGCTTATTTGCAAACGCTGGCTTTAAGCCCGTGGAGTTAAATTTCCAAGTGCCGGCTTCTTTTTTTTTTTTTTTTTTTTTTTTTTTGCATATATCTCTTCTTTGAATAAAGCTCTAAAAAAAATTTTGTACTCTAAAAAATTAGAATACTTACCTTGCAATTCCTTGAAGCTTTTCTAATTTGACAAATTTGTTCCTCATTCTCTTTTTCTTGAAAAACTACATCTTTCTTGTCAGTTAAAAAATCAATTTTCCTCATTTGATTGATCTGTACATACTAAAAAAAAAAACTAAGTTAGCAAAAACAAAACACAAATACTACTTTAAGTTAGATATGGGTTGCCTCCCAAGAAGCGCTTAGTTTAGAGTCGCTTAGCTTGACTTTCCCAATTCTTGTCATGGTTCCTTAAATTTTATGACAGTGGTAGCACTATCATGATTTTCCCTTTCATAATAATGTTTGAGCAAATGCCCATTCACTTTGAAAGTCCGATTATCATCAGTTTTCAACTACTGCACCATAGGGAAAAACTTTTTCAATTTCAAACGGTCCTAACCATCTTGATCTTAACTTTCCTGGAAACAACTTCAAACGAGAATTATAAAATAAAACTTTTTGTCCAGGCAAAAACTCTCACTTGATAATGTTTCTATCATGCCAATTCTTTGCTCGTTCCTTATAGATACGAGCATTTTCATAAGCTTCATCCCTCCATTCAGCCAATTGATTTAACTGAAGCAATCTCTTCTCCCCTGCAGCTTTTTCATCAAAATTCAAGAATTTTATGGCTCAATATGCCTTGTACTCAAGTTTTACAAGAAGATGACATGATTTACCAAAAACAATCATAAATGGAGACATTCCAATAGGAGTTTTAAAACCAGTTCTATAAGCCTATAATACATCATCTAATTTTGAAGACCAATCTTTTCTAGATGCATTAACGGTTTTTTCCAAAATTCTTTTGATCTCCCTATTAGATACCTCAACTTGTCCACTGGTTTGTGGATGATAGGAGGTAGCAATTTTGTGTGTAACTTTATACTTTGACAAGAGTTTTTCAAATTACTTGTTACAAAAATGTGACCCACCATCACTAATGACAGCTCTAGGCACCCCAAATCTAGTAAAAATATTATTTTTCAAAAATCTTAAAACTACTCGGGTATCATTTGTTTGTAAAGCAACAGCTTCAACCCATTTTGAAACATAATCTACTGCCATAAGTACATATTTATTTGAAAAAAAATGAGGGAAAAGGACCCATGAAGTCAATTCCCCATACGTCAAAAAGTTCAATTACCAAGATGTTGTTTTATGGTAATTCATGTTTCTTTGAAATGTTACCAGTCCTTTGACATTGAGCACATGGCACTACGTATTTCCTACAATCACGAAACAAATTAGGCTAATAAAATCCAGAAGATAAGACCTTAGCTGTAGTCCTTTGAAGAACAAAATGACCTCTTGCTTCTTTTGAATGACAATGTTCCATAATATTAAGCTGTTCAGATTCAAGCACACATCGTCTAATTACTTGATCAACACATTTCTTGAACAAATATGGTTCATCCTAAAAGTAACTTTTCACATCATGCAAAAACTTCTTCTTTTGTTGATAAGACAAACCATAAGAAATGATTTTGCTAACCAAGTAATTGACATAATCAGCATACCAAGGTAAACTTAGGATCTCTACTGCATGCAATTGTTCATCAGGAAACTTTTCAATGATAGGAATATCCAAACTATCAGATTCCAGTCTAGACAAATGATCCGCAATTACATTTTTAGTTCCCTTCTTATCTTTGATCTCAAGATCAAACTCTTGTAGTAGCAATATCCATCTAATTAACCTAGGTTTTGCATCAGCTTTAGTAAAAAAATATTTCAAAGTAGCAGATTAGTATATACTATGACTTTAGATCCTATCAGGTAAGGTCTAAACTTGTCACAAGCAAATATAACAGCAAGAAACTCTTTCTCAGTTGTGGCATAGTTTCTTTGAGCCTCATTCAAAGTTCTACTAGCATAAGATATAACATGAAACAACTTACCTCTTCTCCGACCCAATACTGCTCCCATGTAAAGTCACTGGCATCACACATGAGTTCAAAAGGTAACTTCCAGTCAGCTGCAATAATCACTGGTGTAGATGTGAGCTTTTTCTTCAACAAATTAAATGCCTGCAAACATTTGTCATCAAAATTGAAGATAGAATCTTTTTCAAGAAGATTACACAAAGGTCTAGAAATTTTAGAGAAGTCTTTTATGAATCTTCTATAGAAGCTAGCATGTCATAAGAAACTTCTGACTCCATTAACATTTGTGGGTGGTGGCAACTTCTCTATTATTTCAACTTTAGCTTTATCAACTTCAATTGCTTTCTTTGAAACTTTGTGACCTAACACAATCCCTTCTCTTACTATGAAATGACATTTTTCCCAATTTAAAATCAGATTTGTTTCTTTGCATCTTTTAAGAGCATTAGCTAAGTTTACTAAACATGATTCAAAAGATTTTCCAAAAAAAAAAAAAAATCATCCATGAATGTCGAAATAAAATTTTCAAGCATGTTAGAAAAGATAACCATCATATACCTCTGAAACATAGCAGGTACGTTGCAAAGACCAAAGGGCATCCTCCTAAAGGAAAAAGTACCATAGGGACAGGTAAAAGTGGTTTTCTCTTGGTCATCAGGTGCTATGGAAATTTGATTGTAACCAGAGTAACCATCTAGAAAACAATAATATTCATGCCCTGCAAGTTTCTCTAACATCTGATCAATGCAAGGAAAGAGGAAATGATCTTTTCTGGTAGCATCATTTAACTTCTTATAATCAATGCAAACTCTCCAACTAGTCACAGTACGAGTAGGAATCAATTCATTCTACTCATTTTTCACTACAGTCATACCACCTTTCTTTGGAACAACTTGAACTGGACTAACCCACTTACTATCAGAGATAGGATAGATAATACCTGCATCAAGTAATTTCAGAACTTTCTTCTTTGCTACCTCCTTAAGTGTTGGGTTAAGTCTCCTCTATGGTTGAACTGTAGGTTTGTACTCTGCTTCCATCAAAACCTTGTGAGTGAAAATTATAGGGCTAATTTCCTTGATATCAGCAATAGTCCAACTAATTGCTTCTTTATGCTCCCTTTGATAAGATCATATTTTATGCAATTTGTTGATGTTCAAAAGAGCTAGAATGGATATTTGTTTTGATTAAAATTCATGTAACAAGTCTAATTTGGACAAAGAAATCAAAACAAGAAACTTTGAAGTGGAAATTGAAAAAATCGAAGTATACGTCGGCATTTCAACCATCAAAGCCGCCGGCGTTTAGACGGCTTACCTTCAAGACCGCTGCTTACACTGCCAGCTTTACCAGCCTTTGAATCAACCAACTATACGCCGCCTCAAAGCCGCCGACGTAGAAGTTGAACAGGCCAGCGTACATTGAAGGCCGACAGCTCAGACTTGAAAAGTCACCAGCGCAAAAGGAGTTACAACCTACGCCAGCTCTTAAGCCGTCGGCGTTGAGGCTGTGTAGATCAAGAATATGAAGTGACATGAAGACAACACACGCTTAGAGGAAAGTAAAGAGACCAAAGATGCTGGAGTGTCTATGCCGGTACCTAAGCCGCCGGTTTTGAGACAGCTTTCGTTATAAATTAGCCCAACCGTTCATTTCTCATCACATACGCTGGCTAGATCTACATATAAGCTACCAGCATAGAAGCGGCCTACTTGTGTAACTAAAGTTTAAAGCTGCCAATGCACTGCCTGCGCAAAGGAGAAAATGGATTTACGTCGTCTGTAAGCCGTCGGCATA
The DNA here is from genome assembly GCA_024138025.1 of Combretum micranthum. NCBI lineage: Eukaryota > Viridiplantae > Streptophyta > Magnoliopsida > Myrtales > Combretaceae > Combretum > Combretum micranthum. Next base: position 453,684 of record JAMXBD010000702.1, read on the forward strand.
GAATCCATAACTGCCGGCGTACGAAGAGAAACTGAAATTTCCCATTAATACTTTGCATGAAATTTTTCCTATAAATAGGGTTTCTCCCCCCTCCAACATTCATCAACAAGCAGTAGAAAGATAGGAAACACTCTAATATACAAATAGTCTAGCATTTTCATAAAGATTTGTGAATTCGAGCTTTCAAGAATTGTAATTGAAGATTGTGATACTTGAATTGGTGATATCTAATCTCTTTCTTATGCAATTCATTTATCTGAATTATTTGTTTATAATGCTATCAATTACATATTCTTATTTGATTTTTTAATCAACATCCATGAGTAGCTAAATCTTTCTTTGTGGGAAGTGATGAAATCATAATTTTGCTAAAATGATCATTGAATTTATATTATAGGATTGTTAGAATTATGGAATATTTGTATTGAATCCTAATTATCTATTTTATTTCTGATTGAAATTGAATTGATAAGAATTCTGATGATTTGGAAAAAGAATTAGGATTCATAGGAATTCATGAATTGAAAATTAAACAACAATTGTGGAAATAATTAAGTTTAATATTAATTTAGAAATTGTTTTATGTACCTCATGCCATATTTTATTTTAATTGCTCACTAAGGAATTAGGAGAAGATAATTTAGGATATTAGATAATCATAGAATTGGAAGATTTATGATTATAAAATAGATTCCATTGATAATTTGTATAGCGGAAGCTAATAGATTATTTTATGGTTCACTAAAACTTTGTTTTGGTCTTTACAATTTCTTACAAATATCCATAATCCTAATTGTTCATATAATATAAATTCAGCATGATTAGTAAAAATTAGGATGGATTCTGTTCCTTCCCACATTCATCTTATATAAACTTCTCACATTCTCATTTGCATTCATAGTAGATAAAATTAATTTAATTAGTTAACTGATACTTTGATTGCCTAAACATTAGTATAAGCTAATACCAATCTAGTAGTTAATTTAGTTTCTGTGGGAACGATGCTCTACTCATTCTATATTACTTGATCAAGACCCAGTACACTTGCTGGTAGTATCTGAAAAATATATACGCATCCCATTCAGATCACACTTGTCAAATAAGATGAAACAATTATTGGCAAGGTATTTCCAATTCCTAGAAAAGCATATTTCAAATGTGCAGGAAGGGGTTTAAGCTCAAGATTTGGTGGTTGCATCAATGATGGTACTGGCTTACTTTCACTAGTGCCCAGTTCCTCATAATACTTGGTTTTAATTTGAGGCACTTGCTCAACTTTTTCCTCTTGCTCATCATCACTCTAATTATCCAGATCTCTTAGCACAGATTCCACAGTTTCTACACCTACTTTTTCTTCAACAGATTCAAAGATAAACTCATCAATAATATCAATAGTATAACAAGAACTTTATCAAATTTTTTCATTGCATCATAAACATTAAAGGTTACCTGATCATTTTCTACCCTTAAAGTAAGTTTACCTTGTTCCACATTAATTAATGCTTTATCTGTTGCAAGGAACGGTCTGCCAAGAATTATTGGGACTTCACAATCCTCATCCATTTCCAAGACTATAAAGTCTACTGGAAATATGAACTTGTCAACTTTTGCTAAGACATTTTCAACAATACCACGTGGGTATTTGACACTGTTGCAAGGTAACATGAGTCTTCTTGCATTCTTCAAGTCCTAATTTCCTGAAAAGAGATAAGGGCATAAGATTTATACTTGCATCAGAATCTATAAGAACTTTATCAAAGTAAAAGTCTCCTATAGTGCAAGGGACGGTAAAACTCCCCTGATCTCTTTGTTTTGTTGGTAGGCAGGGTGTATTCTTTTGTAGAATCATTGAACATTCTCTTGTTAGCATCACTGGTTTATTCCCATCAATCTTCCTCTTTTTAGTAAGCAATTCTTTGATGAATTTTACATATGAAGGCATTTCTTGAATCACTTCTAAGAATAGAATATTGATTTGTAACTTTTTGAAAACATCCAGAAACTTTGAAAATTGCTCATCTAATTTTTGCTGCTTCAGTTTTCTTGGAAAAGGAATAGGTGGAACATAAGGTTTTACCTCAGGTGGTTTTTGCATTGGTTCCTCCATCTTTTGTTTTCCTTTATCTTTTCTTGGAATCACTTCAGTTTCCTCAACTTTTTCCTCAACGGGTTCAATCTCTTTGCCACTTCTCAATATTATGGCATTCAAAGTTTTAGGATTTTCCTCTATGTTGCTCGGTAAAGAACCATATGGTCTATTACCAATTTGTTGAGCAAGTTGATGGAATTTCCCTTGAAGATCTTGAATAATAGCATGCTGATTATTAAGTGTGGTCTGTATAAAAGTCTTTAATAACTCATCAGTTGAAAGTTGATTTTGCAGAGATGGAGGTAGGGTATTCCTTATAGGACCTTGTTTTTGAAATCTAGGTGGTCGGTAAACATTTGATTCATTTCTATAAGATAGATTTGGATGATTACACCATTTTGGATTATAAGTGTTTGTATATGGTTCATAATTAACCCTTCCAAAGTTTCCAACATAGTTAAGCTGCTCTCTACTTGATGATGGTGTGGTACCATGAGGACAATTATAAATTGAATGTGGTCCTGAGCACAACTCACAAGTAGCAACCTGATTAGTATTCAAAGAAGTAGATTATACAAGTTTACTTACTTGTGTAGTTAAAGCTGAAACTTGAGCAGTAAGCTGTTGCATGGATTCACTATCTTGAATAGATCCCACCTTTGATCTTGTTCTTTCACAGCTTCAGTTATGAGCACTAGAAGTTAACTCCTCAATTGATGCACTAGTTTCATCATATGTCTTTCCCATGAGTGATCCTCCTGATGTAGCATCCACTAATGACCTCAAAGTCTCATATAGACTAAGGTAGAAATTTTTAATCAAGAGATTATCTGGAAGTCCATGATGTGGGCATTTTCTAACTGCCTCTTTAAATCTCTCCCAAGCTTCATACAATGATTCTCCAGGAAACTTTGTGAAGTTGGTAATCTCTTTTCTTAATCTGGCAGTTCTGGCAGGAGGGAAAAATCTCTTCAAGAGCTTAGTTGTCAAATTTGCTTATGAAGTAATGGACTCAGGTGGTTGAGAATTAAACCAAGCCAAAGCTTTATCCCGGAGAGAGAAAGGGAAAAGTTGCATTCTTATGGCCTCATTAGATACTCCATTAAGTTTGACAGTATTGCAATATTGAAGGAATTTGGCAATGTGTTCATCTAGTGTCTCATTAGGATATCCTCCAAATTGATGTGACTCAACCATTTGAATTAATGCCAGTTTAAGCTCAAAGTTGTTGGCTTGAACTGCTAGCCTCCTCACGGTGGGACCTTGAACAATGGGTACTGTCATGCCCTATAGGGTATCCTAAACGTAACAGCCCGCCACATACTATATAAGACTCTCAAAATCCCTATTCGAGCCCTTCGGGAGTCTTGTATAGATGTAAAGCGTCCCCTTACGACAATAGAATACTCAGTCAATGGAGTTAAGAAGTTTAATGTGGCATTCACTAGCCATAGATAATAAACCAAAACACATATATATACATTACAAAAGTCTAAGGGGCATTCCCCCGCAAAATAATATCAAGTCCATTACAGTCATCCAGAGTCCTTTAGTTTCCAACGGAAGTTTAAACAAAATCGAAGTAAACTTCTAAGGGAAACTCCTATCTCCGGTACCTGAGCTGTGGCTTGCCTCGGCCTAAGCCAAATGAACTCGTGCTGCAACAAGTAAAAACTATGGGGGCGTAAGCTAACTAGCTTAGTGAGTAAGAACTTCCATATCACAATTAAGACAATTCATTCAAACAAGTGATTATTCAAGCAAATGGTATGCATTAGACAAATGAGTTCAACAAACATATGACCAGCCGGAAATCATATGTGGATGGACTTGCACCCTCCATCCCGAGTTAGCAGATTAACGAATCCTGCGGTACGACGCTGTTTAAGCTCACAGTCCACTGATTAATTGAAATGACCTAGATTTAAATTCCATGTGTTTATTTATTTATTTTAATTGTTGAATTAATGAGCATGATGTTGGGATAGTTATGTTAGTAATAATCTAAATGTATTATTTTGTATATATATATATATTGGAATTTATACCTTTTTTTATATGCATTAATGAGTGTGTAGTATAGTTATTAAACTATGTCTTTTATACATTAAGGTGTTAAGTTAGATTTATAAAATCAATCTCGGTTTTCCATAAGATTAGTTGATAGAGTTTTCTTTAATTAAGTTAGCAATTATGCCCAAATGAAGCCTCAAATGAGACTTAAATTCATTCAAAATGCAAATTAAAGTTGCATATGCCTTCAAGGGTAAATTTGGAATATGTTTAAGGCTTAATTTTTCTCAATGAGACCACTTTTAGGGGCAGCCATCATTTTATCCGAATTTTCTCTTTTCTTTCTTCCTTTTCTCTTCCTCTTTCATTTCCATTTCCAAGTCCAAACCAAAAACATTAGCAAGCTTTGATAAATCAAAGTTCTCCTCAAGACAAGGTATATATATTTGAATTGATTTAACTATGATTGTTGTTTTGTTTTTCTTTCTTGAAGTGGTTATATGAATTCTTGAATGAAATGATTTTAATGTTATTTAACTAGCTTGTTTATGCTTTGAGTTTAGCTAGAAATATGTTTTATTAGTGTGTGAGTTTGTTTTTGTATGGTTGTAGTGATATGAAGTGTTTGGAAGAAACAAAGATATTTTAAGTAGTTAAAGTAGAGGATGATGGAAGTAGGTTTTGGAGTGATTAAATGTGTTGAGTTCTTATTTTGAGTTGCTAGGATTGAGTAGTGTAGATAGGGATGAGTATATGAAGTTAGAAATGAAGTTGAGGATGATTTGAAAGTGTTATGGGATAGAATTTTCGAAGTAGAAAAACAGGGGATTTGTGTTTTGTCGTTTAAGCTTGTTTTTAAACGTACGCCGTCACTTGGGAATTCAACGCCGCCAGCGTTGGATTCAAATTTTTTAACACCGCTTTGCTACACCGCCGGCTTTTACGATAAAATTTGCAGTGTTTGTTCTTCAGAACGTACGCCGGCAATTTGAGTTTCTACGCCGTCGGCCTACAGGCGGTGTTGGAAGCCCACAGAATTAGATTTTTTTAAGGCCGACCGAACGCCACCGGCTTTCGCTAGAAAAGTCAGCCGGCGTTCATCTTTTCATATTGTACGCCGGCTGCTGGGAATCAAAGCCGCCGGCGTATGTGTTAAAGCTGCCCGCGTATCTGGGTAAGCGGACGGCTTGTACCTCTCTGGACGTTTTGAAAAATTTTGGGTTTTGGATTCTACACCGGCTCAAGGCCACTGCCAACGTTGGCAGTGTTGATTTTCAGAGTATCAAACACCAGCTCAAAGCCGCCGGCTTTGGCTGCCGGCGTATCCCCTGCGCTTTTGAATTTTAAAAACTTTTTCTAAAATTTTCCGAAGTTTGTTATTTGATCAAATAAGTATTTATTAAGCGATCTAGGATACAATAGGATGTTTAAATGCTTATTTATGACTTTGTATTCAATTATTTGAATTTCTTTGATTTATTTGTGATATATAGACATAAAATGTATGTATATTCGTGAGAGTGAAATCTATATTTATTGATTTATTGATTATTGTGATATTCCTATTTCAGTTAAGGATTCTTCGGTTAGTTTATCACCGAGAGATCCTAGTTATATACTAATGGGTTCAAGTACGCAATAACTTGTTTGTTGTTTGCTAGGACTAGGCATTCCTGAATGGACTTAAATTGATTCAACTTAATATTTGAATGAATTGGATGTCTATTATACTATTTAATCTGGTCTGAGGAGCAGCAAACCTGTCATGATGCAATGACATGTTAGTTAGGTGCTTAACCAAGTCATGATGCAATGACTTTACCATAATGCAATGGTACGCTATGATGCAATAGCGATTCTTTTGGTTAAGTGGGTAGCCGATAGGGGGAATAGTATCTGAGTAACGTTTGCTTAAACTTAGGGGAAAATACCATGATTTAGTTCAAAGTTTATGGGAACTTGTGAATTATGCTCATGTTATGGACTGAGTTTAAGTAGAGTCGAGCAACGGCTTTTAAACCCTAAATGAAGCTATTATCTTCATGAAATAGATATAGGAGATATAACTATTCGGACTGCTTATATTAACCCACTGAGTAGCTGCTGTTACTCAGGATCTCTGAATTCCCGAAGTGTGACCGGGGTTTGAATACCCTTCTGTTGATTTGTGCAAGAAAACATAATAAAGATAATCACCTGTCTAATGATTCGTTACATCAATTTGATGAATTATTTTTGCATTGGTTATTGTGTACTGGGCCTTTGGCTCACTTTTGCTACTTTGCAGGTATTAGAGACGAATTTTATGATGATTTGGGCAATGGGTCCAATTTCGAGAGATTTCTGGATGAGTGGGACGAATAGGATCCGATCACCCTGGACTTTTGGGAAGAATTTTTGCTAAGGAAAAAGTTATGTATAGAAGGCTTGTTAATTAAGCCTATTTGTTGTAAAGACCTTAAGATCCTCTAGGGTCCTTTTGTTTAAGCAAACATGTAATTTCTGTAGTGTCTTGTATTGACACTAAATAGTGATTATATGATGTAAATGTATGTATAGATTACTTTTGTTAGCAATCTTGTTTTGTTTAAAAGTTCTTTATAAAGTTATAGTGATTTTGATCAAACAATATTCATAAACTGTTAGATTTAGGACAACCTTACATATAATATGAAAATATTATATGTGGTTGGGGACTCGGTACTCTAAGTTTCGGGATTTAGAGGGTCGGGTCCTTACAATAATAATTCGTTTTATGGATCACGTTTAACCAACAATTTCGTTTTATGGATCACGATTAACCAACATATTCGTTTTATGGATCACGATTAACCAACATATTCGTTTTATAGGTCACGAAAAACCAACCAATGCTGATGCTCCATCCCATCGTGATATGAATGAGTCCAATTATAATTGAGTCCAATATGGATTATTCCAATTCTTTTAGGTGTCCAACAATTATTCGCAGACAATCAATATAAATTCTAATTAAACAAGCAGCAGCTTAACTCCCAGTTTCGATATTCTTTAAGTTCAACTTCACATATCAATAGCAGACAAGTATATAATTCCCATATACCCCATCATGCATCTCAAGTTTTATTTTTGCCTAAACAACTAATGCCACTATCAATACAATCACAAGCAACAATTGAGAGTGGAAGTAGTACTCACTCGGCCATGGTTCGCCGGTCTTTTAGTAATAGTAATCGGGTGGTAATGTATCGTCTTGCTCGGGATCACCTACCAAATAAGAACAACCTAATAAGAATCTCATCACTAAACTAATTTAAGCTATACATCTAAACTACATAAAATCAGAATTCTCGCTATTTGCTTTGCGGAAGCTTCGACTTAAAACGGCCATAGCTTGGTCATTTTAACTCGGAATTTCGCAAATTTTATATCGATTTCTACCTACTTCGAAAGATCAATCCGATTCTAATATTATTTTAAAGTTTTGAAAACATGGAGGTCACGGAAAAGTAGGATCAGATCTGTTCCGTAACTTTTCTGATTCCGAAAAATTGTTTCGCATATGATAAAAATGTTCCTAGTTGATGATTCATGTATAGATGTCATATGAATGAATTCCTAATATGAATATCATGTAATGAGCTCAATATATGCATGGTTTTGATGATCTTTGATGATGGACTCTTATGAGCTCCTAATTATTAAGAACTCCATAATGATCACTTATGAAAAGCTATTCTTTCCAACTTTACGTTCCCTAGGGTTTTTATGATTTTATTCTTGGAATTTACTTGCCATCTAAATAAAAATGAGTTCTCAATATCTATGCTAGTCATGACCTTCATTTATGCATAGAAATTCACATTTTTCATTTAGCAAATATGTTTTTAAACAAGCTTTTCACAAAAATCCGAATTTTGGAAATTTCCTTTTTTTTGCATTTTCTTTATGAGAAAACTTATTTAATGCATAAAAAATTGAAGCTTCATTATATCTATTATCTAAGGACTCCATTTGACTCATAAAACATGCCATCTAAGCTTGGATACTAAGTGTTTATGTAGGCATCATCCTAAAATACGAATTTGACTACTAATCACTATTTCAATATTTTTCATTCTAACTCCACTACTTGTTTTACATTTTTCTCATGCCTAAACTCATCTAAGCTTATGAAGGGCATCTATTACATATACCTTCCATTTTTTTAGGAAAAATATGAGTTGTAAAGTAGTTTTGGTGGTCTTTAAAGTAGGGTTCCAAAATCATCCGAATTTTCAACTAAGCATTTCTAACAAAATATTTTCTTTTTCAAGTTTCTTGTCTTCTATGCATGAAGATCTACCATCTAACATATCTATAAATAGGCAAGGCTACATTTTTATGATCATCAATGCATGAAAATCAAAATAATCATATGAACATAAATGTAGATGAAGATGTGAATGTCTAAACACTAGATCTACCAAATATCATGCATGACTCGTGAGTTTCATGGCATGAACATAAATTTTTATGCTAGATCTCTACTTTACATGCATGAACAAGATAATATCTCAACAAAAACTCATTTAATCTCTAGATCCACTTCTGGTGATGGCTTGATATTCTTGTATAAGTGTTTTCATGTCCCTAGCATATGCTCATTGGGATTAAATGTGAAAAACACACAAGAAAAGTCTTGCCATTACAAGATTTGGTAAGAATAAAGCTTGAAATCATCACACCAATGGGGATTTGGAGTAGAAAAGAAGAGGAAATGAGTTGTGTGTGTGAGTGTGAGAGGGGGAGGGAGTCACGGCACACTAGAGGGAGAGAAGAGAGGTTTTTACTTTGGTAAAAAAATTTGAACAAATGAAAAATGAGGAGAGAGAGAGAATATGAGCTTATATATTAGATGCATTAGGGTTTTAATTGAATAAAAATAGCAAAAATAAAACAAATGAGAGGGAAAAATGGGGGAGGGGCACCGGCCATGGGGGGAGGGAGTGTGTGTGTGTGTGTTGAAATTTGATAATTTGTAATTTATGTAATTAAAATGTAATAATTATTTAGGAAACAAAATTTCTTGGAAAAGAAAACTGTAATGAGTAGTTGCAAAGATGTAAGAGTAGGGTATGGGTAGTGTGTAGTGTAGGTTGTACTTGTGAATAGTAGACAAGACATTTACTTTACCGGTTGTAACGAAAATACGGAAAATGCTATAACTGTAATTTTTATAGCCCAGAAAATTATAAAATTGATATTTTTGGAATCCTTACAAAATTACGGTTCTAATGAATATTCCGAAACATTTTTCTGAGTTCGTGGTCCCAGGGCATGCTTTTCAGTAATTGAGCTCGGGAAGGGCCGGAATTGAAAAATTCTCGAATTTAAAATTTTCAAAGGTCTAAAATATACTTTAGAACAATAATTCATATTCATTTACTTTATAAGACTTTTTTTATTATGAAACTGAAGGTAAGCCGGATTTAGGGTTTCTAAGTGTTCTCTCATTAACTTAAACTGGATCGGATTAGGGTTTCGCTTCTCAACTCCCAGGGTTTTCTTAACTACTGAGAATACCGGGGTTTACAGGTACCGTATAATCTCGAAGTGCTCTAACGGGTGCTACTTGAATCTGATTATTATTTTGATTGTTGTTTTGATCATTGTTGCCCGCATTGCTCCGTGCTTCATTTTTGCCATTTCTTCAGTTTATAGCACTCCTTCTTGCCTTTTGTTTTCTCTTCTTTGTAGATGCAGAGTTTTTTCAATCTCAGGATCAATTGGTAGAAGTTCCCTACTTCTACTACTATGCATGTAACCTGCAAAAAGAAAAGAAAACAATCAAACCCTAGAAAAACACCTAAACTACTAGCAAAACTAAAGGTGGTCTAATATTAATTGATTCCCCAGCAATGGCACCAAAAACTTGATCCACTTAAAATGTGTATAATAAATGTGAGTTTTGATACTACCAGCAAGTATACTGGGTCAAATCAAGTAATACAAAAAAGTGAGTCAAGCATCATTCCCACAAGGATCAATTTAATTACTAGATCGATATTAGCTTTTACTAATATTTAGGCAATCAAATTGTATCAAACTAAACTAATTAACTAATTCTATTTTAACTTAATAGCTATTAATGAATGCAATGAGATTATGAGAGAGATATATCAGATAAATGTGGGAAGGAGCAGAATCATCCCTAATATTTGCTAATCATACTGAAGTTATATTATATGAATAGTTAGAATTGTGGATATTTGTATGAAATTGTCAAAACCTAAAACTATCAAGTTTTAGTAAACCACAAAATAATCTATTAGCTTCCACTAAATAAATTATCAATGGAATCTAATTTACAATTATAAACCTCCCGATTCTACAATTGTTTAATGCCCTAAATCAACTTCTTTTAATTCCTTAGTGAGAAATTAACATAAAACATTGCATGAGTTATATAGGACAATTTCTAAATCAAATTAAACTTTGCCACTTTTGTAATTGTTGTTTAATCTTAATTCATGAATTCTTATGAACCTTAATTCTTCTTCCAAATTATCAAAATTCTTATCAATCCAATTTCATACAGAAACAAGATATATAATCAGGATTCATTACAAATATTCCATAATTCTAACAATTTTATAACATAAATTCAAAGATCATTTTAGCAAGATTAGGGTTTCATCACTTCCAACAAGAAAAAGTTTAGCTACTCATGGATAATGATTCAATAATCAAATAAGAATATGCAATTGAAATCATTATGAACAAAGAAATCAGATAGATGAATTGCATAAGAAAAGAGAGATCAGATATCACCAATTCAAATATCAAAATCTTCAATTACAAATTCTTGAAAGCTTCAAATCTCTCATAATTCTCTATGAAGTGCTAAAGAAATTTATTTTATCTACTGAATGTATGCTGAATTGTTTCTCTGTTTATCTTGATGAAGGTAGAGAAGGGAAGTCACTTTTATAGAGGAAAAATGTTATGAAAAGCATTAAAGGAAATTTGCAGTTTCAACACATACGCCAGCAGTTACACTTTCTACACAAGTGGCTTACAGGCGACAGAAAGTCCTTTCTTGATTGCACCAGTAGTGTACTGGCAACTTTCGTCTTCAGTTACAAGTGTAGGCTGCTTGTACGCCGACGGCTTAGAAATGGATCTAGCCAGCATATATACCTAGAAATGAAAGGTTGGCCATTTTATAAGGAAAGCTGTCTCAAAGCTAGCGGCTTTCATGCCAGCTTAGACAATGCATTCAAATTCGACCGTTCATTTTGTAACCGTGCATTCATGTTTGATTATGCCTCCTGATCTTCAACCTACATTGCCTCAACGTTGGTAGCGTACATTGTAACTCTTTCTGCACTAGCAACGTTTAAGCTTTGAGCTAGCAGCTTTGAGGACTGCAAACCTGTTCATCTTGTAAGCCGTCTCAATGCCGGCGGCTTTGATTCCCAAAAAATCGGCATTGAATAAAATTGTAGAAGCTGACTTCTTCTTCCCTCTACACTGGCAGTATAGAGCCAGTTTGTTTAGCTTTCCATAGTCTACATCGCCTCAAGGCCAGCGGTGTAGAGATAGCCTTAAGGATTTTTGTTCTGAGCATTATGAAGGCTGGTTGTACACTGGCGGCTTATGCTTTAGAAAAGCTGGCGTACCCCCTAAGTTTTCCTATTTTCATTTCAAAATTGCTTGTTTTGCTTTCATTTGTTCAAATCTGATCTGAAACATGAATTTTAACCAAAACAAGTACCCATTCTAGCAACTTATAATAAGTTTAAAACATCAAAAGTTGTATAGAATATGATTTTATCACTAAACCAAACTACGCTCAAAGATAATTTCCCCTTACCTCACATAGATGTCTTGGTGGATAATACGGCTACGAACCATCTATTTTCATTCATGGATAGCTTTTTGGGATACCATCAGATTAAAATGGCATAAGAGGATAAAACCAAGATGACTTTTATTACTACTTGGGGAACATTCTGCTACAAAGTCATGCCTTTCGGTCATAAAAACACTGGGGCAACATATCAAAGGACGATGGTTACCTTGTTTCATTACATGATGCATCAAGAATTCAAAGAATATGTGGATGATATGATTGCTAAGTCTAAGAAGATGAGGATCATGTGGAAGTATTAAGGAGATTATTTGATAAATTACAGAAGTTCTATCTTAAGCTGAATCCCGACAAGCATACATTTGATGTCACGCCCCATAGGGTACCCTAAACGTAACAGTCCGCCACATGCCATATAAGATTCCCGAATTACCACCTTAGTCTTTCGGAAGTCTCATATAGATGTAAGGCGTACCTTTACACAATAGAGTACAAGTCCGAATGGAGATAAAAGCTTAATTTGGCATGCATGGGCAATAGGATATAATTCATGAACATAAATAAATATTACATAATTCTAAGGGGCATTCCCCAAAAGAATAATTAGCGGTCCACTACAGTCATCCAAGTCTTAGAAGTTTTCTATGGAAGTCTAATACAAAAATTATAACTTCTAGGGAAAACTTCTAGCTTCGGTACCTGTTCAGCCGGGTCTCTTCGCCTAAGCCATAAATGCGTAAGCTGCAAAAGGAATGGTCTGTAGGATGTAAGCTAACTAGCTTAGTGAGTGTAATCTCCCACAAAAACATTTATATCACAACAATTCAACCAAGTTATTAATCAAGCAAGTGTATGCATCAAACACATGAGTTCAACATACATATGACCAACCGGAAATCATATGTGGATGGAATTGCGCCCTCCATCCCGGGTTAGCAGATTAACGAATCCTGCGGTACGACAATATCCCGTTTATGGCTCACGGCTAACCTACGATTATCGATGTCGTTTATGGATCACGACTAACCTACGATTATTCGATGTCGTTTATGGTTCACGACTAACCTACGATTATCGATGTCGTTTATGGTTCACGACTAACCTACGATTATTCGATGTCGTTTATGGTTCACGACTAACCTACAAATGCTCATCTCCATCCCTTGTGATATGCACATGTCATTTATCATTTACTCAAGTAGTTGATTAAGCCAATTTACTTAGGCGATCAATCAATTTATCAGACAATCCATCATAGCTAACTATACAATCAAAGTTTATCACCCAGTTTCGATATTCTTAATTTGTTTCTCATATCATCAACAATCATATAATTTCCCAATAATCCCCATTATTCATATTCCATTCAATGACCTACATTCTAGTGCACTACTTTACAAGCACATACAATAAATGAATTGGGAAGAAAAACTCACTCCGCCATCGGTACTCCGGTCTTCTAGTAGTAATAATCCGGAGGTAACTCGTCACCGTCCACGGGTTCACCTATTCATATAAGAAATTACCCTAATAAGTATTCTATCATCTTAAGACACTAAAACTCTAAGGAAACTTAGTGAAATCGGAATTCGCGTCATTTCCGAAGTTCCGTTTTAAAATGGCCATAACTTGGTCGTTTTAAGTCGGAATTTCGCAAATTATATACCGATTCCTATCTACTTCGAAAGAGCTTTCCAAATATGAAGTTTAAATCAAGTTTTGAAAATATCTAAGCCTCGGAATTGAGGGATCAGATCTGTACAGCGGGTTCCTTGATTCCAAAAATGCGGTTTTGATGAATGCATTTGAGATTCCTAAGTGTAATATGATGCTAAATGCAATGGAAATGATTTTCCCTATCATGAATGTCATGATGTGGACCTTAAGGAGTCTATGTTCTTATAACTTTTAGATTTAACGATTTTTAGAAAACAAACTTTCCTTAGAAACCATTTCCTCTCAAAGCTTAGTAAGTTAATTTACTACACTTGATCACATCTACATTTTGTATGGATTTTCTTTAGGAAAACTCTATTTTGTTTAAAGAATATTTGACCCCTATATTAGATATCCTAAGGTCTTTATTTCTTTAATAAAATCTACATTTACAAACTTTTAAGTGGGTCTTTTACTATGGGGTTTCCAAAAATCCGAATTTACACAAATCCATTTTCAAGTTGATTCCTTTAGGAAAAATATATTTTATACTTGAAACTTTAAGTATCTATTATACCTATATCCTAAGGACTTCATTTATTTAAGAAAATATCATTTTTGAAGTTGGAAAAATAGTGTTTTCTAACCCTTCATCCATTATTACGAATTTGGTTTTTCATAACTTTTAACTCAAAACTCCTATGGACTTCATCTCTTGTTTTCAACATTTTCTTTAGTAAAAACTCCTTTAGACTCATGAAATACCACTAATCATTATCTATTACCCATAGGCTTTATTTCTCTTATAAAATATAAGTTTAGAAGTTGTTAAAAGTGTTTTTGACCTTGGTTTTCAAAGTCATCCGAATTTTCAAAAGTCTTTTTCTTGTAAAGTACTTTCCTTTTTGACTTCATGGACCCATAATATGTAGATCTATACACTAGAAAGTCATTTACTAAAGACAAAAGTGTTAAAGACTATTTATGCACATATGAACAAAATAATAATGAAACTATAAATGCCTACATGCTCATGAGTAACAAGATGATGGATTTACATTATCAAAAGCTTAAATGAGTTTTAAAAACATAAAAACCATATTTTTATAAAAGATCCTTTGTTTAAAAGACTTTTTGATGGATAAAGTTAAAGCTTTTGATAAGGAAACTCCTTTAAAGGATGGATCTACCATGAAATGGTTTGGGATTTTTGTGTTGTTATCTCATTGTTCCTACTACAAGATCATGGGAACATGGAGTTGAGATAACCAAAAATCACCTAGCCATAACAAGGTTTTATGAGTTGGAAGTAGTAGATCATAACTTACTTGAAATGGATGGAAGGTAGAAGAGAAAAATGGAAGTTGTGAATGTGTTGTGTGGGGGCTCAAATGTTTCGGCCACAAGGGAAAAAGAGGAGAGAAGAGAGAGCTTTTGCACTTTAGGAATTTTGGAAAGTGAAGAATGAGGAAAGAGAGAGAAAAGTTAGTTTATATAGAAGGTGAATTAGGTTAAATGAAGAGGAGATTTTTCAAATTGGACAAGGGGAGAGGGGGGGCCATATGCGCCGGTTTTGGAGCTTAAAGGGGGGGGAAGACTTGATGTTTTCCTCTTGATTTGGCTTGATTTGATCCATGCATCAATTGTCATAAATGAAGTGAAGTGAAGTGACAAAAGGTTATGGAAGAAAGGAGGAGAAGTGATTGATGGTAAGAGTTGGATTTGTAGGGTAGGCTAAAAAAAGTAGGCTAGGTAGTGTAGGTGTACTTTATGAATAGTAATGAATAGTTGACAAGACAATTTAATTTCCGGTAGTAATGAAATACGAATAAAAAGGCTATAACTGTATTTTTCATAAACCGGAAAATTATGAAAAATATATTTTTGAAATCCTTATTTTATTTCGGTTCTAATGAGTACTCATAAGTATATTTTTGAATTTCTAGTTCCGGGGCACGTTTTTCTATAATGGGTCTCGGGATGACCCGGAATTGAAATTTTCTTGAAATCAAATATTTTCTTAGTTTGAAATATATTCAAGAATTATAATCAAAAGTAAATTTTCTTAGAAAAGTTTATTAATTGGAAACCGAGGAAAAGCCGGAATTAGGGTTCCTAGTTCTCACTCCAGGCTTGAGCTATTCCGGTTTAGGGTTTTGGGTTTCCGGTTCTAGGGTTATCTTAGCTACTTGAAAAACCGGGGTTTACATTTGAGGTGACCTCAGGGAAGTTGTTGGGATTCGTAGTCAGTTAGCAAGGAATAGAAGTTGATCCGGATAAGGCTGAAGCCATACTTGAATTGCCTCCTCCGAAGACGATCAAAGAAGTCAAGGGCATATTGGGACGCTTGAACTACATTGCTCGGTTCATATCTCAATTAACCGACAAATGTCGCCCTCTATTCAAGTTGTTGAGGAAAAATGCAGCTATCCGTTGGGATAAAGATTGTCAAGAAGCATTTGATGAGATCAAGCAATATCTGATGAATCCACTAGTGTTAGTAGCGCCAACTCCTGGTCGCTCTCTTTTCCTATATTTGACGATACTTCCTAAATCAATAGGAGGTATGCTTGGACAGAAAGATGAAGATGGGAAAGAACGGGTTATTTACTATTTGAGTAAGAAATTCACTGAAGGTGAACAGAAGTATACTAAAGTGGAAAGAACTTGTTGTGTCGTGTTGTAGATCATGCATAGACTTAGACAATATACATTGTATTATTCTGTCGAGCTTTACACAAAACATGATCCTTTGAAGTATTCAGCTCAAAAACCAGGGCTGATTAGGAGAATTTCCAAGTGGCAGATGTTGTTAGCAGAAATTGACATCACTTATGTGAATCAGAACTTAGTTAAAGGTCAAGCACTTGTAGATCAGCTGGTTGAATAACCAGTTGAAGATAATGTGATTGATGGAGAAGCTCAATTTCCGAATGGAAGCATATTGCTGGCAGAGTCAAATAAAGAATCAGAACAGTCCACACCTAAATGGAAGTTTTACTTTGATGGAGTAGCTAATATATGTGGATATGGAATTGGGGCAGTCTTAATATCACCAAATGGTAATCAATACCCCGCTTTAGCAAGATTGACGTTCCCTTATACTAATAATGTGGCAACATATGAGGCTTGCATCATGGGTCTCAAGATGGCACTTGACATGGAGATAGATGATCTTGAAATATATGGAGACTCCTCTCTCATCATCTTTCAAACATGAGAAGAATACAAGACAAAGGATGCAAAATTGGTGCCTTATCACCAACATTTACTAAAATTGGCACAGAAATTCAAAGAAATATCATTTACTTATATGCTAAGAAACTAGAACCAGCTCATGGATACATTAGCCACATTAGCATCTATGATTTAGATCACCGATGGAGTTAAGATCCAGCCTTTAAAGGTTCGCATTGAGAAGGAGCTATTATTTTGCTTGAATACCGAGGAAGTCCCAAAGAAAGATCCTTGGTATATTAATATCAAAAAATTCCTCCAAGATGGCAAGTACCCTGAAAATGCCTCAACAAAGGAGCAAAGAACATTAAGACGCTTAGCAGCTCATTTAATGCTCAGTGGTAATACATTATACAAAAAATCATTTGATACTACTCTCTTGAGATGCGTAGATGAGGAGGAAGCAGATATGTTGATGAAGGAAGTCTATGAAGGGATATGTGGACCTCACATAAATGGATACATGCTAGCCAAGAAGATTATGAGATGCGTTATTTTTGGATAACTATGGAATCAGATTGTATCAAACACATGAGACATTGTCACTTGTGTTAGATATGCTCCAATAAGATAAATGCTCCTCCCAAAGAATTGCAGTTGTTGTCTTCACCTTAGCCCTTCTCGATGTGGGGTATGGATATGATAGGGCCAATTTCGCCAAATGCCTCAAATGGTCACCGATTTATATTAATGGCAACGACTACTTTACTAAGTGGGTTGAAGCATTCTTGTATGCTAATGTTACCAAAGGAGTAGTTGTCAAGTTCATTAAGAGAGATATCATAGCCAGATATGGAGTCCCTGATACAATCATTACAGACAATGGTACCAATTTGAACAACAAATTAATGTCTGAATTGTGCCAAAATTTTGGGATCAAACATCAGAACTCTACACCATATCGACCTTAGATGAATGGGGCAGTTGAAGTAGCCAACAAGAACATCAGGAAAACAATAGAGAAGATGGCTATCACTTACAAGACTGGCATGAGATATTGCCCTTTGCACTTATGGCCTATCGAACATCCATCAAAATATCAACAGGAGCAACCCCCTATTCATTAGTTTATGGTACAGAAGTAGTTTTGCCAGTTGAATTTAAAATCCCGTCACTCAGAATATTGTTAGAAATCGAGTTGGATGAAGCTGAATGGGTGAGAAAAAGGATTAATCGGTTGAATCTCATCGATAAAAGGAGGATGACCGCTCTATTCCATGGTCAGCTTTACCAACAAAGAATGGCTCGAGCATTTAATAAGAAAGTTTGCCCAAGAAATTTCAAAGAAGGAGACTTAGTCTTGAGAAAAGTGCTCCCGAATGTTCAAGATCCTAGAGAAAAGCTTACTCCTGATTATGAAGGACCATATGTAGTAAAGAGAGTGTTGCTTGGTGGTGCATTGATTTTGACTAGAATGGATGGTCCAGACTTGAAAGACCCTGTAAATTCTGATGCGGTCAAGTTGTACTACTCTTGAGAAATTAATGAGAATTCTATCAAGTTCAGAAATGTGTTGACTACTTTATCTATGTGTGATCTAATTTTTGTTATCTATTGACAAAAAGATATCTCTAGCGGTCTCCAATCATCATATCGGTCATTGACCATCCACCTTAATTAATAAGTTCTCTTTCATCCTTATATCTCCCAAACACTTAAAGCATATGCATACTGTGAGAGAGAGAGATTTGACAATTGATAAAGTTATAAAAATATTCTAATACTTTGTGATTTGATCTTTTCTTAAAGAAATGCCTATTTAGGGGTTATAACATAAGAAGTCGATAAGTTCAAGCTGCAATGTAAGGGAAACTTTAAGAACCATCTCTTGTATTGTCCTGTGATCAAGATCATAAAAAGAATCCAGTTACTATCAAGAGACAAACAAGGATACTCAATTCAAAGGATAGTCAATGTGAATGCGCTCTAGCTTGAAGGAGTAAACCTAGTGATGAGCGAACTAACAAGTTTAAAAGCTTCTATAAGAATCTGGTAAGTTCTCTTTTTTTAAAATAAATATATTGCTAGAATTAAGTTTTTCAGGAAATTAGCACTAGACACCACACAAAGCATGAGGAAATCAAGATCTTAGGACATAAGATTTGTTACTTGGGGATCAGAACATGAGACCAGTTCAAGAGGCATTTCAAAACATGAATAACTTCCGCTCGAGAAGCAACATTGTTCAAGAGGCGTTTCAGAACATAAATCGCCTTCACTCAAGAAGCAACCCAGTTCAAGAGGAGTTTCAGAACATGAATCACCTCTGCTCAAGAAGCAACCCAGTTCAAGAGGAGTTTCTGAACATGAATCATCTCTGCTCAAGAAGCAACATAGTTCAAGAGGCGTTTCAGGACATAGATCACCTCCGTTCAAGAAGTAACCCAGTTCAAGAGGAGTTTCAGAACATGAATCAACTCCGCTCAAGAAGCGATCCAGCTCAAAGCAATGGTTCAGAATATAAATCGTCTCTGCTCAAGAAACAACTTCGTCTCTGCTCAAAAAGCAATCCTATCTCCACTCAGAAAGCGACCTCCTTTCAAGTATGGACTCAGTACATGAGACTTGAATCATGGGATGGTTTAGTACATGAAGCATCTTTGCTCAAGAAGTAGTTCAAGGAACATATCAAAACAATGAAAAAGGTCTCACCCGCCTAAGAAGTATTAGTTCCAGATAAGTTAAAGGCAAAATGAGGTCTACTTTATTTTTGTGATAAAGTTTTGACAAACCTCACCATAAAGAGGGGCAGCTGTAGATACCTCATTTTGATAATTTATTTTTGTCAAATTATTGATCATTAGATGTTAATATTAGTATATATATGGCTAAATTAAAGGAATATTTTTCAATTATAAGCATTAGGATTAGAAATGAATTAGGAAAATAAATCAAATTAAGGGAAATAAATATAATGGATTTAATCTATTACATATATAATATAGTATAATATACCCCAAAAAATAGCATTGTTCATCATCAACCTTGGGCAGCCCAATGGGCCCCATTTTTAGCCCATTTCCAGACCCGATTTCTACGAATCGAATGCACATATGGAAACTAGATATGGAGTAGTTTAATTTAGGATGTAGATTTCGCGTTTTCATCAACAATAACTATTTCAAATTTGGGCTTGAAAATTGGGAAAACACGTTTTTGTTAGTTTCCTCAAAACTCAAAAATGCGTGAAATTCATTTTTTAGGCAAGATTGAAGATTTGGATCGTTATAATATGGGAAAGACATATCTGACAGGATATTTAATTGGAAAGTTACAACCGTTTTGGCTTCGATTTTTTCGAATTTGTGAAAACCGTGTCTTAGAACCCTAGATTCTTAATCAATTGTTTAGGAAAGCTTCAAGTCGAATTAAAACATATAATAGTCTCCCCATCTTTTTTTTTTTTTTTAAAAAAGGTCTGCTCTCTCTCAATACTTTTAATTTTATTCTCAATTTTTGATTTCGTCTTGATATTCTCAAATTTAGGTTTCAACATTCTAATTTTAAATTCTTCATTAAAAAAAAGGAAAATCGGAGCAATTTGAAGCTATTGGAGTGTTTGGCAGATCGAGGGCTTTAAAACCTCCCTATTCATCCACCACATCGCTTTGTGATCACCCCAACCCAATTCCATATTTTCTGCCTCAAGTCGACCAGCCTGAGCTTCAACTATCAATTCCCCCGCGCACGTTCAATCCTCAAGGAAGCCTTTTTTTTACTTAATAAAACATACTAGTAATATAATATTATAAGTTAATGAATTATCATAGCATTGTAAATATGAAAAATAATAAACAATAATAAGATTCTGACATAATAAATATTACGTATTATTATTAGTTGTTTAGGCATTCAAAACATGAGGTTAATTAATATGTATTTTTGAGTGATTGCTTTGTAATATTATTTATAGATTAAATTCTTAGGTTTATATTGTATGAAATTGCTATTAAAAATTCCTAAATTAATTTTTATCTTGACAAGATTTATTGTGGCTTTACCAATTGATTTTCATAATTTGATTTATTAATATTATCATAACACTTTGATTTTAACTTTCACTATAATCCCTTGACTAATAAATTCGTTTTTTTTTTAAATACTTTAATGACATAGATTAAACCTTTGCTATGATGTATTCAAATAATAAGTTATGATAACCATGATGTTCGCGATATACCATTTGATGTTATAAATATTTCATCTTTTATATGTTTGTAATAACAATTTTTTCTCTTGTATGTGTGAAATTTGATTTCTTGAGATAATTTAATTAATGATAACAAGTAGATTGATATGCTATGTTTTCTTAAAGAGTTTTGTCACTTAGAAAAAAATTTGATTTTTATAAAATAGCAAGAACTTAAATTGATAAATTTTAGGATCCATATCATCAAAAAGCTAATTTTGTCAAAACTATCAAAATTTAACAAATTTAAAGCGAAAAGAATTAAAAACTATAAAATTGATCAACAAATTAAAGTTTTCATTAAAGAACTACTGGTGATTTAATCTCGATTAGCGGGTACATAGGCACCTAAATGGGCGACTCAAAATATGTAAAAAATTATTTTTGTGAATTTGATTGATTTGATCTTATTGATTCTCTTAGTTTAGTTTAAGATATGTGAATATTGATAGAATTTGATAGGATTTGATTAATTTGACTATATTGAGTTCTTTAATTATATATGATTGTTGATGGAAATTGATTAGTTGATTAAATTAGTAAATTTGTACATATTTGTAAATATTAGCTAGAGGATTAGTTAGTTAGATCCTCGTAAATATTTTATAATTTGGATTTAGAACATGAAATAAAGCAATTTTAATTGGAAAGCTATAAGTGGTAAACTTTTAGGTTTTAATAGGTTAGCTCTCATACCCAAGTTAATTTCTGGTTTTCGTTTTTTTTAAAAACAATTTTTTTTGTGGATTAGTAGCATAACCGAGATCAACCTACCCATTGATCTTGGTTTTTTTTTTTTTTTTACTCTAGTCAGGTGGTGACTCCAAAATAATTTTCAAAAATAACATTTCCTTTAATTCTTAGTCGATGATTTATATCAAATGGGTTAGGGTTTGATGTAAATTAGATTAAAGGAAATTGAACCGAAAATCAAAATCCATGCTTGACAGTCTTCTATGCATTCTCGATGAGAGTAGCAAAGGAGCACAGATTCAGATTCTTGGGGTGGACGACATATTCAATGAACATCCCTTAAATGCAAGTCTTCACCACTTCCTTATCATCATGAACATCTTGAATATCCAAAGAACATTCTCTGAAATGCTTGATATAGTCCATAAGGTATTCCTTTGGCTTTTTGCTTGTTCTTCCCGTGTCAATGATGGTGGCTTGCTCTTGAATAGAGAACAACTTCTCCAAGAAAAGCTTGCACATAGTACCCCACGAGTCAATTGACCATGCGGAGAGATTAATATACTAGGTGTATGCCTTCTCAGATAGAGACTTACAAAATTCTTTTAGCTTTAAATCATCATCAAAACCATAGACTTCTAATGTCTCAATGGATTTCAGCAGGTATTCTTTAGCGCTACCTTTCTTGTCATCAAATAGAATGAATTTAGGGTTGACATAGTCCTTGGGGTAAGGTTTCGGGGCAATGCAATGGTGGTATGGAAGCTTTAAGTCCAATACTCTCGTAGAAGACTTAGCTTGAATCTCCTTCAAATAAATGTCTAAGTCTTCCTTTGTTATAAAGGATTCCCTTGGCATAGACACTAATGGTGCAGTTGGTGTAATCGTTGTGATTAGTATAGCTAGTACAATTGGTGTAGTAGGTACAATTGATATAGTCGGTATAGCTAGTGACCGATGCAATTGGAGGAGTTGGTGCTTGAGAAAAATTAGGATTAGGCAAGGGAGCTTTCTCACTCAAGTTGGTATGGGAGTGTACATGTGAGGATGATGACCCATCAAGCTGAGATATTACATTGTCTGCTTCGAATGCTGGGTGCTGCTTGGTTGCTACCTGCGACGATGGGGTTTGCACATTTACCCTGTCACGCCCCGAACGGTATCCTAAACGTGGCAGTCCTCCATACACAATATTAAAGCCTAAGAATGACCACCTCAGTCACACGAAGGCTTCCATACTATGTACAAGGTGTCTAACACATAAAGGAGACACATAGGAATGATATATTTTATGTTGATACAATTGAGTAACAATGTAAAGGAAATACAAATTTACTATACTTCAGATACAAACCACTATACTTCATATACGAATCACTATACTTCAAAATACAATTCATTCAACTTCAATTTCATTCATCCACAGACTTCCCTACATAAACTATTACAAGATAAATCATAAAACTAGCTGATAACTTCAAACATTCGTATTCTTCGCCGAAATCCCGGAGTCATTCCTGGCTCCAACCAAATCGGTCCCCACTTTGCATTCTTGAAATAACATGTTCATTTAAACAACTATTGGGGTATAAGCTACACTAGCTTAGTGAGAATTCCCTTAATTCTGTACCATAACAAACAAGTTATAATCAGTCATATGCTATGCATGAACAAACACATGGGCAAGCAATTATGCATGGGTATCCGAAACCCAAACACAAAACGGATTTACGCCTTCCGTATCTTGGGTTAGGAATGGTATTGAGTCTACACGATCGCATCTAGTCCTCAAGCCATCGACTCTTAGCACTCAACTCGGCTAGACTCATCCAAGAATGCATCCATATGCGCCTTAGTACCCTTGAATGAGCTCTGGCACCGGGTTCATTGTCCAAACGAGTCATCCACGGACCATACCGATCGACCTGCGTATGAGTAGCATGCTACCAAATGCAATTTGTCCGATGCGATGCATGACCAATTTAATTTTTGCTTAGGTCAAAAATATTTATACATTCTTTAGAGTGACCAATCAATATCACACATATAACAGAAATAATATGAACGGTGCAGTTATTCAATCAAATCGTGGTTTCGATATGCTTTAGTATTCTTTGGCATATATTCATCACAATCTCATCATATCTCCCATCCCCATTCATATCGATTTTTATCTTGTTCCTATAATTCTAATGCAACTAACTACAAGCACAATCAAGGTAACAAAACAAGGAGAAAACTCACTCGGCCATTGGATCACTGGTCTTCTAGTAATAATAATTCGGTGGTAGGGAATCGTTGAATTCGGGATCACCTAAAAAGGAAGAAGTATTATAATAAGTATTTCAACTCAAACTAATCTAAACGATTTTATACGAACTATCAAATTCGTAATTCTCGTCCTAAGCGGGAATTCCAACTTAAAACGGCATAACTTGGTCATTTTAACTCGGAATCTCGCAAATTATATATCGATTTCTATCTACTTCGAAAGATCCATCTATTTCTAATATTATTTTCAAGTTTTGAAAAATTTGAAGCTTTGAAAAGTTAGGATCAGATTAGGGCAGCAACAATTTCAACTTTCGAAAGGTAGTTTTGTAAATATTTGTAATGTTCCTACTATATAAATTAGCTATACATGCAATATGAGTGATTTCCTAACATAAATGACATGAGATGAGCTTAATGTATGCATGATTTTGATGATTTTGCTAAAAAGAAATTTTATAACTTTTTATTTTGCAAGGCCATAATAACAACTTACTTATGAAAAATATAGTTTTCTAACTTTGATCGTTTCCATTTGTTTTGGATTTGTTACTTAAGAAAATATAATTATTTTTGTCAAAATTGAGTCCTCATTATATATATTACTTATGATCTCCATTTCTACATAAAAATTTCCATTTTACACTTTGTAGGCATGTTTTCAAGTGGGGTTGATTCCAAAATCCGAATTTTACAAAGATTAGTTTTTGAGTGATTCCTTTAAGTGCATTTGATAATTAGAAAATTAGGGCTCAATTATACATAACCACTAAGGACTTCATTCTTACACAAAAATTTGCATTTTACACTTGGCAAATATGTTTTTCAATATGATTTACTCAAAAATCCGAATTTTAGAAAATCCACTTTTTGAATGATTCATTTGGAAAAAACTTGTTTAATGCATTAAAATTTATGACTTTATGGTACCTATTACTTAAGGACTCCATTCATTACATAAAACCTTTATTTTGAGCTTGGATAATAGGTGTTTTCATGGGCATCATCCAAAATTACGAATTTCACAAATTGACTACTAACTCAAAATTTTCCATCTTGATTCTACTTCTTGTTTTACACATTAATCTCATCAAAACTCATTTCGACTTATAAAAATCACTACTTAATGATATCTATTACCTATACCCTTCATTTTTCACATAAAACATGAGTTTTGGAGTTGATAAATGGGTTTTAAAAATTGGTCTTGGTTGGGATCCGAATTTAGAAAATTTATTTTTGGTCATAACTTTTGATAAAATTTATCTAAGCTTATGAAAATCCATTCCTTACATATCATATCTTAAGAGCCTTTCATTTCTTAAATAAAAACTTCATTTTTGAGTTGGAAAACATGTTTTTAAAATATGCCTTGGCCAAAATCCGAAAATAGAATTTTTTATTTTGAAAATCACATTAGATTCTTGTAAAAAGAAGTCTTGATGATATACATATATTAAGCCTTCATTTTCTTAAGTAAAAATTACATTTTGACACTTGGAAAGTGGTTTTTAAATATGGGTCTTGCCAAAATACGAATTTCATTATTTTTGTCTAAGTTCAAATCTAAGATCTACACATAATATGAACATAAATCTAAAAGAAACCCATGGTAATGAACTATAAACTCATAGATCTAAACTTTACTTATCAAAATCATCCATTTATGTTGTCTATACCCTAAGCCCTTCATTTTAAATGAAAAATACACATTTTGAAGTTGAAAAACCACTTTTCTAAATATGGTTCCATTTTCATCCGAATTTTCAAAAGTTGTTTTTGTTGAAAATAAAATAGATCTTGAGTTTCCTACAACTTTCCTACCATCATCATGCTATTACAAGTCATCCATGAACATAAAACAAAGTCTAATGCATTTTATGAACTCAAAACTCTAGATCTAGTTTTCTAAACTAGTTTTAAATGCATGAATCACTAAGATAGACATGTGGATGCTAGATCTATGCATAAATCATAAGAAATAACAAAAATAACAACTTAAATAACAAGATCTATGGCATAAACAAAAATCAAAGCTACAAAAAGTTAGATCTACAATATATATCAACTTTAAACAAGAAAATAATTGAAATACAAGATAATAAAAGTAGAGAAAAGGAGTGTTTCATTTTTGGCATCATCATCCTAAGCTTTTAAGCTTATGGAAGGTCATTTGATGCATGAAACCTTCATTACACTTTACCTATATCACCTATGGAGCTTTGGGAAGAAGATTTGCTTAGAAATCTTTAAGAATGAAGTGTGGAAGCTATTTTTAGAAGTGGGGGCAGCTTGTTTTTCATGGAAGAACAAGAGGAAATGAAGAAGAAAGAGAGGAAAAAAGAGAGAGAGAAACTAAAGAATGAAAAAGGAAGGAATGAGTAAATGAAGGAGAGAGAGAAAATGAGTGTTTTAATTGAATAAATGAGAGGAAAAAAAATAAAACAAGCGTAGAAATTGGGGGAGGGTTGCACGTGATTTGTGTGAGAGAGAGAGGGAGTGTTTTGTTGAGTTTTGACTTGAAATTAAATTGTGTAATAAATGTGTATGTGTAGCTTCTTTAAGGAGTAGAATTTATTTAATTTAGTCAAAATATGAGTAAATAAAGGACAATGGCAGCCATAAAGAGGGTCAAAATCTGCCATGAAGTGTGGGTTAATGTGTAGAAAGATTAAAGTAAAAAGGAAGTGATATGTGTAAGGTGTACTTGAAGGTATGGATTGTACTTTCTTAATAAAATAAATTAAAATAAAGTAAAATTAGAAAATTTATTCCAAATATTTGTAGCAGATTTTTCATAATTAAAATTAAATAATTATTTGATTTATTTTAGTATTTTAACAAATATGTTACCAGTATGATCAAAATACGCGAATATGGGCTATAAATGATATTTTTATAACCCGAAAAATTATAAAAAATAACAATATTTTTAAAATATTTTTCAATTATTAAATTAATTTATTTTATTTTTAGTATCGGGTCTTAAATAGAATCTGATCCCGTAAAGACCCAAAACGAACTAAATTTTAGAAAAACAAAATTTTCTATAACATATAAAATATTTATCTAAAAATATAAGGCTTTATAAGAATAATAAAATTTTGTAAAGAAATAAAAATGAATAGTGCAAAAGACTAATCAATTACGTAATAATGGAAATACGATAAAAGGGTTATAACTGTAACTTTTATAACCCGAAAAATTATATAACTGATAAATTTAAAAATCTTATGAAATTATGATTCTAACGGTACTATTAGTATATTTTTGATATCTCGAGCCCCGAGACATGCTTTTCGAAGTTTGTATCCGAACGGGTTCGAAATAGGTTAAAAATTTACCAATCTAATATTTTTAAACAAACTCATATTACTATAAGCTAATCTACATATTTAAACTACATCTAGGCCACTAGGGCTAAGGGCGCTAGATTGCCGGACTTAAGCTATTGTATTCCGCTTAGGGTTTCCGGGTGATTTTTCGGTCTAGATCCTTGCCAATTTGGAAACTGATATTTTATGTTTATACAACGTATTTACTTTGAGAAATTTATTTTACATTTCATTTTTGTAAGTATTTAATATCTCTTAATGTTTTCGGAATTCTTGAATTGAGTTATATTTTCGAAAGTCAATCATTATTTGCTTTTTAATAATTTTTTTTTGGGCTTTATATTACCCGTTTTTATAAGTCGAAGTTAAATATGGAATTTTTCGTACGTAGTGGTTTTGAATTTGAAGACCACTGGATTCTTATTTTATTTTTAAAGATTTTCATTTTCTCATGATTAAGAAATTTTTTGGATTCATTCATGATTTAGGACTTGTCGAAATTCGGTTCTAATTTGGAGTGATTTTTAGGGTTTATTTTCAAAGTTCATCGTAGAATTATTTACTGAAATTTTCCGGGGCTTACATACCCCTTGGGGCGTATTTTTCCGAATGGTAGGAGCAATAGCGAGCTAAGATCAAGAGGGGTCACCTTGCTGCGTAGCTGGTGTGGGGCCTGGCAAGGCTACACCTAGAAGCGTAGTAGCAATGGCATTCATCCCTGGTATGAAACAAGTGAGTGTAGTCGAGAATTGGTTTAGGGCCCAAGTGTTTTCTCGTATGGCTCTCACCATTTGTTCATTGCTTTCCTATATGGCATACATTATTTGTGCATTATCAAAAATGACGCCTTGGGCATCAGCAGTAGGATTGGTGTTGGTGTTGGCATTATGGTTGACGTCTTGTAACGCGGCATGTCTGGATCAATCATGTTGGGGTTAGGGTTGCCAACATCTTGATTCACATTGTCATCAGTGTTAGTTTGCCTTTCTTCTTGAGGGTGCCATCACAACTATGTCAAAATCCTCAATCCCTAGTAGAGTCACCAAAATGTAGATGTAGAGTTTTTGCTAATAGTGGTCACATGTGTCAAATGGATTTCATGTTTGGCAAGTGACGTTGGAGTACTGCTAAGGAGATGACACTTGATGACAGAATGGCTTAGAGAGTATGATGTAGAGGAGGAACAAAGATCTCATATGTCAACTTTACAGTTTCTAAGCGGTTGAGATAGAAATCGCTTGAGTTGCCTTATTTGATCTTTCTTAACAGAGCTTCCTCTATAGAATGTTGTTTATCTTTTCTCTTTAAAAAATTGGAAATGATGACGAGTGATTGAGTATTTATAGACACTTAGCATAGATAACAACCATTAGATTACCTTAGTATATAATGGATGAGATGGAGTAATGTCAACTCATGGTTATCCTAAATGAGCTCCTAATTGGTCAGGGCCAATAAACATCTCCTATATACATGAGTCTATTTGAGAAAGGTTAGATGCGGTGGACTGGTCCAACGATCCTTGTTTTGAGCCTACCAAGTCAAATCTCCCCAAGTCATCTTAAAGAATAAACTATGCTCATCGAGCCCTAGCACCTAGCCCATGATTGAAGCCCAAATAAATAAAATAAAAATACTTATATTTTCAACCCATTTACAAAGTGATATGTTAGTATTTGAAGTAGCTTTTTTTTATTAAGCAACTCTTTACTTTATCTCCAGTTACTTAAAAAAAAGTTACTTATTTACTTTTTTAAAATTTTTATTGGTCCTATTTTATTTTTTACCTTAAAATAATGTTTATATGTATTTATAATGATTAAATATGTGTGAATAGACCCATGGGAGAAGGAGCGAGATGTTTTTTGTAATAATTAAATAGTGTAAAAGAACTAATGAGATGAGTAGTGAGAGGGTTGCTTCCGTATCTCTTGAAATTTCCACAAAGTTCCTATGGATAAAAATGTACTAATTGATTATCCCGGTATTTTCATTATCTAAGTATTTAGAAAAAACATATAGATAAAACCTATTTTCATAAAATTAGTCAAACATTTGGATGCATACTACTTTTTAAGAATTTTCTTGTTTAAAGAAAATTGGTTTTCTTCTTCAAAGAAAATTGGTTTTCTTCTTGAAGTTTTGTTCATCAACAGCTAACATCTATATATAGCATATAGTTCCCTCACATTTGCAATTCGACATAGAACCACCCACTACCTTTATGGCAAAAAATAAAAAGTACTATATATTGCCTTCATGGTACATAGCATTAGTTGAAATTGACAGTCTTTAGATAACAAATAGAAAAATTCCATAGAGGGGACAAAACGTAGCATATTCTCCATCGCTTCTTTCTTTCAACACCCTTTAGCTAGCATGTAAGCGATTTTGTTGCAACTCTTGAGTTCAAAATCCACCTTAACTGATGGACAAAACAATTATTCACTTATATGTTTAAGTTTATATTTTTAAGCAGGGAAAAAAAATGAATTTGAAGGGGGAAAAAAGTGTGAATTGGAAAATTATATGTATAGGTCAATTTAAGTGCAAATACACGGTCTAATTAGTTAATTCTTAGTTGGTGGAATATGATAAATGCAATTTTTATGATTTCTTGTGCAAGTTATATTATACAAAAACGATTTTGTGTTTTACAGTCTGATGCCTAATGAGCACAATGAGGAAGCTCATAAAATCAAAGGTTCAAGCCTATTTGTCCGATCCATAATATTAGTCTATCGCTGAGCAATTCGAAAGACAAAATTTGAAAGCCCAAAGTTGAAATTCGTTCTTCAAGAATCATCAAAGGTTTAGCTGATATTCGGTCTAGCGTTTGCCGTTTAAAAAAGAGAGGAGTAGGTCTTGCGGGCACAACACCTCCAAATCGGCCATATTTCACGCTTTACAATTCGCACACGCACAGTGGCTCCAATTCTTAATCGCTTTTATTACTTAGTTTTTTATTTAAACTATCATAAAGTACATTTAGTCATTAGCATTTGGACCTCTTTTTATTTGAGCCATAAACGTTTAACTGCTTTTTTTTTTTTTTCCTCAATCCTTGATATTTGTAAAAATTTTTACGAATCAATCCTTTTCATGAACAAGTTAGTTTTTTTTATCTGTGATTAAATAAAATAATAGAAAATTGATGCCAGACTGGGGGGCGGGGGGAAGGATGGGCGTGGGGTGTGTTCGAGGGGAATAGAAATCTGCTTCGAGAGTTCAATGTACTTTCATTATATCAAACCCTGAACTATGATGGGTCCAAAAATTGAAATAAAATTATCAACAAGAAGAAGGCTACCTCCTCCTAATATCTTGCACGCAACTCTGCCAAGGCCAATGCTGACAAATCAAGTTCCATTGATGACTGCGTTCGTCCAAGCCCACAACGGACCAAAACTATTCCAAAAAGGACACCCTCGTCCAAGGTGAAAACTCAACACTCACGGCAAACTAGAGCTTCAGTTAATCGTAAGTTACCACGGGTGAAGGTAAGTTTTGAAAGCAAGCAAGGAGGTGGATATTGGAATTGGTTTGCCCATTGCTACTGTGTGGGTATGAATCCGGATGCAACGATCACGTGCGTGTCGCGTGACTATCGCGCTACGCGTAACTTAGGGAAACAACACGTGATAGGATGATCAAGAGAGAATCGTGTAGGGAGGAGGAGTAGGCAATCTCAATAGGCTCTAACACACGTGTGACAGGTAAGGGAGTTAAATAGCATCAACCTCACTGAGTACTATGGATTCGTGTATGTTCTTGAGTAAATTAAGTGTTTGATTCACCAAGACGGAAATCCGGCAGCACGACGGCATTTGTCCAAGATTTTACCTTGTCCAAATGAGATAAGGACCAAGAGTATTTATAGAGAATCTGGCCATCGATGTCGTCCGTCAGATGAGACAGACAACCGACGGCCAGGATGAGTCCCTCTCATTATGGATATGAATATGGGCTCCCTTATGGACCCAAGCCCATCAAGGCCTTCATTGTAATGTGTGTGAGCCAATTTGAGAAAGGTTGGAATTGGGCAGGCCAATTCCAACGGGCCCTACTCCAAGCCTACCATGCCAAAACTCCCATGATCATCCCAATTGGATTGGGCCTAACTCTTTAAGCCCTGTCATATTAGCCCAAAGAGTTAAATCCAAATAATAATTAGGCTCAAGGCCTTTGTAATCAGATTTGTACATCTACAGCTACTAATCTTTCTTTCAATTTTTTAATTATTAGTTATTTTATTTAATTTGCTTATAGCTTTCAATATTACTTAGTTTATTTTATTTTACCAATGAAACTACGCCTCGTGCTAATAATAGATGAAAAAACTAACATCATTAGAAAAAATGACTATTTTGTAAACTTTTACAAACATTAACACTGAAATGGGAAAAAAAAATTAAACATTTATGATTCAAATAGAAAAATGTCCAATATTGAAGAACAAATATGTAATTTTCCCTTTAAACTAAACCCACTCCGATTAATGTAAATTATTCTAAAAAATATTAATAATTTTCATCCTTGAAAACCATATTTAAAGAAATAGAGTCTCTAACCAACTGAAATTGATAAAATATAGTATAAACACTGTCTCAAAAATATTAGATTTTGGAGTTTGTAGATATTAAAATTTAAAATCTAAATAGACTACTACATAATAAGATTATCCCAAATTAGAAAAGAGTTGTTTATTTTTCTTAGAAATTAGAAGCAAATTCAATGAAGACATCATTTAAAAAAATTAATAAAGAAGATTTATTTTTTAGCAAATAAGAAAAGTGAAGAAAAACAGACTTTTTTAATTTTTTAATTTTGGGAATTTATTTGTCTATTTTTCAGGGTCGAAGGATTCTATATGCCTACCCTTTGATTTAATTCTTTTTTATTTCAAAATTACTGTGTTTGTCAATCCTATTCACCAAAAATCGATCTAGGTTTTTTAAACTTTTTTTTTCTACTTGTAAAAATCTAAAAAAAAAACTAAATTGATACCATATATTAAATAAAAAACAAGGAAAATATACGTGTAATTCGTCAATGTGTCATGATTTTTTTATGAGAGTTCTTAACATTTTCTCTTTTCTTTAATCCTTGTTATTTAACAAATTTTATAAAGTTGATTATTCTTTAACATGGTTAATTTTTTCATTGGTTTTTGAAATGTGGTTGCAACTGATTCATCTATGTAATTTTTAATAAATATTACTATATATATATATATATTAACTACTTTAGTAAAAAGAATTAAAAAAAATAAGGCAAAGAAAACTGAAATCCAATGGAGGCTATAGCTAGGGATGAAAATAAATTAAGATAGTTCACAAACTATTCAAGTTAGGCTCATTGTTTACTTGAATTTGATTCGAAAATGATCTAATCGAACTCAAACTTTAGCTATTCGAATAGTTTATCGAGTTGAACTCAAACTTGATATGTTAAACTCGATTAGTTCGCGAGTCTAATCAAGCTCAAGTCAAATATAATTGTTAATTGAATTTGAATAGAGTTTTATGTGTTAATATTATTTTAATTCGAATTTAAAATATAGTTTTTAATAAACTGAGCCTAAATGAGCTTAATCGAGTCAAACTCAAGATTATACAATTTTATTTGAAGTCAAACTCGAGCTTAAAATATTAAACTCAATCGAACTTGAACTGAACTCGAGTTTCGAAATTTCAAGTTAAACTCCAATTCCAGATCAGCACTTTACCGTCTCGATTTAATTCGTTTGTAGCCTTAGCCATACCCATTTTCAACCGGAAGCATATTTCACATAAAAATGCAACAAAATACAAGCATTTTATCTCTTGTCATGTCTTTTCATAGCAGGGACACCAATAACAAACATTTTAATCACATATACCATCATTTTTACCATTTCCCCCTATGCCTAGGTCATCAAAATGGAGAAGCTTTGGCATTTTGAGAGAAGAGAACTAAGGCTATACCATCTGTATTTTGAATGCCACTTTAAGGTCACCACTATTCACATAAAGTGGGGCTACATCTTTGTCCCGTTCATCCCCTTTCTTAGTTGAACCATCTAGTTTCAATGACTATCTATGAAACAACAATTTAATCGCTCCGTTCGGAGCACGTAGGGCATGATAGGTATGCTGCACATATCACTTCCCAGCAACATATGTAAGGCATTCCGTTATTGAGTGGGTTTGTAATTAAGTTTTAATTTGAGAAATCATTATTAATTTTTATAAAAATTCTAGCAAAGTGCCATTTGTTTATCCAGGTTTGGGTTTATCAAAACCTATAAATTTAACCTATTTAGAAAATAAGTATCACAAATAGTCATTTATAAATATTATTCATAGGGCCATCAAGAAATTACAACTCAAATGCAAAACTTTTGGACTTAAAGGTCCATATTAAATGAAACGAAAGCATTTGATACTTAATTTATTACAGTCATCCAAGTTTATAAAACATGATTACAATAAAACTCTTCTAGCAAAACTCATAAAACCTAAATCCCGCACATCGTCATCCAATTGGGTTATCCCACGTATCTCTCATCTCTCATCGAATCACCAATAGACCTTAAAGGTTAATAAAATGATTTATGAAACCAAGTACACAATAATATAAGCACACACCGGCATGTCACATGCTCCTAATCTAATGCAATAGCC
Source organism: Combretum micranthum (assembly GCA_024138025.1). Taxonomy (NCBI): domain Eukaryota; kingdom Viridiplantae; phylum Streptophyta; class Magnoliopsida; order Myrtales; family Combretaceae; genus Combretum; species Combretum micranthum. Next base: position 487,666 of record JAMXBD010000702.1, read on the forward strand.
ATAATTTAGGATATTTAATTTAAAGTCCACAAACAAGATATATCTAGTGTTCTAAAACTACCAGCATGCATAAGAGTACTTATGACTCTCGACATACAAAAGGGGTAGGGTTCCCTCAACGGATCACGCACCCGAGAGAGGGTTCGATAAGTTCCTAGAACTTACCAGAAAAGAAAAGAAAGAAGTAGTCTCGTACGATTCAATTTCACACAAATAGCCATCAATGAGCATAGTCTATTACGACGTTTCATGTAAGAGCCAACACACCCTGCATAATGCAATTGCAACTTTGCACCAATGCTTAATTGATCGTCTGGTTTTGGAACATCCCCTATCAACTACCTACTCGCCCTTACTACGCACTTTATGGGGGTTTAGGTGCCTACAACTACTGCATCATCCTAAAGTTGCGATTAGGCTCGCAATCCAGTCTACAGGTACCACTTCTAGAGTAAACGACCAAGTGGCAACCAACATTCTATCAAACCGATTTTAATTTCTTAGTATAGTTATTAGTACTATCCTAGCAAGAAATATGCAATTAACACATACCTATTAATTAATCTAAGCTTGCCATCTATTTCCAAGCTTAATATCCAATAATTGTTCATAATTAGCGATGGGAATTAGTTCAAGATTACTACCTTTATTTCATTCGTGTTGTTTGTTACATCTAGGTTACCTTAATTTAACCATATCCATTTAATGACAATGTTAAAAGGGTAATTTCTGTCATCTAGTCAAGTTATCTAGTTAATTATGTAAGATAGGATTGGTTTTGGGGCTTATGTTAACCAATCCTTAGTGGGCTATACTTTGTAGGTCTTGATTCTTTACCTTTCAAGAGTAGGTTCCCATAGTCCACTAATCTCGTTTAGCTCGTAGTATCCTACTATAATTATTAAGTATAAATTACTTTCATTTTTGTGAGGCATTTGGACTCAAGTGTTTAGATGATGTACGTTGTGAATGGGGTGTTAGTACTTACTTAATTTGTATTTTGAATGTTTTCAAAGGTTGCTTAAGGTTAAGGGAAGAACCGGGTCAAGTGTCGTACGATTTGAGCGAGAATTGGCAAAGTTATGAAATGGCAAGAAAAAAGCATTAGGGGTACATGAGGGGATGTATTCCCTTATGTTCTTTTAGAGAGAGGACCACGAGGGGTGCATGAGGAGATGTATTCCCTTGTATTCTTTTAACATGGAAGGAATTCTGATACCAGAGAGGAACACGAGGGGATAGGTCACCCTGTGTTCCAATTGTATTCCTCTTATGTTTGGGATCAGAAAGGTACACAGGATGAAACATGACATCATATTCCCCTTGTGTTGTTCTAAGATTAAGAGGTGTTTAGGGTTAAAGAGAAGCACAGCTAGAATACGGGTACAACATGGATAAATGTATGTCCTTGTGTTCTTCTACGAAACATGTTTTCTTTGTGTTTTGTGGGTCAAAGAGGTACATGGCCAGGTGCATGACCTTGTGTACGGGTCGCGCTTTTCTAGGTTTGTGGCATTTCGCGTTTAAACTTGGTATTTTTGTTGCAAAGAGGTTTTAAGGCACTTTTGAGGCATCAAAAGAGTAGATGACCATGTTAAATCTTAAATTTCATCTATGGTACATTCTCTTTCCTTCTAAACATGTTTAATTGAGGATTTAAAGACTTAAAACATCTAATTTGACAGTAACTTCAATTTCCTCATGCTTTTTTGAAGTTTTTATAGTATGCTCATACAAGACTTCATCATTTTACATTGCTAACATCAACTTATGAAATTACCTAGATTAAACGTATTAAATTAATTTAAATATATGTTTGATTGTTGATTTCATGATTTAAATTGTTATTAGTATAGGAATATGTTAAAATTGCATTATAAGTGTGTTGATGAAGTTAAGTGATTGTAGTATATATATATATAATTGTATTGAAAATAGTATGATATGTTTTATTTTGTGGTAATTAGGAGACCTTTTAGCTGCAAAATTTATAGAGAACCCCAAATTTTAAATCAACCTCAGGCCCACACAGACATAACTCAAGCCCATCTTTTAACATCATCTATAGGCTTCTTAAGTTGCCCAAAAGTCAAAAAAGGTAACCAAAATATCAATCCAAAGTAGACCTAAACCATCGTCTCTCTCTCTCTCCATATTCATCATCTTCTTAACTACATACAAGCCTATACTCCACCTCAAAATCTCTTTTAAATCTTACCTCACCAATTTTTAAGAAAAGAATTAATCCAAGGAGCTAGTAGAAGTAAGATTTAAATAAAAAAAGAGGACATAAAAGCTTGATTGATTCTAGTAGCCATTGAAGTAAAATTAAGTTGATTTTTTGCAAATTATGTTTAATTATAATTTTTAGTTGATGTTAATTGTTGAATAGGAGCAGAACTTTGGTGTTTTAGATAAGTTGTTGGTTTGATAACATGTAAATTATAATAGATATGCAAATAGGCACATTTATCTTAGGTGTTTGAAGAAATGAATTTTTGAGTTGATGATGAATTGATATGTGTGTTGATGTTGGGAGTGATAAATGGGTAGAACTTGAATGATTAAAGTGGTAATAGAGTTCTATAAGCATGAATGATGGATTTATGTTTTAGGTTAGGATTATTGTGCATTTACAAGTGAAATGAGCATATGAGTGCAAGTGAACTTGATGATGTTTGGTATTATGATCATAAGTTAGTTTTGATACGTTTTTATAAACAAGAGTTAAAGAACATAGAACTTTGAAGTTTTTCAAACAAGTATCAAAGGACCAATATCTTGTTCATAACGGGCATGTCAAAGGCCGTTATGTCACACCCCGCCCTGCAGGCGACGGCGATGCAATGCCAGGGCAGACAACCACCACTGGCCCCTAATGATAATGGCCGACATCCACCCTCAGGTGAGACCCCAACCAACGCATGCCCCGCAGGGTATCGTGCACTATAGGTATTGTTACCCTCAGGATGGATTGATCCCAGTCTGTAGCCTCTAGGGATCGAACCCATGACCTGAGGCTTTTGCCTGCCCCTAAGGCAGCACCTTTTACCAATACCTATAGTGCACGTGATATCCTGCGGGGCATGCGTTGGTTGGGGTCTCACCTGAGGGTGGATGTCGGCCATTATCACTAGGGGGCCAGTGGTGGTTGTCTGCCCTGGCATCGCATCGCTGTCGCCTGCAGGGGCGGGATGTGACATAAAAAGGCGCCTTTTTATGTCACACCCCGCCCCGCAGGCGACGGCGATGCGATGATAGGGTAGGCAAACCCACCACTGGCCCCCTAGTGGTAATGGTCAACATCACCATTGCATCATGGTGACCCTAACCAACGCATGCCCCATAGGGTACCACGGGCACTATAGGTATTGTTACCCTCAGGATGGACTGACCCCAGTCTGCAGCCTCTAGGGGTCAATTGGTAAGGGGTGCTGCCTTAGGAGCAGGCAAAAGCCTCAAGTCATGGGTTCGATCCCTAGAGCCTGCAGACTGGGGTCAATCCATCTTGAGGGTAACAATACCTATAGTGCCCGTGGTACCCTATGGGGCATGCGTTGGTTGGGGTCATCATGATGCAATGGTGATGTTGGCCATTACCACTAGGGGGCCAGTGGTGGGTTTGCCTGCCCTGGCATCGCATCGCCGTCGCCTGCGGAGGGGGGGAGGGGGGGGGTGTGACACGTTATCTCTTCGAAATATTGATTTCCTGATAGTCACTGCCATTATGAGGCCTATGATCTTCTTTGTTTGTTTTTAAAACATAAAAGGTGTCACGCCTCATAGGGTGCCCTAAACATAACAGTCCGGCACATGCCATATAAGGCCCACAAATTACAATCTTAGTCCTTCAGGAGTCTTATATAGATGTAAGGCATACCTTTACGACAATAGAATACTTGAACCGATGGATATAAAGAGTTTAATTCGACATTCAATAGCATTAGAATATAAATCAAAACACATATACACATGATTACAAAGACTAAGGGGCATTCCCCCGCAAAAGGATTTGTTAAGAGGTCTATTATAGTCATCCAGAGTCTTTTGGTTTCCTACGAAAGTCTAAACAGAATTGAATATAACTTCTAAAGGAAATGCCTAGCTTCTGTACCTCAGCTGTCGAATGCTTCTGTCTAAGCTAGATAAACGAGTGCTACAACAAATAAAAACTATAGGGACATAAGCGACACTAACTTAGTGAGTGAGAACTTCCAAGATCACATTCATAACACATCATACAAGCAAGTTATTAATCAGGCAAATGATATGCATCAAACATATGTGTCGAGCCTGGATTTTTCCACTAATCTTATCTGGTTCATTTCTCTTAACCCGATTCACATTAAACCCGAACCCATTTAACATGAATCCTCGACTAGGGGTTAAAAGAAATTTTAAAAAAAATTTTAGAGTCGCCACCCGATATAAATCGGGAAAAAATAAAAAGCTAGGATCAATGGGTCGGTTGATCCTAACTTAGCTACTAGTCTGCGAAAATTTGATTTAAAAAAATCAACTTTTAAAACCAGATATCATGGATTCGGGGGCTAACCTATTAAAACCAAATCGGTTACCACTTTTGGAATTTTAAATTTCTAATCTATCCTTTTCATGCTAAAAAAAAAAAAAAAACTTAAGTAAAACATTATAGCACAAATATTTACAAATCAAATCATTCATTTTTATTTTTTATTATTTGCTTTTCTTCATTTTTATTTTTATTATTTTTTAGAACATAAACATCAACAAAATATCTTATATTTACAAAATATTTATTTACTAAAAAGAACAAAACATTTTTTTATTTTTTATTGTCGCCCCGCAGGTGCCTACATACTCGCTAATCGGATCAGACAAAACGTAGTTCTTTTAAAAAAATTTTAATTTGTTGATCAATCTTAATTTTTTTGAACTCTTTTCATTTTAAGTTCATTAAATCTTGAATTTTTATGAAAAAAAAATTAATTTTTATTATCCTATGATCTAATCAATTGGTTTTTTATTTTATGAAAATACAATTTTTCTAAGCCCAAAAATCATTTTTTTTTTAGAAATTTTGTTCTTTGGAAAATCCAATTTTATTATTTTTATTTATTTTTTACATTTTTTTATTTTTTATTTTTTTAAAAAAAATCATCACATAAATTCACAATATATTCAGAATATATTAAAAAATATTAAAATCATTTTTCATGCATTAAATATGTATTTTCTAAAGTAATTTATGTATAAATACACATTAAAAATATTTAAAAATATTAAAAATATAAAAAAAATAAATTTATATAAAAAATAAATATTTTGATTTTTCTGGATTTTTCTGTATTTTTCTGATTTTTTATGAATTTTTATGAATTTTTTACTATTTTTTGCTATTTTTTATTATTTTCTGAAATTAATTATATAATAAACTATTAATAAAATAATACGGATTAACCTGGACCGTCGGATGAAGCGGACGAGATCTGGAGCGTCGATCTCGCTGACCGATCTGGATCGTCTGATCTTGTTGACTCGATCTGAGCCGTCTGATCGCTTGATGAAATCTGGGCCGTCTGATCGCTTGATTAAATCTGGACCGTCTGATCTGCCTGATGAAATATGGGCCGTCTGATCTCTTGATTAAATCTGGACCGTCTGATTGCTTGATGAAATCTGGGCCGTCTGATCTCTTGATTGAATCTGGGCCGTCTGATCTGCTTGATGAAATCTGGGCCGTTGATCTGCTTGATGAAATCTGGGCTGTTGATCTGCTTGATGAAATATGGACCGTCTGATCTGCCTGATGAAATCTGGATCGTTTGATCATAGTTGACCGTTGACCGATGACCGACGACCGTTGACCGATGACCGACCGGGTTGGATTCGGATCTTCGGGTCGGATCTCGGAGCTCCGGCGGGTGAAGAAGACGATGACGCGACTTTTCGAGGCGGATTCCGGCGGCTGGAAGCTTATCGGCCCGACTCCTGCTGCGACGGCGCGTCCTCTGGTGGTGGTGGCGTTCACTTAGAACGGCGGTAAGGGGCAGCTCCGGCGGTGGTTGTACGGCGGCGTTAATGAACAAAATTTTAAAAAATTTTCAGAGAGAAGTCCGATCAATTTGAACAAATCTAAGCACACTAAAACATCAAAATTAGGTTTCTAACATTGTTAACACACTCAATTTTGATCAAATTCGATTCGATCACTTCGAATTTGAAAAATTCGAATTTTTTTCCTAAATTCGAGAATCTCGAATTGGCTTTGCTATGTATGTGTTTTCTTGAAATTGACTTGTGCCTTTTGCTCCTAGGACCCCCTATTTATAGGTTGCAAGCTCAATTTTACGTTTCAAGCAGTTTCGAAAATGAATCGATTATTGCCTCTTGATTTTTCACGAATTTAATTCGAAAATCCATGATTAAATTGTTTGAAACTGATGAATTGATGATTGCTTTCATATTCCATGTCAGATTCATCCAATCAATTTTTGTAACTCTTCATTCATGTGCAATTGAATGCTTTATACATTGAATTTTGTAACTTTTGGGTTGTTTTTTGCACTAATCTTTCATATTCTATAACCACTTTGCTATTCCATCATCAATTTTGACAATCAATGTTGTTTTGTCAGTTAAAAACTGATGCAAAGTAAGGCAAAAGTCACATTTGAGGAAAATGAAAAGACAAAAATGATAAAAAGGCAAAAATTTGCCTTTGCTAGGGTTTGAACCTGTGTCCTTGAGCTTGAATGTGTGTTTGGGTCAATGTGTTTAACCAACAGGCCATTGGGCCTGTGCCTTGATCACTTAGCCAATTTCATCAATACTTAAGGCAAAAATTGGGTGTCTACAATATGGAATCAACAGACATATGACTAGCTAGAAATCATATGTGAATGGAATTTTGCCCTCCATCCCGAGTTAGCAGATTTATGAATACTACAGTACTACTAAAATGTGTCGTTTTGCATCACAATCAACCAACTTATAAATTTGTTTGTGGATCACGATTAACCAACTCATTATTTCATTTATGGATCACGATTAACTAACTTTTACTTCGTTTTTGGATCACGGGCAACCAACCAATGCTAATGCTCCATCCCCATTTATGACATGAATGAGTCCATATTACTTATCAATTCCGAATAGTCAATTATGCCAATTCCTTAGGTAATCAATCAACAATTGCAGACAATCAATCATAATTCATCTATACAACCATTAGTTAATCACCTGGCTTTGATATTCTTATTTTCAATTTCTCATATCAACAACAAACATACATAATTCCCATTTATCCCCATCATACCTATTCATTTTATCTTTGCCTAAATTCTAATGCAACTATCATTACAATCATATCCAATAAACGGAATGGGGAAGAAATACTCACTCGGCTAGTGGAACACCGGTCCTCTAGTAATAGTAATCCAGTGGAAGAGAATCGTCGATCTCGGGGTCACCTAATAAGGAAGAAATATCCTAATAAGTATTTTATCACTTAACTAATCCAAACTATTAAACAAAACTATCATTTCCGTAATTTTCGTCATTTGCGGAAGTCTCGACCTAAAAAGGCCGTAACTTGGTCTTTTTAACTCGAAATTTCGCAAATTATATATTTATTTCTATCTACTTTGAAGATCTATCTAATTATAATATTATTTCCAAGTTTTGAAAACGTGTGGGTCTCGAAACATTCTGATAAATAGCAAAATCCAATTCCGAAGAATAGTTTTGTGAATGTTTGTAATGTTTCTACTATATAGATCAACTATACATGCAATATTGATGATTTCCTATCATGAATGACATGTTATGAGCTTGATGTATGCATGATCTTGTCAATATTTACTAAAAGAAAATTTTAAAAATTCTTTATTTTGTAAGTCTCCATGAATACTTACTCTTAAGAAGACTAGTTTCATGACTTTGATAATTCTCTTTTGTTTTGGAATTATTTCTTCGGAAAATCTAGTTATCCTTGTTAAAATTGAGTCTTTATTATATCCATGCTTTAAGGCCTTCATTTCTTCATAAAAATCCCCATTTCATACTTTGTAAACATGTTTTCAGATAGATCTATTCCTAAATACGAATTTTTGTAAAATTAGTTTTTGAGTGATTTCTTTGAGGAAAACTTGTTTAATACTTTAAAATTCCAAGCTCCATTATTTCTATCCCCTAAGGACTCCATTTCCTAAATAAAGCTTTCATTTTGAATTTGAAAAATAGGTGTTTTCATGTCATTACTCCTAAATTACGAATTTCTTAAAGTGATAAGCAACTCAATATTTCCAATTTTATTTTACTCCTTGTTTTACATATTTTTCTTAGCATATCCCATCTCAACTTATAAAAATCATCACTTGATGATATCTATTACCTATACTCTTCATTTTTCATATAAAACACAAGTTTTTGAGTTGATAAAAGGGTTTTTAATACATGGTCTTGAAACCATCCGAATTTTCATTTGGACATTTCAAACAAAAAATTTTCTTTTTAAGTTTCTTGTCTCATCTACCTAAAGATCTACAAACTACAATATTTATATATACAAGACAAAGGTCTTTAAGGTTCATTAATCCACTAAAACACAAAATATCCACAAGATCATGAATGTTAAGTATAATATGAGCATTTAAATGTTAGATCTACTACTTAGGATGCATGAAATAGAGTTTGAAAACATAGAAATAGATTTTTGTGCAAGATCTTTGTTTTATTCTACTACTACATGCATGAACATGAAGATCATCCAACAAAAACACATTTAAATACAAGATCTACCCTTGTGATGGTTTGATATTTATGTAGTAGTATTTTCTTGTCCCTAGCAAGAGCTCATGAGGACTTAAATGTGAAAAAACTCATAAATGGTCTTGCCATTACAAGGTTTAATGGTAGAAAGGTTTAAGATTCATCACCTAAGGCTTGTATCAAGAGGATATGAAGAAGGAAAAACACATTCGTGTGAGCGTGTGTGTGTGCAAAGTGGGTCACGACAAAGAGAGAAAATGGGAGAAGGTTTATGTAATTTTTGAAAAGGTGAAATGAATGAAAGAGAGAGAAGTATAAAAGATTATATATAGTAGGTTGAATTAGGGTTTGTTTTAATTGAAATAAAGATGGAAAAATAGAACAAATGAGGGCAACCACGGGGGAGGGGAGGGGAGGGGAGGGGGGGAAGGTGGGTTGTTGCGCTGGTTCAAGGGGTGAGAGAGAAAGAGAGAGAGTTAATTTGTTTTGTTTTTTTTTTTTTTTATGTAATAAGAAATCTTAAATGTAATAATTTCTTAAGAGACAAATTATTCTTGGAAAAGAAAATGTAATTGAATGTTTTGTAAGGATATAAGAGTAGGGTATGGCTTGTGAGTGTAGTAGGGGATGGGCTTGTACTTGTGAATAGTAATCAAAATAATTAATTTACCAATAGTAAAGAAAATACGAGAAAAAGGGCTATATCCGTAATTTTTACGAATCGAAAAATTATGAAATTTATATTTTTGAAATCCTTATTAAATTTCGTTTCTAAAGAGTATTTTGAAATATTTTTCGAATTTCGAGTCTGAGGCTTGCTTTTCCGTAATGGATCTCGGAAGGCCCGGAATGAAAATTTTTTGAAATAAGATCTTTTTATGGTTTTAAATATACTTTAGAATAATGTTCCATATTAAATTATTTTACAAAAGTTCTTTTAATTTGAAATCAAAGGAAAGTCGGATCCAAGGTTCTTAGGTTCTCTTTCAAGCTTAAGCTAATCCAGTTTAAGGTTTTCGTTTCCGGTTTCTGAAGTCTACTTGGTTACTAGGAAAACCGGGGTTTACAAAAGGACTTTGATCACGACCACTAGGAGGGCCATTATCTCCTCTATGTGATTTTTAAAGCTTGATCACGACCGTTACAAGGATTGTAATCTCCTCTGACCTCTTTTTCTTAAAGGGCACGACCTAAATTATGGCCATTACAAAAGCTGTTATCTCCTTGGATGATTTTTCTAGAAATTTTGAAAAAGATCATTACAGGCGTATTCTTCATCACGACCATTATGGGGGGCATGATCTCCTAATATGAGCACGACAAGGCAATAGGATACACCACGGCCTAAGATCATAGCCGTGATGTTGCTTGTAATATGCATCATTGCCTTTGTCATGGGCGTGACAAATCCTTTGGTACTATTCATATATGTGTGTGTGTGTGTGTAAAAGAAACAATAATAATTGATAGATGAATAATGAAATATAATATGTATATTTGTACTTGTATGGGTAAGATGTTGTGTGATGATTTGAATCTTATTTAAGTTTGAAGAACATCTAATGACTTAATGTTTCATTATGGATTAATGTGTTTTATATGAAATAATTTTCTTAGATAGATTTTCATACCTAGTTGGGTTTGAATACAAGTCCTTTATCTGATAAATCAAATTATTCAGGTACACAGTAACTCGTTTGTTGAGTGTTAGGTTGGACATTATCAAATAAAACTTAATTAAAGATTGGCTTAAAAATTTGTGTGAATTGTTTGTGTGTGTGCCATTGAATTTGGTCAAGGAATGGCAACCCTGTTAACGAGGTTAATATGGTAGATTAGGTACTTAGGCCATTTTATCATGATACAATGATTTTCATAAGTGTCTCGGTGGGTAATTTATAGGAGAAACGTTATCAGTGTAACATTTGCTTACTTTTAAGAGGAAATAATATGATTTAGTTCATGTTTAATGAAGACAATTGAACTGGGTGATATTATGGATTAATTTAGTAAAGTTAAGTAACGGCTATGAATCATAAATGAGATTATTAATTGTAAAGTTATATAGGAGATATAAGTATTTGAGATGCTTATATCAACTCCCTAAGTAGCTACTATTACTTAGGACCTCGGACTACCTAAAGAGTAAAATTAGAGTTTGAATACTCTAGTGTTAAGATGTTTTACTTAAAGCAAAGATAATTAATTATATTGTTTCTTCTATTGCATTAGTTAGGATTGTGTACCACATTGTATTTATTTGTGTTTCTATGTATTGAGCCTCTGGCTCACTTTTTCTTATATAGGCAATGATGATGATGAGTATTCAATGACTTAGGATATGGAATGGATTAGGAAGCATTCCTAAATGAGTGGACGACTAGGGTGATGGAGTATTCCACTTTGTTTTCTTAGAAAGACAAAAAGAAAGACATTGTTTAGAAGTATAATAGTATGGACTATGACTTTCTTAAAAGCCTATGTTTTGTAATATTAAGCACCTTAGTTTTCCAGTATGTATATTTCAAGTTTAGTTCTGTGACCTTTAAAGTACAATGTTTGTTGGTACTATCATATGTGTTTATATAAAGTTATCTACTCTTGATTTAGTAGTTTTTGTAAAGTTTTGTATTTTAAACAGATTAAGTAAGCAATTTCTATAAACTCCTTCCTTTTGGAACAACCTTACATATGATATTTTCATATATTATACGTGATTGGGGACATGACATGTGAAGTTTTAATTATATACATTCCAAGTCTTTACAACTTACAACGAAACGCAAACCCAAATCATGCTTATTCTCCAATTTATACCATTAGAACAATTTTATCTCCTTCTTATTGAGATTCCTTAACATAAATAGTTAGTCTTAAGATCTTACCTAGCTCCAAACGATAGTTTCACTTGCATCATCTGGAAAGAGAATTTAAGACTCCAAAATGACCTTGAAACTTGATTTCTTGACACTTCAAATGTAAGGACCCACTATTACCCCTAGTTGAAATAAGCAATAGCAGTTCCCCAACCGCATATAATCTGCAGAATTATATGCAAGGTTGTCTTAAAAGGATTGTTTGATGAATTGTTCACCTAATCTTAAGGAATAATCATTTTAATTAATAAATACTTAGTAGCTTTTCAAAACATATTAACATATATATATACACAACTTCAAAAAAAAGGCAGATCAAGCTAGATATATATACATACATATTTTACATCCACAAGCTTCTTACAAGCCTTAAACAAAATGACAAAATATAAAGCTTAGCAAAGCGTTACAAACATCCATTCTAACTAACTATCTAGTCTATTACAAAAAGAATGGTTCCGTCCAGTCCTGGTCAAACTCTAGTCCTCATATTCCTCCAAGAAGTCCTCAAAATCGGAGCCATACCCCATGCTCGCATAGGACTCGTCCAGGTCATCATCTGAAATTTGTTAAAAGAATGAGCCAGAGGCCCAGTACACAGCAACGAATACAAAAGCGAGATGAAGCACACAAGCTTAGTCTAAATGCAATATGCAACAACCATTCAATTATTCTTTAGTCTTTAATTAATCAATCAACACGGGAGTATTCAAACTCCGGACAACAGGGATCGCGAGGGGACCTGAGTAACACTCGGACGCTCAGGGGGTTGATATAAGTAGTTCGGGTACTCATACCGTCCTAGATATCGTTAAGTCAAAGAGAAAAGTAGCTTCCTCCAGGGTTAATAGCCGTTACTTAGCTCTATTTATACTCAGTCCATATCATAAAATATAGTTCACCCGTTCTCATAAACGTTTGAACTAAACTATGGTACTTCCTACCAAGTTTAAATAAATTTTCACCGATCTATACCCCCCGTCGACTACCCGCCGTACCACTTAATGAAAGTCATCTCAAATGACAGGAGTGGCCTAAGCGCCTAGATCTACCGTGCTCAAACCAAGCAAGGTGCCGCTCCCCGAACCGGATACCAACTTCCATCCCAAACTCATCAAACCATGAGGGGTCGCCGTTAGGTTCATACATGACCTGGCATAGGAATTGGATTTTAACGGCATAAAACACAAGCAACAATCACATTTTAAGTTTTCTTATCATATAATTAAGTTTTATAAATGCCTATCCTAACAGAGACAAGCAGGTTACTGCGTACCTGATAAAGCTCGGGAAATAACAGAGTCGAATAGGCGAGGATCTATCACTGTTAAATCAATATTAAAATTCACTCTTAGCTTAAACTCTAATTGACTAATTCAAAATATAAATTCATCCAAAAATCCAAATAAATTGCTTCAAAGTCAAAATAAGGCATTTAAACACCCTATTATACCCTAAATCGCTTAATAAATATATGATTACTCGAATAACAAACTTTGCAAAATTTTAGAAAAAGCTTTTAAAAATTCAAAAGCTCAGGGGATACGCCGGCACTCAACGCCGGCGGCGTTGAGCCGGTGTTCAATGTCCTGAAAATTCACACTGCCAACGCTGGCAGTGTTCAAGGGTACGCCGTCAGCCTATGTTTCCTACGTCGGCGGCCTTTGGCCGGCGTTGAATCCAAAACCCAAAGTTTCAAAAACATCCAGAGAAGTCTAAGCCGTCCGCTTACATAAGTACACAGGCAGCTTTGACACATACGCCGGCGGCGTTGATTTCAAACAGCCGGCGTACAATGTGGATGAAAGAACGCCGACTCACTCGTCTAGTGAAAGTCGGCGGCTTTGCAGACGGCGTTAGGAAAATTGATTCTGTGGGCTTTCTACACCGCCTTTACGCCAGCGGCGTAGAATCCCCAGATGCCGGCGTACGTTCAAAATCTAGCCTATACGAAAATGATTTTTGAAATCCCCTGTTTTATACACTTTGATCAATTCTCAAAACTTTTCCAAACTTAGCCCAAACTTTCTAAAGCTTGTTATATAATTCAAACACTATCCTAACAACATGAATTCCACCTCTAATCATCAAATCACCAATCATATTTCAAATTCACATATCAACTACTCATTCTTCAATTTTTCTATAATACTCATTCCCACACTTCCACATTCCTATAAGATGCAAACTACCACTTCATTAATCACATAATCCCATTCAAACTATCATTCATGCATCAATCCAATCTCCTACCAAACATCATCTCAAAATCCTATCTACCATAACATTTACAAACAACACATTATAAGACATAAATTAAAAGACAAAGATTGCATTAAACTTACATGAGTGAATCTTGGCTTGGAATGTTATTCAAATCCTTAAGCTTGTAGTAAACCTTGGCTTAGGGTTCAAAATTTTGGATTGATAAAAGAAAGAAAGAAAGAAAGAAGATGAAATTCGTATGGAAATTATGGCTGCCAAAAAGGAGGACTTATCTTGTCCAATTAGAGTAATTTGTTATCCAAATCTTACCTTTAAGGGGTATATTTGTCCTAGGTTTAATTTGGGTGAATTTCAAATGCATTTGAGTTAAATTTGAGCTCAAAATGTGGTTTAAAAATTCACAAAATTTCTGTCATGAATTAAGCAACTTCAAAACAATTTGATTACATTCTAAACATAATGCATGCATATTAATTTACAAAAAGACACACACATTCATTAAACTATTCACACATTTATGGATATCAAACAATAATATTAATTTCATAATACTAATCATATATAAAATAACACATTCCTTAATTATATTACTAAACACACTATATATATATATATATATCATCCAAATATCATACTAGCATGCAATATAGGAATTTCTTGGCTATTTCATTCTCCCCTCCTTCAAAAAGTTTCGTCCTCGAAACTTATCATACCTTAATCATTGCTCAAACAACTCGGGATACTTCTGTCTCATCTCATCTTCGGGTTCCCAAGTCGCCTCTCTTTCGCTTTGACCCGACCACAAAACTTTGACAAAAGGAATTACTTTCTTTCTCAATACCTTGTCAATCTTGTCCAAGATCTTAATAGGTTTCTCAATTGTGCTTAGGTCGGGTTGAATCTCGGGTTGATGAGTAGAGACGATAGCTTCAGGATCCGATACACACTTTCTGAGCTGTGACACATGAAACACATCGTGAACTTCGGACAAATTCGGGGGTAAAGCTAGTCGGTAAGCTAATGGCCCATTCTTTCCAAAACTTCATATGGACCTATATATCTTGGATTCAACTTTCCTTTAACCCCAAATCTAATCACTCCTTTTGTTGGTGAATCTTAAGGAATACATGGTCACCAACTTCGAATTCCAATGGTCTTCTCCTCATGTCAGCATAGCTCTTATACCGATCTTGAGCCGTCTTCATTCTCTGCTTAATCACTCGGATCTTGTCAACCGCTTGCTGTACTAACTCAGGACCCAAAACTGTTCTTTCACCAACTTCATCCCAATGTATTGGGGATCTGCACTTCCTACCATACAGTGCTTCATAAGGCGCCATCTGAATCGTTGCTTGGAAGCTATTGTTGTAAGAAAACTCTATGAGTGGCAAATATGTATCCCATCTATTGCCAAAGTCTAAGGCACATGCTCTTAACATATCTTCCAAGATCTGGATCGTTCTTTCAGATTGCCCGTCTGTCTGAGGATGAAATGCCGTGCTAAACTGAAGCTGTGTACCCAAAGCAGTATGTAGACTCTTCCAAAATCTGCTGACAAAGCGTGAATCCCTATCTGAAGTGATCGTCTTTGGAATACCATGCAATCTCACTATCTCTTTGATATAGGTATGTGCCATCTTCTCCAATGATTCTCCAACTCTTAATGGTATGAAATGAGCCGACTTTGTCAATCTATCCACGATAACCCAAACAACTTCATACTTGGTTATGGTTTTGGGTAAAGCCGATACAAAATCCATGGTAATGTCTTCCCATTTCCATTCAGGCACTGACAAAGGTTGAAGTTCTCCTCCGGGCCGTTGATGTTCAATCTTTACTTGTTGACAAACCATACACTTAGAACATATTGAGCTACATCCCTCTTTAAACCTTCCCACCAATAATTTCTTTTTAGATCCTTATACATTTTTGTACTTCCGGGGTGAATCGAATATGGAGAGGAATGGGCTTCCTTCATGACTTCTTCTCTTAACCCATGGCACAAATAGTCGATTCCCATATCTCACAACACCATCCATATCAATCTTTAATTCTTTCTTTTTCCCAATCCTTATAGAATCCTTTATTCCTTTGGTTTCATCGTCTTCCTCTTGAGCTTGTTTAATTCTATCCAGAATTGTTGGTTGCAAAGACAGTTGAACTAACATCACATCTACTTGCTCCACAGTGACTTCAAGATCTAGCTTCATGAACTCTATCTGAATCTCCTTTTGGCTAGAAAGCAAAGTAGCAATGTCTTCATGTTTCTTTCTACTAAGCGCATCCGCTACTACATTAGCTTTCCCGGGATGGTAGAGGATCTCCACGTCATAATCCTTAAGTAGTTCAAGCCATCTTCTCTGTCTCATATTGAGTTCTTTCTGTGTGAAGATGTACTTTAAACTCTTGTGGTCCGTATAGATCTTACACTTCTCTCCAAACAAATAATGTCTCCACAATTTCAGTGCAAGTATAACAGCTGCTAACTCTAAATCGTGTACTGGATAATTCTTTTCATGTGGTTTCAACTGTCTGGAAGCATAAGCTATAACTCTCCCGTCTTGCATAAGCACACAACCGAGTCCTTGAATAGATGCATCACTGAAGACTATGAATTCCTTTCCATGGACTGGTAGCGCCAAGATAGGAGCCGATATCAATCTCTCCTTCAACTCTTCAAAGCTCTTCTCACATCTATCATCCCATTCAAACCTAACATTCTTTCGGGTCAATCGGGTTAATGGAGATGCAATCTTTGAGAATCCTTCCACAAATCTTCGATAATATCCAGCTAATCCAAGAAAGCTTCTGATTTCACTCACCGTTGTAGGCCTTGTCCACTTGAGAATCGCCTCAATCTTCGTTGGATCAACTGAGACTCCTTCTTTTGAAATAATATGTCCAAGAAAAGATATCTCCTCTAACCAAAATGACACTTGTTAAACTTGGCATATAGTTTCTTCTCTCGAAGCCTTTGTAACACAAGTCTCAATGCTCTTGATGCTCTTCTTTGCTTCGGGAATAGATCAAGATATCGTCAATGAAGACTATGACAAATGAATCCAAATAATCCTTGAAGACTCTATTCATCAAGTCCATAAATGCAGCTGGTGCATTGGTTAACCCGAAAGGCATCACTAAAAATTCGAAGTGTCCATATCTGGTTCTGAAAGCTGTCTTCTGAATGTCTTGAGATTTAATCTTAAGCTGATAGTATCCTGATCTCAAGTCGATCTTAGAAAACACAGTTGCTCCTTCAACTGATCAAACAGATCGTCAATCCGTGGCAAAGGATACTTATTCTTATAGTAACCCGGTTCAATTCTCTGTAGTCAATACACATACGCAAACTCTCATCCTTCTTCTTGACAAAAAGCACTGGAGCACCCCACGGGGATATGCTTGGTCTAATAAAACCCAAGTCTTGCAATTCTTGCAATTGCAACTTCAACTCTTTCAACTCGGCTGGAGCCATTCTGTATGGAGCTTTAGAGATAGGTACCGTTCCTGGTAACACTTCAATTCCAAACTCTATCCTCTATCAGGTGGTAATCCAGGTAACTTCTCAGGAAATACATCCACAAACCCATTCACAACTGGCACCATGTTGATATCTACTTCCTCCATACTCATAGCTGCTATAACCGGTTTCTCCCACAACTCCATGAACTTCACACTCTTAGGTCTTAACCTCTCTAACATATATGAAAACCTTCCTTCATCCAAATCAAAACTCAACTCCGCTCTACTACAATCGATAGTGACCTTATAATGATTTAGCCAATTCATTCCCAATATTACATCAAAATCAGATAAAGGTAACACTATCATATCAATAGGCATGCTCACATCAGAAATCATCACATTCACATTCTTACACACACATGGATGCCTATTTTCAATCACTAACGGAGTAGTTACACACATAACACGATCACTCAACACTTCAGAAGCAAGATTACAATCGTTCATGAAATTCTCAGAAATACATGCATGAGTCGCCCCTGTATCAATCAACACATAAGCATTCCTATCACACACATTCAGAATACCTGCCAAGGTGTCTACTGCAGGCGTATCTTCAACTTGCTGTAGGGTGAAAACTCTAGCATTTGTCTTCCCTTTTTCCACATTCATTCCCTTTTTAACATCAGGTCGATCTTTGCAATTGGAAATATGATGCCCTCTTTGCTTACAATAAGCACAAAACACTGGTGGTAGCTTGGATTCTGACACTCTGTGTATTTATGCCCAACTTGACCACATGAGAAGCACGCTCCGGGAGTCCACTTACAAGTTGTCTCTTCATGAGGACCATAGCATCTAGGGCATTTCTTCTCAAACACTGGTGTAGAAGCCTTAGATGTTGATTTCTGACCTCCTTGTTTTCCCAGGTAAGGTCTCTTTCCTCGGTTTTGATAATAGCCTCCTTTGCTAACACCTTGATAACCGCCATAAGATGTGGCTGGAGCAGGTCTCTTCCCCATGAAAGCAGCTCTTCGGGCTCTCCTAACTCGACTATCATTATTTATCTGTTCCATCAACAAAGCTTTGGCAACTAAATCTGATAGAGTGTGCAATTCGAACTTCTTCACTTCATTCTGAATCTCTTCATTCAAACCGTTCTGAACCTTCATCCTCTCATCACGATAATCTCCTCCAGCAAAGCGTAGCAACTTGCAAAACTCTCCATGGTACTCATCTATGGTCTTGCTTCCTTGTCTCAAGTTCAACCAATCAGAAATCATCCTCTCTCGTACTGAATTCGGAAAGTACTTAGTGAAGAAGGTATCCTTAAATGTAATCCAAGAGATGGGTTGTTGCAAATTTCCACTAGCTAGTCGCCACCAATTATAAGCCTCTCTCTTCATCATGTAAACTGCTAAGCTCACTTTCTTATCTTCAGGAGTACTACTGGCGGCAAATGTGTTCTCTAATTCTTCTATCCAGTTCTCAGCCACTGTCGGATCAATGCTAGTTCCATCAAACTCTGGAACCATCTTACTGAAGTCATGTAACTTGATTTGATTGGATTGATCATTCACAAAAGTAGCCTCATTTGATCTCATCCCTTGCTGATCACCTTACTGCATGAGATGTTGAGTTTGTTGATACATCATCATCTGATACTGTTGCATCATGGCCATCATATCCCTCATCATACCATATATCGAGTTCGGATCACCTGTAGGCATCTGTGGCATAGGAGGAATAGGCGGCATAGGTGGTGGTGGCGGAATCGAAGTCGGTAAAGGAATCTGAGAAGCAGAAGCCGATGCTGGAGATGGAGTGGTCTCATTACTTGGGGTAGAAGATAATGTAGGAGCAGATGTAGATGAAGACTGTGGCGGTGGCATGCTTTCCCTATCTGATTGCTGTCTAGTAGATCTTCTTAACCTGTCCATCTTAATAGCCATACACAATACATTCAACACACATACAGGTATATGCATTCAAGTCACACATTCAAACTATTAATTAGCATTCACAATCACACATCATAACAAACAATCCGTCAAGCAATAAGGCAAGCAATAAGCACAAAACATTCAAGAAAACAAACAAACACAAGCATTCAAGCAACTTAGCAACTGTGCTCATCCTATTCTACTTATTTGTGTCTAAGTCAAGTCGCAAACAAATCATTTTAATTAGGCAAACAATTAATCAAACTATGCTCTGATACCAACTGTAAGGACCCACTATTACCCCTAGTTGAAATAAGCAATAGCAGTTCCCCAACCGCATATAATCTGCAGAATTATATGCAAGGTTGTCTTAAAAGGATTGTTTGATGAATTGTTCACCTAATCTTGAGGAATAATCATTTTAATTAATAAATACTTAGTAGCTTTTCAAAACATATTAACATATATATATACACAACTTCAAAAAAAAGGCAGATCAAGCTAGATATATATACATACATATTTTACATCCACAGGCTTCTTACAAGCCTTAAACAAAATGACAAAATATAAAGCTTAGCAAAGCTTTACAAACATCCATTCTAACTAACTATCTAGTCTATTACAAAAAGAATGGTTCCGTCCAGTCCTGGTCAAACTCTAGTCCTCATATTCCTCCAAGAAGTCCTCAAAATCGGAGCCATACCCCATGCTCGCATAGGACTCGTCCAGGTCATCACCTGAAATTTGTTAAAAGAATGAGCCAGAGGCCCAGTACACAGCAACGAATACAAAAGCGAGATGAAGCACACAAGCTTAGTCTAAATGCAATATGCAACAACCATTCAATTATTCTTTAGTCTTTAATTAATCAATCAACATGGGAGTATTCAAACTCCGGACAACAGGGATCGCGAGGGGACCTGAGTAATACTCGGACGCTCAGGGGGTTTATATAAGTAGTTCGGGTACTCATACTGTCACGCCCCAAAGGGTACCCTAAACGCGACAGTCCACCACACCCGATATTTAAACTTACGTATGACAACCTTAGTCATCCCATGAGTTTACATATCGTGTGTAAGGTGTACTCACACAACTTTTAGGATCACACTTTGATTCGAGTAGTCTTAAGAAAGCATTCATAGCATTAAGAATATAAATCACAACAAGATAAATAGTTAAACTTTACAAAAGCCAAGGGGGCATACCCCCGCCAAAAAATAATAGGAGTCTACATCGTTTAGCTCCAATTACATATATCTGAATTTACATTAGAAAGATTTTCCTAGAAGTCCACGCCTATACTAGGTCCCGACTTCCTCAAAAGCTCTTTAATTCCATGTGATAAACCTGCACAAAATGTCCTCTCGGAACATCCAAAAATAGGAACACTGCAACAAAAACTGTTGGGGTATAAGCTAACGCTTAGTGAGATTCATTTTCTTCAAGTAACATGCCCGACCAATCTAAAATATCTATACAAGCAAGTTATAATTAAGCAACCATATGAATGCACAAGCATATGAGCAACAAGCATATGACTTTCCGGTAGTCATAAGTGAATGAATTTACGCCCTCCATTCGGGGTTTGGGGTAGTTCATAAGTCATGCAACTACAATTCCAAGTTGGTCCATAAGACATGCAACCATAGTCCCAATCTTAAGTGGGGTGGTCCATAAGACATGCAACCACAATTTTTAATGTTGGTCCATAAGTCATGCAACCATAGTTTCATTATTTGAATGGGGTGGTCCATAAGTCATGCAACCATAATCCCCTTCATTAAAGACCCGCTGCCTCCCAAATACACCTTTGTCCCACCAAAGGCACACTCGACAATGATATGTGACTCATTACGTGATATGCATGTACAATTATTCATATAATCATGGTATATTAATTAGATAATTTAAAAGTGACCATACAAATTTCAGACATTCCAAATCTATACTAGCTCATACAAGATTATTGCAACAAAGCTTGCCTCGATATACTTATCGTTCATTCATGCAAGTTTAGATCACCATTCAATCACAATTTTATTTTTCCTAAGTTAATGCCACTACTACTACAAGCACATCCAAGAGCATAATTAATTGAGAAATGAACTCACTTGTCCATGAAGTGAAAATTCCACTAGTCGTAATAGTCCTCGGGAAGTGGTAACCCGTCCTCCAATTCACCTAGTACAAAGAATACCCTCAATGAGTATCTCTCAAGAAGTTCTATTAAACTTAACAATTTTATTTACTAAGTTCGTCAATTTCCGCCTAGGTTGAATCCTTAACTTAAAAAGGTCATATCTAACTCATTTTAACTCGGAATTTAGCTTATAATATACCGATTTATACCTACTTCGAAAGAGCTATCCATTTCTAAAGTTAATTCAAACATTTAAGATCATTTAGGGTCGGAAACTACTGTACAGTAGGGTTACGAAAATTCCAGATTTTGAGCCTTTGTGAAAAATTTCCATATCTACTCTATTTAACTACTTAGACCAATTTATTTTAGTCCTAAGCTTGCAAGGAGATTCTCAAAACAAAATTAAGAGATTACACACTTATCTAATACCAAACACAAAGTTCAATGAAACTTCTAAGATCCATTTTCATAAAACCGAAATTCAAGTTGAAACTCATTGACTTGTTTTGAGTAATTCCTTTACTAAAACTTACTTAGCTCAATGAAAATAATTTTCCAATATATATCATCAAAGCATTCCATTTTCAATATAAATACTTGTTTTGAGATCAAAAAGAAGGTTTTAAAAATTGGTCTCCCCATAATTACGAATTTCCTCTTTGAAGTTCACATGAATACAAGACCAAATTTTGTCTTTTACAAAACATTTGATCTAAGCTACCTTTTAGGAAAACTCATTTAAACTTATGAAGTTTCATTCCTTAAGATACTATATCAAGAGCCCTTATATTTTTGTCTAAATCTTCATTTTAAAGTTGGATGATGGGTTTCAAAAATAGGTCTTGGTCTTGATCCGAATTTTCATAAATTTATTTTGGACATATCTCTTGGAAAATTTATCAAAACTCATGAAAAACAACCCATTACATATTATATCTCAAGAACCCTTCATTTCTTGAATAAAATCCTCATTTGAGTTGGAAAGCATGTTTTTATTTTGGATCTTTGTCTTGATCCGAAAATACAATTTTTGTTTTTGAAAATAAACTTTGAAAATCAACTTTGATTCTTGTAAGATGAAGCCTTGATGATATACATCCATCAAACCTTCATTTTCTTAACAAAAGCTTCCATTTTAAGACTTGAAAGAGGGTTTTTAAAATAGGGCATTGACAAGTTACGAATTTTTCTTTTTCATTCCAACTTGAATCTAAGATCTACTCAATATATAACCATGAAAGCATAAGAAAAACTTAGTAGTAGGCCTTAAGCTTCTAGATCTACACATAAACATAACTAAAGCTTGATAAAACTCTAGATCTACAAGCTATCACAAAAACAAGAAGATAAACAAGCCTTCCATATAACAAAAATACTAAGAACAAAAGAAAACATCATCTAGAGGAGTGTTTCACTTCTTGGCATCATCATCCATAGCCTTTTAAGCTTGTGGAATATCCTTTGATGCATGAAACATCCATGGTATCATCCTAGAACATCTTATAAGAGCAAAAAGGGAAAGATTACCTCAAATACTTGCAAGAAATATATGTGGAAGCAAGAAAGAAAAATGTGGACAGCTTGTTCTCAAGAAGACAAGGCAAGGAAGAAGAGAAAAAGAGAGGGAAAAAGAAAGAGGAAAAATGTAGGGTTTGTAAAGGTGAAAGAGGAAAGGAATGAGATGTTTAAATAGAGATAAATGTGTGTTAAATAATTTTTTAAAAAAAACAAAACCACAGCTGCATGGAGGAGGGGCTGGTCGTGATTTTGAGTGTGTAGGGGAGTGGGTAGTTTGATTTTTAACTTGCAATTTTGAAAGTGTAACAAGTTGCATCCATTTGTAACTAAAAGAGACTTTTAAAATATCAAATAAATAATTAAAAATAATGAAAAGTGGCTAAATTTTGGGGAATGGGCAGCTGCAAATTTTGGGAAATGGAAGTGTAAGAAAAAGCAAAAGAAGACATAATAATGTGTAGTAATGATAATGTATGTGTACTTGAGATATGGGTTGATAAAGTGGCTTTTTGAATAAGAAAATATATAAAATAAATTAAGAAAAATATTTTTATTTAAGTGGCAGAATTTTTATGAATTAATAAAATAATCAATTAAATTATTTTTAGAAATTTAACAATTTAGTTACCGGTAAGAGTAAAATAAGCTTATATGAGCTATAACTGATATTTTTAGAATCCGAAAAATTCTAAACTTGATATTTTTGAAATCCTTATAAAAATACGAGTCTAAAAATATTAAAGATATATTTTAAATTTTCCGAGCCCCGGACACGCTTTCCAAAGCAGTATCCAAACGGGTTCGAAATAAGCCGAAAATGAACCAATCTGATATTTTTGATAAATCAAATATTATTACGGACTATTCTAAACACTTTAATTATTTTTCAACTCCTCGATTTACGAACTCGGGCTTGCAGGATTTAAACTGTAGAGTTTTACTCAAGATCTGATGACTTAAGGTCTCCGGTAGACTTTCCGGTTTAAGGTTTAGGGCTTAGAAAACAGGGGTTTACAACCTACCCACCTTAAAGAAAGTTTTGTCCGCAAAACTTGAAAAACGTACCTGATCCGTCAAACAAACTAGGATACTTTTGACGCATTTCACTTTCTGCCTCCCAAGTTGCTTCCTCATGTGTATGATTCCTCCAAAGAACCTTCACATACTTAATTTCCTTATTCCTTAACTTTTGTATCTTTGTATCCAAGATCTGCACCGGTTGCTCCTCGTAAGTGAGGTTTTCTTTTAATAACACCGGTTCCAACTCTATAACTTGATCCGGGTCGGCTATGTGCTTGCGAAGAACCGAGACATGAAAAACATTGTGCACTCCCGAAAGATTTGGCGGTAAGGCAAGGCGATATGCTAATTCTCCAACCCGTTCCAATACTTCGAAAGGACCAATATACCGGGGGCTCAACTTTCCTTGTGAGCGAACTCGATGGATACTTTTGATAGGATTTATCTTTAAATACACATGATCACCCACTTGAAACTCAAGAACCCTTCTTTTCAAATCTGCCCAGCTCTTCTGTCTATCTTGAGCTTCCTTCATTCGTTGTTGGATTATCCGAACCTTATCGGTGGCATCTTGCACTAGATCGGGTCCAAGAACTACCTTCTCAACATCATCCCAAAACAACGGGGATCTACACTTACGTCCATATAAGGCCTCATAAGGTGGCATCTTGATAGTCGAGTGATAGCTATTGTTGTAGGCGAACTCAACCAAAGGTAAGTGCGCATCCCAACTTCCCTTGAACTCCATCACACATGCCCTAAGCATATCTTCCAAAGTCTGGATCGTTCTTTCCGACTGTCCATCCGTTTGAGGGTGATAGGCTGTGCTAAAATGCAACTTTGTCCCCAAACACTTCTGCAAGCTTATCCAGAACTTAGACACAAATCTTGGGTCTCGATCCGACACAATCCCAGTTGGTACTCCATGTAAACGAACAATTTCCTTCATGTACAGCCTCGCCAATTTATCCATGGAGAAAGTCATATTTATTGGCAAGAAGTGAGCAGACTTAGTTAACCGGTCAACCACAACCCATATAGCATCGTGACCTGACGGTGTCCTTGGTAAACCACAAACAAAGTCCATAGAAATCTGGTCCCACTTCCACTCCGGTATAGGCAAAGGTTTTAACAACCCACCCGGCCTTTGATGTTCCACCTTCACTTGTTGGCATGTTGGGCACTTAATCACAAAATCTGCCACATCCCGTTTCATTCCATTCCACTAATAGTGTCCCTTAAGGTCTTGGTACATCTTGGTTCCTCCCGGGTGTACCGTGTACCCAGAATTGTGTGCTTCACTCATGATTTCCCTCCTCATTTCTTCGTCATCAGGCACACACAATCGTCCTTCCATCCTTACTACATCCTCATCATCTATTGAAAAATCAGTATACTTTCCCTCCTGAACTTCCTTCTTTATCCTTTGTATCACTTCATCATAGCGCTGAGCCTCTTTAATCCTTTCCACCAAAGTTGGTTCCAACGCCAAATTTGCTATTTCCATTTCCAAGTCTTGCCCAACAAATTCGATGCTTAGCCTCTCAAATTCTTTAATCAATTCTTTCTGGTCCGTCAAAAGAGTTGCAACCTCCTCGTGGTTCTTGCGACTCAAGGCATCGGCAACCACATTCACCCTTCCTGGGCAATAATTTATCCCCAAATCGTAATCTTTAATTAGCTCTAGCCATCTTCGCTGCCTCATGTTCAACTCCTTTTGGGTGAACAAATACTTAAGACTCTTGTGGTCGGTGTAGATCTCATACCGTTGTCCATATAGGTAATGTCTCCATATCTTCAAGGCAAAGACAACAGCGGCTAGTTCTAACTTCCATCCCAAATGTTTGAACTAAACTATGGTACTTCCTACCAAGTTTAAAAAATTTTCACCGATTTATACCCCCCGTCGACTACCCACCGTACCACTTAATGGAAGTCATCTCAAATGACAGGAGTGGCCTAAGCGCCTAGATCTACCGTGCTCAAACCAAGCAAGATGCTGCTCCCCGAACCGGATACTAACTTCCATCCCAAACTCATCAAACCATGAGGGGTCGCCGTTAGGTTCATACATGACCTGGCGTAGGAATTGGATTTTAACGGCATAAAACACAAGCAACAATCACATTTTAAGTTTTCTTATCATATAATTAAGTTTTATAAATGCCTATCCTAACAGAGACAAGCAGGTTACTGCGTACCTGATAAAGCTCGGGAAATAACAGAGTCGAATGGGCGAGGATCTATCACTGTTAAATCAATATTAAAATTCACTCTTAGCTTAAACTTTAATTGACTAATTCAAAATATAAATTCATCCAAAAATCCAAATAAATTGATTCAAAGTCAAAATAAGGCATTTAAACACCCTATTATACCCTAAATCGCTTAATAAATACATGATTACTCGAATAACAAACTTTGGAAAATTTTAGAAAAAGCTTTTAAAAATTCAAAAGCTCAGGGGATACGCCGGCACTCAACGCCGGCGGCGTTGAGCCAGTGTTCAATGTCCTGAAAATTCACACTGCCAACGCTGGCAGTGTTCAAGGGTACGCCGTCAGCCTATGTTTCCTACGCCGGCGGCCTTTGGCCGGCGTTGAATCCAAAACCCAAAGTTTCAAAAACATCCAGAGAAGTCTAAGCCGTCCGCTTACATAAGTACACAGGCAGCTTTGACACATACGCCGGCGGCGTTGATTTCAAACAGCCGGCGTACAATGTGGATGAAAGAACACCGACTCACTCGTCTAGTGAAAGCCGGCGGCTTTGCAGACGGCGTTAGGAAAATTGATTCTGTGGGCTTTCTACACCGCCTCTACGCCGGCGGCGTAGAATCCCCAGATGCCGGCGTACGTTCAAAATCTAGCCTATACGAAAATGATTTTTGAAATCCCCTGTTTTATACACTTTGATCAATTCTCAAAACTTTTCCAAACTTAGCCTAAACTTTCTAAAGCTTGTTATATAATTCAAACACTATCCTAACAACATGAATTCCACCTCTAATCATCAAATCACCAATCATATTTCAAATTCACATATCAACTACTCATTCTTCAATTTTTCTATAATACTCATTCCCACACTTCCACATTCCTATAAGATGCAAACTAACACTTCATTAATCACATAATCCCATTCAAACTATCATTCATGCATCAATCCAATCTCCTACCAAACATCATCTCAAAATCCTATCTACCATAACATTTACAAACAACACATTATAAGACATAAATTAAAAGACAAAGATTGCATTAAACTTACATGAGTGAATCTTGGCTTGGAATGTTATTCAAATCCTTAAGCTTGTAGTAAACCTTGGCTTAGGGTTCAAAATTTTGGATTGATAAAAGAAAGAAAGAAAGAAAGAAGATGAAATTCGTATGGAAATTATGGCTGCCAAAAAGGAGGACTTATCTTGTCCAATTGGAGTAATTTGTTATCCAAATCTTACCTTTAAGGGGTATATTTGTCCTAGGTTTAATTTGGGTGAATTTCAAATGCATTTAAGTTAAATTTGAGCTCAAAATGTGGGTTTAAAAATTCACAAAATTTCTGTCATGAATTAAGCAACTTCAAAACAATTTGATTACATTATAAACATAAAGCATGCATATTAATTTACAAAAAGACACACACATTCATTAAACTATTCACACATTTATGGATGTCAAACAATAATATTAATTTCATAATACTAATCATATATAAAATAACACATCCCTTAATTATATTACTAAATATGCCTATATATATATATATATATCATCCAAATATCATACTAGCATGCAATATAGGAATTTCTTGGCTATTTCATCAAACATATATAAACTCACCCAAGTTAGTTTCATGCTTAAAATGCTAAAATACTCACATTACAACATCTTAAAATATCGTACTTACCTTGACAAGAATTTTCTTCTAGTGGTGGGTCTTCTTCCTCTTCTAAAACTACTTCATCCTCTCCATTTTTCTCATGCAAAAGACATCCATGAGCTAATTAATGGTATACTTTGCTAATTCCAGTTATTTATCACTAGGAATGGGTTAGGGCTTTAGGAAACCTTACCCTAAGTCTTGGGAAGGTTTTAAAAAGGGAAAGAGGTAGAAGAAAGAAAAAAAGAAAAGAAGTATTTATATGGGAAAAGGAAACGGCATAATTAGGGTTTTAAACAAGGGAAAAAGACCTGTTTTTAGGGTTTGGTCACATGACCAAATCTTGTGCATCTAAATATTAGTTTTTGACAGTTCAAAGCTTTTAATTAACCTCTTCAACTAATACTAATTTGAATATCCAAATAATTCTAATTTAACTACAATTTTGAATCTTTATTTTATGCAAGTTCTTGGTTTTGGGTAAAATCGTATTATAAAATTAGAGCTCCTGATTACATTATTTTTATTTTTCTTTTAAGATTTTCTTTTAAAGAGCTATTATTAAATTCTAATTTACTTTATTTCGACCTTCAAATTTTTATTTGGATTTTCTAAATTTAGATTTTTGATTTGGGAATTTTGTAAATTTTAGTTGTTTAAATTCATATGTGACTTTATTTGGCTGTCATTCACTTCATTTGATTTTTATTTATTATAATTGGTGTCTGGATCATTTCAAACATAGTCTTAGATATATATGATTTTTATTAGTCTTAGATAGAGGTAACTAGGTAGTCCTATCGTATAGGGCATCTACTTTAACCCTACTTGATCGAGTAGATATTAGGTGAGTATTAAGGGTCAATGGGTAGGTTTTTAGTATATAATTTTTTGAATCTGCTCCCGCAGGATAAGATATGGATATAGGATCTTGATACCTTATATTCACCCTATACTCTATCATATATAAGGTATAGGTATAATCATCCAATAAAAATGATATAAAATAATATTAACAATGATGTCAATATTATTTAAGACAATGACATATTTATTAACACCAATATTATTTATGACAATGACACTTTTTAAATTGATATTTAGTTTTTTTTCCTTATATTAATTTTTCAACTTTGTTGTGTTTTTCATATTTCATACTACTAACTTTTTATTTTAATTTTTTTTCATTTTGTAAGGCGAGTTCTATGTTAATGAAGACATTAAATATGACCAAAGTAAAAAATAAGTTGCGTTATAAAGATTGAAGGCATGGATGTTTTAATATTTTTATAAATTGGATATTGATTGTAGAGACTAGAGATAAGTTGCATTGTAAAAATGTCGGTTATCTTTTCAGGCTAATTAGTATAGAAGTGTCTCCAAATTATAATGTTTATATTATAAGATATGCTTTTTGTTATAATTTGTATGTTTCAACTTTTAAATTACCTTTGTTACTATCACATAAATAAATTTTAGATATAAAAAAACTTGTGATATTAATAAATTGCTTTTAAATTTCTTTCTACACTCCATAAGTAATTTTGCAACAGTAAATATTTGAAACAAGATGATTTATCATATTACATAAAACTAGACATACTATAATAATTTAAAAATTTGAAAAAGAATAAAAAAAATTACAGGTTTTATAGAATACAATATAAGTTTTACAGGGTAGAAAGTGGGTAAAAATGATACCAGGTAAGTTTCAAGTACAATTCGATTAAAAAAAAAAGATTCTAGATACAAGATCTAGTATGCTATATCTTATAAGATAAATTACAAGTAAGGTTTTACACCATATCCATCTTGTACCCACTCACACTTATGGCTCGTTCACTTCGCTGAATGAATAACGTTGTAATGGAATTCCTATTATGGAGGAATGGAATAGAGCAGTAATAGGATTTTTCTTCATTAATTTTTTATTTAAATAGTGATATTTTGAAAAAAGACAGTTGCAACATTGAATTGATATTCATAAATTTGAATGAAGAATGATTATTCACTGTTTTGCATAATAAGGATTCATTGTGGAATCGTTATTCAATAAACGAAACGACGTAATAGCTATTCATAAGGAATAAGGCTATTATAGAATTATAATTACAGCAAAGTGAATGACCAGTTAGTCTTATATATATAGGATTTTTATTTAGTTTTTTTCTTATAGTTATCTTTTTTTATTTTATTTTTTCTATTAGACAATTAATATTTGTTTAATAATACTATTAATTTAAAACAACCATGTAGCCAAATTAACACAAAAAAATAGCACCAAATAAACATTAAGTGCTAAACTATACTTTCCTTTCATAAGAATAAGAAACTTATATGCATAACTTTTGAAACATGCTAATTTATGATCTTTTATTTATTGAAAATTGCTAAATGTCATAGAAACGCTAGCTCTAGAAAACCTTTATAAAAAATCTAAAGTTTTTTTTAAGAAATAAAACATTTAATTTTTGTTAAGGCCTAGATTTTGATTTAAAAAACCCTAATTTTTTTTTTTTATAAAAGCCCTATATTTGATTTTTTTTAAATCCTAATTTTTGTAAAAAGAACCTAATTATGGAAGTGGTTTGTAAACTCATAATGCTTTAGCATGCTCTTGGCCTTATTGGACACTACACACCTCATGGCACATCTATCATAATTCCTAGCTACAAGAAATGTTCTTTTAGTAATCCACAAGTCATCATCTCCCAAAATGCCCCTGAAAACCAGCTTCTCTTACAACTAGTTTTATCATAGAATCAGAAGATATGCAATTTGTAAAGTACCCCATTTAGAAAAGATACCCTTTAATCATCCAATATCCATCCACGATCACTTCAAAAATACATCTTGTCACAATGGGAGAAAAAAAAAAGTCATTCTACCACAAGTTAAATCCAAAAAACTTAGATTGTAGAATAGCAATTATAGTACACTTCCATGGCAATGCATTAGTAGCTACATTTGTATTCCTATACTTGTATTTAATAACACAAGAAAAACTCTTGAGGAATTCAACCCATTTTGTTTGCCTCCTTCACCACTACTATAGTCCTTTAAGTGTTTCAATGTCATGACCAATACACATAATAAATCCCTTAGGAAGTAACTAGAGTTGCCACATAGCATGAGCATGAATCAACGAATACATTTCTTTATCATGTATTAAATAATCTATTGCCATTTACTAAGTTTCTTATTAAAAATTTAAATGTTATTTATTGCCAACACCTTCACGAACTCCATGTGCATTACTTTCCAACTTAAAGAGTCTTGTCTAAGTCTGACAAAACTAATACATGCTAACAGTTAGTCTCTCCTTAATATTCAAAACTCTTTCAGCCTCTCTCAATCCACTTAATCCCATGTTCTTATTTATGAGTTCAGTTAAACAAGCAACGATAATGCTACAAATTCTTCACGGATTATTTATAGAAAGATGTAAGCTTAAATGGTTATCGACATTTGCAAATTATGGAGTGGATTACTCAAGGATCGCCTTAATCTTCTCTAGGTCATGTCTAACTCCTTCACCAGTCACAAATCCTAGAAAGTAGTTCAACTTGATAAAAGGTAGATATTGAAATACCCAAAATTGGATTAAAACAAAATGCAAGGTTTAAAAAGCAAAAGGTTAATGTCGCAAATGATACTTGAGCTTTGGTAAAATATGCAATTATATACCTAAACTTTGAAATTGATCGATTTAAAACCTAAAAAGATTTTTGTATATACCAATAGTATCTTCGTCAAATTGGCTAATACTATCATCTGATGTGACGTCTTTAACCAATATGATGGAGGTACTGTTACGTATACAAAAAGTTCTAGGTACTAAACTGATCTATTTTAAAGTTCATGTACTAAATTGATTAATTTCAAAATTCAGATAATTAATTGCAAATTTTGTCAAAGTTTAGGTATCATTTGCTATATTTACCATAAAGTAAATTAAAATTCTTTAAATGAGGGCAAAGTTATCCATTACTATAAAATTTAAATGACTAATGTGTCTATACATTAAGAGAAAATACCCTAAATTCTCCTTAGTATTATGTGGAGACTTCCCTTTCTCCCCTTATGTACATAAACTTTCCTTCACCCCTCTTAATAATCCATGAAAATTCTTGAAAATTTCCAATAGGAATCAACGACAATGACACTTTAAAAGGAGAAGTAGAAAGTTTAAAGTAACATTTGGAGGAATATTTAGAGGTGAAGGAGGAAAGCAGTGTAATTAGTGAAAAGATTAAAGAAATTCTTGGAAAGGTGAAGACTTCAAAGAGTTTCAATCTTTGTGCGTTATTTTCATGGAAATATGTAAATAAGGGTTTAAATTCTATGTGGAAGCGTTTGACATAAGTATGAGAAACATTAAAGATGTTTAGAGGGTTAACTTTAGTAGAAGGTAAACTTGTGTGTTTAATGGTGCTGGGGTGATAACAATACATTTTGGAAGGATTAAAATTTGGTTTTAAGTTGCAAGCAGGTGAAAAATACATGAAAGAACAAATTTCGAAAGTACACTACTAATACATGAGTTTGTGCATTAGGTCGTAGACTTCTCTGTGGTAAAAACATGTGATTTTAGAAACGCATGACCCATACATGAGCCTGTGAATTAGGTCTTGCATCTCCCTGTGTATTTGAAAAAAAAAAAAAAGAACTTAGAAATACACAACCTATATACGAGCTCATGTACTAGGCCATGTACCTCCTTGTGGCTTAAAAAGTGACCTGGAATGTCATACCTTAAGGGATACTCTAAATGTGATAGTCTACCGTACACAATATCAAAGCTTAGGAGCGACAACCTTAGTCACGCATAAGCTTCAATATTATGCACAAGATGTACTTTCACCATAGGAGTTACTATTGGAGTTATGCAATTTAATGAGATGGCATCATCATAGCAAGCAAGAAATTAGAAATAACAATTGCATAACTTATCTTCATATCGGTTCTTACATAAAATATAAATAAATCCTTCCATATAAAATTTACATAGTTTCTCTTCGAATTATCAACTTACTAGAGTCCTATCAAAAGATCTTTACTACAAGCACTTTAAAAGTTCTCATTCTTACCTAGGAGAAACGTTGCCTCAGATACATCCATAAGTATTCATTGTATTCCATCTATAACAAAAATCTATAAGGAAGTAAGCTTACAACTAACTTAGTGAGATAATCTCACAATGACGTATTAATATCAACTAAGACTAACAAGTTAGTTAGGCAACCATATGTAATGTATCAACCATATGTTCACAAGAAATGCTCATGATTTACCAGTGTCATGAACAGAATGGATTTTTACCCTCTATATCAAGGGTTAAGGAATGTTGCACTTTTGGAGTCCGTCCGATCGTCTAGGGTTCCGAAAACCAATCACTACTAATTCTCCTTTAGCATGCAATCCAACGTGGCTCCTCCGTAAGACCGTATTCCTTAGACATTGTATTTCTTCATGCCGGAGCTAGGTGCCCTTACTTACCGACTTCATGCGTAGGAATAGTAGTACAATATAATGTGACTCACTTTATGCCATGCATGATTCATTGTCATAATTTTCCAATTC
The DNA here is from genome assembly GCA_024138025.1 of Combretum micranthum. Lineage (NCBI taxonomy): Eukaryota > Viridiplantae > Streptophyta > Magnoliopsida > Myrtales > Combretaceae > Combretum > Combretum micranthum. Next base: position 521,079 of record JAMXBD010000702.1, read on the forward strand.
AAGTTAAATTTCTTTCCAAGGTGACCAAGCAATTATCACAAACACACAGTCAATAGAACTAAACATTCAAGGCATTTAGCAACCAATTTGTATTTCGTTATACTTATTATTCATTTAATCAACCAAACAAATCATGTGCATAGATTCCCCATTCCCCTTAAGCAATCTACTTTTATTTTTTATTTAACTTCTAGTGCTTTATTCTACAAGCACTATAAAAATACATAAAGCAAGGGAAACTCACTCAGCCATTGTGAAAATTTTCAGTCAGAATAATCTTCAGGGAACATCAAGTCTTCTCCTTCGTCACCAATTGAAAAGAGATACCCAAAATGAGTATTCCATACTAAAATTTTCTCAAACTTATAATCTAAAAAGTTTATTCTAGGTAGAAAGTCAGTTTATGAAAATCTTATCTTAAAATAGACAACTTCTCATCTAAATCCTGAGTTTTGAAAACAATAACATTTGAAAGTTGACAGTTTCTTGGATGAGATCGGACTTATACATATGACATATCATAGAATAATAATAATAATAATAATAATAATAATAATAATAATAATGATGATGATGATGATTCATGGTTCATGCATGATCATAGTGATGTTGCTTGAGTCTATATTTCACAAATATAGTCTTGGTCGCTTAATTAGAATTTCATTGACTTGATGAGTTCATGAAGAAACTTATTTTTTAAGGTTTCAAGTTTTGGAAAAAAAAAAGAGTTTTATTATCTATATAACGAAATTTAATAATGTGGGTACTAATGACTTTCATAAATTTATTAACTCTCCAACTTACTAGGTAAATGTATGAGAAAGTGGATAGGCTAGAAAAATTTATTACTTGAAAAATTATACCATCAAGTTAATCCTTAGGTAGGAAAATCAAGTTTTGCCCCCTTTAATATTTGGCCTTTTTTTTTATCCTATTATCATTCTGAAAAAATGTCATTAAGTAGTTCCTTGTAAGAAAAATAAAGTTTTTAGTTTTTCTTATTTGGCCCTATAATTCAGCAAACAAATATATAATATATATATATATATATATAAGGTGAGAATTTAGTTTCCAAAATTTCCATTTCACACATGTTTTCCACGTTCTAAAAATAAATTTTTGAGTCATAATTTTGCAAAATCGAGAATTGTCAAGGTTTTAAGAATTATGGCAACATCAATATGGGCATGATATGAGCATGAACACAAAAAGAACATAAGTATTAGTAAAAATAATTTATATAAACAAAATAAGAAGATGTGAGTCTTAGCTTTAAAATCAAGGCTCCCCGGGACTTAAAGTAATTCCAGTCCCATGAATAACATAAATAAACAAAATATGGGAGTCTTAGACTATAATAAGACTCATGAGACTTGAATATTTCCAGTCTCATAATAAGCAAATAAATAAACCAACAAAACAAAAATTTGGGAATCTTAGACTATAATAAGGCTCTTGGGACTTGAATATGGACAAGTCCAAGACTAGAGATGGATCAGTCTTTTTAATAACTTGAAGTGGACAAGTCTTGAGCAATAATAAAAGCGAGAAACAAATAAAAACATAAATAAAGGTCAGGTTAGTGAGCTTTATGCTCTTATAGATATAAATATGTACATAACTGTATTTATAAATATAGATAGTTAGATTAGTTGGCAAAAATTAACATAAACAACATTTTGATAAGATTTATAAACTTGACATGATATTGGTTTTCACTCTAGCATTATCCTTCGTAGTTTAAAGTATCATAGAAGGATTTAGATAAAGGAATAATGCATGAAACACTCATAACACTAACTATAATTATGTGAGAAGTAGGATTACCTTAAAAGATTATTCAAAGGAATGTGTTCGAATTGAAAAATAAAACAAAAAAAAAAAAAAGAAGAGAGGGAGGGGCAGCAATTTACATTAGCAGCAAGGAGGGAAGAGAGAAAAAGAGAGAATTTGAAGAGATTACAAAGCGTATGAAGGAAGATATGCCATAGGTATTTATAGAGAAAGCTTTAGAGTTTTATGTGTGTAAAATAATTAAATAAAAATGAAAAAAAAGTGCTACCATGAGAGATGCAGCTGGCACCATTCTTGGCACTTCTAAGAGAATAAACAGAAAAAAAAAAAAAAAAAGTTTGAACATGAAAAGATGGTTGAGTTGACTTAGGCATGGCAATATATAGGGATAGGTTATAGGCCATCGCTTGTAGGGAATATTCATGAAGATTTTTTAGAATAAAATGCTAGCAATGGTTTGTTGCAAATAAAAACAAATAATGACAAATAATAATACAAAAATATCAAATAAGTTACCAGTAGAGAGGTGAAATACACATATATAGGTTATAACTAATATTTTTATGAGCCGAAAAATTTTTAATATGACATTTTATGGATAACTTAATATTTTTCTAACATAAATTGGTTGTTGAAATTTTTATCTCGTTTTAATTGTTGGCGATCGGATACGAAAACAAATTTTGTAAAGATTCGAAACGATTGAATTTTTGGGCTATATGATCCTTTTAGGGTTTTTACTATTCTTACAAACCGTAATTTGAGTTTAGCTTATTTTTTTAGTTTTGATTTCATATTTTAGGGCCCTAAAAGTCGTTCGTTCTGATCTATCGGCTAACTTAATCTGCCTTCTAGAATTCAATTTCCGAAACCAGATTTAAAATTACATAAAACTATAATAAAATCTAGGGGTTTACATAGAAAGTATACCCCAAGTACACAAGCCCTTGTTCTTTGTCACTTCATCAAATTTCTTATTTCTTTTCTTTTGAAAAAAAACAACAACCAAGTTTAATACTTATTCTACGGTTGAAGTATAATCTAAGATCTTGAGAACATCAATAGCAGTGGACTCTAGTACTCAAAATGAATCAAGTATCCAAATACGTGTATATCTTGCTTATTGCTTGTGTTTGTTCAAGGTAGAAATATAGATTGATTAACGAAACATTTGACTTTGAGATCTTGTGTGTGCTACTTATACTTAGTTGCTACTAATAAATGGAGAGTATTAACGCTATTATTGTGGCAACTCAATGATTTATGTGCGTGACATTGTCCTCAAATTAGTCACACATGGAAATGATTTAAGTAGATTTAGGTGTTTCGGTTTTGTGGATATTAGGGAGCACACGACATTTAACTTATGGACTTAGGGATGTCAGAGAGTATCCAACATTGTATATATATATTATTATATTTACTTGTGACGAGAATTTGAGTTAACCCTATGTTGGTTGCTTGAATTAAATCAAATATAATAAAATATTAGTTGTTCTATTAGTAATGGGTCTGCATGTGAATGTGTGCCTGCTTGATCACGTGTGTATTTGTGGTATACTATATTAGGCCTAACTCAATTCTTTATCTTTTCCAGGTACATGTGTAGTGTTACTATTTACAAGTGTAGATTGGATGTCTATTAAAAGGTATATGGGAACAACAACAATGCTAGAGATAGCAACTTTCGAATGAGTAGTAACTTGTTTAATATGTTATAGCACAAATGCTAGATCATGCCAAGATCAAATGGTTCAATTAAAGAGAATACACACGCCATAGGTTAAGTTATATTCTCAACGACATGGACACATTACGTAATAATTGAAGTACTAAATTAATACGTGTAGCAAATAATGAGTTAGCATTAAAGGCACTTAATGAATGCTCAAGAGCATTTTCTTCTCTATTTAATAAGAATTCTTAAGTATAGGGAAACATATAAATGAGGAATTTTTTTTTTTTATATGATACAAGTTCATAAGACAAATTTGAATTAACTAAATTATGAACAAGTCAATTATTTGGATTAATGACGGAATATGAGTAATTAGGCCTAATTTAGGATGATTTAAAAATCTAGATTAGTGGGCTCAAAAGAAAAGTCCTTCAAAATTATAATGCACGTTTTTAACATTTTTCAACAAGGTTAGATGTCAATTAGGTTCATCTATATGTATATAATTGGGCTTTGTTTTTTATTGTTTAGCCCACTGAGAATACTAAACCCTAATTAATCGTATTAGTTAATGATGACGGTAGTTAATGACCGGATGTAAATGTGTGTGTGTACATTACCTATGAGGGGAATTTTTTTTTCTTTTTTCCATTTCATGTAAGGAGCATGGATACATGCTACATACTCGTAATACGCACAATAAACTCTTGCATTTACCTAGCATGTATAATACTGAATGATTAAGATTATAAATAAAAAGATAATCTCGATATTTTAAAAATCTAAAATAATCTCTAGATCAAGAAAAATTAGAGGAAAATCAAGAAAAACATAAAATATTTATGGGTCCCTCTTTCATTCTTTTTATTAGGGGGAAAAAAAAAAAAGATAGAAGATTAGCTTTTACGGCTGTTGTATTCGAGCTTCTTACCTCTCTCTTTTCCCATTATATCAGCCAAAATCTTTTATTTTATTTACATTAGTTTTGAAAATTGATATCAAAGTCCGTTCATTAACTGAAAATAGAGACTCTGGACTAAAATTTACACGTTAAATCGGTTATTTGCGTGCTCTACATTATGATGGGAAGCACATCCTGTAATGGGTATGTCGAAGTGATAGAGAAAAGTACTTATCTCAGCAACACCACAAAATACATAAATTTTAGTGTAAATAATTCATTCCGATCTCTTTGAAAGGAGATTCACACGTACTGCTATAGAGGATTTTGATTCGTTTCAATATAGAACCAACAACATCCCAAGCTAAAAATGAAGTAAGGAAGAAAACTAAAACCGTTTAAACATGGGCCAACACAACTTGCGACAACTCTTACACCACATATATATGTATATGTGTGTGTGTGTATATATATATATACTAGGTTACAAAGGTGTTGACAACATGAAGATTACTCAAGAGAGGAGTCGATCTTGTCCACGGATCGGGAGAAGGCGAGAACATCATTTGGACGGTCTGCAACTTCATGAACATTGCATTTAATATTATCATCAGAGCTACTGGAGCTGATAAGGGATTTCCTTATTAGAGACCTTACTGCTGGTGCTGGTGCTGGTGCTGGTGCAGGATCCATCATATCCTCACCATCATCCTTCTTCTTCGTCTCTCCAAGATTACTACTGATTAATCTCTGTTGGTTATTTTCGACATGCTTATGAAGCTGCCCTTCCTTCTCCTTATGTGCTTCCATCATCTCGTCTCTCTCTCTCTCTCTTAAGACAATAAGTTTAATTTAGACAGAGGAGAGGAGACAGGTGTCCTGTTCTAGATCGGTGCGTGGCCTCATCACCTAAAGAATCGTAGAGGAAGTTCCACGTGGATGTCAAGCATTCAATTTGGCCCGACTCTCCTCTTCCTTCTTGCAATTTATATTTTAGCTTTGCATTTCTGATTATCTTACTCCTTTTCTTTGTGCCCGAAAGATGAAAAAGGCATTAGCCATTATCAAGAAAAATCGGGACCTTATTATTGACGCATGATTCGATACTTAAATTTAAAAATTAGTTAATTTAGTATGAAAAACAATTTAATAGATATTAAATTAATTGATTTTAATATTTAAATATCTAATTATATATTTTACTAATTTTAGATATCATTTATGCTATCATCACTTAATTATTCGAGTTTTTTCTTTTGTTTTTTCTTTAATAATGAAAGATTATATACTAAAGTACAAAATTGGCTGGCGAGGCCTTTTCGGGTTCTTCGCCTTTGCCGTTTCTGGCTTGAGTAATCAAAATTTTGAATCAACAGAAACAAAGTATCTTGTTAAAAATTTACACATATAACCCCTTTATTGACCCATATAGATTTTGTTCTCATTTTTGTTATTTTATCATTTTTATGGTATAGTTTGACAAAATTTTTTGTATAAAGATGTAATTAAACGTTTATTAATTTAAGTGGTATGAATGAACCAATCAAGAGGCCACATACATCGAATTTCAAGGGAGTATTTGGTGGGGTTCACGCAGGGGCTTCTTCCATTCATTTTCAAATGTTAGGAGCGAGCTAGAGTAGCCGTGGGCTGGATTTCACTAATATCGAACATCATATCATATGGCAGGCTTTGTTGCAATGTTTTGAAATCTGGTATAGCAAATGCATGTTCATACGTTATTTATAACCAAAAAGGTATTCCTGTACTCCTATAAAATTCTTGATTGAGGAGTAATTCGAAACTTATTTATTTTATTGTAATATTTTTTAATAGGATATTTTTTTGAAAAAAGTTTTGTGCTTCTTGTTTGTTTTTAAACAAGTATACCTATATCTTGTGGTGGATTACACCTTTATGATAGTTTTCCATATAGATTATCAAGAGGTTGTGAAGTGGATAAATATATTAATTATAAATAAATGGAAAAATAGATAGGTAGTTTGACATCGTATCTAAAATGTTTTATATCATAAAAATATGATGAAAATTTTCAGAAATCAAGCCAGGTATCCTATACGCCATAAATTTTACATAACAAAGATAATAGGATATAATTATAAGAGGTTCTGATTTTCAAAATTTAGAAACTTGTAAAGAAAAAGTATCAAAATCAAATAGATAGAGTAGGAGAAGAGATTTTGATAGACACGTTTTCCAAATGCAATTTTATATTTATGCTTTTCGTTTAAAAATAAGAAATCAAAACGTGTTTAGCTAGCTTTTAAAAAAGTGGAAATAATAGAAAATCAAGGGAAATAAATAGTAAAAAGAGAAATCCAGGGAAATAGAAACAAGTAAAATATTTGTTTTATGTGTAATAAGTTATCAAGGAAAAGAAAGGAAAAGAAGAAAAATAGAGTTAGTGATTCATAAAATTATCCTTATATTAATTTTTTAAAACATTAGTTAAAGAAGATAAATAAGGGTATTTAAGTTATTCTTATCACTTTTTCTTGATTTCTCTTGCTTTCGTCCCATTCTTGGTAGGAATATACACAGCTAATTTTTTTTATTTTTTATTTTTTTTCAAATCACTTCATTTCCCACTGACTAAACCAACCTAAACACACATATTTTATCCCATTTCTTTCCCCTTTTCCATGATTTCGGGCGTTTCAAATACAACATTAATCTTATCCAACAAATTTGCTATCTCGCTTGTGAGTGTGAGGCCTCCTTAAGAAAGAAAGAAGTGATACATTCCATGCTGAAATAGATTTTTGTTAAAAATATTATTAGTTAAATAAAAAGATTGGCAAATAAATATTATAGTATTATTTTTTATGAATAATAACTTCATTACGATTTTATTTATTCATTGAAGTGAACCAGTGGTAAATTTCAACACTTAGGAAGTGCCAAATTTGGAGGGATTATTAGAGATAAAAGGGCATTTGGGATCACAAGATAAAAATAAATTATATATTGTGTATCCAACTGTGAATTCTATATTGTTTTTTCTTTTTCTTTTTATTTTTCTAAATTATATTGAAAAGTATCAATATTTTAGGATAAGTTAAAATAAAATACCAACATTTCAAATGCTCACAAAAGCAATCAATATTTTTGTCAAATAGAGTATAAATGTTTTAAATAGATAAAAAAGAATCAATATTATATAAAGTAGTGTAAATAAGCAATTTTTTTTTTTAGTTATTCATCACCTAAAATATTGATATCATTTTAAATATTTAGAAAGTCATACATTATTTGATCCATTTTATAAAATGTTGATTTATTTTTTTAACTATTTCAAATGTTGATGTTATATTTGAATTTTTTTCTAAATATTGATGCTTCTTATATAATTTACCTTTTTTCTTTTCAAACCCATACTAGGAACTTCATTATCGTGTATTTCTAGGTTTAAAAAAAATTGAAGTTAATGGGAATCTCGAATAGTTGTATCTTTATTCAATTAAGATATAAACATATAAGGCAAGTGTGGTAATTAGAGATGCAACTGGGTAGGTTTCAGATAGATCATATGAACCTAAAACTTAACCTGTTATCCTATAGGGTTTACTAAAGCTAATAATATAGCCCTGTAGGGTTTTAATGATATATTTAAACTCATCTAAGTTTATTTTAAACCCAAAACTCGAACCTAAATCTATTTTATTTTTCTAATCTATTTTCAAATTTAAATAATAAAATCAAAAGAAAACGATGCTTCTTATACACATTTCTTATATGAGCAAAAATGAAAAGATACATGTGGAATTGATAGAATACATGATGGGCCACATTCATGATTTAACATTTAAACACATAAATATATCACTTTTATCACCATATCTCATATAAAAGATTTAGACAATGATATAAGATCTTAAGAATACAGTTAAATTAAATCTCTAACGTGTTTGACTATTTGCATGTATTTTAGTTTTAGAATATGAGATGTGTGTGGAGTATGGATGAGATGAGACAAAAATGAAGGGTTAGGTTTAGCAGCTTTAGTCTTTATGATTTTTTTTTTTTATTTTATTACTGGTCGGGTATCAATTGAACATCTTATAAAATCAAAACCCGAACCTATAACTTTATAGGGCTTTAGCTATATATGTATATCAAACCTGACCCTTAATCTTATAGGATTTTTAGCGTATCACACGGGTCAGGAACCCTATAACAGTTTGCTGGTTGCATCCTTAGTGCTAGTGTACTTCTTACTTAAAGGGCAAAGCCATTGAATGATGCAGGAGCTCAAAGTTAGAAGCAATTCCTTAGGATTTGAATGTGGTAGAAGATTGGTTGGCAACAAAGATTCAAAAGGAATGGATGGAAGATTTAGTCATTTTTGTATTGCATCTTTAACTGCAAGTTACTTAATATGCCACATCATCATCTTAAGTAACTCTTTCTATTAGGTAACTCACTACTTTATCCGTGAATTATTTAGAAAGTTACTTAACATGATTTTTTTTTAAATTTTTATGGATCCCATATTGCATAAGTTATATATAACTAACATAAAAAAATATAAAATAAAAAAATACCTAAGAACTTACGTTTTGGGTTCTTAGCTGAGCAACTCACCAAAGTTAAGTAATTTGAATAAAATGTTAAACAACTTATAAAGAAGTTGCATAACTTTAGTTCCCATGCCAAACAACCCTAATAAAGTTGTTCTAAGAGTTGGGAGTCAATGGGGACTAAGGACTTCTAAACTAGCTAATGAGTAACGTTTTTTTTACCAATAGCTAATGGGTAACTAAGTCTGCTCGTTTTTATGATGCTTTTATTAATAGTAATACGTCCATCATCGGAAAAAAAAAAAGAAAGAAAAGAAAACACAACAACTAGAGCGAAATGAGGCTGGTAAGTAAATACAAGAGACTAATGTAAAGTTGGTAAATCCTAAATAAATGGATAAGCAGAGAAAGGTGACTGAATTTTTTTTCCTTAAATTATATTGTGTTATATAACTGGTTTAATTTGATGCTATATGAAATAAATTGCAAAGTGAAATGCTCTATATGGATTGACTGATGGACAAAAACGAATTTTAGAAAAATGCAAATTATTTATCTAGTATCATTCGGTTTATATTTTAATCGGTTTTTCTATCCATCCCTATTTATCAGGTGGATATACTCTATTTTCATATGATTCGTTCTTTTAAATCAAATCAAATCAAACCAAACAATATCTTATATCATTTACATTTACATTAAAATTTGTATATATCTAAATAAAAAAACAATAATAAGCCTAATAATAATCAAGCATATGACCAAACATATAAGTTCTCAAACAATTAAGCCACGGCAAGTTAAATTGACAATGAAATAATTCCTAGCATGTAATCGTAAATAAAAAAAAAAAATACTTACTTCAATATTGAATTCACTAATTTCCTTTTGAGTTGTTCTATTATTTATTTATTTACTTTTAATGATAGAATTATAAAAGCATCCACATTGGTGGTGATTGACATGGAAACCTAAGCAAAGGACCTCAATGAGGTCCTTACGGATGTGGGGGTTTTTTCAATTTTTTGGGATCTTCTAAGAAAGATCCAAAAAAGTGAGTTCTTTCGAAATATTTTATTATTATTTTGTAAAAGTAAGGTATTATGTATAAGTAAAGACTCATAAAAGTACCAAAAAAAGTGAATAAATTTATATGAAGGATCTTACAAATAAAGTGGTGAAGTTCTTAGATAGGAAAGTTTTTTTAGATGTCAATATGACACTTTAAGAACATTGTAAAAGATCCGATGAATGTGGATACTCTAAGTGAGGATTAACTTTAAGAACATTGTTAAAAAAAAAAAAAAGGACTAAGCTTTCAAAATATAAGGTCAATATTATATTGATTGGTAAACAAAGAATTCTAGTACAACGATGTTATAACATTGTTAAATTACTCTCACGTTGCATGTTTATACCATAATAATATTATCCATTTGAACCACATAACATAACATCAATCCTCTAATTTAACCATTTAAAAAAAAAATCCTCTTTAAATTTGATTCTAAACGTTAATCTTGTAATTTTCCTTTTTTTTTTTTTTTTCAATAACCATATCCTTAGTGGCCAACTACAATACAACCGACTCCTTACTATTATGCCCTCGTACAGATGCCATTTAGACCTAATCCCGATTGTAACCTGCTGAGGTTCTTAAAGTAACGTTACAACTCACAGAGACAGAGACAGGATAATGAGACAGTCAAAATATGTCTGGAGAAAACTTGAGTTGCATTCCAAGCCATAACAAAATAACTTCCTGTTCCATTAGCATGCCTTAAAATTTGAATGATGAATGATAATCAATCAACAAAAAAGGAGCCCACTTCTTTATTACGTACGAACTTCTTCAGTTCAAATTAACTTCAGGTTTTTGCTTGTTCCAATTACACATTCAGAGTTGACACACGTGACTTCGTCCCAGTATTTCACAAACAATATACCATCTAAACACGACAAAAGAATGCCACTGCTTTAACTTCCTTCCATTGAAAATTTTTACCCCACAGGAGATTGATCTTGAGACCAGCAATTGTACAGGCGGGAGAGATGATCAGCAGAATTCCAGGCAGTTATTGGACAACAAAAGGAGCCCTTCATCAGAATTATGATGAGCTCCAAAGGAGTTGACTGTCGATCACACTCAGCTTCTCATCATCTAAACGCTTCCATGTCCTGATCTTTCCAACACCCAGCCATTCCTGCTTGTCCCTCTGCAGTTCAGCTTGAATAATTCTTGCTCTTCTGGTCCACCCAGCCCTTCCATATGCATGATACCCAGACCCACCACCATAACAGAACCATACTCCATCTAGGTTCCCACAAAAATCATTTTTGTGATCATGACCCATGAATACGGCCTTCATATTACCCATAGAGACAAATGTCCGTAAAACTCCTGAGTTCACTGCAGAGCAAGCTACAGCCTCTTGAAACTGGCCAATGATCTTTTGGTTGTACAGTTGCCTAATTTCTGGAATCGGGATGTGGAAAAATGACAAAGCTGGGATTGGTGCTGTTGGATGAACAGAATCCTGCTGTTCGTCCTGTTAGGGTGTGATCTGCAACATGTTAATAAAATCTAAATATATGAAAGTTACCAGTTGTAATTGAGAAGAGCACATCATGTCGCAAAAAGATAGAAATGGAACAAAGACATAACCTTGAGAAATCCTTTTCCTCTACAAATTGAAAATGCTTATTAAAGCTACAAAATGCATGCACCGAAAGTAAACTGTTCTGTAAGAGAATATCAATAAATCATCATTCTAGCAGCTAGCAGCTATTAAATGATGTTGACCCAAAAAATTTTAAATAATTTTGGCATTATTTGGTTGTTGCCAAATTATCATTTCCAGGGATAAACATACAACTTACTGGTTGGATGTCACCTATTGTGCCTACTGCAGTGCTTACCTGGAGTTTCTTAGATAGACCAAAAAGCCAGCGAAGCTGTGATTCCTTAATCCATCCATAAGTACGTCTTCCTTCAACTACTTCCCTATCTCCACTATCAAGAAAGAAGAGATTAAGGATACTTCTGTTTGCTAGATGAGAACCTGGAGGACCATATATCCCAAGATGATAGTTACCGTACCCATCTATATCAGTCATAAGGCTCCCATTAGCAACATATTGAGAATTTTCAACCGATGGATTGATCTGTGAGACTGAATAATCCATGAGGGAAATAAGAGACATTAGTTCTTCTCGATTCATTGTAGATTCCTGGTCATGATTCCCTAAAACTGCTGCCCAAGGAAGTCTAGAATCTATTGCAGGGTCAAAGGCTTTAAATAAAGATTCTGCTGCATCAGTGGAGCTAGGTCCGAATATATTATCCCCTACATAAGAACACATTCCATCAATAGTTACAAGTTTAAAGGATTTTAGAGTATTATTCCTTCATGCTGCCTACATTTTATCTTATTCTTAACCCTTTATTTTACAATTAAATATAATATCATCAAGAAAATTGATCATGTGCACAAGCAGTATATAAGAACTGGAAAAGAAGAAAAAAACAGACAACTTTTAAAATTTTTTTATGCAAACAATTTTGCTGAACAATAAGAAGTAGATCCTGTGGTGCTAAGTCCAACTACTCCTAAACAAGAATCAAACTTGCTGCTTCCTGCAGGCCAATACAAAGAAAATCCATTGCCAGGAGATCCTATTCCTTAACACTGTTTCTCTGATGATATCAACATCTGAAGTCCCAAGAGGTAGGATTTTCCCATTTGGGACTATCACAGAACAGATCATGATACTAAGTAGATTATTTAAACTATGGTCAGCAAGAATTATCATAGCAAAGATGCTATGACCTGCTAATCTTCTGCATGCAGTTGTATATATATGCCAATTTTCATCTTATAATGAATATACTAGATGGCCAAACTGCATGTTGTATCAGTATGAAGCAGAATAAGAATTTAGGGAAAAAAAAAAAAAAATAGAGAAGCGATATGAATGAATTCCTCCAAACTGAAGCTTATTCCTGTCCCACTGAAATTATAATCAAAATCCTATATCTTATTTGCATAAGAATAAATCTTGCATGAGAAGATTGCCATGGAACATTTTTCTCAGTAAATAGTGAAATCAACAAGCTGTACAGATATATCACACAATGTCACACAGCATCTGTCATTTGACTGAGCTGTGTCATGACGAATTTAACAAAACCTTTTCCTCTCACAGTGACAATCCAGGCTTTTCTTTAGTGCTTCAATGAAAGCATTAAATTTTCTAAGACTCCTTAAGGTCCCACATACATGTCAGAATAGATTTTTGAGCCTTTCATAACATTTCAATACTAATGTCATCTGAATAAGGTGATCACATTACACTGATTTGCATTCTCTCAACTTTTAAGGAAATTGAGAATCACAGTCAAAGGCTGCCAAATATAAGATTCATGGGTATCAAACCAAAATTTATAGCTGAGATTAGGTGCATTAATCACAGTTGTTAATATTAACTCCCTAGCACCTTAAGCAGAAAACCAGAGTCTTTGAATTTTTTCCAGTGAGCAACCTAGGGCAAAAAGAAATCACATTATGTGAAACAGCTATGCTTTACATGATTCTTATGCATGTGAAATGGGTATAAAGGCTGATATTCATTTTATGTCTCGAGGAATTCTTTCAAACCACAGAGCATGAGTTTTTATCATTAGGAACGCCAGAGAATGGAATCGCTGGGAGGACATTTTAAATCATCACTTTTAATTGAAAGGAAAAGTACTTAAATAAGCCCAATACACCATTACCTGCTGTGCAAAATTAAGCCCCCAAACTTTTATGTGTCAAACTAAATCCCTCTACTTTTCACTTTTGCTTAAATAATCTGCTAAACCGATCAACGTTAACAAAATAATAAACTTTGCTGACAATATCACTAACTGAGATCCACTTGAGCTTTAATTTTCAGCTGTGAAGCTTTAATGGAGCTTGAACAAAAAGCAGCCACTTATCAATTAATCTAAGGAATATCATAGCAACAGAATTTTTTTGAATTCTTCTTTCTGAAGATGAAGCCTATCATAAGTAATATATGCAAAAATTTTCAATCTGTCACAGTCCAAATTATTAGGGGTTTATTTAAATACAGCCACTAGCGTATTTGGCCTAATTGAAACCAAAATTCCAACAACCCAGTTTAATAGATCACAAAGCTCTCAAGCTCATTTCTAAAGAACGTATCTCCAGAGTTAAGCTGGTTCATGCATCTATACACATTACTTATCATCATCATCTCCGAAGTAAACATGTAGTTCTATGAAATTACAATAAGATAACTAAGTTATACAACTCTTCATTCAGAAACAAAAACTAGACGCCTCATCAACCCAATACCGTATTCTTTCAGACACAGATAATTAAAAACGAAATACAACACCTAAACTCCTTTTTCTTCCTCGGTGGTTTTTGGAATAAAGTGGTAAAAATCACCACACTTCTGCTGCGCGTGTCATCAACACGATCAATAGAATGCACGATATACGTGAATAAACAAATAAACTAACTGACTAAAATCCTAAGAGTTTTCTGTTCAGCTAAAACTAACTACCTGTATATGCAATGAAATCTGGCTTCTCAGCCTGAATCAGCCGTTTAACAAACTGGGTAGTGTTAAGATCAGAGCAATACTGAAATTCAGATGCCAACACGTCTCTACATCGAGTAAGGACCCCATTCCCGTAATGCATATCAGCCACCTTTTTATCCATCAAAAAACTCACATATCAAACCAGAGAAAAGAAAAAAAGAATTTGAAAAAAATAAAGAAGAAGATAAAGAAACACGATTAGGTCAGTTCGAGTTACCTGAAGGATTTTAAAGGTCCCATCGGAGTGAAACTGAAGTGGAAGATCTGGGCTTCTCTTGATTCGAACTCGTTCATGACTCACCAACAGTTTCGGCAAGATTGAAGAGTGTACAAGGTATAGAATAGTATAGATGAAGGCCAAGTACAAAAATTGGTGTTTCCATTTCACATTTAATTCAGAATCCATCGCTAAATCGATCGAATTGGAACTGGGGTTCGTGTAAAATTTATGTTGCTTTGTTTGCCTTGTTGGCTCGTAATTTTCTTATTAGTTTTGTATGCTGTGTTTAGTATCTTTATCCAGGTGGAAATTTTGGTAAAAAAAAAATCCAGGTGGAAATCGACCGAAAAAAAAGAAAGAAAGTGGGAAGGAGAGAAAATTTGAAAAAGTGGGATCTTTATAATATAGTTGCTAAGCTAGGCTGGAATTAGGAGGAAAAAAAGAAAAATTCAGTTAGAGGTCACCAAAATTATCCTTATATTATTTTTATAAAGTATTTTTATAAGGATATTTTTTGTATTTACATACAATTTCCTCCCCTTCCTTCGATTTCACCCAAAACTAAAGCGAAAGAAAACACTTCTAACTTCTGCCGACTACGATTGACTTCATCCTATTTACCTCAAATAAAAATCATGATTGTCAAAACCGGCTTGAACCGGCCGATTCAACTCTATTCGATTGGAGCCGGTACTAATGCCGGGCGGGTCTCACCTAAAAATCGTTTTTACAATGAACCGACAAGACCCGGATTGATCCGATCGACCGGGCGGTCGAACCGGGTTGAATCGATCGATCGGGACCGGTTGACCCGGATAAAAAAAATAAAAATAAAAAATTAGAGATTTAAATATTTATTCATACTTTATTATAAATTTATAAAATATAATCATTAAATCATATTTATTTAATAATTAATTGATGAATTTGATCCAAACATAAAGTTAATTGAGTGATTACACACATATTGGTCTTTTATAATTAAATTATTCCTTATATTTTTATTTTTTCGTGACCCCGGTTCAACTCTCGGTTGAACCTGGTCTGACCCTTCGACCCCTGACCTCCTAGCCTGTTGGAGTCAAACCCCTATTCGGTTATGACAATATTGATAAAAACAACAAAACACATAACATTCTCTTCATTTCTCTTACATTCTATTGCTTTTCGTAGATTTCCATTGATGTAAATATAATGTTAAGTTAGTTCCTAAAAAACTTGGTGGAGGAACTGTTTACATGCACGAAAAGTTATTTTAGATACTAAGTTAATCAATTTGAAAGTTCAAAGTACTAAATTGGTCAAATTTAAAGTTCAAATACCTAATTGCATATTTTGTTCAAGTTAAAGTACCATTCATGATACTAAAGCTTTATTTTACATTGTCGGTCTAAAAGTTCCTTAGTTTTTTTTGTTTTTCTTAGAGAATAAAATATGATTATAGATCTATATTATTAAAGCAAAAAATCTTTTCTTTTTTTTTTTTGGGAGTTAATGTCACGAAAGTATGGGATTTTTTTTTCAAAATGTGCAATTAACTTACTTACTCTTTTTTTTGAACAATTTACAACCCATTTTTTCTTGTCATGTAATCCTCGAGAATTTTTGTTTCAAGATGAATGCTTAGAAATTTAAAATCTTACGATAGATAAAGGAATATAACGTACTTAGACGTTATAGATTAAAAATATTGGTAAACTAGAACTCGGTTATGACCTAAGACTCGGTTAGAAGTTTCTAAGACTAGAAAAAGATACCAAAGACAAAATTTTGTAATAGGGGTCTATGACTCAGTAAACACTCATATATAGATCTAGATTTCAAGTGCAAGATGAAACGATAAATTTTCAAAGTTTATTGGTTAGAAAATGATAAATTAGAAATGAATAGCTAGAGATGAGATATACACAATATCATTAAAAACAGATGAAAATCTATAAATCCATAGCTAAAATAAAAATTTTGATTACATAGTTATGATTTAGAATTTCTTGAGTCTTATGAGTATAATGTCTTAAATTATCATTCTGGGCTCGAAACCCTTAATTGCATAAGAGAAAAACCTAAAAGTATTTAATCACGTAAGTTTTAAATTTAAAATTTCAACTCCACAATTATCTAAAAAAAAATACCATCCTTAGATATAATTTAAAAATTGTTTTATTAAGATAATTGGATTAATTATAAATGTATTTTTACATGATAGCTTAGGTATTGAATTATATTTGTTAAGAAATCTTGAAATTACATCACATGTGATATTTTCTCCCTTCAATCTTCTTGAACTGTCCTTGAATGCCAAGAGGGAGAAAGTCACGCCACTTGCTTGTGTAGAGAGAAGAGATGTTATTTTCATTATCTTATCTTTTAGCACTTGAAAATGACCCACCATCTAATACATGGAGGCTGTGATTTGATGCAAAACAACTTGGTCCTTTCATGCTTTCCTAACCATGAGTTATACTCATACACAAACAGAAATTGCACCATATCATTTTATCCTCTGGAAACAGCATGAAGCAACACTATGTAAACCTTGTTGTCTTGATATAGTCCACAATAGGCTTCATGTGTTTACGTTAGTGTTAGGGACCACAATTCTATCATTTCTTTTTCCCTAGCCGTATATTACATCTCCAATGCATGAACAACATCAAACTATCATCCAATCAAGTTTAACCCTTCTTATTGAAGTCAAATAATGAGTAATTGACAAGTTGAAGTATCTAGTTCAATATGAAACCTATTGTTGCCATGAGTTCCTTCCACTCCCATCAAACAAGCATCATCACTCGATATTTCAAATATTTTCTTATTAATACCTCTTATGGATAACTAGAGATGTCATTTTCGTAAGGAAACCCTAGAAATTGTATTTGTAATAGTGAGGAACCACTAGCATACATACATACATCAACATCAACAAGTTGCTTGAAGCTTCCATAATCTTCTAACATCTCATCAAGAATCCATGCATTAAACAATAATTTTGAATGAAGAAACAAAAACCCCCAAACCCCACAAGTTGTCATAAAGTTCATTCCCCCTTTACATACATAAGTTAACATCAACAAATGTCCAAAATTTACAACCAATCAAATGAGATCTTTTCATTAAATATCAATCATGGAGTGAAGACAAAGAGAACCCTAACACCCTTGAGAAAAGCATGAACTCCCCATCCACACATACAAGAATATATTAACATCAAAAACCTAACATTTTAGCTTTAAATAATAATCAATTGACAAAGGAAACTACCCTTTTTTCCTCAAAGCAAACCATGAGCTCTTCTTCACTTTCAACTTAAGGTCAACATCAACAACTTTAGAGCAAAAAATTTTGACCACACCACTTCCATGTTGCACTAAAATCAAAGAAGCATTCCAAAGGAAAACTCAACATCAAGGACCACACATCTAAGGTAAGGAAATATCTTAATCAAGTTTGATTTCTATTAGAATCAAACTCATACTATCCTATCTTATGCCCTAAGATTTCAGTCGCCACAGCAATAGTGGAGTATCAACTTCAAACTTCACTAAAACAAGGTAATCTCTACTATGCTACATGTCTATATCAAATTCAAGTAGAGATTTCATTAGAAATTTAACTTGATATCTTGTTCAAGGTCCCAGGAGTTTCGACAGATCCCTTAAACTAACGAAAAACAATCTCAAACTTTCTTAAACTAGGTGATCCCTAGCTTATCTTATAAATATTACATGTTTACTTGAGAAACTTATGAAAAATTGTCAAGAACACATTAAACCCTACTATTTCCTATTTTCGGCCGTAATGACTGGGGACTTGTTCCATGTATAAATCAAGTAGCTTAATGTGTAGACAACATGTGTTCATGATTGAAAAATGGATATGAGATATGAAAAAAAAAAAAAACTTGAGCACTTTCAAAGAATTTTACCCTAAAACTTTCGATCTTATAAGATTTGAGGAAGAATTTATGATTGGATAGGAAAATGAATCCTAGCTAGTTCAATGAAAGTTTAAGGAAGCTAATGAGATGATTAAGCTTAAGAACATAACCATATACAAGCTCATATGTTGCGGCATACATAGAAAATCTATGGTTCCTAAAATAAAATTTAAGAAAAATAAGTATAAACTAGTTAAAATAAATGTATAGATTATGACCAAAAGCCTAAACTTAAGGAATGCATTAAAACCTTAGCTAGAGGTTTTGGCACATATAGTATAATAAGGTTACCAATTTTAAACTAAAAAGCATGATAGGCATGTTGATTGATAGGACCAAGCTACTTAAAGTTTCACAGTAAAAATGAGATCAAGAGAAGTATAATGAAAATAAATACAAACATAGGATTTAGTCAAGTATAGGTCAAAGGACCTAATTGAGTGTAATTACTAAAACTTAATGAATTACACACAAAGCACAGAGTTGAACTTGAAATGAAAACTTAAATACAAAACAAGAATAATTGGACCCTTAATGCATCTCTCAAATCCCTAAAGAAATATAGGGGAAAATGATTAAATAGTTTAATTCAATAGAATAATTGAAAACTAGTTTAATAAGCTTTCCAACCCCTATTTCTATGCCAAGATTAGAGTTAAAATAGGTACAGTAGGTGTAGTTTAGTTTACACGATTAAAACCGACATTTAAGATCATTAAGATCATTTTTCTTAAGAAAAGTGGGCTTATACGAATTTTATAACTTAACTGGAGGATTTAGTCCATATAAGCTTTAAATCATATGTTTAAATGATAAAATGGACTATGGACAATAAAATTCAAGTTTAGGATACCTGGTTGTGTGTCAGATGTGTTTGTTTTGATCGATTGAATTTCAGTTCAAACTGATCATTGACCGAATTTTTCAAATTTATAAATGTTTACTAAATTAGTTTCAATAACTACGATCTTAAAAGATAAGCGCACCCATCAAATGTAGCATAGATAGTGATTTAGGTTGGTCCCAGGAGAATGGTTGGCAGCTAGTGTACTCCAAAATTCATTCATTCTCTAGCCAAAGAAAGGACTAAAAAAAACATAAAGAAAAAAGAACTATGCTAAGTTAGAAATATTCACAAACTTTTAATGGGTAAAATAAGAAATATGCCTGTAACTTCTATGAAACAGCAGCTCAAGATTACTTCACCAATTATTTATCAGAATGATTTCTAAAAAATGATAAACTTTTTAAAAGCTGTTTGAACTGTTTGTTTATATCGTCGGATTCTCTAATTTAAACTAAAGCTTCTCTCAAAGTCAGTAGTTCTAGACCTAGCTGAAACCAGTAATCTGAAATTCCAATTAGATCCGCATAAAGAGTAGGAATTCGTTGTTTCAAAAAAAAATAAAAAAAACAACTCAATGAATTTTCAAAACAAGTGACAAAAAGTCTTCACCCATTCATCGGCAAGAGGTAGTTAGGATCGACTCCATTATCAAGTACAGATCTATTCAATTGAATGATCTCTCTATCTATCTAATTGAAATCAATCGTGGATCTAAAAGAGTGCACCACTCCTTTAAAAACCACAAGTTTAAGTTCAAGTCACTAATTACAAAAACCTAGTCAAATTAACTTGAAAGCGCATTTTAAATCAAACTATAAGCTCCCGTTTTCTTGGCAAACCGAACTCGGTTTCACAAATCAGAACCGAAAATCGAAACCCTAAAAGAATAACCTAGGACTAGTATGGAACCTGAGAACCCTAAGTCCAGCAATATTGAGAACGAAACATCAAACAAAAAAATGAGTTAGCTCTAAAATATAGTCCTAAATAATATATGAAAACATAAAAAGATAAGATTTTAGAGAAATTCATCCGTTTTGAACCTGGTCGGGATCTGTTTTCGAAAACCGGTCTTTGAGACTCGAAAATAGAAAAATATTATGTAGAAATCTTTAGAACCAAAATTTAATAAGGAATTGAAAAATATAATTATAAGAATTTTTCGGTTTATAAAAATTACAGTTATAGCTTTTTATTGTATTTTTATTACTACTGGTAATTTAATTGTCTAATCTACTTTTTGAATTCTAATTACACTATTCACCAAGTACAACCACCCATACCCTATTTTTACATCCTTACAACCTATTCTTACAACTTGACATCATATTTCTTACAATTTACTTTTCCAATACATTTTTATTACTTAAGTTACTTTATTAAATTTGAATTTTACACAAAACAAAATACACAACTCTCTCTCCCCCCTCCCCTCCAAACCGGTGCCCCCTCCTGTTGTACACACTCCATTTTATTTATTTTTTCTTCTTTTAATAATCACACAAACCTTAATTTCATTTTCTGTATAAACTCCTTTAAGCCTTACACTTTACACCTTTCTTTCTCTTTCACCAAAATCAAACTTTTGAAAAAAAAATTTTCTCTCCTCTCTTCCCCTTTATTGCCGTAACCCACTCCCTCTCTAGCGCACACACACACAACTTTTCTTTCAAGTTTTCTTATTCCAACCACTAAATAGGTAAAAGATCTAGACCTTACCACAAATAAAACATGTAATGGCAAGATCATACATGTGTGATTTTACTAAAATTCCCATGAACTTTATGTAAGGGATGTGGAAACACTTAAGAATGATATTCTTGCCATCACAATGTTGTGGGTCTTCTTATTTAAGTTGTTTTACTATATTTTGCTATATTATTGCTCTATATTGTTCATATTGATATTTTTGTGTATATATCCTACTATTAACCTCATCTTCATAGTGTTTATCTTGCATTTGCATCCATAACATGAATAATATAATAGTTCTATTTGTTTTGAGTATATAAAAGCCATAAATACTTGTCTTATGAACATAAAAGATTTGTGGTGTGATAATATTAATGGAGATGTTGCCAAAAACTCAAGATCTATTTTGTTTTCTTCAAAAACAAATTTTTAAATTCGGATCTTGAAAGACATCTATTTTGAATACCTATTTTCCAACTCCAAAATGAGAATTTTATGTCAAAAATATGAAGGGCTTATGGACTAGGTATCATAAAAGAATGATTTTAATAAGTTAAACCTAGTTTTACTAAGAGATATTTTCGAACTAAGAAAAGGTTACAAAAGTTAAGTTAGAACTTATTTCAACTCCAACAAGAACTTAAAATTCGTAACTAGGATGAGTTGCTAAGTAAACACCTATTTTTCAACCCCAAAATAAGGGTTTAATTAAAGAAATAGACTTAAGAAATAGGTTTGATTAGGACTTAATTTTAGAAAGATTAAATGAGTTTTACCCAAGAAATAACCTCAAAACAATTTAACAAAAATTCGGATTTTAAAATGACCTATATTTAAACACCTATTTCTAAATCCCAAAATGAGGATTTTAATGGAGAAACGAAAGCCTTTGGGGATAGGTATAGTAAAGGCTTAATTATAACAAAAACAAATGGATTTCATCAAAGAATATTTCTAAAACAAAAGAAATGTTTCAACAAAAATCAAACTCTATTTTCATCACTAACAATTTTTGTAAAATTCGTAATTAGGCAAGATCCCCGTTTAAACATCTATTTTCCAACTCCTAAATGAATAAATTTATTAAAATAATGAAGGTAATAGGCATATAGGTCATCAAGGCTTTATTTTAGTAAAAAAAAATGATTTTGCAAGAAACAAAAATAGTTTTTCTAAGTCAAGTATTCTTGAAATTTTTGCAAAGTAAAAGTTTTCTAAAAATTCTTTTTAACCAAATATCATCAAGAACATATATATAGATAGCTCATAATATGTCATTCATGATAATAACTTGTTGATATTGTATGTACATATAATATACTTGGTAGAAACAATTAAATTTCACAAAACAATTTCAAAAATATGATTTTTAGCTATTGATCATATATGATCTGAGCTTTCTAAGAACTAAAAGTTTTCAAAACTTAGGAATAACACTATAAATAGATAAATCCTTCAAAGTAGATAGAAATCGATTGCTTATTTATGAAATTCCGAGTTAAAAAGACCAAGTTATGGTCGTTTTAAGTTGGAATTTCCATTTACCATGAAAATTACGAACTTGAAAGTTTTGCTTAATAAGTTGGAATTAGGTATGGTTTGAAATACTCATTTGGGTATTTCTTTCTTTTAGGTGACTTCGAATCGGAGGATTTCTTGCCCCTGGATTATTACGATAGAGACCAATGTCCATTTCTGAGTGAGTCATATTTCCTATTTACAATTCCTTGTTGTGCTTGTAACTCATAGTTGCACTAAAATGATAGGCAAAGATAAAAATTGGAAATGCATGATGAGTAATTATGGGATTATGTATGTTATCTTGATGTGATGAGAAAAATGTGCTAAGTATATCAAAATCGGGTGATTAATTGATGTATGCCCATATGCCATGATTATGAGTGTTTGCAAATTGACTGGTCACCTGTGAAATTGAATTAAGGATTACTCGGATAACCAGTAATACGGACATAATCACTTCACGATGGGGATGGTGCAGTTAATCATGATTGGTTCTCCATGATCCATAAACGGTATGAATGAAATGGGTTGCCTGTGAGTCATAAAATGGTACAGTTAATGGGTTGCCTGTGAGCCATATAATGGAACAGTAATTCAAGGTAGTATCACAGGATTCATTAATCTGCTAGCCCCGAATGGACGGCGTAAATCCATTTTATATATGATTTCCAGTTGATCATATGTATTGTATGCTTACGTTGTTGTTACATTTCATATGGATGATTAAATCAACTTGATTATATGTAATTATGGGATATGTATATTCTGGAAGTATTTACTCACTAAGCTAGCGTAGCTTATACCCCGACGGCTTCTTTTTGTTATAGTTCCTATATCTATGGTTACGTCCCAGGACTTGGCCAACTTAGGTAAAGCAAGAATATGAGTTTCCCCTAAAAGTTTAGGTTTAGCTTTTGTATAGACTTCCATAGGAAACCTTAAACACTCAGGTTGTTGTAAAAAATTAATACCTGGATTAATTATTCTTTGCGGGGTGATTCCCCTTAGTATTTTGTAAATGATCCTGAATATCTGTAGTTTGTATTTTTATGCTTATTCTATCAAGTTAAACTATCTATCTCCAATTACGCAAGTATTCTATTGTTGTAAAGGAAAGCCTTGCATCTAATACAAGACTTTTGAATGACTGTGGTAGTGATTCCTAAGTCTCCTTTAGTATGTGCCGGACTATTACGTTTAGGGTATCCTTTTGGGTGTGACACAAAGTAAATAAGGAATTGGATTCCTAATCCCTAAGTTGTAGGAGCTAATTTCTCCATGAATTTATCAAAATAAGCACGAATTAGAAAAAATAAAATGGATTCGAAAGATTAATCAATTAATTGCTCAGCACTTCATAAAAATTATAAACATTGGTTTAAATTGTTTACCTACAAAACAGAAGAAATTCTCAAGTAAGAAGAAATGGAAATTCTTTTACGTAAGAATCCTTAAAAAATCTACTCTACGTTAATACTGATTTACACTATCGGTATATACTTTACAATGCACGCTTGTATGTTTATTTATAGGCTACTAGGCACAAAAAGCATGGCCTACTTTATTGACACGTAGCAGATTCTCTTTAACAAAATTTGTGATATTTTCCACACGCATATATGATATTTGAAAATACTCGTCAAGGGTCGAGTGTAATTTGTTGACCGAGGCTTGTATTGAGAAAAATCAAGCTCGACTTCAGGAATTTCCAAAGTAAACTGTGTGTTTTTGTTCATTGCTCTATCAAGGGTAAAATTGAGAAAGTCAAGACTTGTATTGCTGAGGCTTGAAGCAATTCTGATGAAGAATTGGTCTATCAAAACAATTTTCTAGGGTCATTATTTGAGGTTAGACTTTAAAGCTCGACGGTGTATTTTCTCTAGAATGATTGTCGATCACTTCGACTGAAGTCGAGGGTCATGTCGAGGGCTCGCAGTTAAAGCTTGATAGACCAATTTTTGCTGTTTTATTCCTTTTGTTTGGCCTCAACTGCAACTTTATAGGGCTCAACTTCTACAATCTTGACTTTACTTGTTGTTTTTGCTCCACTTTGATTATTCCTCATTGAAATTTAAGAGCTTCAAAACTACATTATTTATTAAAAACATTAATTTTACAAGATTTTTATCTGAAATTCTTAACAAAATGAGTTGAAAAATCCTATGAAAAATACAGAGTAAAAATGACTTATCAACACCAAAAAGACATAACCGTAGTTATTATGTAAGTAATAGTATAGTAATGAATGTTTGTTATCTCATTTCTTAGGAGATACAAATCAAACATTGGACTTTCCTGAGGATTACTATGATCAGTGAGCAAGATGAATAGGTGAGTAACTCCGATCTATCATACTGTTTGTGCCTGTAGCATAGTGACGATTTAAATATTAAATAGATAATGAAAATGCATGTGTATTTTGGGTTCGGGGTTAATGTATGCTTATTGGTGTGTGATTTGTTGTCAAAAGTATGCTAATAAAAGTGACAACTACTTTGCTCGATGAGTATTGTTTGGAGCATGCTGAGGATTGTTTGCAAATTGTATGGTCACTAATGTAATTGATCTAATACTATATGACCTTATAATAAACATGGCATGCATTGCATTTCTACATCGAAATGTGGTAGCTTGCTACGTGTTAGCATTTTAGTTCTCTAGTGTTAACTTGTTTTTTCTAGATGAAATTTTCTTAGATCTACACAAGTTTACCTTTGTTTCGTTTGGTTCCACTAGAACCAAGCAAGTGATAAAGGAAGTCACCCATGATATCGATATGAAATGGTTAATACTTAATGGTGTTTTTAAGTTTCAAGGTTGAAAATGAAATGCTTTGAAATGTTTTGAGAATGAATAGTACCCATTTACTTTGATTCTTAGTCTCTTCTGGGTATGTCACATCATTGAGAATAAGTTTCTTCAACCCTAATACGAGAACGTAAATCTCCATCCTATTTGGATTCTGGTCATCCAAGCTTGTAGTTGTGTATATGATTGATTATAGCATAACATATGTTTGCAAATTAACTTGTCTGATGTGTGGTATGATCTGGTTATCTCACTAAGCTATGGTTTTGCTCACACTTTTAGGATTCTCTTGCGTCCGTGGCTTGCATCCTCTTGGAGCTTTGCGCCGGTATTGATCATAAAACTTGACAAACTTGGGTTTTAGGTAGGAAGTTCATGGTTTAGAAAGTAGATTTTTAATTTTGCTAGACTCTTGAATTATGTTTAAGAATTTGGTTTATATTATAATAATGGCTAGACAAATGATGTAATTTATTTGTATGTTATTATGTGGCTTATATATATACATCTGTTATTATTAAAGCAACCAAAAGATCCTGTTTTATAAGTCATTTCCTTAAAAGTAAGTAGTAGTAGTATCGTATACTTGTGATTCTCTTTGATAGTCCTTAATATGATATGTAGAATCTAAGGGCATTAGCTTGTTTTACATTTGGCATAATACAATTAGGGTGCCCTTTGAGGCGTTGCATTTCATGTCTTCGTTTGGTACCTCTATTAACATGTTTAACTCTGTTATCCTTGTTGGCATAATGGATGAATATTGTAACACTACGTATAATACCTTAAGTATTATACGCATAGACTTCCTTAAACTATATGTTTATTGCAAACATTTACTAACCACATTTTAATTTATGAAATCTTATAATTAAATTATTAGAACAACTAGATTCACAATTGTAAAATGAACTTTACAACAACATTTTATAATCTATTCTATGAGTAGACTAACACCCACAAAACAAATGTACCATCAAGTATCTCATATGTCTTTTAATGATGGTATACAAAGCCTCAAAAACTTCATTTACAAAACTTGGGCTCCATTAGGCCCATAAAAGAATATTACAAATTCTCAAGTTTATAAATCTAGCTCTTTTAAAAAGGCAGAAACAAAATAAAATTCTTCCACATTCTTATCTCACTTCACTCTAACAATTCTCCTCGGCATCTCATACTCCCAAAACAACCATTATCATCAACTTCATCATCATCAATAAAAACAGTACTAGAAAAAGAACAACAACAATAGTAATGAGCTAAAGTTCAGTACACGGTAACAAAAACACACACGGAGTGGCACACAAGCCTAGCTAAATACAATGCAACAAACAACAAGTTATTATCTTTAATTTAAAGTAAACAAATCAATACTAGAGCACTCACACTCCGAAATAAGCCATTGGAAATCTAGCGGTCCTTAGTAACAGTAAACGCTCAAGGGGTTGATATAGGCAACCCGAATACTTATATCTCCTATATGATATAACTGAAAAAGAATAGTAACTTTATTTAAGGTTCACGTTTCTCATCTTTACTTAACTTAATCCGTAATATTACTTAGTTCAATCGGTCCTATAAACGTAAACTAAATCATATTATTTCCTCTTAGGAATAAGCAAAAATTATGCTGATACCATTACCCCTATCGACTACCCGCTGAGCCATTTATAGATGTCATTACATCATGACGGGGTAACCTAAGTGCCTAAACTATCATGCCCCCGTGGGATAAGAATGCCGCTCCCTGGACCGGATTCAACGGCATACACACAAAAAACACTCATTAATTATGTTGTCTTTAAGTTTTTAATTCATTTAGGGCATATGCCTATCCTAAACAACCAACAAGTACGTCATTGAATGCCTTTTATATCATTTTCAATTGTACAAAAAGGTGAACCCTGGTGATGTTGTCCATTACTTTACAACCAGTCAAATGAGCTTATTTCTTTTTTGAGAGAGAGCCAACAATTCCTTTACAAAACAATTAAAGATCTATTTAGTTATATTATCTTAGATTTATTAACTAACTTCGGTTTAAACATAAAAACTATGCTCAATCTAATTGGTTATCATAACACTTATATTAAACTTTTATAAAAATCTTATTTGATCATACACTAAGTAGGAACTCCTCCATGACTGCGAAGATCACTCCACTAAGATACGGATAGTTCTCTTTTGTCTATCAAATTATTTTCTTTTCTCTTGGTTTATAGTATTTTACTAAAGAAGCATCATCATTTCATTTATATCCAAAAACATTCATATTTAAAGCAAACAAATGTTTGAAACAACATATTCCCCATATTATCCTTGGTTTATCCTAACATGTTATTCTAAGCCAATTTCAAGTTAAACCAATATTATCTTAATTATAGCCAAGTTGATTAAACTTAATCAATCTAATTCATTTTAACTTATTTAAGTTCATTTATGTAATGTTGAATTTATGATTATTAACTAAACTCATTTTATATCTAACTTCTATATGAAATCTAATTATTTATTAAATCTATAAATCTATTCAACTCATGCTTAATTATATCAATTAACTAATATAACATATTAATTATCAATTATCTAATTCATTTTTATTTTATTTTTAAACAGGGCAATAAGGGTACACGGCCTGCTGCACAGCTATGCTGGAGCCCATGCACACTAAAAAAATTTGCCTAGAATGCTTCTTATGGTCAACATGTGCATGTGCACGTCCATGTTGATCTGGAAATTTTGCTCTGATGTGAAAACATTTTCCTCCTATTTTCATTACAAAAATTTATCAATTTTTACACATTTTACTTCCATCGAAACATTATAAAAGCAACATATAAGTCATTTCCACATCTTTTAACACTTCAATACCCAATCTACTTTATCAAACACCTCCCAATCCAACTCATCGATTTCCAACTTCACATATACACATATAACTTTGTTTTTAGCTTTCGTGCTTAGCTCTCCCTTGATTACAAGTTTTATCACAAACCTAACTTATATCTAAAACTAACACATCATATACATATTAAACAACAATTAAAATAAAGGACAATAACAAAACTTATCTTAGGAAGATAATCCAACTTCTTGATTTTCTTATCACTATTCTCTTAAGTTCTTGAATCTTCTCCTAGAATGATTACCACCTCCTATCTCCTTTTCTATCCTTGATTTCTTCTATGATCTTGTTTATTTTGAGATTTTGGAGTTGAAATTGAAGAAAGAAGAGAAAAAAAGGAGGAGAAAGGAAGAGAAGGAAAGAAGCGATAAGGAAAGGAAAAAGAAGGCAGGGGAAAGAAATAAAGGAAAAAGGAAAGAAAAGATAGGGATAAGGGGAAAATAATAATGTTGTTAGAATCAAACCAGAGTTTGACCTAGACAGGCTAGGGGGTCAAAAGTCAAGGGGTCGGATCAGGTTCAATAGGGGGTCGAACCGGGGGCACGAAAAAATAAAAATATAAAGGATAATTTAATTATAAAAGACCAACATATATGTCATCACTCAATCTAATCTATATTTAGATTAAATTTATCAATTAATTATTAAATAAATATGATTTAATAATTATATTTTATAAATTTATAATAAAGTATGAATAAATATTTAAACTTCTAGTTTTTTTATTTTTATTTTTTTCGGTCTGGGTAAATCGGTTCGGCCCTCTCGGTTTTCCGGTTCAACTCGGTTTGATCGCCTGGGTTGATCGAGTCAATCCAGGTCTTGCCAGTTCGTTGCAAAAATGAGTCTTAGGTGAGACCTGGCCTAGCATTAGTGCTGGTTCCAGTCGAACCGGGCGGTTTGGGCTGGTTTTGACAACCATGGAAAATAAATATATTTTCAAAATAGGATATTAGATTCAAACCTTTATGGTAATTATATTAAATATCAAAACTAATGAGAAAATGATTTGAGGATCTATTTAATAGAAATAAATAACTTGATTTAGAAACATAATTTAGAAACTCAGTTTATAAAAAACTGATATTTAAATTAAGTTTGGGCTTTGAACTGATATTTTTATATCGGTAAATGAAAGCAAAATTCATGGGAATTGAAGATATGGTAACCAAGATGAAATTTGAAGGTTTAGAAGTTTGCAAAACATTAAATTTGAAAGTTTAGGAATTTAGAGATTTAAATTTCAAGAAAGGAGGTTATATTTGTAAAATTGGAAGAGAATAAAATTCCAATTTGTAAAAAATAGTTATATAAAACAATTAAACAATTAGATAATGGATAACCTAAATCTCGAATTTTAAATTAACCCGTTTACTAATTTAATTATATCAAATTTTGCTTCTTTTATTTAATTAAACTATTTAAACTACGTTCATAATTAACTATTTATTGTATTATTAAGTTAAACCATTCTAATTTAACCAATTAAGGGTTTGGGATATGTCAAATATTATGATAAGGTGTGGCAAATTACACTTAAATCTTATGGACTATGGATTGACTTAGATAAATGAAGGACAATAATAAAAGTAAAAATAGAAATTATAAAAAATCAATTAACGTAACTCATCTCTAACTCGAGTCAAAGTGCTATCAAGTGGGAAAAGAAAAAGTGTGAATCTTTAAGGAAAAAGATATACATCAACATCACTTGCTATGAAACACTAACGAAACTCTAAGACGAAATTCTATATAGAAACACTAAATTACTGATCAAACCATGAAAATGCTATCTCGAAGAAGAGGAATTGTAGATTGCATCATGTAGCTTAGTATAATAGCTTTAGGAGAAAACCCATTTTGAGAAACCTTTGATTACTAAATAATAAAGGGCATATGCCAAGGTGTAAACTTTTTCGAAAAGGACAAGGAAAGGTGGTACCTACTCCCAATTTAAGCACAAATGGTCTTATTTCTTTGTTGTCTAAGCGTTGTTGTTTGCCTGGAAATGGATAAGGTGATAATGGATGCACAAAATACGAGTCATAACAAAAGGTTTAGATTTCCCTTTGGAATTTATATGTTTAAGGGTATTATGGTAAAACTAATGTATTTGTTGTTGTACATTAAGGATAAGTTTGTAATTTCAATATCCACACATGTGCCTATGTTGTGTTTTCATTATTGTTCAATAAGGATAACTTGTGGTTATGGTTATATTTACTAAAGTGTTTGAAGTGTTGCCTCCTTGTGTGATTGTACTCTAAAGTGTGCTTTATTAATAAGTCTGAGTTTGCTTTGCTGTCTATCGTACCTATGTGAGAAGGTGTAAACCCTTAGATTTTATTCTAAGTTTATGCTTAAACCTTAGAATAAAAAAAGTTAATCGGAAACTCTAAAAGTCAACAAAGTCTATAACAAACCCTAGTGTTTAGATCCAACAATCCCGTGCTCTTGATCCTAGAACAATAAAATTGAGATAATCATAGATTATAGTTCGTAATAATATAGGAAAGCCTGGAAAGATCAGATTCGTCAAAATTTAGTTCATTCTGAATGCAAACAGCATCAATTCTAGAAAAACATATCTCGGGGCTCTAAATAGTAAAAATATTCCGATGACAAAGTTAACTCGTAATAATATAAGGATTTCAAAAATATCTGTTTTATAATTTTTTGATAACTAAAATATCATATATTGCACTTTTATACGTATTTTCTTTATTACTGGTATTATTTTGTCTTGTCTAATATTCATGTCACTATTCTACACTATCCACTACTATTTACTTATCTATACTTTTCTTTACAACCTACTCTTAGCCCTTGCACCTATTTCTTATATGTTTCATTATCAATACAACTTTATATCGCTCACATCTCACATCTTAATCACTTTTCATTACAAAAATACAAAATAAAAAAATTCTACACAACCCCAACCCCCGCAACACACCCTGTCCCCCCCCTTCCCTTTTCCCCTGCATTCTTTCTTGATCCAGTACCTCTCTCTCTCTCTCTTGTACTCTATTCATTTTATTTAATTACATCTAATTTCCCTCCATCTTCAATTATAAATTCCCCCTCTCCCTCTATTTCTTTCACACACTTCACTTTACATAACGAAACTCTTCCGAATTCTCTCCACAAGCTCTCTCCAAATATCTCTTTTT
Organism: Combretum micranthum; assembly: GCA_024138025.1. Lineage (NCBI taxonomy): Eukaryota > Viridiplantae > Streptophyta > Magnoliopsida > Myrtales > Combretaceae > Combretum > Combretum micranthum. Next base: position 552,715 of record JAMXBD010000702.1, read on the forward strand.
AACTCTCTGTTTTCTTTCCATCCCATTACTCTCTTCATATAACCACCAACAAATTTCTTCTTCATCCATCACCACATAAACTTTAGGTAAATATTCATAATATTTGTCCTTCATGTCATGCAATATTACATGACCATAGTGTGTGTTTCTTAAGCCCATAGTGTTAAGGAAGTAACAATATGTTCATATTTTGTTCTTGTTCATACCTAAACTCTCATTATATTGTTATTGTTATTATGTTGTTATTATTATTGCTTCTAGTCTAACTTTATATATATATATATATATTTGTATTATTATGTATATCTATATTTATTAAAGCATAAGAACTCACTAATCTAACATCTTACTAACATGCTCTTACTCTTATTGCTTTATTATGCTTTCTTTCCTTTCTTTTTCTTTTTCTTTTTGGAACTAGTCTTCTCTTAGTTCCAAGATGCCTTGATGAAGCTAAGACTCCCAATACTTGACTTTAATATCATGCTTGTTATATATGTTTCTATCTTATTATGTGATATTCTTATATTTCTCATAACTACATAACTACAATTCATATATCTTTTTTAAAATGAAATTTGTCACTTAGAAAGGATTTTCCCATCAAAGACTTAGAGATTGTTTTTAATAAATTCTTTTCAAAAACTTTGAAAAGCTCATCATGCATTTTTAAAGTATTAATAATAAATATTTCTTCAAGGATGTAGCTAAATGAATACCTACTTTTTTTTTTTTCAAAATGGTAACATGAAATTTTGGTTTAAAACTTTAATGTTGATAATTCTTTGCTATACAAATTTTTTATAAAAACTTATTTATAAGAACTTTATTGACTTCATAATGAACACCAAGAACTAGAGAAGTTTTCAAAATTGAGGTAAAATCTACTCACTAGTTTATAAACCCACCTAGAGAAATAAAATTGGCCAAATAAAGGAGTTTTTAAAAATAATAAACTTATTTGCTAAGAAGTAGAAGAATATAAATATGAAGAGAAAATATATATGTAACACAACTCGAAACATTAGAGACTATCAAAAACTTAAAATTTTTTTTGATAACTCTATTTTTCAATCACTAGGAATAAAATTGGTGGACAACTTAAAGGGCCAAATTTTCTTTGGAAAATTAATTTATCATTGAATAATTAGGGAATAAAACAATAAAAAGAAAATACTTATTTACAATAACCCAAGAATTTATAGTTTTTGTTCAAACCAATTAAAGAAAAATTTGTCAAAATTCAATTTTTCAAATATATAAGAGAAGTTGTTTCATGGGAAATAATTATTGAGGCAACACCAATAGCATCATGCATAAAATATGAGTCTATTTATGTATCAAAAAGATTTTATTTTTCCAACCATAGACATATCTATATTTTGGTTTAAAGATTTTTTAGTGAAAAAAAGTTTAAAAAATTGTGTTGTCAAGGGCTGGAAAATTCGTGGTGATTCTGTACTAAATCATTTCGGGACCTAAATGACTTTTTATGATAAAAATAATCTTAGAAATAGATAGATCTTTATGAGTAGGTAGAAAATGACATATAATATGTGAAATTTCGAGTTAAAATGAGCAAGTTATGACTATTTTAAGTTGGAATTTTCAAAAATCCGAATTTTACCACAAATAGAAGATAGAATTAGAAAATTTAAGTAGAATTTCTATGAAATGATCATTTTAGGTATTTCTTTTGCTTAGAAATCGAGGAGGACGGCACGTGCTATCTTAAAAACTATTTTGATTAGGGAAGTTATCGTCAAGACATGATCGAGTGAGTTTACTTTCCCTATTTTTCACACTCATGCTTATGCTTGTAGTTTAGTGGCACTAAAAATAGGAAAAGATAAAATGGAAATGTGCTTGTGATTTATAATGATCGGTGAATTCAAGCTAAGCATATTGAGTTTCGAATTGCCTATAATAAATTATATGCTCTACTACCATATTGAAGTGTCTAAAAATTATATGATCACCCTCAAAATAACATAACTAAATGCTAGACTCTTAATAAAATTGATTCATGCACTTCATGAATCGAGTCACATTGCATTCGCTATTATATATTTGGTGGGACAAGTGTATAATAGTAGTGGTCAACATAACCGGTGGTATTTGCATCTGGCAAGTAGTGGTTGGTAAGATCTATATGTTTTGATGGCGAATAGTAGCCGATAAGAACCATAAAATTTACTTGTTGGCTGTAATTGGCTGGTATACCTAACCCCGAATGAATGGCATAAATTCATTCAACATATGATTCTTGAAAAACCATATGTCTTGTATGCTCATGTGTTTGTTGCATTTCACTTTCTTGAATAATTAAACTTGTTTGATATCTTTTGTTTCGGGTATGATAAATCGTAAATGTTCTCACTAAGCTAGTAATGCTGACATCCCTATAGATTTTTGTATGCGAAGGATCATTTGCTTTTGTATTCACGATCTCCGTTTATCTACATAAGTCATTTTTTGGGAGCTTTTGTTTTGGTTGAAATCTAATTTTGGACCTAAATCGAACTTCCTTTAAAATCTTTTGGTGATATTATTCAAGTTTATTGTAAATACTTAGATTTTATGATTTGATCTTTGGAGATTTTTGCGGGGGAATGCCCTTAAGGCTTTTGTAATGAATTTCTGAATTATATTATGTGGGTTAATATTTATCTAGATTCTTACATGCTTTATATTACTCGCTCAAACTACACTTCTTATCGGTGTCTCCTATTACCGTGTTGTGCGCCTTGCATATGATATCGAGACTTTCGCGTGACTAAGGTAGTCATTCGTAAGTCTTAATAACGTATGTAGCAGATTGCCACATTTAAGGTATCCTTTGGAGGTGATAAAATGAATAATATGCTACTTATTTTCCTTGTTGTAAACACTACTATCTATAAGAAAAAAAAAAAAAAAAAACTCTTGCCTTAATATGATCTGCTTAAATATCACATTTGCTTGCCTTGTCTTCATAGCTATTGAGTATACTCCACCATTTAAATTAACCCTTTGATGTTTCATGTGTAGAGTGAAATTGATGCTACATGTTGGTAATAGATTTGAAGAGGAGGGTATTTGTAATGCCCTAAAATTAGACATTACAACCCGCCACGCGTTCTCTCTTGATTAGGACATGCAAAGGCTCTAATATCCACAAATTTCTCAAATATCACCTGTAAACACACATATGATATCTCATAGGGTACTCAACACAACCTGTATAACTTGGAACATAGCTTCTAAACAAACTTCTGATTTAAAACAATCATACAAGTTGGCAATACCAAGCAAACTAAACCACCAATTCACATGAAAACCTTCTTTACAACCTAGAACTTCCTACAACATAAAATCCTCTTTACAACCTAGAACTTCCTACAACATAAAATCCTAAAGTCTTTACATAAAACATAAAACATGAAACATAAAACATAAACAGATAATTTCCAAGTCTTCAATGTATCAAAACACTTGTCTCCTTTCATGAACATGTAAACTACAAATCTAACTCTCAACTGGGTAGTCAGGTTCACTATCGCCATCCCCCTGATCAAAGATCATATCATAACCCAAAAGATCAAATATAATGTCTTCATCACCTGTACCTAAAATTTTAAAAAGTGAGCCATGAAGCCCAGTACGATAACTCCAATCCTTTAAAGCAAATGCAAATGCATACGCAACAGGTATATATATCAAATACACTTAGTCTAATGCAAGCAATCAGTTTGTTATTTTTTATAGTCCGTAAATCAACACAATTCAGAACTATGTATACTCTAGTCCTGAACTCGAAGTAACTCAGACTCCTCTTTAAAAACAACCAACCCTTTGAAAATAAGGTAATTATATACATATATGGATGAGTGGGTACTCCCCAAACATCCCCGTTTCCCCCTAAATCTACAGGAATCATCTCTATGCATGAGTCTACTCGGAACAACCTCATACATAGATCATCAGGGTGCCTCACCAGTATCATTGTCTGCTAGGTCTTTACTGATTAAAGCAAAACACAACCAAGCAGACAATTATTAAGACAAATAGAATTAAGTTCATTGTAAAGTTCTATCCCTACAACCAATCAAACAATACCAATCTTACAAGCAAAAACAAAAAGCAGGGATTGATTGTACCTTTTCCAATTCTAGGAACAATCTCTCAAATCCACAAATCCCTTATGAACAACAACACAAAATCTCCAAATCTCCTAATATATAAAATATAGCAGAAACAGAAATATGTAAATCCTCAACTCATTCAAACCTTAACTTATCAAAATCTCCAAAACCCTAACCTAATATGAGAAACACCAAATCTGAACTTCTTCTTTGATTGACTTCCACAAAATCCAACAAGAACAACTTTTCTTCTCAAAATCCTAATTTATAAATTAAATTTTTAGACAATTCATTATCATCATAAATCCCTTATTAATTTTAAGATAAAGAGGATGAAACTTACTTTGATTGATCTCAATTCTTGATAATTCGCCAAATGATAGGATCTTTTCAAAACCCAAACCCTAGGTTTCATAAACAGACAAAACCCTAAATCAAGAAATCATTCTCTTTATTTTAAATCTATGATCGAGATGATATGCTTACTTGATTTGAATATTAATCCTTGCTTGTTTTCCCGAAAGATTGGATCTTGATCAAAACTAGGGTTTTCCAGAAAAATCCCTTCAAAATCCAAACAAAACCATAAGGAAACGAAATGATATACGAGGAATCTTGATAGATAAAGGCAAGATTACTTACTCTTGATCCAATTTTGATTTGATCTTGTTCTTCAAAAACACTAAAAAACTCTCAATTCTCTCTCTTTGGTCGAAGGAAGGAGCTTACAAATGAAAAATACAAACCCTAGGATTTCTTATATAGGAAACACTTTGGACAGGAAAGGTTGGCACTTGCGCAGCGACCTTTTTGCCGGCTTTCACAAATTTCATAAAAGTTCGAGAGCTTTACGCCGGTGGCTTTCACATATAGGTCGGCAGCCTAGAGACTAATTTTCTTTTGTCAAAAGCTATTCTTCAAACATCTCTAGATCATAGACAAAACCATCAACTTAATACTAAGGTGGACCATAAAACTCTTTTATTTTTCAATATATGATAACCTTTGCCCTTTATCATAATTTATTGAAGATTTACTATTTTTAAGGATTTGTTGACCATCATCAATGTGAGGGATGATTATTATATATCTCATTTATTAGGAATGACCAAAATTTCCTTCTCCTTAATTAATAAATGATATTCCTTTGCCCTTCTTTATAAAATATTTTTCTATATATTATAGCATTAATCGACAAAATGTTTTGTGAGGGGGGAGTAAATAGGATGAACCGTTGACTCGAATGCAATGTCGGAGCTTGTCCTTTTGTGTATTTTAGGGGACTTTATGTTTTTCAACATGACAAGATTTCATTTTTGGCTCCAAAAAAAGTCTTGTTAATGGATTGTTGTTATTAGGGAATGGGTAAAATGCTCCATACATTACAATGGTTACCATCCTCAGTCTCCATAGCAGTGGTTACATTTACATTAAGTAAGTCAAGGGTGAGGCTATTTATGAAGGATTAGATGATCTAAATGGGATGGAAGTCAGTGCAACCAAAGATGGTAACTGAAGTAAGAAGCTTTCTTGGTCTAGCTGGCTATTATCGAAAGTTCGTAAAGAAATTCTCAACTATAGCCAGGCCCTTGACAACTTATTCAAAAGAATGAGAAGTTCATCTGGACGATAAAAGAGAAAGGAGTTTCCAAGAGCTCAAGAAAAAGCTTGTATCCACACTAATACTCATTTTACCAAACCCTGAGAAGCCTTACACGGTGCATAACGACTCATCAAGAAATGATTTTGGATGTATGCTAATGCAAGAAGGGAAAGTGATTGCTTATGCTTCGCGCCAGTTAAGACTGCATGAGCAAAATTATTCGACACATGATTTGGAGCTAGCTGCCATTGTTTTCGCATTCAAGATATGGAGGCATCACTTGTATGGACAAAGATGCGAAACATATACGGATCACAAGAGCCTCAAGTACTTATTCACTCATAAGGAGTTGAATATGTGATGTAAACCCCGATATTCTTAGTAGTCAAATAAACTCCGAGGCTCGAAAAGCGAAACCCTAATCCAGTCAAATTTAAGCTTAGTGAGAGAAGTTTAGAAATCCTAAATCCGATTTTCCTTCAGTTTCATAATAAAAGAAGTTTTATAAAGTAAATGAATATGAATTATTGTTTTAGAGTATATTTTAAACCTTAGAAAGTTTTAAATTCGAAAATTTTCTATTCCGGGCCTTCCCGAGCCCAATTACGGAAAAACGTGCTCCGAGACCAGAAACTCAGAAAAATATTCTGAAATATTCATTAGAACCAAAATTTTATAAGGATTTCAAAAATATAAATTTTATAATTTTCCGAGCTATAAAAATTACAATTATAGCCTTTTTCCCGTATTTTCTTTACAACCGGTAAAGTAGATGTCTTGTCTACTATTCACAAGTATAACCTACACTACACACTACCCATACCCTATTCTTACATCCTTACAACTACTCATTACAATTTTCTTTTCCAAGAAATTTTGTTTCCTAATTAATTATTACAATTTATTACATAAACTACAAATTTTATCAAAATTTCAATTCCCTCTCTCCCTCCCACACACTTGGCCGGCACACCCCCTCCCCAATTTCCCTCAATTTGATTTATTTTTATTTTACTTCTTTTAACTTAACTAAACCCTAATACACACATATATAAGCTCATTTTCTCTCTCTCTCCTCATTTTCACTCTTCTAAATTTTTGCAAAGGTTGAAAACTCTCTCTTCTTTCTCCTATGGTTGCCGTGACACACACACACACACACACACCCCTCCACAAATTTATTTCATCTTCTTTTCTTCTTCAAATCATCCATTAGATGATGATTCCAAGCTTTGCTATTCCTAAATCTTGTAATGGCAAGACCATTCTTGAGTGTTTTCTACTTTTAATCCCAATGAGCATATGCTAGGGACATGAAGACACTAATACAAGAATATCAAGCCATCACAAGAAGTAGATCTTGTGTTTAAAAGATTTTTTGTTGAAATATCATATTGTTCATGCATGTAAAGTAGAGATCTTGCATGGAAAGTTTATGTTCATGCCATTAAATTCATGTTCATGCACTATAAGTAGTAGATCTAGTGTTTAGACAATCATACTTTCATTTACATTTATGTTCATGTGGTTATTTTGAGCTTGCATGCATTTATGGTCATAAAATCTTAGTCTTGCATGTATAGAGATGTGTTAGATGATAGATATTTATGGATGTAGGACAAGAAACTTGAAAAAGAAAAGATTTTGTTAGAAATGCCAAGTGGAAAATTCGGATGGAATTTGAATTCTATTTTAAAAACCCTTGAAACCACTTTAAAAATCATATTTTTCATGAAAAATGAAAGGTATATGTAATAGATATCTTTAAGGAATGATTTGTGTAAGTTTGAATGAGTTTAGGCATGAGTAATAGGTGAAACAAGTATTGGAGTTAGAATGGAAAATTTTGAGATAGTAGTTAATTTGTTAAATTCGTATTTTGGAGTAATGCCTACATAAACACCTAGTATTCAAGCTCAAATTGTAAGTTTTATGTGTTAAATGAAGTCCTTAGGCAATAGATATAGTAAAGCTTCAAATTTTGGTGCATTAAACAAGTTTTCTCATAGGAAAAATGCAAGAAAAGAAAATTTCAAAATTCGGATTTTTGTGAAAAGCTTGTTTAAAAACATATTTGTCGAGTGAAAAATGTGAATTTCTATGGGGAAATGAAGGTCTTGGATAGTATAGATAATGAAGACTCATTTTTACTTAGATAGTAAATGAATTCTAAGAATAAAATCTTAAAACCCTAGGAAATGCAAATTGGAATGAATAGATTTTTAGGAAGTGATGATTGTGGAGTCTTATAATAATTAGAACTCTTAAGAGTTCATTATCAAAAATCATCAAGATCATGTATATATTGAACTCATTACATGACATTCATACTAGGAATTCATTCATATTCCATCTATACATGAATTATCAACTAGAAACATTTTTACTAAATGCGAAACAATTTTTCAGAAACGGAAACGTTACAGAGCAGATCTGATCCCTCTATTCCATGACCTTAATGTTTTCAAAACTTGAAAATAATATTAGAAATAGATAGATCTTTTGAAGTAGATAGAAATCGATATAAAATTTGCGAAATTCCGAGTTAAAATAACCAAGTTATGGCCATTTTAAGTTGGAACTTCCGCAAATAGCGAGAATTCCGATTTTGTCTAGCTTAGATGCATAGCTTGAATTAGTTAAGTGATGAGATTCTTATTAGGCTGTTCTTATTTGGTAGGTGATCCTGAGCACGACGATATCCTACCACCTGACTACTACTATTAAGAGACCGGCGTACCATGGCCGAGTGAGTATTACTTCCGATTTCAATTATTGTTTGTGATTGTAATGATAGTGCCATTAGTTGCTTAGGCAAAGATAAAAATGAATATGCATGATGGGGTATTTGGGAATTATATACTTGTTTGCTGTTGATATGTGAAGTTGGACTTAAAGAATATCGAAACCGGGTGATAAGCTACTGCTTGTATAGCGAGGAGTTATAATTGATTGTCTGCGAATATTGGTTGGTCACCTAAAAGAATTAGATTAATCTATTATTGGACCTCAAATATAATTGAACTCATTCATATCACGACGGGGATGGAGCATTAACATTTGTTGGTTTTTCGTGATCCATAAAATGAATATTGGTTGGTTAATCGTGATCCATAAAATGAAATATTGTTTAGTTGACCATGAGCTTAAACGGCGTCATACCGCAGGATTCGTTAATCTGCTAACCTGGGATGGAGGGCGCAAGTCCATCCACAGATGATTTTCGGCTGGTCATATGTTTGTTGAACTCATTTGTTTGATGCATGTCATTTTCTTGAGTAGCCACTTGCTTGAATGAATTGTCTTAGTTGCGATATGGAAGTTTTCACTCACTAAATTAGTTAGCTTACGCCCCTATAGTTTTTACTTGTTGCAGCATGAATTCATTTGGCTTAGGACAAGACAGACTACAGCTCAGGTACCGGAGCTAGGAGTTTCCCTTAGAAGTTTAATTCGATTTTGTTCAGACTTCCATTAAAACCAAAGGACTCTGGATGACTATAATGGACTTAATATTATTTTGCGGGGGAATGCCCCTTAGACTTTGTAATTTATGTATGTGTTTTGGTTTATTATCTATGGCTAATCAATGCCATATTAAACTTCTTAACTCCATTGAATGAGTATTCTATTGTCGTAAAGGGATGCTTTACATATATACAAGACTCCCGAAGGGCTCGGATAGAATTTCAAGAGTTTTATATAGTATGTGGCGGACTGTTACGTTTAGGATACCCTTATGAGGCGTGACATGTGACAACGGAGATGGTTGGAGCTTATAAAGGACTATGATCTTGGAATCAATTATTGCTCAGGAAAAGTTAATGGTGTCGCTGATTGCTTGAGCCGAAAGAATCACGAGGAAGTTGCCGCTTTATTGACCGACCAAGAGGAGTTGGTAAGAGAATTCGAAAGGCTGAGTATCGAGTTCATTGGACAAGATGTGAAGGTGGGAATATCTAGCTTGGTGATGGAACCAACCCTTGTGGAGCGAATTAAAGAAGCTTAATGATATGATGAAGTCATACAAAGGATCAAATGGGAAGTGCAAGCGGAGAAGTATACTGACTTCACCATGGATGAAGAGGATGTTGTGAGGATGAAAGGAAGGCTATGTGCGCCGAATGATGAGGAAATGAGAAGGGAAATCATGAATGAAGCTTATAACTCGAGATACATAGTATACCCGGGAGGAACTAAGATGTATCAAGATCTTAGGGATGTAGTTGATTATGTGATGAAGTGCTTGACTTGTTAACAAGTAAAGGTGGAACACCAAAGGCCGGGAGGATTGCTAAAGCCTTTACCGATACACTAGTGGAAGTGGGATAAAATCTCAATGGATTTCGTATGCGAATTACTAAGAACATCAGCAGGATATGATGCCATATGGGTCGTGGTAGATCGCTTGACCAAATCGACTCATTTCATACCAATTAATATGACATACTCAATGGATAAGCTAGCCAAGCTATACATAAAAGATATAGTACGTTTACATGGAATACCCGCTGGGATTGTATCAGATCGAGACCTTAGATTTGTATCTAAGTTTTGGACAAGTTTAAAAAGGTGTATGGGGACAAAGTTGCATTTTGGCACGGCTTATCACCCTCAAACCGATGGACAATCGGAACAGACAATCTAAACCCTAGAGGACATGTTACGTGCTTGTGTTATGGAATTCAAAGGGAGTTGGGATGCTCATTTGCCACTCATAGAGTTTGCCTACAACAACAGTTACCACTCTACCATACAAATGCTACCATATGAAGCTTTATACAGACGAAACTGTAGGTCGCCTTTGTTTTGTGATGATGTGGAAAAGCTCGCTATTGGTACAGATTTAGTGTAAGATGCAGTAGCCAAAGTAAGAATAACCAGACAACGAATGAAAGAGGCCTAAGATAGACAAAAAAGTTGGATAGATAAGAAAAGGTGAGTTCTCAAATTTTAAGTAGGAGACTATGTGTACTTAAAGATAAATTTGATCAAGAGTATACATCGAGTACGCTCACAAGGAAAGTTGAGCCCATGGTTCATCGGACCTTTTGAAGTGCTTGAACGAATGGGAGATTTAGATTATTGCCTAGCCTAGCCTTGCCATCAAACCTATAAGGAGTACACAATGTGTTCCATGTGTCCATCTTGCGTAAACATGTAGCAGATCCAAATCGAGTAGTAAAGTTAGAGCTTGTGTTGCTAAAGGAGAACCTCACTTATGAGGAACACTCGGTACAGATTTTGGATCAAAAAGTCTAAAGGCTACGAAATAAGGAGATCAAATATGTTAAAGTCCTTTGGAGGAATCATATCATGAGGAGGCAACTTGGGAGGCTGAGGATGAGATCCGACGCAAATATCTGAATCTAGTTAAGGAATCAGGTACGATAGTCAAGTTTTGAGGACAAAACTTTCTTTAAGGAGAGTAGGTTGTAAGCCCCTAAATTTTTTGGTAATATAAGTAAACCCTAGAACCAGAAGTCAAACTGGAACCCTAAAGTTAACCTAATTCTATGATTAGTCTAATGAATCTAGATCCAGCAATCCCGTATTCTTAAACCCTAGACAATGAAGTTAAGATAATTGTGGAAAATGGTTCATAATAATACAAGAAAGCTTAAAAATATCAGATTCATAATTTTCTAGTGCCTTTTGGATCTAAATGGGATCAGTTTTAAAAAACCGTGCCCCGGTGCACTGGATAGTGAAAATATTCCGACAACACTAATAGACTCGTAAAAATATAAGGTTTTCAAAAATATCAGTTTTAGAATTTTTTAGTAACTAAAAATATCAAATATAGGCTGTTTACATGTATTTTCTTTACTATCGATATTTTAATTATCTAGTTTACTATTCATAGTACTATTTCTACTATTTATTACTATTTATCTATCTCTACTTTTTCTGACACTCTATTCCTACATTCTAACATACCTATACCTTACAATTTACCTTCAGCATACAGTCTTAATCACATCACACTTTACACATTATTTCTTTTTATTACAAAACAACAAAATAAATAATTTCCTCCCTCTTGACAAGCCAAAATCGGTACCTCCCCTCTCTCTCATCGATCAATTTATTTTCTTTTTCAATTTATTTAATTACATCTAATTTCCACTATAAAACTCTATAAATACTCCTTTCCTCCTTCATTCTTTCACACAACTCATTTTCTACTAAAACTCTATCAAAATCACTCCATAAAATCCTTCTCTCAAATTCTCTCACAAGTTCTCTCTTCTCTCCATAAAATCATTTCTTACATAATACAACAACCCATTATTTTCTACTACAACCCATTATTTTCCTCTTCAACAAACACATAACTTTAGGTAAAATTTCTTATACATACTCATCATGTTCATACAACTTAGCATAAGCTTAGTGTATGTTTCTTATACTCATGAGAGTTAAAGAAGCAACAATATATTCATGTTTTATTTTTGTTCATGTTCATATTTTCCATTATGTTATTATTATTATGTTGTTGTTATTACTGTTATTGTTATTTGTTCTAATTTAACTTCTATATAGTATTATATATGTTATGTATATATATTTCTTTAGAGCATATAAGCTCACTTGTTATTTATTTATTTCTATGCTTGCAATTTATTTATTTATTTCATGCTATTATTAAGACTTATCTTTCTAGTCTTGGACTTGTCCTTATCAAGTCAAAACAATTTTCTTTTCTTTTCCTTTTAGGACTAGTCTATTCTTAGTCCTGGGATACCTTGATGAAGCTAAGGTTCCCAATACTTGACTTTATTATTATGCTCTTATTTATTATTATACATATCTTATCTTATTATGTGATATTATTATATTTCTCATATCTAAATAATCTCATTCATGCATGAACATGTTGATATTGTCTCAACCATAATGAAAAGGAATTTTCTTAAGTGATAAAAATAAGAACTCTCTTTAAAAATAAATTTTGTCAAATAAGAAATTATTTTAAAGTTTTATCTTAACAAATATTTTCTAAAGTTAAATAAGTTTAGCTCAAGTTTAGTAATAATAATACTATATGGGATTTTATCAATGAATACATAAGATAAAGTTATCACAAACTCTCTTTTCAAACCAATAAAATAGGACAGTTTTTTTAAAGTTAATTCTTTGTTTAACAAAATTTTTCTTAAATTCATTTGTAAAGCTTTCATCAACATACTAAGGTTTAGATAAGTTTTACAAAGTTATCAAAGAATAACCATTTTAAGGATAAGCTTTACTTAGGAAATAAAAATAATAAATAACTTATAAGATCATTGATGTTATTTATTTAAAGTGGATCTAACTTTAGAAAAACTTTAGAACACATAACCAAGAAATATTTAGAAAAACTATATTTTTCTAACCACTAGAAATAAAGTTGTAGGAATCTTAGAAGATTAAAATTACTTTTTAAAATTTAATTATTCTCAATAACTAAGAAATGGAGTTAAAAGAAAGAAATACTCACTTATGATAATTTAAGAAAATTTCCCAACAAAATTAAAAAGGAAATTTTCAAGTCTTAGCATTTTCTCACTTTTAAGACGCATTGTTTTACAAAAATCATAGTTGAGACAATACCACTAAATTCATGCATATAATTTGAGTATATATAATATTCAAAATATTTTTCAACTAAACAAATATCTATATTTTTTTGGTACAAAGATTTTTGGATGGAGAAAAGTTTGAAAACTTGAGTTTTGAAATCTGGAATTTTCGCAATAATTCTGTATATCACTATTCTGAGACCCAAATGACTTTTTTTGATAAAAATAACCTTAAAAATGGATAGATCTTTTTGATTAGGTAGAAATCGGTATATAATATGTGAAATTCCGAGTTAAAATGAGCAAGTTATGGCCATTTTAAGTTGGAATTTCCATTCATGGGAATTTTGACGAATTCAATAAGATAGAATTAGAGAATTTGAGTATATCTTGAAGATTTTGGATGAAATACTCACTTTGGGTATTTCTTTTGTTTAGGTGTCTAGGACCAAGATCTTCTCTTCCCCGAGGATTACTTCGACTCATAGAAGAGCACTATGGATGGGTGAGTTTGCTTTACGTTTTCTGTATTTGTGCATGTGCTTGTAGAATAGAGCACTAGATGTTAGGAAAAAATAAAATTGATATATATATGGGTTATGATGGGAATTATGTATGTGAATTGCTTTGTGTGATCAATGAACAATAAGTATATTGGAGCCCCATTTGTTGATTATCATAATTGCTCCTATGTATGTATTGCTATATGTGCATTTATTACTTGATCGCTTTAAATGAATTAATGTTGGATTGAATATCTCATAAATAAATTGCTCATGCATATCACGTAGAATATCATTTCAAAATTTTGCTACTACTCCTCAGCATAGGACCGGAAAGGTAAGCTGTCTAGCTACATCTTGAGGATTTAAGACGTTCGGGGAATACGGCCTTAAGTTATAGCCGAGCTGGATCAATTGCTTTGGGTAAGGAAAGCTCGAAGACTAGTAGTACGATTCGTTGGAACCCCAAGATGCGTGCAACTTTTAAGAAGGTCGTTTGGAGCCTAGTTCAAATCATTCCCTAACCACCAATGGAGAGGTAAATCCATCATACATACGAAATTGGATAGTCGTATGTACCGTTTGATCATATGGTTGTTGCATTTCATATGCTTGTTTAATGAACTTGATTGAATGCCTGTTATGAGTACTTTTGCGTAAGAAATATCTCACTAAGCTAGTTATGCTTATACCCCAATAGACTTTTGATATTGTAGGATCATTATTTTGCACCCTAGACTATCTTCATCATCCGGGTATAATCTTTATTTTGGGAAGCTTTTGGAGGAACTCTGTTTTGAAGTTTTAGACTAGATTTCCTTTAAAATCTTCTAGCTTTAGTTAATCTTCATGTTTAGACTATGTTATTATGGAAATTATCAAGAGAATGCCCCTTAGAAGTTGTAAAACTTTATATTTTAATGAAATATATTAAGTGTTATTTTGCATATTCTGCTGCCAATATCTTGAAATACATTACTTCATCGGTCTCCATTTGATGTGAATGTACGCCTTGTACAGATATGGAAGCTTTTGGGTGATTGAGGTAGTCATTCTTAAGTTTTAATATTGTGTACTGCGGATTGTCATGTTTAGGGTACTCATTGGGGCGTGACATCTAAAACCCTAAATAGAAATTTTTCTAGATATTAAAAGATATCAAAGATAAACCATTAAGGTTATAAATACACAAGAAAAACTATAAAATAGACCCATAACTATCAATATAGACTCCAAATAAAATTTAGATTACACCATAATTTTAGTTAGAAAATTTAGAGTCCATAGGCACCAATTTTATATTTTGACCTATTGGACCCTAAAACCCTAATCGCGTAGAACAAAACTTTAAAAACACTAAATCGTGTAAACTTTAAACTCAAAATTTGGACTCAACAATACTTTAGAAATATTTTAGGACCTTAAATAAATTTTTGGGAATAAAACTCTCATATAACTAACATAATTGTATGCGTATAAGCTAGATTTTGACAAAATTAATTATCTATACTTGAAATGGTTCTACATGGAAAATTTTTTGTAAAACACGATACAAGATGATATCTTCTCCAGCAAGTGTCCAACGTGATTCAACTTGTAAAATGAAGTAAAAATAGTACCAAGAAGTCAAAATTGAGACACTTGAGCCAATGAAATTGCACCAAACCAACTCCACCATTTAATGCATTTTAATGACTCAATTTGATGAAGATTGTAGAACCGTGGAGCATCATATTTTTTTGCTCCTGCTGTATGCAAATTAACAACAACAATTATAAAAAAAAAAAAAAATACTCAACACATCGTATACTCTATGTGTGTGTGTATATATATAGACTAATTAATACATCCTTTACTCTATATGAATCACATATAAGGAAACAAAACACCACCTCTTCTCCATTTAATCCATCGTGAAACACACACACACTAATAAATAGCAATTGTCAAACTTTACTTTTCCTAAACACTAACCACCATAAATACCAAGAAAGAAATTAAAACAAGACAAAGACCCCACTCCTTTTTCTTGTAGCTTGCCAACCAATAACAAAAAAAAAAAAAAAAAACCACTATTCCAACAAGGTAGTAGTCAAAGGTAAGCCTATCTTTAGTAGTTATTTTGTGTCTAAATTACAATAAACTCATCTCAATATTTATATATGTAGGTCTTGGTCTATATAGGAAGGAGGATTTATCATCTTCTTCTCTAGGTCATCAAGATAATATCTCATCTATTCTATGACCTACATCTCATTCATGTGTAGAAAATTTGGAAATGAGAATATAGGATTATCATAGAAATTCTACATAAGTGTAGTCTCAATGAGCTTATGTTGATAGTAATATGAATATCATGTGATGATCATTTTAACTAAGTTAGAATACTATACTTTAGTAAAGAAAATTATAGAGAAATTAAACTTAGACTTTAGAAAACCCTATGCCCTAATTCCTACCATTAAAAGATTATGACTCTTAATATCTATTTCATGGCTTAGCTTAGTTCAAAAAGCTAATAGAATATGTCTACAATAATCTCTAAATAATAGAATTTAGCTAATATGAACAATAAGACACTTATAGGGAACTTTAACCAGATGAATACATAAGAAACTATAGTAGAAAATTTTATTATTAAGAATACTAAAAGAATAATAAAAATGGAAGATTTGAATAAACTAAACTAATTCTAAGAAACAAACTATAATTTTGAATACAAAATAAAACTTAGATCAATTTAGAAATTTACTAGAATAATATATTAATGATCAAAATGTAGAAAAGAACCTATAAACAATAGGAATTTTGATCTACATAAACAGATAAGATTGACAGGCAAAGTAAACATAATAGAAAATATATTGTTGAGAAAGGCACCAATAAACTAGTTAAAATTTAAAAACTTAATAATGGAAAATTTTAAAACAAAAAAAAAACATAGAAAGTTTTACACTAATTGTAAACCCTCGTTTTCTTAACAAACCTGAGCTCGATTTCAGAAGACTCAAAACTAGAAACCAAAACCCTAAAAGAATACCATTGGACCAATCGGATCTGAAAACCCTATGTCCGACAATGCCATGAATGAAACCTCGAATGAATGAAAACGAGTTAGCCCTAAATAAAACCTTAAATTAGAAAGTCAACCAGAAACCCGAAGTCAACAAGACCTCAGGAAACCCTAGCAGTTTGGATCTAATAATCCCATGTTCTCAAACCAAGAAGTTGGAATGTGAGTGGAAAGTGTAGATTGGCTCGTATTAATATTAGGGTGCTTAACAATATCAGATGAGTAGATTTTCGACTGATTTCGGGCCTGATCAGATACAATTCTTGAAAAGCATGTCTCGGGACTTAGGATATTAAATATATGATATTAGTACCATTAGATTCGTAATTTCATAATATTTCTAAATATATCAGTTATATAATTTTTCGAGTTATAAAAGTTACGGTTATAACTTTTTTATTGCATTTTCATTACTATCGGTAAATTAATTGTCTAATCAACTTTTTGCTATCTTTCACACTATCCATCAAGTACAACCAACCATACTCTATTTTTACATCCTTACAACTTACTCTTACAATTTTATATCACTTCCTTACAAATTTACTTCTCCAATATTTGTGTACTCAAACTACTTATTAAGTTTGAATTTTATTACACAAAACAAAACCAAAACTCTCTCTCTCTTTCCTTCCTAGAACCGGCGTGAAACCACACACCCACACCCCCCCCCCCCCCCCCCCCCCCCCCCCCAAAACCACCATATAAGCCACAATTTGTTTTGTTTTTCTATAAATAATCACACAAAACCCTAAATTCTTTTCCTATATAATATCTTTTTCACCTTTCACTTTTCCTCATTTCTTACAAATCAAACTTTTGAAAAGTTTTTCTCTTCTCTCCCTCTTCCTCTTTGTCGTGAGCTTCTCTCCCTCACTCACACATACAAACAAAAATTTTCTTCAAGTTTTCTTACTCCACACATCCAAATAGGTAATAAATCTTAATCCTACCGCACTAAAATATATAATGGCAAGATCTTACATGTGTAGTTCCAGTAAAATCCCTATGAGCTTTAAGCTAGAGATGTGGAAGCACTTAAGCATGAGATCATCACCATCACAATGTTGAGGATCTTGAAATCTAAGTTATCTTGCTAATATTTTGCTATATATTTTTCTCATGGAAATTTTATGCATATATTTTCATTTTTATTCTCATCTACATATTGTTCATGATGCATTTACATTCATAGCATGAGTAGAATAGTAGATCTACTTGTTTAGAGTAGTTAAAATAACATAGCTATTTGTTTTACATGTATGAAAGTATTGCTACATGAAAGTCTTAATGAAGGTGTTGATCAAAACTCAAAATCCATTTTGTTTCTATCAAGTGATTTTTAAAATTCGGATCTTGAGAAAAAACCATTTAGAAAACATATTTTCCAACTTCAAAATGAAGGTTTTATATGTAAAATGAAGGGCTTAGGTGATAGGTATCATAAATGAGTGATTTTTATAAGATAAGCTTGGTTTTATTAAGAGAAATTTTCGAAACAAGAAGAGGGTTATAAAGGTTAAGTTAGATCTATGTTTCAACACCAACAAAAATATTGAAATTCGTAACTAGGGTGAAATGCCAAGAAAAAACCTATTTTCCAAGCCTAAAACAAGGGTTTTATTAAAGAAATGAAAGCCTTATGGAGTAGGTTGGATTAGGACTTAATTTTAGAAAGATTAAATGAGCTTTTCACAAGAAATAATCTCAAAAATAATTTCCCAAAATTCGGATCTAAAAATGATCCCTATTTAAACACCTATTACTAGATGTCAAAATGAGTGTTTTAATGGAAAAATAGAAGTTTTAGGAAATAAATGTAATAAAGACTTGATTTTTATGAGAGTAGGTGTGTTTTATCAAAGTAGAAACCTAAAACAAAGGAAAAGTTTTCCAACTAAGATCAAACAATATTTTCCTTTCCAAAAATTGTGCAAAATTTGTCACTAGGCAAAACTCACTTTAAAAAATCTATTTTCCAAACTTTAAATGAGGAAATTTATTAGGATAATGAAGGTATTAGATATATGGGTCATCAAGGCTTTATCATAGTAAAAATATGGATGATTTTCCAAGGAATAAAGGTAGTTTTCTCAAACAAGTATTCATGGCATTATTGCAAGGTGGAAGTTTTCACAAAATTCTTTTTATCGAAAATCATTAAGAAATTACATGTAGATAGCTCATGTCATGACATTCATGATCATAACTTGTGGATAATGCATGTACATATAATCTACTTGATAGAAATAATGCAAATTTCACAAAATAATTTCGGAATTTCAAATTTTAGTTACTGACCAGATTTGATCCGAACATTTCGAGACCTAAAAATTTTCAAAACTTAGTAGTAACATCATATATAGATAGATCTTTCAAAGTAGATAGAAATCGATTGCTTATTTGCGAAATTCCGACTTCAAATGACAAAGTTATGACCATTTTAAGTTAGAATTTCCAATTATTACGGAAATTACGAACTCAAAGAGTTTTATTTGAAAAGTTGGAATTAGTTATGGTATGAAATACTCATAGGGGTATTTGTTTCATTTAGGTGATTTTGGAATCGAGGGAAATTTGTGTTTCTAGATCAGTACCATTAGAGACTTAAGACCATGGCCGAGTGAGTTCACTATCTTTAAATTATATGCTTATGCTTGTGCTTGTAGTGATAGTGGCACTAGTTTAGGTCAAGATAAAATTGGAATGTGCATGTGAATTCTAATTGATTGAATCAATGATAAGTATATCGGAATGAAATTGTTGTAAATATTGTATGATGTAGTACAAATTCAAGTGTCTACAATATCTGTGATCGCCCATAAATCATTAATTAATGTGCCATGATTTATAATCAAATTGACCATGCATACCATATGTTGAGTCACGTTACATAGGTTATTATACCTTTATCGGAAGAAAGCATAATAGCTGGGCAACGAGTGGCTAGTAAACTCGAATGTTGGTGTAATGGCCGGAATTAAATTGGTAATGGTGTAGGCATTTGTATCAACTATAAAATCGTGTGTGGGTGGGCACCTATATCAACCACAAAATATAAATGAGAAAAATTGAAATCTATGGTCGTATGGTATCATGCCTCAAAGGTTATCATAAACGTAGCAGTCCGTCATACATAATATTAAAGCCTAGGAATGACCGCCTCAGTCACGTGAAGGCTTCCATACTATGTACAAGGCGTCTAACACATGGAGGAGACACATAGGAGTAATATATTTTATGTTGATACAACTTGAGTAACAATGTAAAGGAAATTCAATTAACTATTCTTCAAAATACAAATCATTAAACTTCAATTACAATTCATCAAAAGATTCCATAAAACTATTATGAAGCAAATTATAAAACCTAGCTAATAACTTCAAGTATCCTTATTTCCTACCGGAATCCCGAAGTCATTCTCGGCTCCAACCATTTTAGTCTCCACTTTGCATTCTTGAGATAACCTGTTCATTTAAACATCTATTGGGGTATAAGCTACACTAGCTTAGTGAGAGTTCCCTTAATTTCGTACCATGACAAACAAGTTATAATTCATCCATATGTTATGCATGAACAAACACATGAGCGAACCGGTAGCCATATGTGAATGGATTTACGCCCTCCATTCAAGGTTAGGATGGTCCATAGACATGCAACCATAATTCCAATCTTTTTCTCTTGTTGTTTTCTTGTAGTTTTATGTGCCTACCCCACATCCGTTAACTTAAGCGATCTCGCATCTTTAATGTTAATAAGGCCCCCTCGCCTTTCGGTAATATACTTTTGTCCCACCAAAGGTATATCAGCAATGCAATGTGACTCAACATGTGATATGCATGCACAATTTATTCATATAATCGTGGCATATTAATTATGTAGGTTAAAAGCGATCATAGAAAATTTTGGACAATTCAAGTCTATGCTAACTCATACAATGATTTTACAACAAGTCTCGCCTCGATATACTCATCATTCATTCAACCAAGATTATACCACAACTCATCACAATTTTATCTTTTTCTAATTCTAGTGCAACTAGCTACAAGCACAAGCAATGTAACAAAATAAGAGGAAAACTCACTCGGCCATTGGATCACCGGTCTTTTAGTAAAAGTAATCCGGTGGTATGGAATCGTCAATCTTGGAGTTACCTAAAAAGGAAGAAATACTCTAATAAGTATTTCATCACTTAACTAATCCAACTATCTTGTACAAACTATCAAATTCGCAATTCTCGTCCGAAGCGGGAATTCCAACTTAAAACAGCCATAACTTGATCATTTTAACTCGGAATTTCACAAATTATATATTGATTTCTATCTACTTTGAAAGATCTATCTAATTCTCATATTATATTTAAGTTTTGAAAACATTTGGGTCACAAAACAGAGGGATCAGATCTGGACACTAACGATCCCCATTTCCGAAAAAAATAGTTTTGTAATTGCTTGAAATGTTCCTATTTGATAATTCAAGAATACATGAAACATGAATAATTTCCTAACATGAATGGCATGTGATGAGTTTAATGCATGAATGCTTTTGACAATATTTACTAAAAGGAATTTTTAGAAACTTTTTATTTGTAAGACTCCATGGCTATTTACTTTTAAGAAAACTAGTTTCCTAACTTTGATCGTTTCCATTTGTTTTGGATTTATTTCTTAAGAAAATATAATTATCCTTGTTAAAATTGAGTCTTCATTATATCTATTACTTATGACCTTCATTTCTACATAAAATTTACATTTTTCACTTTGCAAATATGTTTTTAAGTAGCCTTTCTCAAAAATCCGAATTTTGTAAAAATTAGTTTTTGAGTGATTCTTTAAGTAAAAATCATTTGATATTTAGAAAATTAGGGCTCAACCATACATAGCCACTAAGGACTTCATTTCTTTGATAAAACTTCTAATTTGAGTTTGAAGAATATGGGTTTTCATGCCATTACTCCATTATTACGAATTTCTTAAAATGACAACAACTCAAAATTTTTCCTACTTCATTTCTACTCCTTGTTCTATATATTTTTCTTAGCAAATCCCATCTTAATTTATCAAAATTTACTTGATGATACCTATGACCTAAACTCCTCATTTTTCATATAAAACACAAGTTTTGGAATTGATAAATGGGTTTTTAAGGCATGGTTTTGAAATCATCCGAATTTACAAATTTTGGATAAACTCAATTTTCATACCTTATTTCTACAATGCATCATGCATATATGTATTTCCTACAAGCTATTGTCATGATGGTTATGAGATGATCTACCTATATATACATATAATACCAAGAATTCTTTTTGAAAACTTTTACTTTGCAAAACTTTGAATTATACTAGACTTAAGAAAAATAGTTTTTCTTCTTGTAAAATCATACTTTCTTTTATCAAAACTCAACCTTGATGACTATATAACCATCACCTTCATTATTTCAATAAAAACCTTCATTTTGGGGTTAGAAAATAGTGTTTAATAGGTGGTTTGCCTAAGTACGAATTTTACAAAATTTTAAGAATGAAAACATTGTTTATCCTATTCTTGGAAACCATTTGTTATTAGGATTATATTTTGATAAACTTCTCTTATCTTGTCAAAACTTGGTCTTTATTATATATATTTCTAGGACTTCCATTTTCTATAAAAATTATCATTTTGGCATTTGGAAATAGTTGTTTAAATAGTGGCTATTTTCAAATCCGCAAAAACCATTTACTAATCAACCTACCCCTTAAGGCTTCCATTTCTTTAATAAAAGTCTTGTTTTGGAGTTGAAAAATGGGTTTTCAAAATTCATCTCTTCCAAAATCCGAATTTCCATCTTGAGTTTTAGAATGAAAATATGACCTAGACTTGTCTTTCACAAAACTCTTTATTTTAGAAATATCTTTTAGGAAAACTCATCTAAACTTATGAAAATCCAATCCTTAGAATATCTATACCAAGAGCCCTTTATATTTTTGTCTAAATCTTCATTTTGGGGTTAGATAATAGGTTTTAAAAATGGGTCTTGGCTTAGATTTGAATTTTCAAAAATTGTTTTTGAACATATCTCTTGATAAAATCCATCAAGACTCATTTTTGAGTTGTAAAACATGTTTTTAAACTATGTCTTAGCCAAAATCCGAAAATGAGATTTTTATTTTGAAAATAACTTTTGAAAATCACCTTTGATTCTTATAAAAAGAAGTCTTGATGATATACATACATTAAGCCTCCATTATCTTAAGTAAAAATTTCATTTTGATACTTGGAAAGTGGTTTTTAAATAGGGGTCTTGTCAGAATACGAATTTCACCATTTTTGTTTGAGTTCAGAACCAAGATCTACACTTAATATGAACATAAATATAAAAGAAACCATGGTAGTAAACTATAAACTCATAGATCTAAACTTTACCCATCAAAATCATTCATTTATGTTATCTATACCCTAAGCCCTTCATTTTAAATGAAAAATACATATTTTGAAGTTGAAAAACAACTTTTCTAAATATGATTCCATTTTCATCCGAATTTTCAAAAATGATTTTTGTTGAAAATAAAATAGATCTTGAGCTTCCCAACAGTCTTCTACCATAATTAATCTATTACAAGTTATCTAAGAGCATAAAACAAAAGTCTAATGCATGTATGAACTCAAAACAACTAAATCTAGTTATAAATGCATGAATCACTATAATAGTTATGTGAATGGTGAATATATGCATAAATCATAAGTAATAACAAAAATAATAACTTCAATAACAAGATCTAAGACATAAACGAGAATCAAAGCTACAAAAAGTTACATCTATAAAATATAACTACTTTTAACAAGAAAATAATAGTGATACAAGATAATAATCATGGAGAAGAGGAGTGTTTCATTTTTGGCATCATCATCCTTAGCTTTTAAGCTTATGGAATGTCATTTGATGCATGAAACTCTCACTATATCTTACCTATATCATCTATGGAAGCTTTGAGAAGAAAGTTTACTTAAAAATCTTCAAGAATGAAGTATGGAAGCAAATTTTAGAAGTGGGGGCAGCTTGTGTTTTTGCAATAACAAGAGCAAAATGAAGAAAGAAAGAGAGAGAAAAAGATAAGGCATGGTAAAGGTAAAAGGTGTAAATAAAATAGAGAGAGAAGGAGTGTATTAAATGTGTGTTAATTAATTAAAAGAGAAAAAAAACAAAACAAAGGCAGAAAAATTAGGAGGATTCACGTGAAATTGGGCAAGAGAGAGAGAGAGGTCAAATTGTCTTGTAACTTGAAATTTGAAAGTGTAACTTGCATCATTTAATGTGCTAACTAAAAGAGGCTTTAAATCATTAAATAAATAGTTAAAATAAAAAGAAAAGAGGCTATTATTAGGGTTGTGGTCAGCTGCCATTGTGGGGAAATGGAGTATGAAATGAGTGAAAGAAAACTTGAATAATGTGTAGAAGTAACAATTGAAGTGTACTTAATGTATGGGTTGAAAAAGTACTTTTTATTGGGAAAATATATAAAATAAAATTAAGAAAAATATTTTTAAAGGAGTGGCAGAATTTTCATAAATAAAATTAAACAATTAATTGAATTATTTTAGTATTTCAACAAATATGTTACCTGTATGATCAAAATATGCGAATATGGGCGATAAATGATATTTTTATAACCCGTAAAATTATAAAAAGTTATTTTATGAAAATAAAAATATTTTTCAAATATTTTCCAATTATCAAATTAATTTGTTTTAATTTTAGTATCGGGTCTTAAACAGAATCTGATCCCGTAAAAGTCCGAAACTAACTAAATTTTAGAAAAACAAAATTTTCTATGCTATATAAAATATTTATCTAGAAATACAAGGCTTTATAAGAATAATAAAATTGTGTAATGAAATAGAAGTGAATAGTGCAAAAGACTAATTAATTACCGGTAGTAATGAAATACGAATAAAATCGCAAAATCAGATAATTTTGGTTATTGAAAAATTATAAAACTGGTATTTTAGAAATCCTTACAAAAATATGAGTCTAACGGTATTAATGGTATATTTTTGATATCTCAAGCTTTGGGACACGCTTTTCGAAGTCTATATCCGAACGGGTTCGAAATAGGTAAAAAATTTACCAATCTGATATTTTTAAGCGACCTTATATTACTACGAGCTATTCTCTCACTTAAACTACACCTCGGCCTCTATGGTTAAGGACGCGAGATTGCCGGACTTAAACTATTGTATTCCGCTTAGGGTTTCCGGGTGATTCTCTGGTTTAGATTTTTGCCAATTTGGAAATTGATATTTTATGTTTATACAACATATTTAATTTGAGAAATTTATTTTAAATTTTATTTTTGTGAGTTTTTAATATCTCTTAACGTTTTCGAAATTCTTGAATTGAGTTTTGTTTCCGAAAGTTTCATCGTTATTTACCTTTCGAATAATTTGTTTTTAGATTCTATATTACCCGATTTTTTAAGTTAGAGTTAAGTATGAAATTTGTCATATGTAGTGGTTTTGCATTTGAAGTATGTTGAGTTCTTATTTTATTCAGAAATTTCTGGATTCATTTGTGATTTAGGACTAGTTAAAGTTCGGTTTTAATTTGGAGTGATTTGTAGGGTTTATTTTCGAAATTCATCTTGGAATTATTTACTAAAATTTTTCGGGGTTTACATATGGGCCTGAAACACCTAACTCCGAATGGAGGGCGTAAATCCATTCAACATAAGACTCCCGGAATGTCTTATGTATTGTATGCTCACGTGTTTGTGTTTTTCATATGTTGTTAATATAACTTGCCTGATATATATTACTTGTTGAGTATTTAATTTTAGAAGTGAAACTTACTAAGCTAGCATAGCTTATACCCCTATAGTTTCTTTCTAATGCATTTTCTGTACATATGGCTGTGTCCCCAGACCTGGCCAAATCAGTTAATACGAAACTAGGAGTTATCTCCTTAGAAGTTCACGGTTAGTTTTGTATATTCTTAGTAGTGAACCTTAAAACGATCGGGCTTTACCTAAAGGAATATACCTAGATTCTTGCGTAGCAGAAGAATGCCCCTTAATGCTTTGTAACTGATCCTGAGATATATGTGGTTTATGTTTTTATGCTTACCTTATCAAATTAAACTATCTATTCCCAATTGTTTATGTATTTTATTGTTGTAAGGGAACGCCTTGCATACTAATACAAGACTTTTGAATGACTGTGGTAGTGATTCTTAAGCCTCATTTAGCATGTGGCGGACTGTTATGTTTAGGGTACCCTTTGGGGCTAACAGTTTAGTTGGTATCATCGTAACAAAAATGTAAAGCATGACAATAGAATTTAACAACAAAAAATGTAAGAATAAATGAATCTTAGGATAAGAATGAAGTTAAAGTTGAATCTAACTGGAAATTCTTCTTGGTATAGGTATCCCTAGGTGAAACCCGGAAGAGGGCCAAAACATTTCTAAAGGGAACTGGCGAAACATTTGTTGACTGCAGATCAAGGCTGAGGACTCTTTGTGAGGATTTTGCTTTGGCCGAGAGACCTAAGACTCTCAGAGAAGTATATGTGATATGGAAAAGAGGTCTTAGATACACTTGGTGGGAAAGAGTGGTTGATCAGATTAGATATGATCCGATCAGGAGGAGGAGATGATCTATGCTAGAAACAATTTATGCTATGGAAAGGATCATGGTTGATTATGGCAATGAGCCAATGTTGAGGGAGGCCACCTTTATCTTAAAGAAGGAAGATAACCCACCCTACCTTGACTTTAGAGTGTAAAGGAACATTAGACCCTTATATGTATATGCCCACGATGACCTGATGACTCATAGAGAATGGCTTGAGGCCGATGCAAACAACCATTTCTATTGGAGAGGTATATATCTGGACATTTTTCAGATACCCTCAAAAATCCAGGCACCGCCTCCTAGTGAAGTAGGCATACAGTTTGGAGTTGTCCCAGTAGCTAAAAATCAGGATGAGGTAGAAAGTAAGGAGGAAGAAAACCTTGAGGAAGACCCAAATTGGGTAGAAGCAGAAGGAGATTGAACACCTCAACCAGCTGAAATCGAGGAGGAACCAGACAATGAACCAATCCTGCCCAATTCAGATTTTGATCAAGATTTAGAAATTCCATATAGCCACAGGATAGAACCTGACTATGATCCTAGTTTGTGGAGGGACATATATGTATTGGGAGAAGGCCCGAGATTGACAAATGAAGCACCTGTTGATCCTATAGGGAATGAATTTCGAAGAATGTTATGATGAGGGAAGTCTAAGAAAATGATGAGAGGAATTTAGAAGAAATTGGAGAGGAGGATAGAGAGATGCAGGATATGATTGAAGAAGAAGAAGAAGAAGAAGAAGAAGAAGAAGAGAAGAGGAAGAAGAGGAGGAACCCAAGCAAGAGGAGCGAACTTGGCCACCAAGGAAAAAGAAAATGACAGTGAGAGAATATTTGAGTATGTTTATTAGGAGGGATGATGGTAGTTCATCTAGTAGAGATTGACCTTCGACCCCTACCTGAGGAGAGTTTCAAGAGTCAAAGAAGTAGTGGTGACAAGCATGACCCACAACAGTCCAACAAAAATTTTGCAATGGGCAATGAGGAATGCCAAATTGCCTTAGTGATATCCTTAGGAAATCTTAGAGTGTTATGTGTTTAGTTTCTTGTCTTATGTTTTCCTTTGTTGGCTTAGCAAGAAATTGTAATTTTGATGGGTTTAAATCAGTCAAGTAGCATGGTTTTCATGATTTGTAGGTATAATGTAAAAGACTCGGCTGAATGTATGACCTTGATATGATATGATGAAATTTAACATGTACTTATTCATGGAAGAAAGTTTTGTTTTCTTAACCAATAATGTGATCAAGCATGCATCTAATAAGGAACATTTTATGCATTATGCTCTTAGGAAACCATAATTGAAAACGGAATGCATGCATGTCAATACATCCATTGCATTATTATATTTGATTTCTTTTGCTTGATTTCAAGATTTAAATTATACATTCTATTCCACAAATTAATATTATCAAAATTTCTTGGCTTGAATTGCATGATTTGAAACTATTATGACTTATCGAAATTTCGATTGATTACTCGATTTTCGCGATTTACCATTAAGTGTTTGAAGGATAACTTAAAAAGAAATCTTATAGCTTACGCAACAATGTACAATTGAGTGAATCCGAAGGAATCAAAATTATGAGAAAGAAAATTCCCTGGTAAAGGAGAAATAACTAACCTGCGTTACCTTAGTATGATTAAGGATAACACCCTAGAACTAGCAAGTGAGCTTTATAAGTACGAACATATAACTAGCTAATCTTCTGAACATTCATCCAAAACTCAAACAAAAAACGAAACCTAAAATAAGATCCAAAGTATGCAAGACCCCATATTACCACCACCGCCATCTTACTAAAAACCCAATAAAGCTCAATACCATACTTTAAAAGGAGTAAATCGTGTTTTGATAGAACATTTGGTGAAAACAATAAGGAGGATTAGTTGGCTTAAACTGGGAAATCTTTTGTGGCTTAAGGAGTTCTACCATATCTTCAGTAGATTATGGGGTTTACATACAAGGACGCAATGTTAGGATAATGGATAAGTAATGCGAAAATGAGTACACAACTTCTATAATATATATATATATATATATATATATCTGAACCTTTCAGAGATACCAAGGAAATGGAAGGACAAGAGTTCCTTGGAGGTCTATATAGAAATTGGATAATTAAGATGGAAGAACTTGGAATAAAAATGAAAATTCAAAGATTGTAGAAAAAGGTTCTCAAATGACGGAAAGGAAAGATGTTAAGAAAGGTCCGTTTAATGTATCATGTGCAAAATTAAAAAATGAGAGATGTAAGCTTTACTATGGATTCTGAGAAAGTGGAAATGTTGTGTCAACTCAAGAGACATCGAAGGATTGTTCGTTGGAGATACCAGAACACCTCTTCAAGAAGGAGAGCTGACAGTGTTAGAGGTAAGTAAGTATGAAATCATTCCTAGTATAAGCTAGCTAACCACGGTTTAAGCTATTGTGGATTGTTGAGAGAAAATAGTAAGCTTTTGTGAACAATATGGATAAAGGTGAAGTTGTTAAGAGGAACCATGATACCCCAAGAAAATAATTAAATTCTTGTGAGATAAAGATGAAAGATGAAGACATAATGCCTATTGAAGATACTTTTGATAAGGGAAAATCATGGGAAAAATAAAAGATATACTTGTGATGGATAAGTATTCAAACGTAATACCAAAATATTGTCTAGGTTGACCTAGAAGGAAAAGATCGATTTCGAGAGCTGGTTGGACCTTTCATACATAACCAATATCTAAAGCATCTTATTGGACGACACTGGTGAAATTGTAGGAGTTGAAAGCCAGTAGCAAGCACAATAGAATCACAAGCTCATAGGGCTTAGTGTGTCACCATGGGGCGCACTTGTTTTTCCTGTGAATTTAAAAGATGAACCTTTAGGGCTATGTATCGAATTTCTGGTAAACTCAATGAGTTATAGTAAAAAAAAAAAAATAGATACCTTTTCTTTTCCTAAGATTGATGATCTATTTTGATTGGTTGCAAGGAGCATGCGTGTTTTTATGCATTAATTTATACCCTGAATATCACCTATCGAGAATAAAACCCGAGGAACATGCCAAAGATAGCTTTATGTATCAGATATAGGCACCGTGAATTTTTGATGATGTCTTATGATTTGATTAATACACATGTTGCATTCATGGATCTTATGAATAAAGTTTATAAACCACCCTTGGACGAGTATATAATCTTCTTCGTTGATGACTTTATGATTTCCTCAAAAAGTAAGAAGCAACATTAGGAGCATCTTAGGATGGCAATACAAGCTCGAAGAGAAAATAAGTCATATGCTAATCTATCTAAGTACGACTTTTGGCTAGATCGGACACCCTTCTAAGACATGATGTGTTAGGAAAAGATCTTTAGATGATCCAAGAAGATCATAACCATGGTGGAGTGGAGACAACCCTAGATGGTGACCCGAATAAGAATCCTTTGGAATAATCTGACAACGGATACAAGTTAGTAAAATAATTTTCCTTTTGGAACAACAGCTAGGCTATATCTCCAATTAATGCGGAGGAATGAGGAACGGTATGGACGGAAATAGGAGTAAAGCTTCCAAGAATTAAAAATAACTGCGAATATCGGCACATATCTTGATTTTGCTAGACCCATAGAAATCTCATACGATGCATAGTGACACTCCAAGGAAAGGCCTTGAATATGTATTGATGGAGGAAGGAAAAGTCATTTCTTATAGTTTCTGATAATTAAGAACCCATGAGCATGACTATCCTGCGCATGAGTAAGAGCTAGCTGCAATTGTCTCTATTTTGAAACCTTGGAGGCACTATCTGCATGGACAAAATGTGAGATATATGTACAAATCATAAAAGCTTAAGCATCTGTTTACACGGGAAAAATTAAATGTGAAATAAGGAGGATGGTTGGAGTTGATCGAAGATGATGACCTGGAAATTAAATATTGTACAGTAAAAGTTAGGGAGAAGTGATAGTATAAATCATAAGCTAAAAAGAGTTAACAAAGGAATTAGAGAAATTGAGGATTTAAATTCACTACACAAAGTATGGAATGAGATATATCCAAATTTAATGTTGAAACTAACCTTGGTAAGAAAAGCAAGGAAGCTTAAAATATGACAAGAGTAATGCAAAAGTTTAAGAAAGGATTTCAAGAAGTACAATACTCTGACCCTGTAATGGATAAAGGAGATGTGGTCGCAAGGAAAGGACGGTTATATGTGAAGGAGGATTGAGGAGTTGAGGAAGGAAGGTTTGAGTAAGGTCACTACTGATGGGACAGTACAAAGGGGAAATATAGCGAAGTGTGTCATGGAATGTACGACATGTAAATGGGCGGAAATAAAATACCGAAGATCATGTGGAATACTAAGGCTTTTGCCTATCCCTAAATGGAAATGGGATCAGACGTCCATTGATTTCAAGAAAGGTTACCCTAAAGACTTCAAAAGGTTATGATACGGTATGGGTGACCATGGATCAATTAATCAAGTCGACACCCTCCTTGCCAATCAACATCACACACCCTAAGGGCAAGTTAGCCAAGTTCTGCATCTGAGGAATAGTGTGACTACAAGATGTACTTGCAAGAGTTATACCAGATCGAGATTCAAAGTTTATAGGTTCAGAATAAGGTTACGAAAGACTTTGGATACAAGATATAGCTTAGCATCGCTTATCACCCTCAAACCAATGGACAATCTGAGTGGATAATTCAAAATTTAGAAAGCGAGTTGAAAGCATTTGTTTTAGAGGTTCAAGGGGAACTGAAATAATCGCATACTGCCAATTGAGACCTGCTTATGATGATAGCTATCACCTGTTCAATTGGGTGCCACTCTATGAAACCTTGAATGGACGGTGTCATAAGACACATCTGTTTTAGGATGACATGGAAAAGCTTAACAATGAGTCAAGCTTAAGAAACAGAGGCAGTTAATAAAGCAAGAACATCACAACAAAGGAAGGCACATGCCATGAGTCTTATGATTTGGTGCTAAGGAAATATGTACCAGGCCCGAAAATAATCATGGAGTTGAAACCAGTTTAGTCAAAAGAAACCTTACTCACGAGGAACATCCAGTACTAGACACAGATGCGAGAACGCAAAGGTTGGGTAACCAAGAGACTCGGTAAGTGAAAGTATTATAGAAGAACTATGCATCTAAGGAGAGGAAATTCGGAGTAAGTGCTCTGAGTGGATTTAGAAAGGGAATATGTAAGTTTCAGTTTTGCGGACAAAACTCTGTTTAAGGGGAGTAGGTTGTAAACCTTCGTTTTCTTAACAAACATGAGATCGATTTCAGAAGACTTAAAACTGAAATCTAAAACCCTAAAAGAATACCACTGGACCAATTGGACCTGGAAACCCTATGTCCGATAATGCCAAGAATGAAACCCTGAAGGAATAGAAACGAGTTAGCTCCAAATAAAACCTTAAATCAAAAAGTCAACTGAAAACCTTAAGTCAACAAGACCTTAGGAGACCCTAGCAGTTTGGATCCGACAATCTTGTGTTATTAAACCAAGAAGTCAGAATGTGAGTGGAAAGTATAGATTGGCTCGTATTAATATTAGGGTACTTAATAATATCAGATGAGTGGATTTTTGACTTATTTTGGGCCTGATCGGATACAATTCTTGAAAAGCATATCTCGGGGCTCGAGATATTAAATATATGATATTAGTACCATTAGATTCATAATTTCATAATATTTCTAAATATATCAGTTATATAATTTTTTGAGTTATAAAAGTTACAGTTATAACCTTTTTATCGTATTTTCATTACTACCAGTAATTTAATTGTCTAATCAACTTTTTGCTTTCAAGTTATAAAAGTTGCAGTTATAACCTTCATTTTGAAGTTGGAAAATATGTTTTCTAAATTATATAATTGATATATTTAGATGGTTTTGGGTGCAAAATAACGATCCTGCAATATCAAAAGTCTATTTGGGTATAAGTATAACTAGTTTAGTGAGATATTCCTTACGTAAAAGTACTCATAACAGGCGTTCAATCAAGTTCATTAAACAAGCATATAAAATGCGACAACCATATGATCAAACAACCATACGACAATTAGATCTTGAGAAAGAACCATTTAGAAAACGTATTTTCTAACTTCAAAATGAAGGTTTTACATGTAAAATGAAGGGCTTAGATGATAGGTATCATAAATGAGTGATTTTTATAAGATAAGCTTGGTTTTATTAAGAGAAATTTTTGAAATAAGAAGAGGGTTATAAAGGTTAAGTTAGATCTATGTTTCAACACCAACAAAAATGTTGAAATTCCTAACTAGGGTGAAATGCCAAGAAATAACCTATTTTCCAAGCTTAAAACAAGAGTTTTATTAAAGAAATGAAAGCCTTAGGGAGTAGGAAAAATGTTGAAATTCGTAACTAGGATGAAATGCTAAGAAAACACCTATTTTCTAAGCCTAAGACAAGAGTTTTATTAAAGAAATGAAAGCTTAGAGAGTAGGTTTGATTAGGACCTAATTTTAAAAAGATTAAATGAGTTTTTCACAAGAAATAATCTCAAAAACAATTTCCAAAATTCGGATATGAAAATGATCCCCATTTAAAAACCTATTTCTAAATGTCAAAATGAGTGTTTTAATGGAAAATAGAAGTCTTAGGAAATAAATATAATAAAAACTTGATTTTATAAGAGTAAATGTGTTTTATCAAAGTAGAAACCTAAAGCAAAGGAAAAGTTTTCCAACTAAGATAAAACAATATTTTCCATTCCAAAAATTGTGCAAAATTTGTGTAATGCCCTAAAATAAGGCATTGCAACCTGCCACGTGTCCTCTCTTGAAATAGAACATGCTAAGGCTTTAATATCTACAAATTTGTTCAAATATCACCTGTAAACACACATATAAGATATCTCATAGGATATTCAAAACAACCTGTATATTGTGGAAACATAAGTAACTTCATAACATTCCTGTTTAATCAAGCAAACATCTTAGTTGGCATATTTACAAGCCAACAATCCAACATAATAACTGAAATTGTCTATAAAAGAAAAACTTTCATTTGCAACTTAGTCTTTCAACAACAAATGATCTAAACACTGTTCATAAAACATAATAATAAGCTAAATACAACAAAATCAAGTCCTCAATATAATTAGGCATTTCTTTTCTCCCAACATCTTATAATCAAAAGTCTAACTCTCAGCTAAGTAGTCAGGTCTACTATCACCATCCCTCTGATCAAAGATCAGATCATAACCTAAAAGATCATACATAATGTCTTCATCACCTGCACCTAAATTTTAAAAAGTGAGTTGCGAAGCCTAGTATGATAACTCTAATCCTTAAAAACAAATGCAAATGCACACGCATCAGATATATATATCAAATGTACTAATCTAATGTAAGCAATCAGTTTGTTATCTATTTATATTTGCAAATCAACACAGTTTAGAACTATGAATACTCTAGTCCCAAACTCGAACTAACTCAGACAGCTCTTTAAAAACAACCAACTCTTTGAAAATAAAATAATTATATACATATATAGATGAGTGGGTACTCCCCAAACACCCCGTTTCCCCCTAGTTATACCGAAATCATATCAAGGCACCAGTCCACTTAAGACAACCTCACACAAAGATCATCAGTATGCCTCACCAGTATTATTGTTTGCCAGGTCTTTACTGGTCAAAGCCAAGTATAACCAATTAGACAATTATTAAGCTGAATATAATTAGGTTTATTATGAAATTCTATTCCTATAACCAGTTGAGCAATACTAAACTTACAAACAAAAACAACAAGTAGGGATTGGTCGTACCTTTTCAATCTCAGGAATACTAATCTAATTTCACTAAACCAAATATCGACAACAACAACACTAACACGAATCTCTACAACTTTTCGGTCAATACCAACAATCAAACACCAAAATCTCCAATTATCCTGTCAACAACATATATACATAAACAGATATATAAAATAAGGTAAAAGGAACAAACCCTATATCATAATCTCCTATAACTCTAACCTGATAATGAATCTCTAAAAAAGTTTGCACCGTCTTCTCCGGTCACAACCTACAACAAGTCCACAATACCGATAACCCACCAAAACCCTAATATTACATGACAATAAGAATATATAAAGATCATCTACCACACATTGTTTATATCTATCAACGAAAAGATGAAATTTACTTATTTGGATCACTAAAACCCGAATCACACCCACAAATTCGGATTCCAACCAAAGCTAGGGTTTCCTTCATACAAAAAATCACAAAGTCCTTAGAACTTGCATGAAATTCGCATAAATCTAGTACGAGAACATTATACTTACTTGTTTAAATCACAAAACTCACTCCTTATCCAACCGAGACAGATTAAATCCAAGATCTTAATCCTTCCCACGTTTTCCTTCAAGAACACAACAAAACCCTAATAAATCATGCATAAATCCGTAGAAAAACATGTTATAGATGGATTAGGATCACTCATCTTTGATCAAACTTTCCTTAGGATGAAGATTTCACAAAGAATAACCAACTTCTCTCGCTCATGAAGGAAAAAGGATGAAATAATTTTTGTTGAAAAACCCTCAGACAAATGCGTCTATTTATAAAATTTGCACATATGTCGACAAATTTAATACCTACACCAGCGGCATTCGTCGTGCAACATAATCCTTCACGTTGTTTTGAACATCAAATGCCGGCAAAATCTAACTCAATGCTGGCGACGTTCGACTCCGACGTTAAACAATAATGCTTCTGATCGAAATTCAATGCCGAAAAAAACAGACACACACTTTGGCATTAAAGAATTTGATACTATACACAACCTATGCTACCTCTATGCCGGCGGCATTCCCTTTCTAGATGCCGGAGTTACATCTGTCAAAAATTGTAGAAGTTCCAAATTTTCACAATTCTTTTCTAAAACAAAATTAACCAAACTTAACTTGTTTTGTGGCTTTGATGTAAGATTATATATATATATATCGTGACTTATTTATCTTTATTTTATCTTATTTTTCTATGTGTTACATCTCTCCCCTCCTTAAAAGAACTTTCGTCCTCGAAAGTTTACCTGAACTAAAGGAAAAGCTCGGTGCATCTGGATCTCATGTCCTCCTCTAGCTTCCAGGTGGCTTCATGCTCAGTTTGATTTGTCCATTGTACTCTTACATATCTGATCACTTTGCTCCTCAAAGTTTTTTCTTTAGTATCCACAATCTTCAACTGCTTTTCAACTGTTATAAGACTCGGCTATACTTTAAGCGGTTCAAGAGCAATTATCTCATCTGGATCTCTGACATATATCCTAAGCATGGATATATGGAACACATTATGCACTCCCTTCAAATCAGGTAGTAAAGCTAATCTGTAAGCCATGTCGCCTATTCTCTCTAAGATCTCATATGGTCCCACATATCGAGTATTTAACTTTCCTCTCAATCTAAATCTGACAACTCCTTTTGTTGGCGATATCTTTAGCAAAACATGCTTACCCACTTGAAATTCCGAGGGTCTTCTTTGTTTTTCTACATAGCTCTTTTGTCGACTCTGAGCAGCTTGTAGTCTTTGTCTAAGCAAACTGACCTTGTCAACTGCATCTTGAACCAATTCTGGTCCCAATAGCTATCTTTCCCCCACTTCATCCCAATGAATAGGTGATCTACATTTCTTACCATAAAGCGCTTCATATGGAGGCATGCCAATCGACGCTTGATAACTGTTGTTATAAGCAAATTCTACTAATGGAAAATGCTCATCCCAACTTCCTTTAAAATCCAACACGCATGCCTTCAACATATCTTCTAATGTTTGGATGGTCCTTTCTGATTGCTCATCTATTTGTGGATGATAAGCGGTACTGAAGACAACCTTTGTACCTAAAGCTTGATGTAGACTTTTCCAGAATCTCCCTACAAATTGGTATCCCTATCTGATACGATAGTTACTGGCACTCCATGCAGTCTTACAATCTCCTTAATGTATAATTGTGCCAAATGCTCTAACTTATACCCGGCCTTAATAGGTATAAAGTAAGCTACTTTTGTAAGATGATCCATAATGACCCAAATCGATTTGAACTTATCTCTTGTCTTATGTAAAGAGGAAACAAAGTCCATCGTAATATGTTCCCACTTCCACTGTGGTATAGGCAATGCTTTCAATTCACCTGCCGGTTCCTGTGTTCAATATTTATCAACTGACATGTGTGGCACTTGGATACACAATTCTTTCCCAAAACAAAATGTTCAATATTTATCAGCTTCTTCAAGTCCTGGTACATTTTGTTTCCTCCAGGATGAATGGAGTAACTGGAGTAATGTGCTTCCTTTAATAATTCCTTTTGAAGGTTTCCTTGAATTGGCACATAATCTACCTTTGTATCTAATAATACCGTCATCATTTAAATAAAACTTTGGTGCTCGACTCATATCCATTCTTTTCTTTATACCCAGGATACTTTGATAATCAGTCTGAGTTGTCTTGATTCTGTCCACAAGAGTAGGCTGAATTCTCATGTTAGCCAAACGTTCACCTACTTGTCTCGTGACTATCTCCAACTCAAAATTCCTCGTATCATCAAGCAAACGTTGTTCAGTCGTAATCAAGGCCGCAAGATTTTCTACTCTCTTTCTACTCAAAGCATCAGCCACAACATTTGCCTTTCTTGGATGATATTAAATATCAATGTCGTAGTCCTTTATCAGCTCTAACCATCTTCGCTGTCTCATATTTAACTCTCTTTGTGTAAAGATATACTTTAAACTTTTGTGATCAGTATACACTTTACACCTTTCCCCGTATAGGTAGTGTCTCCACAGCTTTAATACATATATGATCATTGCTAGTTCCAGATCATGAGTAGGATAATTCCTCTCATAGGACTTCAATTGTTTGGAAGCATATGCAATTACCCTGCCCCCTTGCATTAGCACACATCCTAATTCCTGAATAGAGGCATCGCTTTATATTGCATACTCCTCACCACTCATAGGTAAGTCTAGCACTAGAGCTGACACTAACTTGTCTTTCAACAACTGGAAGCTGGTTTCACACTTGTCGCTCCACTCATATCTTACTCCCTTCTGTGTCAACCTGGTCAACGGACTGGCAATCTTAGAAAAATCATCCACAAATCGCCTGTAGTACCCTGCCATTCCTAGAAAACTTCTT
This sequence comes from Combretum micranthum, assembly GCA_024138025.1. Lineage (NCBI taxonomy): Eukaryota > Viridiplantae > Streptophyta > Magnoliopsida > Myrtales > Combretaceae > Combretum > Combretum micranthum. The sequence continues at coordinate 590,355 of JAMXBD010000702.1, forward strand.
ATCTCTGACCCTGTCTTGGGTCTTGGCTATTCAACCACTGCTTTGACTTTCTTAAGATCAACTCATATCCCACTACCACTTACCACATGCCCTAAGAAAGATACTTGTTCCAACCAGAATTCACATTTGGAGAATTTAGCATACAGCTTCTCTTCCTTTAATTTATTTAGAACCAACCTCAAATGTTCTTCATGCTCCTCTTTATTCCTTGAGTACACCAACATATCATCAATGAATACCATAACAAACATATCAAGATACTCTTTGACAACCCGATTCATCATGTCCATAAACACTACTGGTGCATTGGTAAGTCCAAAAGGCATGACTATGAACTCGTAATGTCCATACCTTGTCCTGAAAGTAGTCTTCTGAATATCTTTGGCTTCACTCTCAACTAATGATATCCAGATCTCAAGTCTATCTTTGAGAACACCGAAGCTCCTGTCAACTGATCAAACAGATCATCAATTCTTGGTAATGGATACTTGGTCTTCACTGTCACCCGAAACAATTCTCTGTAGTCAATACATAATCTCATGCTCCTATCTTTCTTCTTAACAAACGGAATTGGAGCTCTCTAGGGTGAAACACTGGGTCTAATGAATTTCTTCTTCAACAAATCGTCTAACTGCACTTTAAGTTCTGCTAGTTCTTTAGGGGCCATTCTATAAGGAGTCTTTGATATCGGTGTAGTACCAGGTATCAAATCAATTCCGAACTCCACTTCTCTTATAGGAGGTGATCCGGGCAAATCCTCTGGAAAAACTTCTGGAAACTCACATACTATAGGTATATCAGACAAAACTAATTCCTGCTTATCCTCTTTCACCATAGAAGCTAAAACCGATCTCCCCTACAGTTCATAAGTAGGTAGAACTGGAGGTCGCTGCACTATTAGCTTATAAGCAAACTTTTCTCCATCAGGTAAATTGAATTCCACAACTAAATTGTGGCAATCTATAACCACATGGCACTTTGCCAACCAATCAACTCCCAAAATCACATCAAAATCTAACATGTCTAATACAATCAAATCCACAGGTAGATGTCTAATATCTACATCCCTACATACTTTATCAACATAGATCCACATCCCAAAGGTGTACTAACAGATACATAATCAGATATGTGCTCAACAGATAAACCACATACATCCACAAATGATTTAGCAACACAAGAAAAGCTAGCACAATATTGAATAATATGAATGCACTATGCTAAAGTATAGGAAACATACCCGCAATAGTGTCCATACTGGATGTTCACTACGGTGAAGAGCGTATACCTTTGCTGGTGCTCACTGTCCCTAGCCAAAATAAACTCTGCTAAACTGCCCTCCTTTGGAATCCATTGCTCGGTGTCCTCTCTATCCACACTTAAAGCAGAAGACCTATGGAAGGACTCTATCTGTACAAACACTGCTCTTGTGTCCAAGCTTCCCATAAGAAAAGCAAGCATTTTCCATCCATTTACAATTCTTCAAGTCATGTGGCCTAAGGCATCTAGGGCACTTCTTATCAAAATTTTGCACTACTGACTTGAAAGTCTAAGTAACAGTTCTCTTGCCTTTGTCTTGTGACCAAACACTAGCTACTGGTCTCTTGCCCAAGAAGATCTGATTTCTCTGAGGCTCTCTGCTCTTAATCCTGCTCAAGCCCTATTCTACTGTCTTGACCTTATTCACAACTGCTGAATAGTTGCTCAAATCCATCAAATTGACCTGATACTGGATCTCAAGCTCCAATCCAGTAATGAACCTCCTAACTTTGGCTTTCTCGCTCTCCTTCAATGCATAAGGTAGAAACCTCATCAGTTTGTGCAGTTTAGCCTCATATTCCTCTACTGACAATTTCCCTTGCTGTAGAGTATAATATTCCTGGGCATTCTCTGTTTGACATTATCTGAAAGAACTCTCTGAAGAAAGCCTGTTGAAAATCTTGCCATGTGTCTTTTCGTGCTCAACCACCAGTTATTGGCTCTTCTGGCCAATAAATAAGAGGCATACTCAACCCTCTTATTCTCTGCAATGTCTAGAGAGAAAAAGTCTTCTTGACTTCCTCCATCCATAATTGTGCCTTTAAGGGTTTTCCTGATACTAGCTCAAACTTAGGCACCAGATCCACAAATTTGTTCAGGCTAAGAACATCTGCATGTCTAACTCCATTACCTCTATTCCCATTCAGCCTTTGTGTCTCCTATCTCGAAGCTTCAACATTCGCTTGGACCATTTGCATGTCCCTCCTCATATCTTGCTGTTGTTGACCAACCACTCGAAATAAAACATTCATAGCTTGCATAGGTTGTGCAGCATCAACTGGAAGCTATTGTCCTACAGGTGGTGGTGGTGGTGGTAAATTCTCATTCCGAGTCTGCAGCTCCTCTTGCCTATTGTCCACTTCCTCCTCTCCTGCTCTGGACGAACCCACTTCAGCTGTTCTTCTTCTAGGAGGCATTCTGACATCAACAAAACACACTAAGATCAGACAAGATATCCAACTTAGATCAAAACTCAAAATCTACTAGACAATAACAACTTAAATAAACAACAAACCTATTCTACCCCACTCACCAAAGCTCACCGTCCCAAGGAGTCAATTTCTTAAATCTAAAAGATTCAAACCTAAAGCTCTAATACCAAATAAGTTGTAACACCCTAAAATAAGGCATTACAACCCACTACGTGTCCTCTCTTGAAATAGAACATGGTAAGGCTTTAAAATCCACAAATTTATTCAAATATCATCAGTAAACACACATATAGGATATCTCATAGGATATTCAAAACAACCTGTATAATCTGGAAACACAAGTAACTTCATAACATTCCTGTTTAATCAAGCAAACATCCTAGTTGGCATATCTACAAGCCAATAATCCAATATAACAACTGAAATTGTCTATAAAAGAAAAACTTTCATTTACAACTTAGTCTTTCAAAAACAAATGATCTAAACTCTGTTCATAAAACATAATAATAAGCTAAATATAGCAAAATCAAGTCTTCAACATAATTAGGTAATTCTTTTCTCCCAACATCTTATAATCAAAAGTATAACTCTCAGGTAAGTAGTCAAGTCCACTATCGCCATCCCCTTGATCAAAGATCAAATCATAACCTAAAAGATCATACATAATGACTTCATCACCTGCACCTAAATTTTAAAAAGTGAGTTGCGAAGCCCAGTACGATAACTCCAATCCTTAAAAACAAATGCAAATGTACACGCATCAGATATATATATCAAATGTACTAATCTAATCCAAGCAATTAGTTTGTTATCTATTTATATTCTGCAAATCAACACAGTTTAGAACTATGTATACTCTAGTCCCGAACTCGAACTAACTCAGATAGCTCTTTGAAAACAACCAACTCTTTGAAAATAAAATAATTATATACATATATAGATGAGTGGGTACTCCCCAAACACCTCGTTTCCCCTTAGTTATACCGGAATCATATCAAACACCAGTCCACTTAAGAAAACCTCACGTCAAGATCATCAGGGTGCCTCACCAGTATTATTGTCTGCCAGGTCTTTATTGTTCAAAGCCAAGCACAACCAAACAGACAATTATTAAGCCGAATATAATTAGGTTTATTATGAAATTATGTTCCTACAATCAGTCGAGCAATACTAAACTTACAAGCAAAAACAACAAGTAGGGATTAGTCGTACCTTTTCAATTTCAGGAATACTAATCCAATTTCACCAAACCAAATATCGACAACAACAACACTAACACAAATCTCTACAACTCCTCGATCAATACCAACAATCAAACACCAAAATCTCCAATTATCCAGTCAACAACATATATACATAAACAGGTATATAAAATATGGTAAAAGGAACAAACCCTATATCATAATCTCTTATAACTCTAACTTGATAATGAATCTCTAAGAAAGTTTGCACCGTCTTCTCCTGTCACAACCCACAACAAGTCCACAATACCGTAACCTCCCAAAACCCTAATATTACATGACCATAAGAATATATAAAGATCATCTAACCACACATTGTTTAAATCTATCAATGAAAAGATGAAATTTACTTATTTGGATCACTAAAACCCGAATCACACCCACAAATTCGGATTCCAACCAAAGCTAGGGTTTCCTTCATGCAAATAACCACAAAGTCCTTAGAACTTCCATGAAATTCACATAAATCTAGTATAAGAACATTATACTTACTTGTTTAAATCACAAAACTCACTCCTTATCCAACCGAGACAGATTAAATCCAAGATCTTAATCCTTCCCATGTTTTCCTTCAAGAACACAACAAAACCCTAATAAATCATGCATAAATCCATAGAAAAACATGTTATAGATGGATTAGGATCACTCACCTTTGATCAAACTTGCCTTAGGATGAAGATTTCACAAAGAATAACTAAACTTCTCTCGCTCACGAAGGAAAAAGGATGAAATAACTTTTGTTGAAAAACCCTCGGACGAACGCGTATTTTTATAAAATTTGCACATACGTCGGCAAATTTAATACCTACGCCGGCGATATAGAATCCTCAGGAGCGGCATTCGTCGTGTAATAAAATGCTTCGCGTCATTCCGAACATCAAACGCCGGCAAAACCTAACTCAACGTCGACGGCATTCAACTTCGGCGTTAAACAAGAATGCTTCTGATCCAACTTCAACACCGGCCAAAACACATACACGCACTCCGGCATTGAAGAATTTGACACCATACACAACCTACGCTGCCTCTATGCCGGCGGCATTCCCTTTCCAGATGCTAGCGTTGCATCTGTCAAAAATTGCAGAAGTTTCAAATTTTCACAATTCTTTCCCAAAACAAAATTAAGCAAACTTAACTTGTTTTGTGGCTTTAATGTAAGCTTATATATATATATATATATATATATCGTGACCTATTTATCTTCATTTTATCTTATTTTTCTATGTGTTACAATTTGTCATTAGGCAAAACTCACTTTAAAACATTTATTTTCCAAACTTTAAGTGAGGAAATTTATTAAGATAATGAATGTATTAGGTATATGTGTCATCAAGGCCTTATCATAGTGAAAATATGCATGATTTTCCAAGGAACAAAACTATTTTTCTCAAACAAGTGTTCATGATATTATTGCAAAGTGGAAGTCTTCACAAAATTCATTTTTATCGAAAATCATTAAGAAATTACATGTAGATAGCTCATATCATGACATTCATAATCATAACTTGTAGATAATGTATGTACATATAATCTACTTGATAGAAATAATGTAAATTTCACAAAATAATTTCGGAATTTCAAATTTTAGTTATTGACCATATCTAATCCGAACATTTTGAAACCTAAACATTTTCAAAACTTAGTAGTAACATCATAAATGGATAGATCTTTCGAAGTAGATAGAAATCGATAGCTTATTTGCGAAATTCCGACTTAAAATGACAAGTTATGGCCGTTTTAAGTTGGAATTTCCAATTATCACGGAAATTACGAACTCAAAGAGTTTTATTTGAAAAGTTGGAATTAGTTATGGTATGAAATACTCATAGGTATTTCTTTCATTTAGGTAAATTTGGAATCGGGGGAAATTCGTGTTTCTAGGATCATTATCATCAGAGACTAGAGACCATGGCCAAGTGAGTTCACTGTCTTTAAATTATATGCTTATGCTTGTGCTTGTGCTTGTAGTGATAGTGGCACTAGTTTAGGGCAAGATAAAATTGGAATGTGCATGTGAATTCTAATTGATTGAATCAATGATAAGTATATCGGAATGGAATTGTTTTGAATATTATATGATGTAGTATAAAATTGAAGCGTTGCAATATTTGTGATCGCCATAAATCGTTAATTAATATGTCATGATCTTATAATCAAATTGACCATGCATACCATATGTTGAGTCGCATTGCATAGATTATTATACCTTTGTGGGAAGAAGGCATAATAGCTGGGCAACGAGGGACCTATAAACTTGAATGTTGGCATAATGGCCGGAATTAAATTGGTAATGGTATAGGCATTTGTATCAACTACAAAATTGTGAGTGGGTGGGTACCTGTATCAACCACAAAATATAAATGAGAAAAAATGAAATCTATGGTCGTATAGGCCTGAAACACCTAACCTCGAATAGAGAGTATAAATCCATTTAACATAAGACTCCTGGAAAGTCTTATGTATTGTATACTCACATGCTTATGCATTTTATATGGTTGTTAATATAACTTACCTAATATATATTGCTTGTTGAGTATTTAATTTTGGAAGTGAAACTCACTAAGCTAGCGTAGCTTATACCTCCACAGTTTCTTTCTAATGCAGTTTCCATACATATGGCTGCATCCCCGCACTCAGCCAAATTGGGTAATACGAAACTAGGAGTTATCTCTTTAGAACTTCACGATTAGTTTTATATATTCTTAGTAGTGAACCTTAAAATGATCAGGCTTTACCTAAAGGAATACACCTAGGTTCTTGCGTAGCAGGGGAATGCCCCTTAATGCTTTGTAATTGATCTTGAGATATATGTGGTTTATGTTTTTATGCTTACCCTATCAAATTGAACTATCTATCCCCAATTGTTTATGTATTCTATTATCGTAAGGGAACGCCTTGCATACTAATACAAGACTTCCGAATGACTGTGGTAGTGATTCTTAAGTTTCGTTTAGCATGCAGCGGACTGTTACGTTTAGGATACCATTCGAGGGCGTGACACTAATCATAGGAATTTATAGAATAAAAAAAAAAGTATACATTAGGAAGTCAATAGGTTGAATACTTGACATATACTATATAAAATTAGTCTTTTAACATCTATCTATACATAAAAAGAGAAGTTAGATAAGTAATATAAGTTTACTCAAAGACTTTGCACCAAAAACATGTCTTTAGAACCAATTAGGTCGCTTTTATTAGGGAATATTTAGTCACATGAATTTTGTATATATAAAGTATTTTATAAACTTTGAAATGATTATTTATAAGTTGTTATTGGATTAGAAATAATAAATTAACTTTGATAAGAGCAAAATAACTTTAGGACACTTGGACATTTATAAGGAATCATCTATATAATCAATTATCTAATTAGTAAATATTTAACTATCTTTTAGGTGAATCTGATCCACTTGTAGATTTTCCAAAGACTACTACGATTGAGCAAAATGAGCAGGTGAGTAATCCTAATCGATTACATTGCTTGTGATTGTAATATTAGTTGCACCTGAAATGAAATAATTAAAGTGTTTGTATGATACATGTGGGGTTAGGAAGTTGTTTGTGAATGGTGTATGAATTGTATGTCAAAGTGGTGCTTATTCAAAATGATAATGAATTGTTGTGAATAATGATTTGAAACATGTTGAATATTTTCTGAGAATTGTTTGATCGCCTTAAAGCTGATTTAAAACTGGTGGACTTATGATTTAAAAGAAATCATGCATTACATGACTTGCATATATTACATAAAAGACACGACAGCCCGCTATGTGTTAGTGTTTCGGTTCTTGGATAATGCTTGGTTTTTTTAGATGTAAATTTCCTAGTTCTTTACAAGATTATCTTTGTTCTTTCGGTTCCATGAGAACTACTTGGCAAATGAAGGAACGCTGCCCATGGTATCGACTTGAAATAACTAATACTTAATGGAGTCTCTATGTTCTAAAGGAAAATTGAGTGATAAAAATACTTGTAAAAAAAGTGACAACTAAAGTGAGAATTGTTATTCCTATTGTTCTTAGTTTCTCCTAGGCGGGTGGGTCATAAGGAAACATAATCCTTGACTTGGTTCCTTCAACCCGATGTGAGGGTGCAAATCTATATCCTGTTTGGATTTCGTTTGTCCAGACTTATACTGAACATATGCTTGATTGATACATTACACTTGCTTGATAAACAAACTTGCTTGTTATGCTTGATGTGTAATATGTGATGGTTACTTCACTGAGTTGTAGATATGCTCATACTCCAATAGATTTTTCAAGGTTCTCTTGCAACCATGGCTAGTACCATCTCGAAAGCTAGAACTGGTAAGGAATAAAAGCTAGCGAGAAATGGGAATAGATCAAAAAATAAAATTACTGTATTAGTAATTTTACACTTGTTTTATGTTATTAGTTTATAAGATAAGAAAACTAATTTGTAATAATTATAATTTAGACTTTATATAGTTTATTCTCTCTGTTATTGCATAACTTATGTATGTACATCATTTCTTATCAAGCAACTCAAAAGATCCTATTTTATATGTCATATCTCTTAGAGTAACTAGTTGTATTGTATAATAATTAAATTCAATTACGATAAAGTACAACTAGGATACCTTTTGGGGTGTGACAGTACCACTTATAGCTAAAACAACAAGGTAAGACTTAAAATCATCACTTTGTGTTATGAAAATGTGATGATAAGAAGATAAGACTATTCTAGTAATGCAAAAGATGAAGAATGAACATGTTTTGAGTTAAAGTTCTACTAAAAATTGACTTTGAAAGGAAGAGGGTGATAATGTGCCTAAACTATGGAGAGGATGATGAAACAAATGTGAAGTTTGATGTTGTTAATGTCAAAGTTGTTAAATGAAGAGTCTGTGCATAAAAATTCTGAAAATTTCAAAAAAAACAATGATGAAGTTGATGGTTACAGTCAAAACTAGATGAAATAAGCGTTTAACTTTGATTAATCATGTTTTAACGAAATGGGAGATAACATAGACGAGTTTAGGTAAGAACATGACCAGTTAACACCTTTAAGATTCTCAAAAGTTGTTCCTAAAACATGTTTTTGACAAAAATGTCAAGTCCAAGCATGGGGTATCAAAAACCCAGAAGAACACTAATGGAACATGAGGTGGTGCATCATCTTATATTCCTCTCTAGCCTTAAAACTCAAGGGAATTGAGTTTTATAGAAAAGCATGGCTAGTACACGAGGTTGTGTTTCTGCCTGTGTTCCTCTTTGACCTTTAGAACTCGAAGAGATCAAGTTTTCCAGAAGAACACGACCAGAACATAGGGTCAAGTATTTGCATATGTTCATCTCTGATCTTGAACTCATTTGATCCCAGAAAAAACATAGGGAATACACGGTCTCATATATCATCCCATGTACCTTTTTATCCCCAAACCTAAGGGGTCCACAACCACTACACAGGCCAAAGTATTTAACCATGTAAAAGAAAATAGCTTAATACTTGTGCTTGTGGACTTCCCATGAACTTTTCTAGCCTTTTATGCCTTCATCAATCATCATCTAAATCACATGAAACTTGATATGTTTGTTCCTTAAACTTGAAATAACCCTTTGAACATGATCTTTCGGTAGATATGGTTAAACTAAAATGACCTAGATGTAATAAACAACATAAATGGATTCAAGGCAATTAATCATGAATCAATTTTCTACTTCCATTGTGAATAGTTATTAGATATTGAGCCTAGAAAGGGTAGCAAAATCAAACCAACTGACTAGTACGTAGTAATTACGTGTTGCTTGCAAGGGTAGTATTAATAACCGGACAAAAAATTTAACGTTGGCCTAATTGAGTGTTGGTTGCTGCTTGGTTGCTTATTCAGGAAGTAGCACCTTTGGACTAGGTTGCGAGCCTCATTGTTTAGGTGCTTAGGTCCCTATGGAATGCATGGGTAGTTAATAGGGAAATTATCGATATAGGCGATCAATTAGAAGCGGATATGAAGTTATATTGAGTTATGTGCTGTATGAGACCTTATATAAACTGTTATAATGGACCGTGCTCCACAGTGGTACTGTGAAGGAATAACCTAAACAAGACTATTTCTTTCTAGTAAGTTTTGGAGACTTATCAAACCTCCCTCTTTGGTACATGATCCATTGAGGGAACCTTACCCCTTTTGTTTGGTAGGAGTCATAAGTATTCTTATGCGTGTTGGTATTTTTGGGACATTAGGAATACTTGTTTGTTGGCTTAAAATTTAATCAAACTTGTGCTTGTTGATTAACTTTGGTGTGCATGATGTGTGTGTATGTGCTTGATTACTGTGTATGGGCTTTGCTACTCTCGTTTTACTAATTTAGGTATCTAAAGTGATCACTTTATGGACCTTCACTATGATTTTCTTGAGTATGGGTTTGGTGACGTGGAGAGTAGACGATTATTCCTCTTAAGATGTTAGAGACTTTAAAGAAAGTTTTATTATAGACTTTCAAATGGTTGCAATGATTATTAAATGTGTTTTCTTTTAGGCCTTGTGCCAAAAATGTGTAATCAAGTTAAGCCTAGCTCCTCTTTTTTATTGTTACTTTTTAAAATTGTTTTAAACTTTAAATTTTCGTTTTTTTTCTTAAAATGCTTCTCTTCATGTTTTGTATAATAGTTCCTCAATTGTTGTCGATTCATCAAATGATATTTTGTGGTTTTACTATAAAACCTAATCACTATTTTATAACTAAAACTTGATTAGCAACCCACCTAGCTAACAGAAGCCTTACATTTGTCGCTTGGAGGTGATGTGTGTAGTAAAACCTCCATGCCCTTAAGCACCTTAGGAGTTAGGTCATTTCAACACAGGTTCTAGCAAAGGAAAGGCCAATGATGTTAGGATAAGTAGTAGAAAAAGAAGCCCGGATCACTACGATTTGATTCATGTATGTCGGCCCATTATAGGTCTTGATGATTGCTTCTTGAAGGTTGAGTTAAAGGGAGAGTTGTTAAATGTTATTGCACGTTATGCCAACGAGTAAATGTACCGGTTGCATTGGTATATCTAAGGTGAAGAGTTAAGATAGCTGGATATGGTTTCTTAAAGAGCTAGAATGATTGTTAGACTCAAAGGAGCAACTAGTTTCACCATAACAAGTGATATGCATAAAGTACTCTTATAACATCCTTTGGCTTTGACAAACATGTTAATTACATTGTTTTACTTATGAGTTGGCCATTCCTAAGGAGTTTCCTTAGGTGATGCACAGGTTCTATGCTAGATATTTCTTCGCAAATTGGCAAAAGAAGCATAAGGGTGGCTAGCTCAAACAGCCTTTTTAAGAGAGCATGCAAATACTGCAATAATGTATGAATAGCTTGAAAGCATTGAAACCATCCATGGCAAATGACTTGATGAGGAGGAGCCCCAAGCATTGTTGCAAGGCCTTCTTCAGACATGACACAAAGTGTGATGTGGTAGACAACAACATGTGCAAGTGCTTTAATGCAACAATTATTGAAGCAAGGCACATGCCCATAATCTGCATGATGGAATGCATATGCAAGGCGGTAGTTTTTTACTGTTCTTTGCACATTGTGGTTGAAAACCTTATTGGGCATTGCTATGTTGTATAGATTGAGAAGTTATGACACCATCTACAAAGGATGAGTTGGATTGCCTCTAAATTAGAAGAAAGTAAGAGGTGGATGAAGCGTTTCACTCCATGAATACATAAATGAATTGAGCGAAAGAAGACAACAAGCTCTAATTGCCACCCACTACTAAATAGGTTGATGGAATTTAAAGTTTTGCAAGGGGATGAGGCCTATGCTGCCGACATGGATAATGGTAATTACACCGGGAGGTCATAACATTTGGAAATAAATTTATTTGAGGTCATAAAGTTTCAAGTGGTTTATTTAAGGTTACAATGTTTAGGAAAATAATTCAATTGAGGATACCATTAACACAAGTCATAATGTGGCAAATCTCTTGAGTTTTAATTAACTTTTTCACCTGTTAATAATGACCTCAATTGATTCACTTTTCTAACGTCGTAAACTCAAATAAACCACTCGAAATTGTGACCTCAAATAAATCTACCCCCAAATTTTGTGACCTTTTGGTGTAATTCACCCAATGTGCATGTAAGGTTTAATCTCGTATTGTAAAAATAGCTATAGGATAAGGTTTTGGGGCATTCTCGAGAATGGCTGTAATATCTTCAGTGAAGCATGTTGACACATGTGCTAGTTGGATAGTGTGTGTGTGCACGCTTTAGTATAGTTATTCAAGAGCAGGCATTTCCTACATGTTCTAATTATTCAATGCAATCTTAACTATATAAGGATAAGGACAAACAACATCGCCCATTTAAAGTAATAGTTTATCTACATTAAGAGCAACTATAGCCACTACATCTTTGCCTCCTTTATTTTTCACTTTTCGCCAGGTTTGCACAAAAATAGAAAGGAAATGGAAATAGAAAATCTAAAGAAAAATAAAGAAAATTGGAAATTTAGAAAAATATTAAAAAAACAAAAAATGATAAAAGCAAATCAAGTCAAAAATAACTTTTGGGGCCACAAAAAGCTTAAATGGAGTCCCATTACACATGAAATTTGAGTTTATTAAGTAAATGGATGGATTTCTTTAATACTATTTAAGCTTATTTACCTAAAAGAAGGAGGGGTTTTCCTATTTCTAAAAAATTTCTTATTTTTTTAAATTTTCTATATTTATTTTTTCTTCATTTGGCCTTTTTTTTAATTAAATTTTTTATTTTCCTTTTTTCCAAAATGTTTTATTTCTTCTATTTTTTAAGGTAGTTAAAGAAGGGGTGTCGACGCTTTATTGATGGGATAAATAGCCCTTTTAACACTCCCAATGACTACATAAACATCTCCAGTGTCCTATAGAGATGTGAAGTAATCCTCTATAGAGATCCTATATTTTTGTACTATTGCCATAGCCTTCTCTTTCATTATTGGGGGTCAAGGTCATTGTAATTGCTTGGTAGGCAACCCTCCTAAAAGTACCACTTTTGATAGGATCTAAGAGATTACAAGATGAATTGTTGTGACTCTCACCTGCCATAGCATGAAAAGCTTTGAAAAAATGAATATTTGCAAATCAAGAAAATTTTTGGTTAAAGGAGACAATAAGACACAATGGCAATGCGGGAAAGTTGTTACTAAGGAAACAATTTAAATGAAAGGCGAATTCTAGATTGATGTCATAATTACTAAAGAGTGCAATCATCACTTGCTAACAGCCATAAGATACGCTCTTGTTTTGATCCAACGGTTGAAAATATATGTGGTAGTTCATGTTAGAATTGAAAAAGACATGACTTCCTAAGTACACTTCAAAATGGAACACGATATGGCACTCAAGTTTGATAATAAAGTCTGGTGAATCACCATCATTCCTCAACCTGATCATTCAGACACCATGTCCTTAGCTTGCATGCAACTCTAGTCAGCGCACTTGTCATTACTTAGCTTAAAGGAATGAAACATTGACTAACCAAAATTTATCCCAATAATAGGGCTAGGGCGGTTGCGCAAACCAATTGGTAATCGCTGGTATCTCACTTAGTTGCCAAAGACGCATCATAGTCTTGTGTTATCAGGTCAATACTTGTAAATGAAGCCTTGGTCAGTGACTCGAACTTTGCTAAAACAGCCTATCTGCTTGACTTACTCCCCTTGTTAACTCTTGGATAGTAGGGCTAGAGGAAGTGGGGCCTTAGACCCAATCCTACCAATTGTGTGTTAAGGTCTTCCCATTGAGCCCAGACCCAACCTATCTTAACTCATTTAGAGCCTTTGAGAGCACCAACTCCCTTGACTTGGCAAGCTAATCTCTCAAGTCATGTGTTGGGCAGACCCTGAGCTAGGTCACTCAATATACTTCCCACAATCATTGATGATCCCACTAATGAGAATGATTAGATGTGGAATAATGGCTTAGTCCTTACGTTTACTATAATTGCCTTTAGCTCATCACTACTCATATTCGTGTGACATACATAACTATTAAGTGTCCATAACCTGTAAATATATCCTTATATCACTCTAATAACTCATATAATCTTCAATTTTTATTTATTTAGGATGCAATTTAACTTAAGTATCAAAGTGGTCATGTTGAATAACTCCTCAGTACACCATTAACGATGTTTTATTTTGCAAGCTTAACACATAAGCATAAAAGTCTAGTCCAATATTTAATTTGCCCTCTACAAGATTTAAACAAATGACAATACCTTTTGCTCATTTTTCAGAGTAGATCCACTTTTAGTCATTTTGAGTATATTTTGATTTGGTGGCACCTTTTTTAGCATCCATGTATATTTTGCCATTTTTTTTTACCAATAGCCCGATTGTGTTCTCTTTGAATATATGTTTTCATTCTACACAATCATTTTGTCTTTTCACATTGTTGTACCATTCATCCATTTTTTAGCCAATTGGTGTAATTTAATCATTTTCGATATGTTTTCATTTAGCTTTCTTAGCATCCCGATACCTTTTGTCCTTTTTTTACCAATTGCTTCAATTTGGTTTCATTAAAGGACCACTTTTTTAGCATCCTAGTATTTTTTGTTCATTTTTTGACCATTGCGTCCAATTTAATTCATTGTAGCATATTCTCATTCAATATTACTTTCTTTAAGATCTTGATAAAATACTAGAGAATAGCTCTGATAGCAATTGAAATACTACTAGACAAACTTAAGAGCATACATCGCACGCCCGTGCATCAAGGGGGGGGGGGGGGGGGGGGGGGGGGGGGGGGGGGGGGGGGGGGGGGGGGGAGGCGGGGAGGGGGAAGGAATGAATTGATTTAACACTTACTTTAGTCATTTTTTAGATTAATTGTAAATATAAGTTCAAAAGTAATAATAACTAGTAATTAATAACAGTAAATAAATGTTGAAACAACAAAAGAGATAGAGAATTCAAGCCCGATTTTAATGTGAGGTTTAGAGCATTCCCTAATCTTTATGGACACAACATGCCTCTAATTGGGGGCTTCATCCACTTTTGTTAAAGACACAAAGCTTTGATCACTTTAAGTTACACATAACTCTAACAACACTTTACAAATCACACTCATTAGAGTAGTACACTTTTATAAATTGCAATACAAAGCTCATGAGAGTGCTACTCAAATGATCCTTCTCAAAAAATTGTAAATTAAAAGGCTAGAGATGGGAATTTTGATTTATGAGAATGCAAACATGTTTAATGGCAATACATAAGCTACACCAACTAGTCTCCATTTGCTCAAAGTCATGTATTTATGTGTTCCTTAATAAATTTGACCGTTGGTCTTTTTTCCGCAAGATCCTCCATGCAAGCAATGATACAACAACTATTTTTCAGAGACTTCCTAATTGGACACCATGTGTAATCCTCAAGTTTTGACTGTAATAGGAGTTAAAAATTTAAAAAGAATTAAAATTTGAATCTAATTTTATATCTTGAAAAATAATAAATGTTTTGGTAGTTTATTAGTTAATATTTTTTGGTAATATAATGTGTTGTTTTGCATACATTAAAAAGGTTGTGGTTTTTCATATTTTATAATTAAATCTTTTTAAAAAGTATTAGATACTTATTGTTAGCCGTCATAATGAGTTTTAAAGTATGGACATATTATCCCTTTTTAAATAAAGCTTTTTTCATTAAATGCTGATATGAAAATTCTTAGTTAAACCATACTTATTTTCTTTTACGAAAAAGAAAAGTAATCAAAGCTTTGAATGTTTACATAAACTAGGTGTTGTTTTTATTTTTAGAAAACCAACGTGATATTTTCAAAATTTACTTTTTGAACACACTCTCTTTTACCTGTAAAAAAATCATTCCTCCAAACCTTTGCATTTTAGCTTGAAAAATGCCAAGATCGTGTTTGCAAATTTCACAACCAGTGTTTTGGATTGAAGAAAGTGAAGTGATTTCAAAAAGCATGACAAGTATCTTCGTTCGCCTTATTTTCAAATATTTCAAAAGTATCTTTATTAAATACATAAGTGCATGTACACATTTCACCCATCACATGTGAAATATCGTTTTTAGCAATATCATGTTTTAGAAAACTAAGAAATGAATATGGTTTGGTAAGAAATGTTAAAAACTAATAAAAGCTTGTTTTATGAGATTGTTTAGCCTTAAAATAAAAAATATTTTCCATGTGTTCATAAACAAAAGCTATTTTGTCTCATTTAAATAAAGAATAACATAACATGCAATATAACAGTAAATCTACCCTCTAAGCTCTTGTATTGGATCTAAGATAGGGTTTAAAATAGAGTTCTGGTTAGATTAGTGTTTCCTCCTCGTCATTGTCGTCGTTATCATCGTTTTTGTTTTTCGTGGTGTTTTAGGTTGCTTTTGTGCTCATTTTGATGCTAGGATTTGTTCTGAAGGAGTTAGTAGTGTTTTTGAGTTGTTCTATGTGTTTTTGATGATCGCGGCCTAGTTTTTCCCTTAAGTGGATCGATGTGAAGCCTTGTGTAAGTGTCGAAAGGTAAGTTTTGTGCATAATATCTATCGCAGCTTAAGGTCAAGCCCTCGACATGCTTGCGATAAACACTGAGAGCTGTCATGCCCAATATAAAACCAAGTGTAAAATACACAGTAGCTGTTGTGGCCCATTACTAAGCCCTCGATAATGCCCGTGATAGATAGTGAAACTTGTTGCAGCTAAAAATAAGTTTAAGTATTAGAGCACAGTACCTATCGCAGCCTACGATTGAGCCCTCGATGTACCCTACGATAATGTTTTTGACAGCACGTACCTCCAGTTTGTTGAGGTATGCTATGGTTCTCTTGAAGCGATATACCTTGCGAACCTTCCTAAGGTGCAATCGACCTGTTGTTTGCTTAGGCTCGAGCTTAGCTTTGAGTAGTGATGTAATCTTCAACCCCAAACTCTATTGTTAGCTTTTAGAATCACTTAGTTGAGAGGTTTATAGCATGTTTCTAGGGCATGAGAGAGTTATTTTTAGAGTTCTTTCCCTATTATGAGTTTAGTGATGTATGCTTATTATTCTATAGGAGCTTTTAATCAAGACCCAATGTTTCTCGAAGATTACTATGATTTCTAAGTAGGATACACAAGTGAGTGACTTGAATCTTATCACGATGTTGTGCTTGTAATGTAACTGCATCTGTTTCTATGTAAACTCAACTGATTATGTATGGGGATAGGGATAATGTGTGCTATATGGTGCTTGGATGTGTGACAAGCACACATTATTCCTATAACAAACTTCTAGATGCTGATGTGTAATGAATATTGTTGAATGTTTGAATATTGTATGAAAGCTACTAGGACTTATCTAACCCTTAATCTAAAATTGGCATGCATTACATGATAGTATGTTGCATTTGCATCATACTCATGTCATGTGTTAATATTCCAATTCTATGGTAATGCCTTATCACTCCGGGAGCATTCCGGTGGGGTTATTATAGGGTTATCGGCCCTACAAGAACTATGTAGACATTAAAGGGCGTCACTCAAGTTAAAGTTAGCTTTTAGGGTGTTAATATTTAGGAGTCTGATGGTTCTAAGATGAAGTTGAGATTTTTTTTTTAACACATGTATATAAGTTGTTAAATTCTCTTAAAATAGGTTTTGATGATAACAAAAGTAAAAATAATACTAATTAGTTCATTAATGTAGTATCAAGTTAAAGAAAAGAAAAATATGATGAAAATAATCAATGCAGAATGTTTTCCAAAAGTTGCTTAAGGATAAAGATTTTTCTAAAATCTAGAACCTTTACAAACCTTTCACTGCACTTTTGACACAGCTCTATATCACATGATTTTCACTGTTCATCTTCTTCAACTTGCAAACATTCCAGTTCGGTGCAAAAACGAATCTTGAAGACTTAGCTTAGAGTTAATGAGTTTATTTGGTAATATATTCATTTATTCCACTTAAGTTGGTTTAATCCAAGGGGATTTAATGTTTCATCAAAGTTTCTCTCTCATTAATGTCTTCAACGATAAAATCTTCATGAATAGTACCAAACTTTGTTTGGACCGATTCCACATTTTTTCTCGTTTAATATAATGATTTATCATATCTATAATGTCCAAGACATCTATTTTCATGGGATTTTGTCTAGAAGATTAAAAAGAAGATAAATATTATCTTGAATAAGATGAGGAAGAAGATCACGATGAACAACAATAACAAATAACAACTAGATTTTTTTTTACGAAAATCAAACAAGGCTTATCATCATCCTTCCATTACAAAATTTGAATTGAAAACGGATAAAGCTCACAAATTTCATCTAGAATACAAGGAAAACCCATCCACAACTTGCAACCAATTTGAAGTTCACAATAGATTTGAATTTGAAATACGGATAAGGAAGAATAGATTTTAGCCGAGATATTTGGAATATGAATCTATCCTCCAAACAAGTACTTGAACGTTATTAGAAGATGAAGGATATATGAGTTACACAAGGAAAAAAAAAAAAAATCGAAGGAAAAAGAAAAAAAGAAGAAGCCGATATTATTCATGCACAAAAAAAGAAGAAGCTATTTTCTTACCCATATATATAAACAAAGCCCATAACAAATCCAAAAGTTTCATTTTGCCTAGAATATTCATAATTTTCTTACGCTTCAACAAACAAACTGATCTCTTAGCTTTCATTCTTTAGCTCTGTGATTTAGATATTTTATCTTGTATATAAGGAACTTGTTGTTGCCTTCTCTTTTGATAGTTAAGTTACATTTAGATCTGTAGATCGTTATGGCTAGAGGATAGCTGTAGAATCGAGCAGAGAGAATTGTACAAGCTTGTAATTTGTTTTGATTGGATATAGTGGAACAAAACCCGTAATAACGGGCCCCGCTCGGAGCTGGAAGAGTGGACTGATGCACAAGGTAACCACTATAAATATCTGCCTGATACTTCTTATCCCTTCTCTATTTATATTTCCACATTTATTTTATTGTTGTTTAATTGTTCATATTTCTCTTAACTTAAAATCAAAGGGGATTTTTTTTTAAAAGGCAAAAATTTTAATTTTTTGAAATAATCAATTCAACCCCCCTTCTTGATTATTTTCGGGACTAACATAAGTATATACATGTATATATACTAAGTAAGTTTTAGAAAAGCTTCCCCTTCATTAGTTCTCAGTCTCTCATGGGCATGGATTACTTGGCTGGTCATTTCATCTCCTAAGAGAGGGTGTAAATTCCCATTAGTTTCGATTCTATTCATCTAAACTGTGCATTACATATGATTGAGTGTAGCATTGCATATGATTATAATCAAAACTTGTTTGGTATCTGTTTAAAGTGTGGTTTGATTATGTTATCTCATTGAGTTGTGGTATACTCACACTCCTACGGATTTTATATGCATTTAGGGTCTCTAGAATGGATCCAAGTTTGAGGTGAGAAGATGTAGTAGATCTCGAGGGGAAAGTCCAGGGCTCGAGTGAAAGTTAGAGATAGATCTTTTGTATAGAGTACCTTATGTTGTTTCTTGTAAGTTGTAAAGTTGTTAGGAGCTGATCCTAAGTTATTTGTAAGTTTTTGTCGTAAAGATCTTATATGTATGCGAAATTTCTTATCTTGATAACCTTATGATCCTTTTATATCTGTTCATGCCAAGGGGCATGTTAGTTGTACAATACTCATGTAACTTCCTAGAGGGCTTATTTGGTTACATGATGTATCATTACTACTAGGGTACCTTGTGGGGGTATAACACCATGTACTAACATCTAGATATTCTCAAAGTGACATCATTTGACTAACTAAATAAAGAATAAATGAAATGTACTAAGGTTTTGGAATAAAGTGGTACAAACAAAGATATATTAAAATGAGAGAAATTCAGACCAATTAGGTAAATAAAAGATGAAAAGTATGGGAATGTCAAGAACTGTAAATCTAAAATATACTCAAAATTGACACATCACACCAAGGGGCAAATAATCAAACGTAAGGTTTTAAGACTTGTGAACAAGTGCTGGAAAATGATAATAGACACAAATAACAATATTTAACCAACAAAAAAAAAAAACGAAAGGAGTGTACAAGATTATTGTTGAAAGTGGTACAAGATGTAGACAAACTTAAATGGATGTGAATAGAATTGATTGAGCCAACAAAAGGAATATAACAATAATCTTGTATAATGTACCAAAGGTTATCTAAACAGGACATGAGGAACTGGGCAATACAATACAATGAGTACTGACAAAACAATTTCCTTGTACCACATTTAGTATATATGGTACTGAACAAGGATTTTTGTGTTATACGGTGTTTGATGTATATAGGTACAAGACATGATATCATATTTTAATCATTATACCCTTGAATTGTAATAGTAATATATTTAATTAATTTATTTATTATATTATTTAATAAATACAATGTAAAAAGATTAATTTATATATACAATTAAATTAATTACACATTATATTAAATAAAAAGCCATAATTAAATTTTTTTTTTGTGCAAAAATTTGCTACCTAATTAAAATAGTAAATATTCATATAATAAACAAATTAGCTTAATATTTAATAAATGTAAAATTAATTAAATTAATACTATCAATATTAAGCTAATAATTACATAACAATTGAATTATATCTAGATCAATATTAATTATTACATTAGTAGTGACTATTAATATTAAAAAATATTAATTAATTATTAAATTAATAGTAAATCATTAAAAATAATATACCTTTGCCTTAATTATACCTAAACTAATATCCAATTGTTATAAAGGATAATGACACAACTTAAATAATCATCACAATAGTAATACATTTAAGCTTTAATTTCAAAGTCATACATTAAAATTTACAATAGTAAAAAAAAGTACAAGAAATTGACAAAAAATAAAAAAAAAACAACTTTCTAGTTTTTACAATGTGCTCTTCGCTCATGGTACATTTCTTGTGCTAGATTATTTCTCATTTCAGTCCATTCCGTGTTAGACTCCACTATTCCAATTATATTGATACCATCTTCCCTAGTAGGAACTTCATCACCTTCTATTGGAGCATCCTCTAATGGATCTAGTGGCATGTACATTCATATGAAATTGTGCAGTAAACAACGTGCTAGTACTATTTGATATTGTATTTTGATGGAGGTAAAATGATGGAATCCATAGGATATCCCATCATTTCTTTAAAATTCCAAAGCATCTCTCTATTACATTCCTAGCCTTTGGATGCCTACATCGAATAATTCCTCATGATTTTGTTGTGTACATTGACTCATGTCCTATTCTTGAATATGGTAATACTTGCTTCTAAAAGGGGCAGGAAAGCCTAGCCTATTGTATATCCATCATTCACAAGATAATATGAACCTATAAATAAATGCAATCACATAAATTTACATACAAGTTTATCACTCTAAAAATAAACGAAATATGTTTTTTTTTTTAATTTTGTATACCAATC
Organism: Combretum micranthum; assembly: GCA_024138025.1. Lineage (NCBI taxonomy): Eukaryota > Viridiplantae > Streptophyta > Magnoliopsida > Myrtales > Combretaceae > Combretum > Combretum micranthum. Next base: position 611,514 of record JAMXBD010000702.1, read on the forward strand.
CAAACTCTCAAACCATTAGACTGAATAACTGCATCATGCAACACTCTAGACTCCAATGCGAACCCTTCCCATCCTACTAATACATAAATAAATCTTAGGTCTCAGGTACATGCTCCCGATATATTTGTTGCGAGATGCCCTTTCCTTGTTTGATATCTAGGTCTATCTGTAGCAGGTGTTGTCACTGCAATATAGGTTTCATCTAATGCTCCCAAATAATCCTAATAAGTTCCAAAACAAATAAAAAAAAATTGATAACATATTATAATAAATCTTGCTTATTGTGAACAAGTTTACAAGAGAAATTAAATTAATGCCTTAAACCATTTCCACCTTTCATCAGTGCAATCTTGTGGTATAGCATCTCGTTTTGCAAGTATAGTAGCTAGCACTTGATGGCAATTTCTACTAGTAATCTCACCTGATCTACAAAATCTCACTTAAATACTCCTATTCTTTGTGTGATATGTAAGTATATTAAGAAAAATAGCAACTTGTTCTTCCACTATAGTCCTTCCATTAGGGTGCATTCACCCCCAACCCTAAGGAGTTCACAAAGATGTGCAAAAGTGTTCCTACACGTCCTCAATTCCCTTATACAATTTGCATCACTTCCCTTTGTAAGTGAATCAACTACCTCTACGTGCTAGGTGTTTCATGCCAAGCCAATGTTTGTTCATATAATACTCCTCTTTGCACCTCTCTTGTTAAAATAAGGTTCATATAGAATAAACTAGTAGTAGCCATTATAAGTATGTTAATATAAAATCTTAATGTAAGAAGGTAAATTAAAATCTCATGTTGATCGATTATCTTTAAAAAATGCAAAACAAATAACTGTAAATGTTGTATCAATGATGATTATAGGGAGGGGTAGATGGTTAGTTTTGTTGTAATGCTCATTACATGACATGATGAATAACCAAGTTTCTTTTGCTTCAATTCGACACATCTCTTTTCACTAACCATGCTATGATGTTTAAATATATAGTCAAATCAACATGGAATAGTATATGGTTTATTGTTATTATATAGTGCCAATCTTAACCTTTCTTTGATGTAATAATAATGGATACTGGTCAGATTTTTTGAATTGTAGAAACCCATAATGTTGATGAGGAAAAATATATTAATCATCATCTGTGCCTACATGATATGAATGTGGAAAATGTGAACATAATATATTATTTTGATGTCAATGACTCACATTTATTTGGAATTCAATCACAATCATAAGGAATAATAAGATATAATTTAATTCAATAGGCTATTGAAACATTTCTTTGATATATCAAGTATTTCTTAATTATAATTATTGCAATTCCCCATAAAGATAACCAACTCTAGCTTCTATAAGTGGCATGATACATAAACTGAAAACATTCATTAAAAAAGATAGATAAATAAATAAAAATCATCTAAATTCTAGATTCGATATAAAACCAAAATGAAATGCACACATTGAAACCAAAAAAGAGTGATTAAATAAATATATAATGGAAGTAAGCAAAAAAAGGGAATAGGAAGAAACTTTTAACATACCCTTTTAAAGTTCAAAGGTAGAAACGAGAAGAAATGGAGAGAGATTTCTAACTTTAGGTTGTAGGTCTGGTTGAATTTGATAACATAAGAATAAGAAAAAGGAGAAGATGATTTAATATCTTACTAATGGAGGGAAGTAAAGTAATGGTGATAGTTTATTTATGATGTTACTAGTGACATTTCATTTCAGTTCGATTCAATATTGTAGACAATTGACTCAACATAGAAAAAGGGATAGTTATACAAAGATGACATCTATACACCTTCTTGTTAGTATGTTGAAGATGACACTCAAGAAGTACTTGTAAGACAGACAATAGTTTATGATTATTTTTCATTTTTATCATACCCCCACAAGGTGCCATAGTAGTATCAATATATCATGTAACAAATTGAAGTCACAGACTTTCATATAAATTGATCTGAGGCTACTAGAAGGTACATATATATAACACCACCAAAATACTCCGTTGAATGGACATATATGACAAGATTGAAGGTTGATTAGAAAAATAAAAATATTACATACATATAAGTCACAAAAAAGAATAAAATTACAAGAAGCCCTTAGTTATTACATCATAACTTTACAACCATTGTCTTCAAAAGACTCCACTACAAAAATAACTTCTACTAAGTTCTCAACTATTACATCAAATCTTATACAACATTGTCTTTATACATATACTAAGTTATCACTTCAATCTAAGTCTTAGCTTCATTGATATTATGTGCCAGCTTCAATTCTTGAGTAAAGGTCAATTTTACTAATCCCTGTAACCACATAAATCTATAGAGGAGTGAGCACAACAAGCTCAGGGAATAACCAAATCTTAACACGATTCAAACAAAGTCAGGTAAGTTAGCAAACATATGTGTTGATTCTCTATAAATATAGTTTTGATGATAACAAAATAAATTTATTAAGTGCGCAAAGGATAAATAACAGTATTCAAAATCCAGAGGATCACACAGAATATAAAAATTTTGTTATAGTATGAGTATATCATCCAGAAGTTAGTATAGAGGTTAACAATTTAGAGAAAGATGAAAGAATACAAGTTATATGGATTTCTAAAGGTGAAATTGTATACAAAGGAAATATAGAACTTATTACAGAAGGTTGTATGATGTGTTGGAAGTTTTTAAGAAGTTATGTAATTCCTTAAAATAAGGCATTACAACCCGCCACGTATTCCCTCTTATATAGAATATGCAAAGGCTCTATTATCCATAATAATTTAATCATTACCTGTAAACACGTATAGGGTAACTCATAGGATACCAAACCTGTTAAAACTAAAAAGCTCATACTTCATAAAACATAAAATCCTTGTTCAAACATAAAATCCAAGTTGACTTCACAGTCAACAAATTCAACAGAAACAAAATACTGTTAACATTAAAATCTTTCTTTGTAAAACCAATAAAAACTTCCAACTCAAAACTTATGATTAGAACATGTCTTTTCTTAGAAACTTGGTATATGAAGCCTAACTCTCGGCTGGGTAGTCAAGTCACTATCGCCATCCCTGCTATCAAAGAATAATTCATAACCGGATAGATCATACACTATATCTTCTTCACCTGTACTTGAAATTTAAAAGAATGAGTGGCGACGCCTAGTACGATAACTCCAATCCAAAAACAAATGCATATGCACATACAAAAAGCATATAATTCATGCAGCTTAAACTAATGCAAACAATCATATTATTATCTTTCTTAACCCAACAAAACAACACAGTCCAGTATTAAGTATACTCTAATCCTGAACTCGGAGTTGCTCAGACCCCATTGAAAATCATATAGCTCTTTGAAAATAATAATCATATACATATATGGATGAGTGGGTACTCCCCAAGCACCCCGAATCCAAAACACCTAATTCTACTGGAATCATATCAAGGCACGAGTCCACTAGGGACAACCTCACACCAAGATCATCAGGGTGCCTCAGCAGTATCACTGTCTGCTAGGTCTTTACTGGTCAAAGCCAAGCACAACCAAAACATACAATTATTAAACCAAATAAAGATTAAGTTTATTAAGAAATTCTATTCCTACAAGCATTTAATCAATACTAAACTTACAGACAAAAACAATAAGCAAAGATTGGTCGTACCTTTCTCAGTTTCATGAAATTCCAATCTGTATCTCCTAAAAAAAAATCCTTTATCGACAACACTCAACCATAACCAAATCTCCCAAATCTCCACAATACTTCAATCAATATTAATAATTCAACAACAAACCCAAATCTCCAAAATTCCTGTCAACAACATACATTTATATATTTAACAAATAAAAACACGATATAAACAATTCCTAATGTACTATAACTCCCGAAATCCTAACCTGATAAAGAAAATCACCCAGTTGCACCGTCTAACCCGATCAATCTTCCACAACAATCTATAGAATTCGATAATCCTTCAAAACCCTAATATTATATGACAACAAGAACACATAATGATCATCTAATCATACATTATTCAACTCCATCAAAGAAAAGACGAAATTTACTGATTTAGATTACTAAATTCCAACTCACATCCACAAATTCGTATCCCAACCAAATCTAGGGTTTCTTCATGTAAACAAATCACAAAATCCTTAGAATTTACATGTGTCACGCCCCGAGGGATACCCTAAACGTGGCAGTTCGTCGTACACAATATTAAAGCCTAGGAATGACTACCTCAGTCACGCAAAGGCTTCCATATCATGTACAAGGCATACATCACATCCAAGAGAACGCATCGGAGTAACGCAATTTATATTGATAATAAATAAGTAACAAGGCAAAGAGAATACTTATCATAAAACATAAACATATTTAAATTACAATTCTTAGGGGCATATCCCTCTATTGTCTTCAAATAATTATACATCTTAGAATCTCCAAAATACTAACATAGAATTCATTACATATAAAGAACCTTACAAAATTACTTCATCTTATGTTTCCATTTCCTTCATAGAAGCTTAACATCCTTCCATGACTTCCTTAATGTCATGATCCTCAATTTAAGCCACGGGTATACCTGTTTCAACAAAATCTATAGGTGTATAAGCTACAACTAGCTTAGTGAGATATTCCTTTTCATTCACACCATATTTTCCAATAAGTTCATTTAGACTTTCACACATATGCCATGCATACAATGCAACAATCACTTGATTATGCAAATATATATAGTTATCCGGAAACAATATATAGAACGGATTTACCCTTCCGTATCGAAACTTAGGGAATCGGGGTTGAAGATCCTCGATCTTCTACTACTAGTCCCCAAGTCCTCACCTACAGCATTTGGTTGGCTCAGCTCCGAACCTAGAGTCACATTCCTCAGGTAATTTGGATCCTCTAAGAAGGAACATGGTCCGTGCCACCGCACGATCACAGCTAATCCAACTCTATGCGTAGAAGTAGCAGCCTTCCGAAAGAGATGTGACTCGATGGATGTTATGCGTAAGTGTTTCATTTTTCTTAAGCCAAACCTTTTTAAGGTTTATTAAGGGGCGATCAATCAATTTAGCAATTAATAAGCAATCATACAAGTAAGTAAACAAAATTATTTAAACAAGCAGTTTGAAGTCGTGATATTCTTAATTCTCATTTCACGCATAAACATAGAATCACATATATACTCATAATCCCGAATTCCCAAATATATATTCCTTTTTATCTTTTCTTAGTATACTAATGCTACTACTTTATAAGCACAAGCAAGGTAACGAAATTAAGAGGAATAACTCACTCTTTCATTTTGCAATCTTCTTAGCCATAGTAATCATTGGGAAGGGTATTCTCGTATTCTTCATCTCCTAGACAAAAGAAATACCTGGGATGAGTATTTCGTAGAAATTTTACTTAAACTTTCTAATTCTATCTCACTATGTTCGTCAAAATCATATAGAATGAAATTTCAATTTAAAATGGACATAACTTACTCATTTTAACTCAAAATTTCGCATATAATATACCGTTTTCTACCTATTCGAAAAGATCTATCCATTTCTAAGGTTATCTTTGTCATACAAGGTCATTTAGGTTCCAAAACATTGGGTACAGATTTAAAACGAATATTTCTAGATTTTCGCAAAACCATTTTCTAACTCAATCTTCATTTTAAAGAAAATCCTTTTGTAACAATATATATATAATAATATAAATATATTTAATAAATACTTTGAGTATATAGGTAAGCTCACTTTATATGCAAAAATTCTAATGGTAGTGTCTCAATAATTTATTTCATAAAACAATTCATTTTAAGTTGTTAAAACTTTAACTTTGATAATTTCTTTTCTAGTATTTGAAGAAACTTTATATTTTCCTAGGTTGTTATAAATGAGTATATTCTTATTTTATTTTCTTCATTCTTTTTCCAAAAACAAGTAAATTTTCTTTTAACCTTAGTCTTTCATAAGTTCTACTTCTGGTGATAAAAGAGTGAATTTATCAAAAGTGTATTAAGTTGTTGAAAACCTTTTTGTAGTTATAATGGTTTTAGAAAATGAGTCTTGTCTTCTTATATTTATTATTTTAAAATATAAGTTTTTGTTTTCTAAAACTTGTTCTTTTATTTCCTTTGAAAACAATTTTCTTTATTGATAAAACCCTTTATTTTTAATCTTATCTTGTTTATATTATTTGAAAACAAGTTCTTTCTTTAGAAATTTGAAAATCATTATTTTTCCTAAGTGAGTTTATAACTTTATGGGTTGAATTCATCTTAACTTTGAAAACTAATTTGTTTCTTAGCTTTGTTATGGAGTGAAAAAGAGTTTAAATCTTAAGCTTTTTGTAAAAACTTTGAATATTAACAAATTATTTTACTAAAACTTAGGTTACCATAATATATTTATTCTTTATGTTTCTTTGGTAAAGTTATCTTTATTATTTGAGAAAAACTTGAGAAAACTTATATTACTTTATTTTTATGTTGTTGATAATAACTTCATAATTTTGTGACAAATCACATAATAGAAAATTTGGTTTTAAGTTCCTTTAGTAAAGTAAAATTCTAATTTCAAATTAGTTGAGACAATATCATTATGTAGATCCAAGTATTATGAGCATGTAAAATAATAAGAACATTAGAAAATACTAGAAACAATTAATAAGCAAGAAAATAAAATATCAAGTATTGGGAACCTTAGCTTCATCAAGGTATCCCAGTCAAATATTGGGAGCCTTAGCTTCATCAAGGCATCCTAGGACTAAGAATGGACTAGTCCCAAAAGATTAAAGAAAATAAATAAAAGATTGTTTTGACTTGATATGGACAAGTCTAAGACTAGAAAGACTGGTCTTAAGAAAATAACATGAAATAAATAAATTGCAAAGCATGAAATTAAATAAACAATAAATGAGCTTATATGCTCTAAAAATTATATATAAATACATAAATATATTTAGTTAGATATGAATAAGGAATTAGTATTATAACAACAATAAAATCAACATAACATAATGAAATAAGAAGTTTATGTACAAAAACAAAACATGAACATGTTTTTGCTTTTATTACTCATATGAGTTTCAAAACAACACCATAGTCATGTTAAGTTACATGACATGAGAAAATAAATGGTTGGAAGAAATATTTACCTAAAGTATTTATGTGGTATGAAGATGGTAGTGAATGTATGATTATGTGGTTATAGAGAAATGGTAGTTGTATTGCATAGAGAAAAATTTTTGTGAGTATTTAGTGAAAGAGACTTTTGGTAGAGGAAAAGTTTATGGAGAGTGTTTGTGTAGAGAATTTGAGAGAGTTTTGGTAGTGAAATGAATTGTGTGAAAGAATGAAGGAGGAAGGGGTATTTATAGAATTTTGGAGTGAAAATTAGATGTAATTAAATTAAATGAAAAAATAAATAAATGGGGAAGACGAGAGAGGGGGAGTGGACGGCAAAGGCATGAGGGGAGAGAGAAATTTGATTAAAAATTAATTTTAGAAGAAAAGTGTGAGAGAAGTTTAATAATATGTGGTGTATAATTTTTATGGGAAAAGGAAATTGTAAAAAATAGGTATGTAGGTGTAAGAACAGGTAGTAAGAAAAAGTAAAGATAAAAGAATAGTAATGAATAGTAGAAAAGCACTATGAATAGTATACTAGATAATTAAAGTACTGGTAGTAATAAAAATACACATAATAATACAGTATCTATAATTTTTAGCTACCGAAAAATTCTAAAACTGATATTTTTGAAAAACTTATATTTTTACGAATCTATTGGTATTAATGTAATATTTTTACCATCCGGTGTACCAAGGTACGGTTTTTGAAAACTGATCCGTTCGATCCGAAAGACACTAGAATTTTTCGAATCTGATATTTTTAAGCTTCCCCTTATTATTACGAACTATTATCAACAATTATTTTCATTTCTTTATATAGGGTTTAAGAGCACGGAATTGCCAGATCTTAAACACTAGGGTTTGTTGTAAGCTTTGTTGACTTTTAAGGTTCTGGTTTGACTTCGGTTTTATCGAGTTATTTGTAAGATCATACAATTTTGGAGTTTTGGCCGTTTTATATTTTTAGCTTTGTCATGCCTCGAAGGGTACCCTAAACATGGCAGTCCGCTGTACACAATATTGAAGCTTAAGAATGACCACCTCAGTCACGCGAAGGCTTCCATACTATGTACAAGGCGTCTAACACATGGAGGAGACTCATCGAAGTAATACATTTTACGTTGATATGACTTGAGTAACAATGTAAAGGAATTTCAATTTACTATACTCCAAATACAAGACATTACACTTCCATTACAGTTCATCAAAAGATTTCACTACATAAAACTATTACAAGGCAAATCATAAAACCCAGCTAATAACTTCAAGCATTCTTATTTCTTGCCAGAATCCCGGAATCATTCTCGGCTCCAACCATCACGGTCCCCACTTAGCATTCTTGAGATAACCTGTTCATTTAAACATCTATTGAGGTATAAGCTACACTAGTTTGGTGAGTAAGAACTTTCAGGATTGAATTTATAACACATCATACAATCAAGTGATTAGTCAGACAAGTGATATGCATCAAACATGTGAATTCAAAAACATATGACCTGCCGGAAATCATATGTGGATAGACTTACGCCCTCCATCCCTGGTTAGCAGATTAACGAATCCCGCGGTAAAAATCGAACATCGTTTCAGCTTATGGACAACTATAAACTATAAAATCGTTTAAGGTACAACGATAAACCAACAAATGCTAATGCTCCATCCCCATCGTGATATGAATGAGTTCAATTTCATCTTCAATTCCGAATAATCAATTATACCAATTCTTTCAAGTGATCAATCAATAATCGCAGACAATCAATTCTAATTCATCTATACAAGCAATAGTTAATCACTCAGCTTCGATATTCTTACATTCCATTTCTCATATCAACAACTAGCATACATAGTCCCCATTCATCCCCTTCATGCATATCCATTTTATCTTTACCAAATATCTAGTGCAACTATTATTACAATCACATACAATAAATGAAATCGGAAATAATACTCACTCGGCCATTGGATCACCGATCTTTTAGTAAAAGTAATCCTCTGGTAGAGAATCGTCGATTTCGGGATCACCTAAAAAGGAAGAAATACTCTAATAAGTATTTCAACTCAAACTAATCCAAACGATTTTATACGAATTTTCAAATTCGTAATTCTCGTCCTAAGCGGGAATTCCAACTTAAAACGGCCATAACTTGGTCATTTTAACTCGGAATCTCGCAAATTATATATCAATTTCCATCTACTTCGAAAGATCTATCTAATTCTAATATTATATTTAAGTTTTGAAAACTTTGAAGCTTCGAAAAAGTCGATCAGATCAGAACAGTAGCAAGTTCCAATTCCGAAAAATAGTTTTGTAGTGTTTGTAATGTTTCTACTTGACAAATCAATTATACATGCAATATGAATAATTTCCTATCATGAATGGCATGTTATGAGCTTAATACATACATGCTTTTGACAATATTTACGAAAAGGAATTTTAGAAACTTTTTATTTGTAAATCTCCGTGGCTATTTATTTTCAAGAAAACTAATTTCCTAACTTTGGTCATCTCCATTTGTTTTGGATTTATTTCTCAAGAAAATATAATTATCCTTATTAAAATTGAGTCTTCATTATATCTATTACTTATGATCTTCATTTCTACATAAAAACTCCCGTTTTACACTTTATAAACATGCTTTTAAAATTGGCTCATTCCAAAATCCGAATTTTGCAAAACTTGTTTTTGTGGTGATTCCTTTATGTAAAAATAATTGGATACTTAGAAAATTAAGGCTCAATCATGCCTTACCACTAAGGACTTCATTTATTTAATAAAACTTCTAATTTGAGTTTGAAAAATATGGGTTTTCATGCCATTACTTCATTATTACGAATTTCTTAAAAATGACAACAACTCAATTTTTCCTATTTTGTTTCTACTCCTTGTTCTATATATTTTTCTTAGCAAATCCTATCTTAATTTCTCAAAATCATCACTTGATGATACCTATGACCTAAACTCCTCATTTTTCATATAAAACACAAGTTTTGGAGTTGATAAATGAGTTTTTAAGGCATGGCTTTGAAATCATCCGAATTTACAAGTTTTGGATAAACTCAATTTTCATACTTTATTTCTACAATGTATCATGCATATATGTATTACCTACAAGTTATTGTTATGAAGGTTATGAGATGATCTACCTATATGTATACATATATTATCAAGAATTCTTTTTGAAAACCTTTACTTTGCAAAACTTTGAATTATACTAGACTTAAGAAAAATAGTTTTTCTCCTTGTAAAACCATACTTTCTTTTATCAAACTCAACCTTGATGATCTATATAACCATCACCTTCATTGTTTCAATGAAAACCTTCACTTTAAGGTTAGAAAGTAGATGTTTAAATAGGTGGTTTGCCTAAATACGAATTTTACAAAATTTTGAAGGATGAAAACATTGTTTAACCTATTCTTGGAAACCATTTCTCGTTCTAAGGTTATATTTTGATAAACTCCTTTTATCCTTATCAAAACTTGGTCTTTATTATATATATACCCTAGGACATCCATTTTTATAATAATTATCATTTTGGCATTTGGAAATAGGTGTTTGAATTGTGGCTATTTTCAAATCCGAATTTTGAGAAATTCATTTGAGCTTGTTTTCTTTGTAAAACTCATTTAGTTTTTCAAAAACCATTTCCTAATCAAACCTACCCATTAAGGCTTCCATTTCCTTAATAAAAATCTTGTTTTGAAGTTGAATAATGGGTTTTTAAAATTGGTCTTTGTTGAGATCCGAATTTATAAAATTTATTTTTAGACATATCTTTTAATAAAATCTATTTAAACTTATGAAAATCCATTCCTTATATATCCTCTCCTAAGAGCCCTACATATCTTGAATAAAAACTTCATTTTTGAGTTAGAAAACATGTTTTTAAAATATGTCTTGACCTAAATCCGAAAATAAGATTTTTATTTTGAAAATCACCTTTGATTCTTGTAAAAAAAGTCTTGATGATATGCATACATTAAGCCTTCATTATCTTAAGTAAAAATTTCATTTTGACACTTGGAAAGTGGTTTTTAAATAGGGGTCTTGCCAAAATACGAATACATTTTGTTTGAGTTCAAAACCAAGATCTACCTTAATATGAAATAAACTAAAAGAAACCCATGGTAGTAAACTATAAACTCATAGATCTAAACTTTACTCATCAAAATCACTCATTTATGTTATCTATACCCTAAGCCCTTCATTTTAAATGAAAAATACACATTTTGAAGTTGAAAAATAACTTTTCTAAATATGGTTCATTTTTCATCCAAATTTTCAAAAATGATTTTTGTTGAAAATAAAATAGATATTGAGTTTTTTAAAACATTCCTACTATCATCATGCTACTAAAAGTTATTCATGAACATAAAACAAAGTCTAATGCAATTTATGAACTCAAAACATTAGATCTAGTTTACTACACTAGTTATAAATGCATGAACACATGTGAATGAGGAATATATACATCAATCATAAGCAATAACAAAAATAATAACTCAAATAACAAGATCTATGGCGTAAATGAAAATCAAAGCTACAAAAAGTTAGATCTATAAAATATAACTACTTTAAACAAGAAAATAAGAATGATACAAGAGAAAAATCATAGAGAAATGGAGTGTTTCACTTTGTCATCATCATCCTTAGCTTTTAAGCTATTGGAATGTCATTTGATGCATGAAACTTTCATTACACTTTACCTATATCACTATGGAAGCTTTGGACAAGAGTTTTATTCAAGATTCTTGAAGAAATTTGTAGAAGCTTATAGAAGAAGAAGGGGGCAGCTTGTGTTCTTGAAGAAACAAGAACAAAATGAAGAAGAAAAGAGAGGAAAAAGAGAGAAAAAGTTGAGGAATGAAAAAGGGAAGGAGTAAATGAAAGAGAGAGAGAAAATGAGTGTATTAATGAATGAAAGAAGAAAAAAAAAAACAAGGCAGCCAAGATGGGAGCATGCTGCACGTGAATTAGAGAGAGAGGAGAGAGAGGGTTTGCATGAAATTTGACTTGAAATTGAATTGTGTAATAAATGTATAATGTAGCTTCTTTAAAAAAGAGTAGAATATATTTATTTTAGTCAAAATAGGAGTAATTAAAGGACAATGGCAGCCATAAAGAAGGAAAAATCTGCCATGTAGTGATATATTGAATGTAAAAAGATTGAAGTGAAAAAGAAGTAATATGTGAAAGATGTACTTGAAAGTATGGGTTGTAAGAGTACTTTTTTAATAAAATAAAATTAGAAAATTTATTCCAAATATTTGTAGCATATTTTTCATAATTAAAATTAAATAATTATTTGAATTATTTTAGTATTTTAACAAATATGTTACCGATATGATCAAAATATGCGAATATGGGTTATAAATGATATTTTTATAACTCGAAAAATTATAAAAAATATTTTATGAAAATAAAAATATTCTTAAAATATTTTTCAATTATTAAATTAATTTATTTTATTTTTAGTATCGGGTCTTAAACAGAATCTGATCCCGTAAAAGCCCGAATTAATTCAATTTTAGAAAAACAAAATTTTCTATAATATATAAAATATTTATCTAAAAATATAAGGCTTTATAAGAATAATAAATTTGTGTAATGAAATAAAAGTGAATAGTGCAAAAAGACTAATTAATTACTGGTAGTAATGAAAATACGATAAAAATGTTATAACTGTAACTTTTATAACCCGAAAAATTATATAACTGATATATTTGGAAATCTTATGAAATTACGAGTCTAACCGTACTAATGGTATATTTTGGATATCTCGAGCCCCGGAACAAGCTTTTCGAAGTCTGTATCCGAACGGGTTCGAAATAGGTTAAAAATTTACTAATCTAATATTTTTGAACAACTTATATTACTACGAGTTATTCTACATATTTAAACTACACCTCGACCTCTAGGGTTAAGGGTGCTAGATTGCCGGACTTAGGCTATTGTATTCTGGTTAGGGTTTCCAAGTGATTTTTCCGGGTTAAATCCTTGCCAATTTGGAACACAACAAAACCTTAAGCAAACTCATACAAATTCGTATTTAATCCATAAGAGAGGATTAAACTTACTTACTTTGGATCGAAAACACCCTCCGTTGATTCTCCAATTCTAGATCTCCAAGAACACTCCAAAACTCTCTTATACGAAGGAGAAAAATGATGAAAGACAAATATGTCAAAACTATCTTTCGCATCTCGTATTTATATAATTTTGGTCATACACCGGCCTTACGCCGGCGTCATACGTATAGATCTTGCGGGCGTACACCCTACATTGGCAAAATTTACACGAGCACTGGCAACTTTCATCGGGTTTTTGAATTCCTAGAACTTCAATTCTATTACATATGCCGACAAATCCAAGCCCTACGCCGGTGGCATTCCCTATCGATATTGAAAGAAACCCTAATGAACACCGGCGGCGTTCCTCCCAGCGTTAAGAAAAACGCTACTGTTCCTATCTTACACCATCTTTAAGCCAGCGGCGTAGATTCTCTAAGAGGCGGCATATAATCTGTCAAAGATTGCAGAAATTCGAACTTTAATATTTTTCCTACAACCAAACTTAAACTTTTACAATTTACTTGTTTTGACCTTAAACTCATCCTATATCATCTCATGATTCATAATTCATTATATTTTCATCTTTATTTCTGTATTTTACAAGTTAGTTAAGAGGATTATTACTTCAGTCAAATAAAAATGGAAGCTTCACTATATTATCCAGAGGTTAGTGCAGAAGGTGCTCCTGCAATTTTTAACAGCAAAATGTTCAATGAGAAATTTCTGTTCATGCTCTCAAATGTATTCAAATTCATTCAAGTTTGATACAATTGAGTATATTGAAGACCTAGCTTCGAGTTATTAAGTATATTTGGGCAGTATACTTAATTGTTCCACTTAAGTAGGACAATATTTAAGGGGATTCAATAAAAAAGAATGGAAGTATTAAATGTCGTTCAGAGGATGGTCCAGAGGATCAATGTCGTCTAGAGGATAGTTCAGAGGATACTCCAGAGGATCAGCTGAAATTTTGAATTATAATGAGAAAATTACGAATTTCATTATTCATTATCTTCAACCTTATCCAACTCGTTCCAGTTGACTTCTTCAGAATCATAACAACTTCTTCAGTATCAAAATAGTTTCAAACTTATCTCAAAATCAGATCCGCATATATGGGAATGAAAGAAGGAGAGAAGATAAACATTATGAGGAACAAACAGATTCGGATTTACAAGATTTAAGTGAGCATCACGGAAAAATTATCCATTCTCTCCCTGTACAAGAAATTCAAATCGGGCAAAGTATATTGGAATCAAAATGGAAAGAAGGAAGCTTTATTAATATCTATTTTGAATTTCAGCCAGTTTTTGTATTTGAAATTGAAGATAAGCTTTCAATAGATTTTTGAAAGAAAAGATAAGGATTATCATCCGAGATACATGCAACAGGAGTTTAACTAATTCTTTAAATGTTGAAGTGAAGAAGAAGAAATATATTCTACAGAGAAGAAAAGAATAAATATAGAATTCCAATCTCTTACGACCATCTTCTTCGTTCTAAAAAATCCTGCTTCAATAGTGTTTTAGAACATCTCTCATTGAGCGTTCATTCGTGAATTCCAAAGAAAAAGAAAGAGAGTTTATTAGTCTATGAAAACCTTACGATTCTATTTTATGCAAATATATTATACTGCATTTTACGAATTTCTTTGTAAACGAAGGATTGTGTTGTTGCCTTCTTGTGAGTTAGATCAATTACAAGTTTAGACTTTGTAAATCGGTTGTAGCTAGTGTATAGCTGTGAGAATCGAGTAGAGAGAATTGCACAAGCTTGTAATTGGAAATTTATTGGATATAGTAGAACAAACTCGAAGGATATCAGGATCTCCGGCTCAAAGCTAGAAGAGTGGACTGATGCACAAGGTAGAACCACTATAAATCATTGCCTGATCTTCTCCCTCTATCTTTTTTAATTTTACGCAATTTATTTTCATATTTTTTATATTGATATATTGTTCTCGTTTTTCAAAATTGAAAGGGGATTAATTTTTAAAGGCAAAAATTGAAATAATCAATTCAACCCCCTTTCTTGATTATTATTTAGGACCAACAATATGCAATGCTACAATTAAACATATGCACATACATAGTTTGGATAACTGGAATCTAAACCGATGGAGATTTATGCCCTCTCTTAGGGTTGAAGGAACCAGCTTAAGTAAATCACACACAGGAGAGACTAAGAACTAAGGAAGGAGAAGTTTCATTCATTCTTATTTATTACTTATATAGAAAATATTATAACTCAACTTGACCTTAAAACTTAGAAACTCCACTAAGTATTAGGACATTTCATGTCAACACCATAAGTGACGACCCATGTAGCTATTTATTGGTGCCTTTGCTTCTCGCAGCTTCGTTTACTTTGCCTCTGCTGCCATCCCTACTATTGCTTATGGGATTGAATCAATAGAAAAAACGACTAGATCTATGCTTATACCCCTTTCGCTAAGGGAACTTGGTACTCAACGGCCAATGAATCTAGATATTTAGCCTCTAGGGTAACTAACTTAGACATCATTCAGTGCTTGTTTGGTTCTTGTAGAACTGACAGAATAGTGATAACCCTCCTTGTAGAACCAGTATTTCTATTTACTGGAAAGCCTCAGAGATACCATAGAACTGAAATACTAATACGTAGTGTGTTTACCATGCAAATGTAAGTTATTTTGTCATGCAATGCATGTCCATATTATTTAAGGGTCAAATAAGAATTATATCATATTACTGAGTAACCACATCAATTTCAGACAATCCACAATTCATAATTACATAATTAATATCATACAAATAATTATCCCTTTTAGCATTAAAGATTATCATTCACTCATACAATATATAACATCACTACTCCCTAAATCCCATGCATATAATCAATTTTAATTATATATAGGAGTATATGCTACTACTTTACATTCACAAAATATGAGAAGATTCAAGTTACTCACCTATGCACCTTTGCTTAATCATCATAATAGTCTACCGAGAAGTCTGGATCTTGATTTATGGTTCCTATAAGATAACAAACATTTATTACAAAGTATATAACTAAATAGGAATTTCTATTAGTGTCTAATTGCCCT
Organism: Combretum micranthum; assembly: GCA_024138025.1. Lineage (NCBI taxonomy): Eukaryota > Viridiplantae > Streptophyta > Magnoliopsida > Myrtales > Combretaceae > Combretum > Combretum micranthum. The sequence goes on from JAMXBD010000702.1 coordinate 627,804, forward strand.
AAACTTATGTCTTAACGCCTTTAGTTTGATTGTAAGGAACTATAAGGTGTTAGGCATATGGCAGTTTCGCTAGCCGGTTAGCGAACAATGGTCAAGGGGACAGCATCCCTTGTGGGCTTGAGGGTAGCACCCCTAAAAACAAAACAAATTTGAAGATTTGGTTTAAGGAATCTTAAGAAAAAGTTACATTTTTGAATTGCGGGTGCTACAACGACCGCGGTTAGATAGGGTAACAAATTGTGGTTACCTACATAACTCACAGCCTAAACCGTGAGCACGATCTAGGCCACGGTCAGATAGGGTAGAGATCGCGGTCATTCCTATTTTCTCACTAGTTAAACCACAGGCTCAACCATGGGTACAATTCTGATGGCGGTTGAAGTTGTGCCCAACTTCAACTTTCCTTCACTTTCTCAGTTTAAACCATGGTTTGTAAAAACTGGCATGACTTTGGTCGCGATTTGCCGCATAGTCAAACAACAACTGCTTTTAACTTCACTTAATAAACTAATTCTTCCCTAAGTAGATTTGCATTTAAAACACAACTAATAGATTGATTTAACATAACTGTTTTAAACATAACTATATCTAACAAACCTACTAATTAAACTTAAAGCTATTAGGCTATCATTTAATCATGGCTTAAGTATTAATACTTGGTATAGTCTTTCTCTGTTTTACTTCATGAGCGATTACGTTTGTAGTTGTTAATAACGTGATACTTGTTTATCAGTCTTTAACAGTTATACTACAACTTTTAAATATAGTCAAAATTACTAAATAAATTTACACATGTTTCTATTATTCCTTAGTAAGTTCTATCTTAGCTCATTGACTTAGCATAGCTACTAAACTTAGTGTTTTACTCCTTATAAGTAAAATATGTATGTATACTAGTGTGTTTAACAAAAGAACTTACTATAACTATAAAATAAAACTTACTTTAGTTTTATTGTTGTTTTCCCATGTGATTGCTTTGCCTATTTCTTCAAAATATCAAATTAGTGTCACGCCCCAAAGGATACCCTAAATGCGACAGTCCACCACACTCGATATTTAAACTTAAGTATGACATCCTTAGTCATCCCATAAGTTTACATATCGGGTGTAAGGTGTACTTACACAATTTTTAGGATCACACTTTGAATCGAGTAGTCTTAAGAAAGCATACATAGCATTAAGAATAGAAATCACAACAGATAAATAGTTAAATTTTACAAAAACCAAGGGGGCATACCCCCCAAAATAATGGGAGTCTACATCGTTTAGCTCCATTTACAAATATCTGAGTCTACATTAAAGAGATTTTCCTAGAAGTCCACGCCTATACTAGGTCCCGACTTCTTCAAAAGCTCTTAATCCAATGTGATACCTGCACAAGTGTCCTCGAAACAACCCAAAAATAGGGACACTGCAACAAAACTATTGGGGTATAAGCTAATTGCTTAGTGAGATTCATTTTCCAAATAACATACTCGATCAAGCTAAAAATATCTATACAAGCAAGTTATAATTAAGCAACCATATGAATGCACAAGCAAATGAGCAAGCAAGCATATGACTTTCCGGTAATCATATGTGAATGGATTTACGCCCTCCATTCGGGGTTTGGGGTAGTTCATAAGTCATGCAACTACAGTTCCAATGTTGGTCCATAAGACATGCAACCATAGTCCCAATCTTAAGTGGGGTGGTCCATAAGACATGCAACCACAATTTTAATGTTGGTCCATAAGTCATGCAACCATAGTTTTCATTATTTGAATGGGGTGGTCCATAAGTCATGCAACCCTAGTCCCCTTCATTAAAGACCCGCTGCCTCCCGATCATACTTTTGTTCCCACCAAAAGCATTCTCGTAATGCAATGTGACTCACTACGTGATATGCATGTACAATTTATTCATATAATCATGGCATATTAATTAGATAATTTTAAAGTGATCATACAGATTTCAGACACTCCAAATCTATACTAGCTCATACAAGTTATTGCAACAAAGCTTGCCTCGATATACTTATCGTTCATTCATACAAGTTTAGATCACCATTCAATCACAATTTTATCTTTTCCTAAGTCTAATGCCACTACTACTACAAGCACACCAAGAGCATAATTAATTGAGAAATGAACTCACTTGTCCATGTAGTGAAATCCACTAGTCGTAATAGTCCTCGGGGAGTGGTAACCCTTCCTCCAATTCACCTAAGTACAAAGAATACCCTCAATGAGTATTTCTCATAAGGTTCTAATAACTTAACTATTCTAACTACTAAGTTCGTCAATTTCCGCATAAGATAAAGTCCTAACTTTAAATGACCATATCTAACTCATTTTGACTCGGAATTGAGCATATAATATATCGATTTCTATCTACTTCGAAAGATCTATCTATTCCTAATATTATTTTCAAGTTTCGAAAATATTTAAGTCACCAAACAGAGGAAACAGTTCTGGTCGTCCGAAGACTCCAATTCCGAAAAATACTTTTTGTGGATGTTTGTGATGTTTCTAGCATATAGTTCAACTACTCATGCAATATAGATGATTTCCTATCATGAATGATATGATATGAACTTGATGCATGCATGCTTTTGAAATTATTTACTAAAAGGAAAAATTAGAAACTTCTTACTTGTGTAACTCCATGATTATACACTTTCAAGAAAAACTAGTTTACTAACTTTGACTATCTCATTTGTTTTGAGGTTATTTCTTTAAGAAAAATCAATTTATCTTTATCTAAATTAAGTCTTTATTAAACCTATTACCCAAGCCTTCATTTCTACATAAAAACTTGCATTCTACACTTTGTAAATAGGTTTTCAAATAGGATTTGTCCAAAAATCCGAATTTAGAAAAATTCATTTTCAAGTTGATTCTCTTGAGGAAAAAGCATTTTATACTTAGAACTTTGTGTATTTATTTTACCTATACCCTAAGGACTCTATTTATTTAAGAAAATACCATATTTGAAGTTGGAAAACTAGTGTTTTCTAACCATCTATCCATTATTACGAATTTGGCCTACAAGATTTTCAACTCAAAATTTCTATTGGACTTCACCTCTTGTTTTAAACATTTCCTTTGGTAGAAACCCATTTAAACTTATGGAAAATATCATCAAACACCATCTATCACCTAAAGGCTTCATTTTTCTTGTAAAATACATGTTTTGAAGTTGATAAAAGGGTTTTCAAAATAGGCCTTTAAAACCATACGAATTTGACTTTGAGTATTTCAAACAAAAACTTTTCCTTTTTGGTTTCATTAACTCATCTACCTATAGATCTACATCTAGCAAGTTATTTACTCAAGACAAAAGCATTTATGACCATAAATGCACATAAACTCAACATAAAGATGAGATCTAGTATGTCTACATGAATGTGAGTGGTAAAAATGATAGATCTACTACTTATGATGCATGATATGAAGTTTAAAAGCATGGACATGAAATTTTATGCTAGATCTCTACTCTACTCCACTCCTACATGCATGAACATGAAATATCTTCAACAAAAACTTGATCAAACACAAGATCTACTCTTGTGATGGCTTGATATTCATGTAGTAGCATTTTCTTTGTCCCTAGCAAGAGCTCATGGGGACTTTGAGTGAAAATACTCATGAATAATCTTGCCATTACAAGATTAAGTAGTGTAAAGGCTTAGGAATCATCACCTAAGGCTTGAAATAGATGAGGAATGGAGAAGAAAATTGAAGCTTGTGTGTGTGTGTGTGGTGTAAGGGAGGTCACGGCATTGAGAGAAAAGAAGAGGGTTTGAGAGCTTTTTGGACAATTGAACAAATGAAATGAAAAGTGAAGAGAGAGAAAAGTAAAGGGTTATTTATATTAGAGGAATTAGGGTTTGTGAGTGTTAAAAAAAATATAAAACAATGCATTTTGGAGCCAAAATGGGAGGGTTTCACGCCTTCCAATGTAAGGAGTGAGAGAGGGATATATTTGATTTCATTTGAAATTTGTTTTGATAATAAGTATAATTGTATAATTGTAATAATTAAGAGACAAAATTTCTTGGAAAAGAAATGAATTGAGTGATTGAAAGGTTGTAAGAATAGGGTATGGGTATGTGTGTAGTAGGTTGTACTTGTGAATAGTAATAAATAGTAGATAAGACATCTACTTTATCGGTAGTAACGAAAATACGGGAAAAAGGCTATAATTGTAATTTTTATAGCCCGAAAAATTATAAAATATATATTTTTGAAATCCTTATAAAATTTCGGTTCTAACGAGTATTCCGGAATATTTTTCTGAGTTTCTAGTTCCGGGGCTCGCTTTTCCGTAATAAAGCTCGGGAAAGCTCGGAATAGAAAATTTTTCGAAATCAAAATTTTGTATGGTTCGAAATATACTATAAAAAAATAATCCGCATTAATTTATCTTATAGAGGTTCTTTTATATAGAAATCTAAGAAAAGCCGGAATTAGGGTTTCTAGGTTACTCGTACTAATCCTATTTAGGTTTTGATTTCCGATTCACGGAGCTTACTCAGTTACTAAGGAAACCGGGGTTTACAATTATGTTTGTATATGATTTCTTAGAAAATTTTCTAATATCAATGGTAAGAGTTTAGAGAAATGGTTTGTGTTTTAATTGTAAACATGAGTAAAATGAAAAAAGAGAGTGTCACTGTAATTTATTCTATTTTGTGTTTAATAGAGGATATTTTGTATGAATTATATTAGTCTAGTAAATTTTTAAAATCTTTTGTATTTATATCCTGGTGATAAAGATGTCCAATTAGTGTAAATTTTCAATTTACAACTACTTCTTTTCACAAGTAAGGGAAATAGGATAAACTTTGAAAAAAATGTCATCTAATATTTAATATAGAAAACTTTATAAAAAGTAGACAATTCTACCACTGTCTTAAATCTTATGGTAAAACAAATTTTACAAGACTTTTTTAGGCAGTTCTAAAACAGGTTTAGGTGCAGGTGATGAATATTAAAGTCTATAATGGCTATAAGACAAAAAAATTATGATATCAAACATATATTAATTATTATAAAAAAAATCACTAATTATTTCAAGACAACAAATTAAAGACAAAATTTAGATTCTAAATTGCATAAGAACAAATTTTCGAGTCTGTTTAGATGGTCTGTTTTTCATCTGTATCTGTATCTTTTTAAAATGATATGCGTAAATATATCCAATTTATATTTATGTTTTATCTATATTTGATTTATTTAGATCTTTTAATGAGAACTGCCAACTTTTTTTAATATGTATCTAATTCTTTATAGATAATATATTAGAAAATAATTTGAAAAAAGTTTCTATATCTGTAATCTACTAACAAACAAACAGACCCTTCAAATATATTTAGTGTTTTATATTTACACAATTTAGTTCTAAATTATTATTAACCACTAAAAATACACTAAATATCTAAAGATTCACACTATATTCAAGTTAAAAAACTATCTTTAGGTTAACAAAAACTTAAGTATTACAATTTTCCTCTACTAGTGCATGAACAGAAGTTTAAAAACTGATCGCCTATTTGTTTGAAAATACTGCAATAAGAAGTTATCCCATTGAAAATGAATAAGTTTTCCCTCATTATGAGGTCTCATGAGATTCCACACCACATAAACCCAAAGATGAGTCCTCAACCTACCTAATTATAGAGTTAAGAAATTCAACACTCTCAAGACGAACATTCATGATATGCATGCTTTGGCAATTTAGAAAAGCTAATGCTCCATTACTCATATCACTTGCACAAATTGATACGTTAACATACCAAATTGGTCCCTCGTATTTTCAATAATGACACTTTGGACCCAAACTTCACACAAATTTGGTATATAAGTTCTACAAATGGATCAATTACATCCCAAAACTTCATGAATTGATGTCATAGGCTACTCAGCTTATTAAGAGGCATCAATTGGTAAAAAACTTAACAACACCAATAATATTTGTTAAGTCAAACCCAACAAATATTCTTAGAAATTAGTCAAGTAATGTAAGGCCCATTTGTGAATTTTGGTGAGCTGAAGTACTTATCTAGCCCATACAAAGTTACCTTACCAATAGTCTAGATTGAAATTCATGGATCAAATTAGTGATGTCAAAATTACAAAAGACAAAATTGGTAGTTCAACGAACCATATTGGTGAAACTTCATTTGCAATACATGATAGTTGTTGAGAGTTCTATATGGGGAAGTTGAACTTAAACAAATCATACATGATCAAAGAATTGAACCATTCTTTTTCCACAATTAATGTAATTTTATATGCAAAATAGATGCCCCATGGTCTATAAAGACCTGATCTATATTATATTTTGATTCTATCCTCCATATAAAACTTAAATGGAGTACCCAAGAAAAAGTTTTTTTGAATATCAAAGGACCGACTCTATTCCTTAGAGGAGAAAATCAAATCCCACATATAAGAGTAGACAACGTCATCTATAAATATCTTCTTAGTCTTCAAATTTAAAGGCAAGTTAGGAAAAGGAGGATGATAAAATCAACCATAAAGTTTATGAATTTAAAAATCAAATATAGTTAAGAAGATTATATATTTTTAAACATTAAAACTGTTTTTACTCCAATTCTTTTAATGCTTGAAATCTTGTTTTGCTGTTTGAAGTTGATGAAAGGCTTTTAACACCCAACCACTCTCATTTGATTAATCTCATACACTCTACAAACACATTTCCAACAAGGTTGATGATATAAATCAATGACAAGACCTCATCTATCCCCCGCTGTCAACAACCTCCAAGAAGCATCTACGATTCAATCAAACATGCAAATAAACCATATAAAAAAATCGAAATTAAATTCTCAACTTATAGTACTATTCCACGAAGCCACATCTCTCACATGCATTTCATGGAATAACTTCACCTCATAATCAACTTGCCTACCTTTTCTATAGAAACCAAGTAAAGAACTACCAACAACCAAATTCGATACCATCCTTTTTTCACCAACTAACAATGTATAATGGGTCCAAACTCAACTTTCCTTAATTCACCAAAGCCTTGAGAACACTTGGGTATGTGTAACTATAAGGTCTTCAAATGGGTTATTCTTATTTTTCACTAATTCTTTAAAAACCACAACAACTTAAATGTACATATAAATAATATAACAAATGTAGATGAATCAACAAAAGCAAGATTAAAGCAGTCATTTAGAGGAAATATGAGCAAGATATGTACAAATTTAATAAAGATTATCACTCACAATTAATGGAGTGTAGGAGCAACTCACCTAAGAAAAGGTTTCAAGTGTGAACGATGTAACGGAAGATGCTACAATCTAGACTTGTCAAAGAACAAAGCAAAGAGATTACCAGAGGGGAAGAGAGAGTCACTAGCTAGGGTTTTGGTGCTACTGAAACGAGAAAGAATGAAGAACAAACTATAGTAGAAGAAAGAAAGAGGACATGAATAATAATATCTACCATATTTTTGGGATCTACTCCACTAAGAATATACTCGCTTTACAACTACCATCACTCACACATATCACATCACCATACAACCAACCCCTATATCACAATATCTCCATACATCTACCTATACTTTCTTATCACCTCCTCATTTTCTACACATTTCACATACCCTATATATATCTTTTTCATCTTCATTTTATGGGGGGTCATTCTTCCATTTTATCATCCATTTCTCCATCATCCATCGTTTTATCCACCTCACTTCCAACCTCGACCTCATCCCATCGACCTCGACCTTACTTCACCTCATCCTCTAGCATAATTTATAACGAATATTCCCAGTGGAGTTTTCACGCCCTAAATGGTACTCTAAACGTAACAGCCCACCACACTCAATATTAAAGCTTAAATATGACTACCTTAGTTATGCAAAGCTTTGATACCGAGTGTAAGGCGTACTTGCACGATCATAAAAAACCCTACTTTGAAACAAGTATTTTAAGGAGATATGCATAATAGCGATTAAGAATAAAAATCATAACAATACAACTTAGTTCATAATATAAGAAGTTTTACAGAAATCAAAGGGGGCATACCCTCATCAAAATATACATTTCAGTCCATAAACTAATTCTTCAAAAATAAATACAAAGGAGTTTTCGTTGGAAGTCTAAGTCTACTTCTAGGCCATAACTTCCTTCAAAAGCTTTTGGATGCCAAACGGTCAATGCTTGTGTAAAATATCCCCAAGGCTTTAACCACAAAAAAGAGAGTTGCAAAAGGTATCTAAGGAGGTGTAAGCTTACTTGCTTAGTAAGAAATATTTCCATAATAATATACTCATTACAACAAATTTCAAACAAGTTAATTTAAGCAAACATATGCAATGTAGCAAATACGTGAGCAATTAATACATATAATTAACTGGAAATCACATGTTGAATGGATTTATGCCCTCCATTTGGGATTAGGTATTCTGAGCCCATACAACCAAAGTTTGCAAATAATAGATTTTATAGTTCTTTCGGGCTATTACTCGCCTTTAAATATATAGTTCGCTCCTACGTGTCAAAAATGATAAAAGCAGATTTTCGGGCCTCTGCGTTCCTCATTACTATATTCTTATTCCAGCAAGGGTATAATAATGAATGCGATGTGACTTACTTTGTCATATATAGTTCATTTAATTAAATTCTTTTATCATGATAATAAACATTTTAGTGGCGATCATAGAATTTGCAGACACTCGATATAATATTAAACAACCATTTGATTATTGACAATTCGGCATCGATATGCTTAGTATAATGTTAACCAATCGTATAGGGTGCATACATTGTCCTATTTTTATCTTTTCCTATTCTAGTACTACTATACTACACGCAAAAATATAAGTATGAAGTTTAAGGAAATAGACTCACTCGACCATTGTGCAAAAAATCCTCTAATTAAAGTAATTATCAGGTAGGGAGCTTCTTCTTCCTTGTCACGTAAACAAAGAAATACCCAAAATGAGTATTTCAGGAAAGTTCTACTTAAACTTTCAAATTCTATTTCATTATTTTTGTCAAAAATTGGATTTTGTGAAATTCCAACTTAAAATGGTCATAACTTGCTCATTTTAACTCGAAATTTTGCATATTAGATGTCGAAAAGATCTATCCATTTCTAAGGTTATTTTTAACTTTTAATGCCATTTGGGTTCTAAAATGGGTTGGTGCAAATTAATCACGAAAATCCTAGCTTTCAAATTGAAATTTTTCTAAGTTCTACATCATCCAAAAATCTCTAAACAAACATATATATATATATATATTTATATAGTTGAAAAATCCTCTTAATACATATATGAACTCATATTATATGCATGATTATAGTAGTGTTGTGACACTGTTGTCTCAACAACAATTTTTCATAACATAATTTATTTTAGGAGTTAAAGAACGAAGTTTACAAAAATTTTCTTTGGAGTGAAAACTTATAAAAAAGTTGAGTTATTACAAATGAGTGTTTCCTTATTATAACTATATTTTATTAACTTTTCAAAAATAAATTTATTTCCAAAATTTTTTCTTTTAAGTTATTTATCAATTTCATTTCTTAAGTGAACTTTGAACTAGTGAATTGATTTTAACTTGACTAAAAAAAATTGTTATTCTTAGTATTTACTAAAGTGTTACTATAAATCTTATGAATAAGTTTTTAAGAAAATTTTCATAACAAAGAATTATCAACATTAACGTTTGATAATAAATTTATATTAGTTTTTGAAAAGAGAGTAATGGAATCATACCATTAAATCTTGAAGAAGCTTTACATAATAATAACACCAAAAAATTTATGATGAACTTATTTAAATTTTTGAAAAGAATGTTGTTGAAACATAATCCAAAGTTTTAATGGGAACTTTTCCTAAGTGCCAAAAATTATTTTTTTTTATAGTAAGTTTTAGTCTTATTTTTATAAAACAAAAGAACTCCTTTTTTATTTTATCAAGACAACAACAATATGACCATGCATGAATATGAACTTATAGTTATATAGTATGGCAAAAATAATTTATATAAAGAATAAAAGACATAGAAAATTAAATAGGCACACATATAAATGTCAAGTATTGGAAATCCTTAGCTTATATCAAGGTTTCCTGAACTTAGACATGGGAAAGTCCTTTAAGAAAAACAAGAAAATAAATAAGAAAATTATGACAGTCTTAGATTTATGTCAAGGCTCCTTAGACTTAGATTATAGATAAGTCCAAAAAGAAAGAAGAAAAAAATTGTTCTGACTTGATGAAGACAAGTAAAAGACTAAAATGACTAGTCTTAATAAATTACATGAAATGAATCAATAAATGGCAAGAAACATAGAAGCATAAATAAAAGGTTATGTTGGTGAGCTTACAGGTTCTAAGAATATATATATATATATATATACGTATGTATACATAACTATACTTAATAACATATAAAGTTAGATTAGGAGCAACAATAAAACATAACAACGTTTATAAATAAATATGATGTAGGATAATGACATGAGCAAGTTGCTATTTTCATAATCTCATCCCTAGCATAATGCTCATGGGGTTTGTTGAAATCAAAATAACAAGGTTTTTGTGCTATGTTGCATGAAGAAAAGAGAGGGGCTTAGAGGTTTACCTAAAGTATATGGTGATGGAAGATGGATAGTTGAAAGAACAATTTGTGAAAGAGGTGTAGAAATGGGGGAGAGGGCTCACGGTCAAGAAGGGGTATTTATAGAGTTTTGGAGTGGAAATTTGCATGATTGAAATTAAATGAAAATAAAAAGAAAATCGATGGAGGAAAGAGAGAGGGGGTGCCGACCATTGTAGGGAAATGGGAGAAAAATTAATTAAATTTATATTTTTGTAATGAAATGTAAGTAATATGTAAGATATGAAAAAGTATAAAGTAGTATTGGAAATGAAAATTATAAGAAATAGGTGTATATGTTATAAGAATAGGTAGTAAAAAAAAAAAAATAGAGATAGTTAAATAACAATGAATAGTAGAGAATAGTGAGTTGAATAGTAAACAAGATAAATTAATACCGATTGTAAAGCAAATACGCGTAAACAGGCTATATCTGATTTTTTTAGATACCGAAAAATTCTAAAACTGATATTTTATGAATCCTCATATTATTATGAGTCTAAAGGTGTTATCATAATATTTTTATCGTTTTGTGTGTCTGGACCCTAATTTTGAAAACTAATTCCCTTCAGGTTCGAAACGAACTAAATTTTAACGAATATAATCTTTTTAGATCATATTACATTATTGTGAACGAAAATCTACGACTACCTCATTTTTATTGTTTTAGGGTTTAGAGCACAGGATTGTTAGATCTAGATTCATTAGGGTTTGCTACTGACCTAATTGACTTTAGGGTTTCTGGTTTTAAGGTTTAATCATAAACTTAACATAAAATCTAGGGGTTTATAGGAGTGGATCCAGAATCATATTAGGAAGACATTCCTTATATTTCAAGTGTACTCTATCTATTTTCTATTATTATGGATTGTGCTCAAAATATTTCTATTAATAAAATTCCACTTTTCAGTATGAGTTACACCTATTTAGTAGGGTTATGTGATGGTTTATGGATTTTCCAAGTAGTTGATTAGTAATATATAACGAGTTTTGTTGATTTAGAACTTTAGTTATTTCTAGTTTAATGTTTACAAGTGCAAAAGTTTATTTATTAACTACTTGCAAAATAGAGTTTAAGATACTCGAGAGGGATTCAAGAGCTCGATTAAAATAGAAAATATAACTTCGAAATTGATACAAACATGTGCTGTTTTGGCTCAAGTTATAGAACTCACGTTCTTAATGCGGTTGAAATTGTGGTTTATTGACATGGATATGTTCTTGAACCAGAAATTCAACTAGAATAACATGGCTTACGAGAGGGAAGTGTTATTTAACTGATGATTATAAATGGCTTACTCGAGAGGGATATCCATGTTATAATTAGGATTTTGTAACTCGAAAGGGAAGCAAATACTTGTGAGTTTAATCAAAATCCAAATGAATAAACTCGATTATAATTACAAAGCAATGAATGGAAATTCTAACCAAAACCATTACATAATCCCATGCCTATTTTACTGAAGGAGTTTTAAACCATAATTTTAGAGTTAGATTAGTTTTAGTTTATAGTGATAGAACTTGTTTAATTAGTTTTGAACCTTCAAAACTCTTTTTCAGTTGCCTAAATTAAAGTAAAATCATTATAATCTAGTACTTAGTCAATTAGCTTCCTATATATTCAACCTGGTACTCACCAGTTTTATTACTACATACACATCTGATATACTAGCTGGTAGTTTTTATGCTCTAAAATAGTCTTTTAAGTAGAAAACGTATCAATATGGCACCAATTTGAGAAGAAAGGAGAGGGATAGAGAAGAAAAAAGAAACAAAGAGTGTAAGTAGTGAAAATGTGCGGTGAATTAGGGTATATATATGAGGAGGTGGGGTAAAAGGGCGAAGCGGGCGGGGCGGGGGAGGGTTACTTCCAAAAAGAGAGAAGAAAGAGAGAAAGAGAAGATAGATATGATATAAAGTTGATTAATTTGAACAGTTGTAACTACTGGTGAATAGTGATGAACAATGATGTAGAAATGACAATTATTCTACTAGTAGAGTTTTGAACACGTGATACATTTAGTTTTTCTGATGAGATTCTAAGTCGATAAATTAATACAATATTATGAAATTTTTTTTTTATTCTTTTATTATTGAACGTTATTTAAATATGTTACCTCATTTGTGCGTGTTAGTAATCAGTTAAAAGAATTGTTTATTGCAGGGTTTTCGTATCGATTGTATCTTTGTTCGTTTTGATGGGCATATGTTCTATTAATCGATTAGGGTTTTGAGCTTAACTTATTTCATATGATGTTTGAGGGTTGTCAAATCTATTTGATCATGTCCACTGTTCTTAGGGTTTTAACTTGATTCAATACGGTTTAAGGTTTTGGTTTTGGTGTAAAATCTAGGATTTGTGATAAGTTTGGTTTATTCGACTAAAATCTTAATTGATTTTCTAATATCATCTTAACCTACATTATTAAAATATTATATTATTACGTCTCTTGAGTTGCAAGTTTGTTATCTAATATTACAATTATCTATATTTTTCACTATATCAAATGATTTATCAGATATTTAAGGTCTAAGATCTCTTGAGCAATGTTTAAACTTTATTAACTAGGGTTTGGACCTTACGGATCTTGGGTTTTGTAGTCTAATCCTAATCCATACTTTCAATAGCCCTTTTTGTCGACCATTGAAGCTATTAGGAGTTTACATTGCTCTTTATTCTAGCTTTACTTTCATTGTCCACTCATCAACTTTTCATTTTCCTTACTATGATTAAGAGCCTACATACTTATAAATAGTCATGGTATCTTATACTCATTAATCAATCATTTTCATTAGCTAATAACTATTGATCCATCCATATTATTGCAATTTGATGATTAACAACTTTATCCTTAACTTTAATTCCAACAGTTTCCAAGAAACAATTACTTGGAACCAAGCTTATTCTATGATCCTCACTTGATAATCTTCTCTGATTAAATAGCTTTGGTCATAATTCATTCATCCAAAGTTTTCATCTATTTTACAATCATGCATTCCTAAGTTTTTCCATTCAATCTATTCGAACATTAGCCTCAACCAAAAATCCATAAATCCACCAGTACAAGATATTTCATTGCAATTCCTTAGTTGAGAATCCAATTCTAAGGATTATAAATTATTCCACCAACTTGATATTTTCTCCATAATCAATTAGCCATATCTCTAGCCATATCTCAATCTTCTTAGCATGAATGACATCCTACTTTCTCTTCATAATCATAACGGTGATCTCCATCCAATCATTAACTTTTTTGTTTGTGATCCATACTCTAGGTGTTTGAGTTACTTTCTTCTAGATGGATGACATTTGATACATATGGGACAATATTATTACAATGTCTATGCATGTATATTTTTAGGTGTTAGGGCACATAAATCATAGAGATTTTATTCGTTGACATAGCAATTTTTTTTTAACAATTTTTCTCCTAATTATTATCTGCATGATACCAAGGCAGTATATGCATAGCAGCAAGGACAAGGTTACTTTTCATAGCTTCAATAGCGGGCCTGAAGGTTGGTGTAATAAAAGCTATGTTCAAGTCACCAGAGGCACGATTTATCTTAATATCTCCAGGTGATTAACCTATTTTTTATTGTTCATTTATTTTTTTGAATAATCTAATCTCTAGGTAAAATCCATGGCATGTGGATTGCATGTAATGACGTATGGTCAATTGGAAATCCAAAAAATGGTTGCATCAATATTTCTTAGCTCAAATCCATTTATTATAGCTGGTACAATAAATCATATTTGGTCACTAGCACAGCACAAAGAGATACTAAATTGGATTATTTTCTTAAGAACGAGGTAAATAAATTTTCTTCTTATCTTAGTTTTGTTTAATTTTTCATCCATATATTAAAATTTTTTTTATTATTGAAGAAGGAAGGTATTACCACTATTGGTTTCTCTCAATGATGATTTTGATGTTAACAAAAAGAGTTAAGTGTTTACTAACAAATCCATTAAGTGTGCAGTGAATATGATCAAAAGTGTTATGAAAATGTTTTACAAAAGGATACAACTCTGAAAGTATTTCAGAAAGTGTTAAGGAGAGTTTTTTCAAGAACAAGTGAGTAGTCAAAAAGTAATTCAGAAGGTAACCAGTACTTTACAAAGACTTGTATACTAGTCAAATGGAAATTCAGAGACTAATGTGAGATCACGGCCATGAATATGAAAGACGAATGATTTCTAAATTAATTCGTAATTTTGAAGACCCAGCACCAAAGTGAATGTATTTGGGTAATGCATTCAATTATGTTCCATAAAATTGGATAAATTATCCATAGGGATTCAAGTTTTCATTGGATTAAAGCTTATTCTTAAGGATTAAAGTTGAACAAGAAACTTAAGTTCATATGATCTATTTCTAATCTCTTTGGATAGATTCAAGTTCAGAAACAAGAAGCCGATACATTTGTTTTTTGGTTGTATCTTAACAAGACAATGATCTTAAATCACAAGGATTAGGACAGCTGTTTGAACTAATGATGCAAGTTGAATTCAAAATTACGAGATATATGGGCTGAAAAGATATGGGAAACAAATCAATTTTCAACTTTGAATAATATCAAAGAGTATCTATCCTAATCAGACGCAATTCATGGGATTGTTATCTGCATTCAAGATTATCTTCAAAAGCTGGAAATTCAAAACTAAAGAAGTTAATGAACAGTGAGTTTTTCATGAGATATTTTCTTTTCAACAGGAACAACGAGATCTGATCGAATCTTTTAAAGATTATTTACAACAAAGCTTATTTAAATTTTAAATGTTTAAGAAAATCCATCAGAAGATCAAATCCAGATTAGAAGCAAAATATCTTAACCAACAAGACAAAGGGAAACTCGAATTTATCTAAGTTGTTGCAGATGAAGAGAAAAATGACCATCATATTTTATCCGAGAAAATAAAGCTGAATATCAGGAACTAATCCATTACTAGCTGTTAACAAATATATTACAAGCATCGAAAAAAGAAGAGACATCCTTTACGTGAAGAAGAAAACAAGTAACAAAAAGCTCTCAATATTTTCCTCAAGCAAATACTGTCATTTATATTTTCATGGTACTAAAATTAGAGGATATTTTACTTATTTCCCTAAATTGATTTGTGATTACTCTTTGAGTAAGTTTGAAAGTTATAAGTAGGCTCAATAGTTTGATTGTAGCTTGAAGGAAGCTAGGAGGATCAACTGAGTGTAGTTGTAGTGAGGTGTTTTGGCAAAAGACAACTTGTAACTTGTTGATTTGTTGGATAGTAGAACATACCGGTGTGAAATACCGGATCCCCAGCTTGGTGCTGGAAGAGAGACTAAAGCTCAAGGCAGAACCTCTATAAATCACTTTGCACTCTTCTCTACACTATATCTTTAAATTTTGTGTATATTTTATTAATTATATGAGTTGTAATTTAGATTCAGAAACTAAATAAGAGAATAATTGGAAGTGCTGTTACTAATCAAAAACTAAATCAGAAACTAAAATTGAAAGTTTCACTCTTGTTTTTGTTTAACGTACAATGATCATTTTTCAACTTATTTTCATTCGAATTGTGAAATAAACTTTTGTTTATTAAGTTTATTGTTTTCAAGTGAGTTTAAAAAGCCATTTTAATTTGATTAACTAAGTTTGTAAATTTGGTTAAGTTTTTGAAAAGATTAAATTTTCATTTTGGAAAACCAATTCACCTCCCTCCCCCTCTCGGTTATCTTTTTAGGACTAACAACCACCAAAAAAATAAAAAAATAAAAAAAAGAAAGAGGAGAGGTGGAATAATATCACACTGCTGGTGATAGGTTCAAAAAACAAGTGCTGGAAAAAGGGTCGTCCTTATGGACAACCTTTAGTGGACAATTATTGGACGTGTTTTAACAATTAAATATAGAGTTACGAGCTGATCTGTGGACCGATGTCTACCTCAGGAAGGATTTACGCTCGAGTCATAGCAAATACCTACAATGAGAAAATTAAGGAACAAAGATTTGTTGAAGCAGCCATTTGAGTTTGCTTATATATTTAGGAAAAGCTTTATTTATTGTGCAAATAAACAATATAGCCACAATGCTTTTTGTTTTTGAGTCTACACATTACGTATGGATTTAATAGCTAATGAAAACATGGATATGATCCAATTTTATATTTAATATGTATAATGTCATTTTTTAGAGTTTTTTTTTTTTTTTGTGTTTTGTCTCCTTTTCAAATAATTGACTCGTGATATTTTTCTTGACAAATAGCTGGCACATGTTTAACTTCGTTTTTTTCCCATTAAAAATAACGTTAATTGAGGGACACATGCCTGCCACTTACCATAAGTTCTTTTTCCATTTTTTTTTTCAAATTCTAAATTTACGACTTATTAAATGTTTTCCTATCTCTACATATATCATAATTAATTACTTTTTGATATTTGAGAAATCTATTTTATGGTCGAGATTTGAAAGTTTAATATATATTAGAAAAATTTAAAATTTATTGTTATGTTCCAATTTTCCTTTTTTATCAATAAATCATATAACTTTTATGTATTTGAATTTATATGTGTGATTTAAAAATTATAACTATAACGACCCCAAATGGGGCCTAGTAAAAACCACCAAAAGTTGTCATATAATGTGTATACTCATTACATGAAAATCGTTTCGTGAGTCAAAGATCGCTGGACTCTATTTAAACATGTAATTATTTCTTCAAATCATAATATACAAATATAGTTTCTTAATATGAAAATAACTATGAAATCTTGACTTCCCATAGATTGGTAGAATCATAGAGAGTCAGTATCCCCTACCAAGCAATAAAATAGGTAGCTTATGTCAATTCAAGAAAGATAAAACCTATCCAAGACTATAACATTATAATTATCACCTATATTAGTACTTGCCCTTCTTGGCTTTTGTGAAAACTATCTTGGAGTTGAATGGCTCTCATTCATACCAACCCTACCCTCCCTGTTCATATGAGATTACTAGCAAAATAGTTTTTGTGTGTGTGTTTTGGGGGGGTGGGGGAGGGTGTTGTTGGAGTTTAGTGAGATAGGAGTGCAATATTCTTATTACTAACAAGCGTATATCATGCAACCATCACATGCGGTCTTTCGATAACCAGCACGAAGTCTACGGTATAATCCCTCTTGACTTTAGGTTAAGGAATTAATAGTTCCATCAGTGTCCAGGTCATCGAATCAATTTCTCATATCTCATAACTTCTAGGGTACCTTAAGTACAGCTCTGCTTAGGATACCTTAAATGCAAACCTAAAATGGTATGTCCAAATAATTCTCTTAATACTCTGGATATCTTAAATGTAGTCCGAAGTAGGCTCAGGATACCTTAAATGCAATCTTGAGCTAGCTTAGGGCACCTTAAATGCAGTCCTAAGTCCATAAAACTCATGATAAGACCCATAACAATGCATAGACTTCCCCAAATCCCATAGTTCATATTATCAAAAGAGGAATACTTAAAAATGCTTATAAGAAAATTTTAATGAAACTTATATTCAAAAATAATTTTCTTAATACTCATGGATACCTTAAATGCAGCCTGGAGTTCAAGGATAAGGCCATAATCATAAGTTTTTGATACACATCTCTCATAAAATTTGTAAAACTTTGTAACTTATACCTTACAACAAATAATCTTTTTAGTATAAAAATCATGAATGATTTAAAACCTTAATACATGAATTGTTCCATGTAACTTGTATTTATAATAATCCATATATAATAAATATCATAATCCAAAAATTACCCATTAACATGGCTAGATTCAACTTTATAGCAACTTTGTCGCTTAATATAAAAGTTTTCAAAATGTCAAAGGATAAAAATGTTAGAATTCCATTCAGATTATTTTTTAATGTCAACACAAACCAATTCAGAAATTTTGAAAAATAATTCTTCTCGTTTCGTAAATTCATGAATAAAGTAATATTATAGTCTCATTACTCTTCATCCGTCAATTATTTAAACACTTTCCAATGCCCAAACACAACATATCATGGTAATAATAGCACAACCATCCTTAATAAAATCGTCAATCCAACACATCATAAGTGATATTTAACAAGCATCAGGGAAAAAAAAAAAAAAAATCATTCAAATACATTAACATACAACAAAAGTAGTAAATCAAAGAATATTTCACTCACCTTTTAATCCTAATAATTGCACATTAGATCTAAAAAATCAAAAGTTTCAACCTAAAATATAAAAAAAAACGCACTTTTATAAGCTTAACGTGTCTATATATTTGCAATAAAGATTATCATAGAAATTCTTAATATCATGAAAAGTTTTATGTTTGGTATCATATTTGATCGATTTTTAGAGTGAATAAAATCTTATCATGTTCGGTCTTAAATTAAAGAACATATCACTATGATCACAGTACAGCTTCTGGAATTGAAATTGGTTAACATATGAGAGAGATATAAACTTTTAAAGTTTGTGGGAGTTTTTAGTTTATATGTATACACATATATATGTATTACCTGCCTGGAGGAATTTCTTTTTGAGAGAGAAAGAAGGAGAACAAGGTCAGCGGGAGAGAAAGGAAAAGAGAATAAAAAAAAATTGAAACAGAATTTTTCGGAAAAATGCTGAGGGGAGGAGAATTTATAAGCGTTGGAAAAAGTGGACCAATCAAAATTTTAAAACTTGTGAAGAATGTTTTTTTTTTTTCAATCAACCCGTACGATAAATGTAAATTTAATAATATTTTGAGATAAAAATTTATATACTTAATATATTAAACATTTTAGACACTGATATAGTTAAAATATTTAATTTAATACTTTTATTTTTTAGTTTTAATATGTGTTATCGTAAATTATAATTTATTCATTAAGGGTTTAAATTATTAGTGTTTTGATATTTTATGATCTAATTAATAATTAAATTTCCTAATTTGACTTTATTTATATTTTATTATTATAATTTACATGGTTTCACAATAAATTTTCCTAATTTATCTTAACAATATCAATAATATGCTTAATTTGTAGGCTAAAAATGATAACTTTTTATTGGATTTTTTTTCTCCCTACTCTTTCTTTTTATATATCTAGTATAGAAATGCAAAAGCCTTTTCTTTCAAGAGCAAAAGATATTTTTAAGAGTAAAACTAGCAATGAAAAATCATAAGATTTTTAATATTGAAATACAAAGTTTTAGAATGGCCCCAAAAAAAAAAAAAACAATGTTTTAGCATGAATATATCATCTTCATTGCTATCATATGCAACGGGGCAAGAATCTATAACGTCTTTATGTTTTCTCTCACTTGTTGTTTTTCTTTTCTTTTCTTTTGTTTTTTTTTTTTTTTCTGTTTGTTATGAATATTGTGAAGCATATGTTACAAAATAAAATAAATGAAAATTTTATTATTAATTGTCTATTAATTCACATATAGAGAAGTAATATGAAAAAAGAATACAAATTTTATCATAAATGAATTTTATGATAGATAAGAGTGGTGAATTAGATTTTCATCTTTTTTGGAAATGATTTTAAATATATTAATCACGGCTCCTACTTCTTAATCATGGGCCAAGATGTGTGTTTTTATGATTTATATTTAGTGCTAATAAAAGTTATGATTTTACTAGTATGAAAAGGGGAAAAAATAAAGAAAAGTTTCCTTTATCAATCCTCTATTTTTTATTTCTCTGTTTTTTTTTCAATTTTTTTCTTTTATGACTTTTATTTTGTACAAATATCAGTATTAAACATACATCATCATTTTGCTACAAAACACATTCTACTAGTTTGCAAGGTGTCCTTTATTTCGTGTTCTGGAATATTTTTAGTTTGATTGTAATTTACTTATTATTTTTAAAAATAACAAATATATATTTTTAATCTTCCTAATAACTATTATTTTCTTATAAGCCCTAATTGCATTGGGCATTTGATCTTTGATTTTCTTATATCATTTGTGCTTGCTTGAATCTAAATTAACATTGGCCTACAATTACATACTTAACAAAATTACGTATATCATTCAGCATCTCATAATATTATTTATTTATTTTTTTGGCTTTAGAATTCCATTCTGAACATATAGGTATATATATATATTATAGACATTGAGCCATTTTCCGGATGAAAAAATAACAAAAAATAAAAGAGTCTCACTTTTCGAACAAACACTTGCTGGACCAAACGACGATATTGTGAAACCCTATGCCAAGTTTATCATACTTCGTCCAACATATTCTAATAGCTTTTCCCACTTTAATATATTTTCATTAAAGAGAATACCTGAATATAAATTAATTATTTAACTTTTTACTAACAGTATTTGTCTAGAAACAGTATAATTGAAAACACACGTTCCATATTGCTTTCTGAATTAATCTAATTTGAAATAATAACTTCCATAAGAAAGCATTGGTTATTTGAACTTTTCCTGTTGATACTAGGCGAATGCAACATGAATGAAATATAATAATTATTTTATATTTTTTTTATTATGATGAAGTATTTTAAGTAAAAAATCAATTTTAATATCAAACTGCTTTTAGTAGATTTTTTTAATGACTTTGATGACTGCCTATTGATTATTATTTTTTTTAAATTATATGAACTCTTATTAGGGGCCTGAAATATAACTTAACTGGGGGTAGGTGTAGTTAGGGTAACTGGTCCATCTTTCTTTTTTCAAGCAAAACATAAGTAATCAGTTTTTAATATTTTAATTGGAACGGTCAATTATTAGTGGTTAACTGTTTTAACAAATAACCATAATTTTCGAATTGATTTTTCAATTTCAATTCGATTACTTAACGGCATAATAGCTTTTTAATATGGGACAAGGTTGTGCTATTATGACAAATTAGAGAGCAATATATGTTGCTTTTTTTTCCCTTCAAATATTATCCATTTAGAAAGAAGCTTTACTTTCTTATTATCCACCATCATTTCACACTCAACATGTTCAAAATCATCCATATAATCTACTTGATTAAAAAACTCATATGATGATGATGGATTCAAAACAATGATTTCTGAATTTT
This sequence comes from Combretum micranthum, assembly GCA_024138025.1. Lineage (NCBI taxonomy): Eukaryota > Viridiplantae > Streptophyta > Magnoliopsida > Myrtales > Combretaceae > Combretum > Combretum micranthum. The sequence goes on from JAMXBD010000702.1 coordinate 649,461, forward strand.
AGGCTAAGGTATTCAATTTTTCATTAACTTGTTCTTCATTACAAAGCAAGGGAGCTAATTGAATGCATGAAGGAGAATCATAAAAACATTAATTAGTACATAAATAGTACCATTCTTGCTCGCCACAGTTCCAGCATATATTATTCACTTCATTTTTGAGTTGATTCTTTTAAGAATTAATAAGCATATTCCAATAATGATCTTTTTAAATCCACAAGTTGAAATCCATGAAATTGGCATGCCTTCTGCAAGTTAAGCTCCATGAGAAAATTCACCATAAATTCAAGCAAAAACAAAACAAAAGAAAAGAAATAGCTAGATTAATAGTATTAAGCTTTCAAAATATCATCAATTTTCCCCAACAATAGCACCAAAAACTTGTTCGTGCTGGAGATAACTACAGACCAAGTTTTAAATTTGTATTTTCTTTGCTAAATCTTTATCTGGCCACAAACTCTAAGAAGGCAAGTGCACCTGTTAGAGCAGCGTAGTAGAAAGATCTTAGTTGTATTGTAGGGGAAAGCTGGTGATTACTTCTGGCCAAAATAGAAGGATTTTGACTAATAAGTCTAATCTAATAGGTTTCACAGCAAGCATAAAATAATTAAGATAAATCAATTCATAAGGTGCTTAGGTCATACTTTACCTTAGGTTTATTCATATGACTCAAGAAATTCTCAGTAAAAGTTGTATTGAATTATTGAACTGTCAGATTCACTAGATCATGCTAGAGCTTCTCTCAAAGTCAAAAGCACCTAAACCTAAGTCAAACTATAAAAATCTCTTCCTGATTATTAACAACTTGTATTTGCATAAAGATCAAGAATTCTTTTGATTAATAACATAACTCATGCAATCAATCAATGATAGACACTTGGATTGCATGTAATGACGTATGGTCAAATGTAAATGCAAAAATGGTTGCATCAAAGTTTCTTGGCTCAAATCTATTTATTATAGCTAGTATAATAAATCATATTTGGTTATCAGCCTAACACAAAGAGATAGTAAATTGGCAAGTGTCATATTCCTTCATGAATTGTCTCACATGTCTTTCTAACTTGGGCCTATAGAACACTGCAGAAAGTCTCTTGTATGTCGCATTAGCACCGAAGTGACCACCCAAAGGACCCCAATCGTATAGTTGAAGTAGCTTGTGTCTAAGAGTTTTTGAAGGACCCACTGCCACTGTTCCCTTGAGCCTTAAGATATGATCTTCATAAGAATAGTGTCCCACAGCTTGTCCTTCCTCCAAAAGTTAAATTTTCTTCTTATAATCAGCATCTAAATCTAAGCTAGCCTTGATCTCAGCCAACAAGTCAGGTGCAAAAACTTGTACTGCCATTTGACTTACATTAATTAGATCCCTGCAAGACAAAGAATCAGTAGCAGTTTTAGATTGACCAGACTTATACTCAATCTCGTAGTCAAGCCTTAATAGTTTAGTTAGCCATTTTTGTTGGTTAGGGGTCACGAAACGCTGCTCAAGTAAATACTTGAGGCTTTGGTGATCAGTTTTGACGACAAAATGTTGGTCCAAAAGATAGTGCCTCCATTTGTCAATGGCCTGCGCTAAAGCCATTAGTTCCTGCTCATAAATTGACAAGCCTTTGTGTTTTGGAGCTGAGGACTTGCTCATAAATGTAATAGGGAGTCAGTCTAGCATCAGGAAAGCCCAATCCCTTCTCCCCTTACATCAGTCTCTATCGCAAAGACTTTTGTATAGTCAAGCAAACCGATAACATGAGATTTAATAAGAGCATTTTTAAGCTGGTCAAAAGCCAATTGAGCCTTGAAACTCCATTTAAACTGATCTTTTTTAAGTAGTTGAATCAGTAGTCTAGCAATTAAACCAAATCTTTAGATGAACCTCTGGTAATAACCTGCTAACCCAAGGAACCCATGCAACTGCCTTAGATTCTTTAGAACTAGCCAATGTGGCATAACCTCTACTTTTCTCGGATCTTTAGCTACCCCATCCTTAGTTATTATGTACCATAGATAATCAATTTGTTGGATAGCAAACACACACTTTGAACATTTAACGAATAAACGCTGCCTTAGCACTTGAAAAACTTCCCTTAAATGTGTGACATGCAAATCAATACTAGTGTTGTACACTAGGAATATCATCGAAAAACACCAACGTGAACTTTCTTAAATAGGGTCTGAATACAATATTCATGAGTCCTTGAAAGGTAGAGGGAGCGTTAGTCAAGCCGAAAGGCATGACTAAAAACTTATAATGACCCTCATGAGTGTAGAAGGCCGTTTTATATACATCTTTGGGATGCATTAAGACCTAATGATACCCCAATCTAAGGTCCAATTTGCTAAAATATGTTACACCACTGAGTTCATTGAATAAATCATCAGTTATAGAAATGGGGAAACGATCCTTTATCGTTTGCTTATGAAGATCCCTATAATCCATGCACATTCGCCAAGTATGATCTTTCTTTTTTACTAATACTACTGGCGATGCAAATAGACTATGACTTGGCTTAATAATCCTACTCAACAGCATTTCCTTAAACATTTCCTCTAAGATAGATTTCTGTAGAGTAGAATATCTATAAAGCCTTAAGTTGACTAGGTTAGAACCCTCCTATAGATGAATCTTATGATTGCAAGCTCTGTTGGGGGGTAATCCATGTGGTTCATCGAATAGGTCATGGAATTCCTCTAATAGATCCAAAACTTGTGTGGACAATGCCTTAAATGAACTAGGCAGATGAGGATCATCCTCCTTAACCATCAGCAATATACCTCCACCTGTCCAGTTGTACTATTCAAAATATAAGTTAGTTCCTGTCCTAAAATATTATGGACAGTTTCCCACTCACCCAATAATACACAAGGAGTATCTCGCCACACAAACACCATTCTATGCTACTTGAAATTCCAATTAATATTTCCAAATTTTGTTAACTAGGGCATTCCCAAAATTATATCACATGATTGTAATTTCAAGGTGTAGAAATCATATTCAAACTCTACCCCCTCCATTACCCAACAAAACTCTTAACAACACTAGTACTAAATATTTAGTACCATAGGCTAGTATTACAACAATTAGTTCTAATGAAGACATAGTACAATTCAACCCAACAGCTAGGCATTCATCAATGAAGTTAGATACTATCTATATCAATAAGAATATTCAAGAGTCTATTCTTGAATTTACCTTTAACACGTATGTTGTGTTCGTTAGACCCCACATCACCATCTGCACACATAAAGTCAGTTGAGAGCTCTAGCTTTGAAATCTTCTATAGAGACCTCATTTCCCAATTCTATCTCATCCCTCTCATCAGGAGCGACCACTAAATAGCTCAACTCTTACTCTTACAATGGTACCTTAGCCCAAATGGTTCATCGCACTAGAAACACTATTTCTTTCATCGTTTTTCCTCTAGTTCTTCAAGTGTCAAGCGTTTAGTTGTTTTGTTTCCTTGAAAATTGGTTCCTCGGTTAGTGTTTAGTGGTAGAGTGTTTGGGCACATGCTAGTGTTTGGGTGTTGGTTAACGTTTAGCTTAGCAAAGAGATAGTATGGGTAGTGTTTATATTTGGGTAATAAGTAGTGGTATGTTTGGAGTTGGAATGGAAGATGTTGGTTGTACTTTTATAGGATTTGAGGTTTTATCTAAATGATAACAGGGTGGCTTCCTGGAGTTTTGCTAGTGTATAGACTTGGGTGAGTGTTTTAAGCTGGAACATTCGGATTGGGTACTGAATTTCTATTTTCAAACCACTAAGGTAGCAATTAAATGGATGTGATTCTGACAACTGAACCTGGGTTGATAAGCGCATAAACTCGTTGTAATACTCTTGTAAGGGCCCTACTTGCTGTAATTCTTTCAAATATGACATAGGATCCTCAAACCCCCTTTTATTATACCTAACGCTCAAAGCCTTTGTAAGTTCTTCATGTTAATGGGTTCACATCATTCTTAGCCTTAACATACACACTGAACCATTCATAAGTCTTAACATCTAAGTGCATTGTTGCAATTTTCACCTTCAGACTTTTTGGTGTTTCATCTAAGATGAAAAACTACTCAGCCCTAGAAACCCAGCTCCTAAACCCTTCTCCATCAACACAGGGAATTCTACTTTAGTATTTCTAGTGGGTACCTAATAAGTAGTTGTTTTGCCTAGGTTAACAAACTTAGATGTCAGCATTGGTGAGATTCCATTATTGCTAGCTTTAGTCTTAGCAGCCATTTGCTCGCTAATTGAAATCTTCCCTTATAATTGCTACTTAACGGTATCAATAGTTTGATTTTGTTTTTCAATCAATGTTTGTTGCCTCTATAGGTTCTTTGAAAACAATTTGATCTAACTATCCTACCTATCGGATTGCTCTTTGAGAAGCTTTTCTTGCCACTCAACCTGCTCCTTCATTACTTCTTGCAATGCCTCTTCAATGCTCTTGAATTCCTCTTGAATTCCCTGGTTTTAATAGCCATTATCTTTGATACTAGATGTAATAAGGAAACGAGAATTAAAAGCATAAGTTGAATACAACTTAACAATACAGCAAAATTACTTGAATGCAAGCAATTCGAGCAATAGAATTTTGTATTTGTTTTTTCTCTGATTTTTTTTTTTGTGTTACACTGTGATGTATATATAGGGTGCAATACATGAGTAAATAGCTATAACAAATTTGCTCCTAAAAATACGTAATACATGTGCTAGTGTTGCTAACTCAGCAGTTGACTAACAATATTCCAATGCAGCAGACTATTAGTAATTGTAATACTTAATATCTAATAATATGCTTATGGGTTGTAACTATAATTTCTACTAGCCCATGATCTTTATTAACTAACAGTAGGTCCAACTCTTGTTATTTTGGCTTAAGCCCATCCATCAACTTCATTAGCGACGCTTCTAGGTCAGACAAGACAACTCTGTTCACTTTATCTCCAAACTTAGAATCTCGATCCTTCTTTTCCTTCATCGTTTGTCCCAAACTCACAAACCCTATTGGACAATAGACAAGGAGAATGTTAATCCAAACCTAGGGTGTGTAGATTCGAGTTTGTGTGCTGCTGATGCTACTTCCGTAGCGGATGCAAACATTTCTTCTTTCGCATCTCCAAAAATTTCTCTACCTTACCTAACTTGTTTCTTCTGACATCCACAAGCCTTACCCAATGAACCGTACTTCTCCTTTTGTTTCCCATAAACCATGTTATGCCAAATAGATGACACCGTCAGAGCACGGCTATAGTTGACCCACTGATCTTATTCAAACAAATGATATCGTTACTTTACTTTAATAAGAATCTATTCCCCTTGACTATCAAAAAGAAATTAATAGTAAAATCAAAAGTTACTTGCCTTCCCCCATGATGTAGTGCAGCAAAACATTTCTGAAACAAATATCTATAAGGAATAGAGCTGGTTTGCAATGTGAAGCTAATCAATTTTCAAATATGTAAAAAAGTTTACGCATAAGTAGGATCTACTGTGATAGGAGACCATTCACTGAGAATATAACCAGTCCTTTCAATTAATGATATAATACAAGGATGACAATGAATAGTAAACAAAAAACAAAAAAACATTAAAGCACATAGATTGTGCAATTGCTACTAGGTCATGAATATCAAAGAGCGTTATCTTTCTTTAACAATGCTTGAACCCCAATACTCAAATCTCACCAGGACTACTGAAAATCACAACTCACTTAAAAGATGCTAGTTTACATAAGCAAAGTTTAAGCTTGAGAACAAAGGAAAATGGGCTAGGAAGGAACTAAAAAGACAATTGGTAAGGACTTAAAGCTAAAAAAGCACCTTAAAACTATTATGAGTTAATCAAGATGTCCCTTACTCCACGCTAAGATATTCTTATACAAAACTAGACACGTTTCCATATATTTATGGTTGCAACCATGACGATTATTATCATATTTCTATTTGATTTCTCACATCAATTTATATATGCATTCACTTTGTTTTTCAATGAATATGTGTAAAATAACATTCACTTTTTATAGAAAGAAACAATTAAAAAGTTACAATGTAACACTCTAGTTTTAATTTGGTTCTAGGGCCTAAATACAAGTAAAAATAAAGAAGGACATATTTGTTTTTAGAGGAATGCAATTCTATAGGAAAGGGAACCCTTTAGTTTTGTAGTAGTTTCATTCTAAAGAAATCTTATTATCGGAATCCCATTCCCCCATAAAGTTATTATCAAAGGATCCTTTTTTCTTAAAGATAACTGTTGGTTTCTCTCAATATTGATTTTGATAATAATAAAAAGGATTAAGTAATTATGAAAAATTTTATTAAGTGTGCAGTACTTAAGTATTATCAAAGTTGGTTTATGAAAAAGTGTTCAAAAGAAACTCTATTCAGCAAGTTTATTAGAAAGTATTTAGAAAGTTTTTTAAGAACAAATGGATAGTCACAAGGTAACTCAAAAGGTAAAATCATAGGTTTACAAAACTCTTATAATGGTCAGAAGGTCAATCAGAGAGTAAATGTCTCTAATGAATGAGTTTCAAGAACAGACCTCAAGAAATTGGCTATTCTATGATTATTCATTAATTTGAAGACCCAACACCAAATTTGAATGTATTCGGGTAGTACATTCAAATGTTCTACTAAGTTGGTTCAAATATCTAATGGGATTTAAGTTTAGATAGAATTAAAGTGTTATTCTTGAAGATTAATATTTTGACAGCAATGATATTCAAGAACAAAGTCAATACATGTCCAAGATACATTTCAAATCTATCATGAGAAGATTATCTGGTAAATCTATAAGATATCAAGGTCGTATTTCAACAAAATTAAGGAATTTAAATTCATGAAGACAATAAGGATACGGGTTAGTTTTTTAGGAATACAAATATGTTTCAAGTGAACAGTATCAGAAGTGAAGAAGTCAAATATCTACCCCAAAAGTTCGTCTACAAGATAAGGATTATTTTTCAAATTATCCCAGCTGTTGCACGATATCAAGTGTTCTAAGATTACGATAACAACAACAACAATATCAAGGAACATATCATCTTCAAGTTTTATCTCTTAGAAGAAGTTCAAATTTTGAAGCATGAAAAATTAGCAAGGCTTATCTTTTTGTACGTTACATAACAACATCCAACAAATTTCAATAAGAAACAAATCAAAAGCAAGGCACTTATTCAAAATTTTTCAGTTGGAAAAATATTCAACTAGAAGATACAATTCCAAAAACACGCACAATATCAAGAGTTAAGTTTATTAACTTCAAGTCCTAGCCTTTGGAAGAAATAAGGATATAATATACAGATCCAAAATAGAGAAGAAAGAGAACAATCATGTGAAAAAGCTCAAGCAAAGAGAAAGCCACAAAATTCATCTTTAATTCGAGCAAATCATTGTTATTGTTATTGTTATTGTTAGGAAACATCTATTGGCCTTGGCCCATGAGGAGCTCATTCAGGATAACCATGAATTAAGCTTACTCCATCTTATTCATCAATTACTGAGGTGATCTGATGGTCATTATCTATGCCAAATGCCTATAAATACTCTGTCACTCCTTCTCATTTTCAACTTTTGGAGAGAGAAGACAAACATTACCTTATAGAGGAGGCTCTATTCAAAAGATTAAACAAGGCAACTCGAGCGATTTCTACTCCAACTGCTTAAGAACTGTAAGGTTGACATGCAAGATCTATTCAAGCTTCCTTATCTGTCACTTGTGCATTTGACATACTAAGACTGCCTATTCCTCATCCCCTGTCATTCTCTTGAAGCATCCTGTCATCAATTATCATTTCCTAATCAGCACTGTGAATTTACATGCTAGACGCGAGATCTACTTCCAATAAGAACCTTACATCTACATTTTGGCAACTTTGCTGGGGATTGAGGATTTTGATAGAGTCGTGATAGCATCCCTAAGAAGAAAGCCTACTAACACTGATGACAACGTAAATCAAGACATTAACAATCTTAATCCCAATATGATTGATCCAAATATGCCAACATTGGAAGATGCCAACCTTGACGTCATCCCCGATCTTACTAGCAACATGTAAGGCATTATTGTTGACAATGCATAGATCATTCGGGCAATACAAGAGAGCAATGTAGAGATGACATGAACCATACAAGAGAACACTCGGGTTCCAAACCAGTTCTTGACTATACTCACTTGTCTCATACCAGGAATGGTTGCTAATGCTGATGCACTCCAAGGTGTAGCCTTACCAAGCCCTACTGTTGTAGCACAACAAAGCACCTCCTCTTTATCTCAGCCCACCACTAGTCCTGATATCCAAGTGAATACACCTCAAGGGGTGAATGTGCAAACCCCATCACCATAGGTTGTGGTTGAGAAACAACCAGCCTCTAAGCATATAAAACAAGATCTTAACTTGGTGGGTTGTCATCCTCACATATGTACTCTCGTGCCAGCCTGAGTAACACCACTCCCTTGCCTAATTCTAATCTTCCTCAAGCACCAACTCCTCTAATTGCACCGATGGCATCAGTTGCACCTATTGTATTAACTCCACCTGTTATACTAGCTATACATCAGCACCTATGCCAAGGGAATCCTTTATAACAAAGGAAAACTTTGACATTTATTTGAAGGAGATTCAAGTTAAGTCTTTTGCAGGAGTGTTGGACTTGAAGCTTTCGTACCACTACAGAATTGCTACAAAACCTTATGTAAAGGACTATGTTAGTCCTAAATTCATGTTGTTCGATGGCAAGAAGAAAGAACACCTTCTCAAATTCATTGAAACATTAGAAGTCTACAGATTTGATGATGACTTAAAGCTGAAAGAATTCTCTAAGACTCTAACTGAGAAGGCATACACCTGGTATGTTAATCTCCTCCAAAGTTCAGTTGATTCATGGGAAACCATGTACAAGATGTTCTTAGAGAAGTTCTTCTCTACTAAAGAGTGGGCCACCATCACTAATATAGGAAGAACACGATAGAAGCCGATGGAAGATCTTATGGACTACATCGAGCGTTTTAAAGAATGCTTGGTGGATATTCAAGACATATGTGATGAGAAGGAATTAGTTAAGATCTGCATCCAAGGGATGTTTACCGAATATGCTGTCCACCTTGAAAATCTCAACCTATGTTCCTTTGTTGCTCTTGTTGAGAATGCGTGAAGGACCAACAATTCTGTATCCAAACAATGCAAAGAAGGTGGAAGGTTTGGAAAGAAAGCTACAAATGTTATCTCAGTCCAAGGAGAAGTTTCTAGAGATGGCAAGAAGCTAAGAAATGATAAGCCAAGGAGCGCTCCAACAGCGCTCTCATTTCCTTGCCCCATGGGGAAGGTTTATGCAGTACTTGACCAATGGTTGAGAGATAGGAACTTCAAGCTCTCAAGGATTGAGCGCCTTCCTAATGCGATAGAGAAAAATGATCCTAAGTTATGTAGATATCATAAGACCATGGGTCATCCCACTAAAGAGTGTTAGACACTCAAGAAGATATTCAATGAACGAGTCAATAATGGAGAATTCGTCATTGAAGGTAATGACGTACGCAATAATTCACTCCCACACACAATGCTCAGTGCGGTATAACAGATGTTGTCGATCACAATCCAAGGACTAAAGAAGAAGAAGTGCCACAAACTGAGGCATAAGAAGAAAAAGAAATGACGGTAGATGATATTCAAGGCATAGGTTCTACAGTGACTGCTGCCTTAATAAAAACTACCAACTTAGGAAGTTCTTAAACATACTAAGGTTTGATGAACAAACACGACTTGCAGCAGCAGCCGCACTTACCCAGATCTCTAAAAGATAATAAGGGGAGTATAGTACAGTGCAACTGTGCAGAGAATGGCGCATACACATGAGAATGCAATACTGTTTACTAAAGCAGACATGTGCATGAGAAATCCCAACCACAGCCATCTGCTATATGTTAAAAGCACATCCAATGGATACCACATCAAGAGGACGTTCATAGATAATGGCAACTCCATAAACATCATGCTAATGTCTACATTCAAGGCCGCAAACATAGACATGAGATAGCTCATGAAGCAACCTATTCCCGTTAATAATTTCACCGATTCAACTATACATACGCTAGGGTATGTTAATGTTGACTTCAAGGTCGAGCGAATTCAGGGTTCTACATGATTCCATGTGATCGATGCTTTTGTATCCTACCACTTGCTTGTTGGAATGAAATGCCTGCATGATCACAACCTTATACCTTCAATACTACATCAGTGTATAAAGGGTCACTGGAAAGGGAAAGATGTATTCATTCCTATTGCGAAGAACCCCTTTGAATACAACTAGTCATACCTCGTTGAAGCTATCTTCTTCAATGAGTATGCTGAGGAAGGAGAAATAACTATCGCGAAACCCTCTAGCACACCGCTACCACATGGGACAAGACTTAAGAGAAACAAAACAAAAAGTGGAGACGTGGCTCCCGTGGAGGTAGGAAGAAGCAGAAACAAGTTAATGAGGTCGAAAGTTTTGTTAGACTTGATGGAAAAAAGGATATACTACTTATGATGATCTATGGGATTTGAAGAAGCTTTCATGTCTTCTCCAGATCCCATGACAATACAAGAAACATAACCCCTCCCCCCCACCACCCACCCCTACCCCTACCCCCAAAATAGTTGCAAGGCCAGATGAAACCTCCAATAGAGGTTGTTGAAGAGTTTGGACTTAGTAGGACTAGGAGAAGCCCCATGACCTATCTTCATTAGTAAAAGCCTCCTGCCAGAGATCAACGTCAATTTAGTAGAATTATTGAAGAATTATAGAGATGTGTTCGTGTGGACATATGATGATATGCTTGGATTAGACCCCATGCAAGTGGTATATAGATTGAACATCACACCCAGGGTTAAGCTTGTCAAGCAAACACAATGTATCTTTCGTCTGGAGGTTGAACTCCAAATAAAGGAAGAGATTGAAAAGCTGCTTTAAGCTGGCTTCATCAAGCCAATTGAACAACCTACATGGCTGGCTAATATCGTGCTAGTAAAGAAGAAGAATGGAAAGAGATGTGTTTGTGTCGACTTTCATGATCTCAACAAGGTATGCCCAAAGGATGATTTCCTACTTCCCGACATAGATACACTTATAGATGCCACAATGGTTCATGAGCTGTTTTCTTTTATGGATGGTTTAAGTGGGTATAACCAAACCAAGATGGCTCCTAAAGACACTGAATGCACTGCTTTTAGAACACTAGTGGGAAACTTTTAATATATCCTCATGCCTTTCGGGCTTAAGAATATGGGTATCGCTTATCAAAGGGCAATGACTGCACTTTTTCATGACATGATGCACGATTTCATGGAAGATTATGTTGACGACATAGTCATCAAGTCTAGGAAGGCACCTAATCACTTGATCCACCTACATAAAGTATTTGAAAGATGCAAACTTTATAAGCTACGCATGAACCCTAGAGTGCATGTTTGGAGTATCATCTGGAAAATTCCTTGAATTCATTGTTTATAGACAAGGGATTGATGTCGATCCATCTAAGGCACAAGCCATACGGTCTATGCCTTTGCCAACCAATCTAAAGGAATTGAAGACATTCATAGGGAAGGTCTCCTATATTAGGCGATTCATACCAGAATTGGTGGAGATTTCATACCCCTTGCAACACCTCATGAAGAAGAGAACTTCGTTTCAATAGAGGCAGCCTCAGGATGAGGCAATGTAGAAGATTAAGGGGATACTTACCTCCCCACAAACTATGACTATGCCAGTCAAAGGCTTGCCAATGATTCTTTATCTCACATCTACAGACAAATCCATTAGCGTCTTATTGGCTCAAAAACTTAATGGTATAGAGTACTCGATATGCTACCTGAGTCGCTCCCTTCAAAGAAGTGAGATTAATTACCTAGCCTACGAGAAGTACTGCCTCGTGCTGGTTTTTACAACATAGAAGCATCGACACTAGTTCTTGGCACACAAAGTCAATATCATCACTAACTCCGATCCTATTAAATACTTGCTTTTGCGACCGGCCTTATCTGGAAGGATTACCAAATGGCTACTTATGCTATAAGGATTCGACATCACAATCGTGCTACCAAAGGCCATCAAGTTTCAAGCCTTAGCTGATCTATTGGCATAACTTCCTACCATAGATGGAACTCATGCTACGAGTCAGATGCCAATAACATTCCATGAAGACTTACTGGTGGTAAAAATGGATGGAGAGTGGCAAGTACAATTTGATGGCTCCTTCAATAGTACTAGACAAGGAGCTGGAGTTGTGTTAACATCTCCAACAGGTCAGGAGATACCTCTGGCATTCAAGTTAGACTTTCACTACACTAACAATGAAGCTAAGTATGAGGCACTCCTCATTGGACTCGTTTCTACTTAGAATGCCAGAGCATCATATTTATGCATCCGCAATGACTAAATCTAATCATCAAGCAAGCAAACAAAGATTTACCCTCAAAGAGCTAACACTTGCGTATTACAGGGCTACAATGCAAACTCTTGTTGGAAAATTCAATATAGTAAGATATGAGCACATTAAGCAGTCAAGTATTCACTATGTAGATGTATTAGCAACACTAGCTTCTAAGGTTCCAATGCAAATTGAAGAAGACAGCTCGGACGTTCAAGTGGTTAACAAAACCATTCCATGTACAGCTTTACACTTAGTAGATGAAGAAGAGAAAGTGCAAGACGATTAGTGCGCACCCATCAAGACACAACTAGTGTAGCCCAATGCAACTTCTGTGTCGATTTTAAAGAATGTTACTCACAACAATGATGCCCTCTACTTCAAAGGTCCAGAAGGCATCCTAGTACTATGCATCTATGCAAAGCAAGCTTAACTTAAGCTAGAAAAATACCACAAAGTGTAAGCCCTTATATTTTTTGGTAAATATAAGTAAACCCTAAGAACCAAAAGTCGAACCGGAAGTCGAAACCAAAACCCTAAAGTCAACCTAGATCTATGCTTAGTCTAGTGAATCTAGATCCGGCAATCCCGCGTTCTTAACCCCTAAACAATGAAATTGAGATAATTATGGATAATAGCTTGTAATAATATAGGAAAGCTTAAAATATCATATTCATTAATCTTCAGTATGTTTCGGATCCGAACAAGATTAGTTTTCAAAAACCATACCTCAGTATACTGGATGGTGAAAATATTCCGATAATACCATTAGACTCGTAAAAATAAAAGGATTTTGAAAATATTAGTTTTAAATTTTTTTCGATAACTAAAAATATCAGATATAGCTTATTTACTCGTATTTCTTTTACTACCGATGTTTTAATTGTCTAGTCTACTATTCATAGTACTATTTCTACTATTCATTACTATTTCACTATCTCTAATTTTTCTTACACCATATTCTTATACTCTACCATACCTATTCTTTATAATTTACCTTCTTCATACAACGTTATTCATATCGCACCTTATACATTACTACTTTTCATTACAAAACAACAAAATAAATAAATTTTCCCTCTTTCTCAATGTAAACTAGCACCCTTCTCTCTCTCACACATCCAATCTATTTATTTTTCTTTTTTATTTTATTTAATTACATTTAATTTCTACTCCAAAATTCTATAAATACCCTCTCTCTCCTTCATTCTTTCACACATCTCATTTTTCTTACCAAAACTCTACCAAATTCACTCTACAAATTCTTTTTTCAAGTTCTCTTCCAAATTTTCTCTTCTCTCCACAAAACCTACTACCCACATATTACTACAACCATCTCTTTTCTTCTTCAACAAATATAAAACCTTAGGTAAAACTTCTCATATTTACTCATCATGTTTGTGTCACTTGGCATGAGCTTAGTATATGTTTCCTAAGACCATAGTGTTAATGAAGTGACAATATGTTCATGTTTTGTTCTTATTCATGTCTAAACTTCTCTATATTATTATTGCTATTATGTTGTTATCATGTTATCATGTTATTATTAATGCTTCTCATCTAACCTTGTGTATATATTATTTTGTATATCTATATTTATATATTTCTTAGAGCCTAAGTGACTAACCTAATATCTTATTATTATTGCTTTTATTATTATGCTTTTCTTTTCTTTCTTTTTATTTTTTCTTTTGGGACTAGTCTATTCTTAGTCCTAGGAAGCCTTGATGAAGTTAAGGCTCCCAATACTTGACTGAGATACCTTGATGAAGCTAAGGTTCCTAATACTTAACCTTATTTTATGCTCATATTGATTATTATATATACCATATCTTTTTATGTGATATTGTTCTATTTCTCATGGCTACATATTGATAATCATGCATAAACATGTTGATATTGTCTCAACAAAAATAAAAGGAGTTTTCTTTGTAAGCCCTGAAAAATTTTAGTAAATAATTCCAAAATAAACATCGAAGATAAACTCTAAAAATGACTCTAAATTAAAACCAAACTTTGACTAGTCCTAGATCACGAACAAATCCAGAAATTTCTTAATCTTGAGAAAATGAGAATCCTTAAAAATAAATTAAGAACTCAATAGTCTTTAAATACAAAACCACTAATATGAAAAATTCTATACTTAACTCTGACTTGTAAAATCGGGTAATATAAAACTCAAAAACAAATTATTAAAAAGTAAATAATGATTAACCTTCGGAAATAAAACCCAATTCAGGAATTCCGAAAACGTTAAGAGATATTAAATACTTACAAAAACAAAATTTAAAATAAATTTCCTAAACTAAATGTGTTGTATAAATATAAACTCTTAGTTTCCAAATTGGCAAAGATCTAAATCAGAAAATCACCCGAGAACCCTAAGTGGAATACAGTAGTTTAAGTCCGACAATCTCTCGCTCTTTGCCTTAGAGGCCGAGGTGTAGTTTAAGTGTGTAAAGTAACTCGTAGTAATATTAGGTCGCTAAAAAATATCATACTGGTAAATTTTTGACCTATTTCGAACCCGTTCGGATACAGACTTTGAAAAGCGTGTCCCGGGGCTCGAGATATCAAAAATATACCATTCATACCGTTAGACTCGTATTTTTATAAGGATTTCAAAAATATCAGTTTTATAATTTTTCGATAAATAGAAATATCTAATTTTGCGATTATATTCGTATTTCTTTACAATCGATAGTTAACTAGTATTTTGCACTATTCACTACTATTCGTTACAAAATTTTATTATTCTTTTAAACCCTTATATTTTAGATAAATATTTTATATATCATAGAAAATTCCGTTTTTTTTAAATTTAGTTCGTTTTAGGTTTTTATGGGATCAATTTTTGTTTAAGACTCGATACTAAAAATAAAATAAATTAATTTAATAATTGAAAAATATTTTAAAAATATTTTTATTTTCAAAAAACAAATTTTTATAATTTTTGGGTTATAAAAATATCATTTATAGCTCATATTCGCGTATTTTAATCATACCGATAACTTATTTGACAATTCACTAAAATAAATTAATTAATTATATTATTTTAATTATGAAAAATCTGCTACAAAAATTTGGAATGCATTTTCATTTTTTTATTTTTATTTTATTTATAAAGAAAGTACTCTTACAAACCCCTACCTATAGTACACCTTTCACACATCACTTCTTTTTTACTTCAATCTTTCTACACTTCATGTATCACTTCATGGAAGAATTTTTACCTCTTTTACTGCCTTTTGTCCTTTGAAATACTCCCAATTTGATTAAAGTAAATCTATCCAATCCTTTTTTAATAAGTAACACATAAACTTAGTTACACATTACAATTCCAAGTCAAAAACTAACTAAATTCCCTCCCTCTCTCTCTCCCTCAATTCACGCCAGCTATAGGACATTTATTGGCTGGCATTTCTTTTTTTTTTTTTTACTTCATTTAAGATTCTTTAACTCCTCCCATCTTTTTATATACCCTCTCATTCACACCTTTAACCTTTTCTCATTCCTTGCATTTTTCATCTCTATTTTCCTCTCTTTCTCTCTTCATTTGTTCTTGTTCTTGCAAGAACACTTGCTAGCCCTATTCTTTATTTGAGCTCCCACACATATTTCTTCAGGATCCTTTGGTAAAACTCTTATTCCAAGCTTCCATAGTTGATGTAGGTGGAGTATAGTGAGAGTTTCATGCATCAAATGACTTCCCATAAGCTTAAAAGCTAAGGATGATGATGCCAAAATGAAACACTCATCTTATCCATAATTATTCTCTTGTAGTATTATTATTTTCTTGCTAGCAACGGTTATATTTTGTAGATCTAATTTTTATGCAACTTTGATCATATTTATGTTTAGATCTATGAGTTTGTAGCTTACTACCATGGATTCATTTTATATTCATGTTCATAGTACGTGTAGATCTTGGTTTTGAACTCAAACAAAAATGGTGAAATTCGTATCTAGGCAAAACCCATATTTAAAAACCACTTTCCAAGTATCAAAATGGAAGTTTTACTTGAGATATTGAAGGCTTAATGGGTATATATCATCAAGACTTCATTTTATATGATTCAAAGGTGATTTTCAAATATTATTTTTCAAAACAAAAATTATATTTTCGGATCTAGACCAAGGCATAACTTGAAAACATGTTTTCCAACTCAAAAATGAAGATTTTATTCAAGATATGAAAGGCTCTTAAGATAGGATATGTAAAGGATGAATTTTCATAAGTTTAGATGGATTTTATCAAAAGATATGTCCAAAAACAAATTTTGTAAATTCGGATGGTTTCAAGACCATGCCTTAAAAACCCTTTTATCAACTCCAAAACTTGTGTTTTATATGAAAAATGGAGAGTATAGGTCATAGATATCATCAAGTAATGATTTTTATAAGTTAAGATGGGATTTGCTAAGAAAAATGTGTAGAACAAGGAGTAGAAATAAAGTAGGAAAATTTGAGTTACTTGTCATTTTAAGAAATTCGTAATAATAGAGTAATGGCATGAAAACACTTACTTTCCAAACTCAAAATAGAAGTTTTATTAAAGAAATGAAGTCCTTAGTGGCTAGGTATAGTTGAGCCTTAAGTTTATAAGTTTCAAATGAGTTTACTTAAAGAATCACCACAAGAATAATGTTTACAAAATTCGGATTTTGGGATGAACCATATTTAAAAACATGTTTACAAAGTGTAAAATTGAAATTTTTGTTGAAACATAAAGGCCTTAAGGAATATAGATAATGAAGACTTAGTTTTAACAAGAATAAATAAATTTTATCAAGGAATTTTTCTAAAAACAAGTGGGAATTGTCAAGAATACAAGACTAGCCTTTCTAAGTTGATTTTTCATAAAGTCTTACAAGGAAAAAGTTTTCTAAAAATTTCTTTTATTAAATATCATCAAGAACATGTACATATATATATATATATAATATTTCATGGCATATCATTTATGATAGTAACTTGTTCATATTGCATGAATACTTGCTTTAGATAGCAGAAACTTCATGAACTTTTACAAAATCAATTTTCTAGATTGGATTTCACTACTGATCTGAACTGCTTAGATATTTTCAAAGATTAAAAGTTTTCAAAACTTAAATATGACATTATAATTAGATAGATCTTTCAAAGTAGATAGAAATCACTATATAATTTGCTAAATTCCGAGTTAAAATAATCAAGTTGTGGCCGTTTTAAGTTGGAATTCCCGCGTAGGACGAGAATTATGAACTTGATAGTTTGTATGAGATAGAATGAATTATTTTTGAGTTGAAATACTCATTTGGGTATTTCTTTCCTTAGGTGTCTTTACTTTTGAGGATTCGTTGCCACCCGACTCGTTCGATTAAGAGATTAGAGTCCAATGGACATGTGAGTTTTTCTCATATTTTGTTACCTTCTTTGTGCTTGTAGCTAGCTGCATTAGAATTATAGGAACAAGATGAAAACCAATATGAATGAGATGGGATAGATAATGAGACTTTGATGTATGTATGCCAAAGAATACTAAAGCATAGCAAAACCATGAATCGATTGGATAACTGCATTGTTTATATTGTGTTTTATTTATGTTATGATATTGGTTGGTCACTCTAAAGAATGTATGAATAATTTGACCTAAGCAAAAATAAATTGGTCATACATCGTATCGGTCAAGTTGTATTTGGTAGCGTGCTACTCCTACACAAGAAGATCCGTATGGTCCAAGGTTACGTTTGGAGAATGAGACCTGGTATCACAGTTTATTCATAGGGAACTAAAGTGCACCGAGGATTCATCCCATGTATGAGCCGATTCGAGTCGATTGCTATGAGCTGGGGGGCTTGGGGACTAGCAGCGGGTCATGTAAACCTTCAATACCATCCCTAACCATAGATACGGAGGGTGTAAATCCGTTCTGTGTACGGGTTTCGAATAACCATACATAATTGTCTGCCCATGTGTTTGTTCATGCATAGCATATGGATGATTTATAACTCGCTTGTTATGGTTCGAAATTAAGGGAACTCTCACTAAGCTAGTGTAGCTTATACCCCAATAGATGTTTGAATAAACAGGTTGATGGAAGAATGCTACTTGGGGACCGAGATGTTGGAGCCGAAAATGACCTTAAGGTTCCGGCAGGAAGTAAGGATACTTGAAGACATTAGCTAGGCTTTGTGAATTGCTTTGTAATAGTTTTATGTAGTGAAATCTTTGTTGAATTGTAATTGAAGTATATTAAATTGTATTTCCTTTACATTGTTACTCAAGTTGTATCAATATGAAATATATCACTCGGATGTGTCTCTTCCATGCGTTAGACGCCTTGTACATAGTATGGAAGCCTTCGTGTGACTAAGACGATTATTCCTAGGCTTAAATATTGTGTACGTCGGACTGCCATGTTTAGGATATCCTTCGGGCGTGACTTCTTAAATGAAGAAAAATAGGAACTCTCATTAAAAATAAAATTTTCCACCTAAGAAATGATTTTTCCATAAAAACTTAAAGTTTTATCTTAACAAATCTTTTCCAAAATTTAGATAAATTCATCACATGTTTTAGTAATAATAGTAATGGGACTTCATTAAAGATTACATAAAGTAAAGTTATCACATACTCTCTTTTCAAACCAATGAAATAAAAAAGTTTCTTTACAACATAATATTGCTAATTCTTTGTTTAAGAAACGTTTTCTTAAACCCATTTGTGAAGTTTTCACCAACACCCTAAAATGCTAAGGTTGAGACAAGTTTTACAAAATCATCAAAGAATAACCTTTTAGAGATAAGTCTTACTTAGGAAATAAAATTAGTAAATAACTTAGAAGATCATTATTATTATTTATTTAAAGTGGAACTAACTTTATAAAAAATTAAGAACACATAAACATGACTACTATAAGAAATTTTAGTCACTACTAATAAATACTTAGAAAAACTACATTTTTCAACCATTAGAAATGAAGTTATAGAAATCTTAAAAAGGCTAAAATTCTTTTTAGAAAATTAAATTATTCTCAAAGGTTAATAAATAAAGTTAAAAGAAGGAGACACTCACTTATGATAATTTAAGAAATTTTTCCAACAAACTAAAGTGAATTTTCCAAGTTTAGCTTTTTCCAACTTTTAAGACACATTGTTTTACAAAAAAAATCATTGTTGAGACAACACCACTAAATTCATGCATACAATATGAGTCTATATATATATATATATATATATTTAAATGATTTTTCAACTATACAAATATCTATATTTTTGTACAAAGATTTTTAAAAGAAGAAAAGGTTAGGAAATTGTGTTTTCACAGCTTGAAAAATTCGTGGTAAATCTGCATCCTACTATTCTAGGACCTAAATAACCTTTTACGATAAAAAAATAACCGTAGAAATAGATAGATCTTTTTTAGTAGGTAGAAAACGACATATAACATGTGAAATTCCAAGTTAAAATGAGCAAGTTATGGTCATTTTAATTTGAAATTTCCTTAAAATCGAATTGTGATGAATTTAATAAGATAGAGTTAGAAAATTGAAGTAGAACTTGGATGAAATACTCATTTAGTTATTTGCTTTATTTAAGTGACGAGAACCAAGATCTTCTCTTTCCCAAGGATTATTACGACTGATAGAAGATCGCTATAGCTAAGTGAGTTTTCCTTTATTTTTTTATGTATTTGTACATATGCTTATAGAATAGAACACTAGATGTTAGAAAAAGGATAAAAATTAATATGCATGCGGGTTATCATGGGAGCTATGTATGTGATTCGTTTTGTGTGATCAATAAACGATAAGTATACTAGAGCTTAGTTGATTGATTAATATAAGTTGTCTCTATGTATATTGATGTGTGTACAAATATTGATTGAGCACCTTTAAATGAATTAATGTCGGATTGGAAATCCCTTAAAACTAAATTGCTCATGCACATCACTTAGAATATCATATTCTCATTTTGCTACTACTCCTCAGTGTGGGACTCGAAAGGTAAGTTACCTAGCTACATCTTGAGGAATTAGGATATTCCAAGAATACAGCCTCATGGTATAGCAAAGCCAGATCAATTGCTTTGGGTAAGGAAAGCCCGAAAACTAGTAGTATGGTTCATTAGAACCCCAATACATGCTCAAATTTCAAGGAGGTTGATGGTGACCTACAAAGCATTCCCTAACCCATAATGGAAGGGTAAATCCATTCTACATACAAAACTAAATAGTCATATATATTGTTTGCTCATATGGTTATTTGTACTTCATATACTTACTTAATGGACTTGTACGATTGTCTTGTTATGAGTACTTTTATGTAAATGTTATCTCACTAAGCTAGTTATGCTTACTCCCCAATAGATTTCTGATGTTGCAGAATCCTTGTTTTTTACTCAAGACTAACTTAACTGTCCAGGTAGAACTTATGTTTTGGGAAACTTTTGGAGGAATTATATTTGAAGACTTATATTAGATTTCCTTTAAAATCTTCTAGTTTTAGTTATCTGTCTTAGTCAAACTATGTTATTATGAACACTCATCAGGGGAAAGCCCCACAGAAGTTGTAGAACTTTATATTTTGATGAATTATATTAAGTGTTATTTTGTACGTTTCGCTGCCATTATCTTAAAATGCATAACTCCACCAGTCTTCCTTTATTGTGAACGTACGCCATGTACCAATATGAAAGTTTCTGAGTGATTAATGTAGTCAATCTCAAGCTTTAATATTGTGTATGGCAGGCTGTTACGTTTAAGGTACCCGTTGGGATGTGACACAAACTCTGGTGTGGGGAAGAAGGGCCACCCTATATTGCCGCATGCAACATGTGGGGTATTATTGGCCAACCATGTCTAAAGATGCTTCACCATTGTAGATTAGCTACTCAAAATGTTTTGAGCTACCAGATCAAGGTGAATGCAACTTTACGGCAAGTGCCGTAACTGGGCGACGACCATATATCGACTATCTAAAACATAACACCCTACCCACAAATAACAACGATGCTTGTCTAGTCAAGCATAAAGTTAGAAAGTATATCATGCATGAAGATAAGCTATACAGGGTATCATTCATGGGAAAACCTCTCAAGTGCGTCGCCACTCTTGAAACAGACACTATATTAGCTTAAGCTCACTCTAGAAATGGTGGCGAGCATCAGGAAGGAAGGAAGCTATACTATCACTTGTTGGATTTAGGATATTACTAGCCCACCATGGAGAATAACGCCTTCGATTTCGCGAAGAAGTATGTTCCCTGTCAGAAACATGGCCATGCAATCCATGCTTCTATTGTCACACTGCACAACCTAACTACTCCATGGCCATTCCACACTTAGGCATTCGATTTGACTGGTCAAATCCATCCACCATTGAAGGGGTGTATTTGGATGTTGGCAGGAATAGAGTGCTTCACTAAGTTGGTAAAGGCAATCCTATTGAAGAAAGCTACCAAACCAACAGTAGTGAGTTTCATGAAAGAGCATGTCATCTATCACTTTGGAATCCCAAAGCATGTTCTCTTGGATAATGGGATACCCTTCATCAATTCACAAGTCCGACAACTATTGACTTCCTATAAAATTGATCACGTGAAGTCTACACCCTACTATCCCAAGGGAAATGGATAGGCAGAAGCCACCAACAAGACACTCCTGAAGGTGCTTAGTCATATGGTGCATGATAAGCTCCCACTAGCACTACGGGTCTACAGGACATCCAAGTGCAATCCTATGCAAGCAACATTGTTCTCCCTCGTATATGGGTCAGAAGTAGTGATACCTATAAAGATCTTGGTTTCTTCTGTACCATTAGCTATCAACGTAAATCTAGAGTCAAATACTCTACATATATTAAACTTAGAGGCATTAAAAGAAAGGTGAGACACTGTCAAGCACAACCTTACCAATTATCAACAATGGCTTAGTACTGCATATGACTACTTGGTTAGGAAGCGGTCATTCCAATAAGGCAATGTTGTACTTCGTGCAGCAAAGCATGTGCGGTGAGGTATTCCAACGCCTAAGTTCACGCCAAAGTGGGAAGGTCCCTTCATGATGAAGTGCATGACAACGACTATTACAAGCAACAAATGATAAGGTTATAGCACCTATCAATTTTCAATATGTGAAGAAATTTCATATGTAAATACAATAGATGTACTTTCAATATATTACTCAATAAAATTATGGCTTTCATTATCAAAGTCCTTTTCAACACGTTTTCTCTCCCTCTCTCTTTTATTACTCTATTAATTTTCTTTTGCTGCTGTAAAGTTAGAGATATATCTCCTTAGTGCACAAAGATAGTTAACACGGCAAAAAGTAAAAGCATTAATTATATACATTGCCGCTACTTAGTAAGAGCATAGTATCTTAGGTGCGCAACGATACAAATATGACATACTGACTAGTAAAAGCATTGTCTCCTAGGCACATGGCAATGTACTATCATACTTAACATAATGCAAATGTTTTAAAAACAAGCAATGAGTGGTTAAGTATTTTAAAATACCCTCTTAACCAATTAAACTCGATTATTAGGGTGGCAAGCTTATAAGGCATAAAATATTATTGCTGCTAAAAGTGCGATTGACCTATTACGCTAGTAATAATAATACTGTTGCTAGCAAGTAGGAGCACTACTGTGATGTGCGACAAAAGAATCATACATTTTCACTCTATGAATCGCGGCTAAGTGAAAAAACATTGCTTCCTAAGTGTAAGTGCATACTACTAATAGCCTAAGTGGCATTTTAATATACACAGATATGAGCAATCAAGCAAGTAAATGGCAAAACATACAAAGGAATTTGAAAATTTAAGAAAAGTAGTATATTCATCTTAAGTTAAATGTCTCAGCATATGGTTCAATAAAAAATGGAAACAAGATAGTAATAACAAGTCTAAACTAGGTTGGCAATCTAAGCCCATGATGTAATATAGGTCTTCATCTCCCAATTCAGTCTTCATCTTAGTCTTTGCTACTGCAATCTCTTTTTGAAGCTCCTGTAGCTTCATCATCAACGTGTCATGATGCCCTTTGGCATCCTTGTAATTCAGTAATCTCTTAGCATTACTAGCAATAGGCCACAAGCTATCAACTTTGAACTACAGCATGTGAGCCTCGTCAATACATTTGATAAGTTTCTCAAGTTCCACAATTGATAAAGAACTCCAACATCTGTCCATCAGTAGCATGGCTTCACTAATCATCTTTACCATTGAGTGGCTACCTCTATCCCTAGCATAGGAGAGCTGGCCTGGAATTCCCTATCCATGGAATTAAGATTCTTTAAAGGCACTATTAAAATAGACGGCACAATAAAGCCATGAAACGAAGTCATCTCCTCTAATGCAGTATGGTCCTCTAAAGTTGCTACCATGTCTTCACAAGACACTTTAGCAATTGGGGGAGGATAGAGCTCAATAGATGCATTGACATTAAGTGTGCTCTTGATTCTCTCATTAGGAGTATTCTCATCATCTTCAAAATTAAGCTCTTTAATGTTGCCAACATTACTTTCATCATCACCACAAGGGTTTGGAGATGGTTCATAATCAATCTTGTCCAAACCATATTTGTCATCATCTGATACTATCACAGGTGTAATAGCACCACTTGACTAATGTGAACTTAAAAGAGAATCTGTGTCAACTTAAAAAAGGCAAATAAAGAAAGTGTTAGACAATGAAGAAGTATAGCAACAACAAGTCATACACAAGAAGATTTATTACCTCCTCAATAAGTGCATGCTTCGCCGGCCTATAATCCACTAGCTGAGGTGGTAGATGAGTACCCTCTGATTTTGAAAGAGTCCCATTGTCAGAAGGTTTTAATTTATCCGACACTAGCTCTTTAGCTACTCGAATATCACCAGTTGACCTGTGGTACCTATTCCTTGGTAGTCTAAGATAGAACTCATGGCGTATATGAATGGGGCTTGCAACGTATCATCTATGGATGTAAGGGCATAGTCACCAAAGACGGCTATACAATTGGACCAGTGTGTCAGCCAGCCAGCGGAGGCAACTCCACAACACTCTATAGAAGGAAAGAATAGCTGCCATACTGTAGGATGAATTGCTTGAAGTCGATTGGTGAGATTGACTAGTAGTAGGAATCAAAGCTCTGCATAATGTTGAGAAGACGAGAACTCCTTGATTAAAGTCAAATTAGTGTGCCACCTTATGTGGAGAATATACCATGACTCTGTACTCTAAGAAGCACCCATTCAAATCTCCATTGTCGAGCAAAGACGATAAGCTTCCTGGAATGCACTAAAGTATGAACCTAGCTTGACTTTCATCCAACCTTTTGCGATTGTCGACTAAGACAACCTCACCTTCAGAACCTGGAGGATAAAGCCCATCACTATCTTGATAACCTTCAAGATGCTTTACAAAAGGCCAGAATGTGAACTCCTTTTCAACATCGATGAGCTGAAAAAGTGGATGATTGACTTCCACACCCATGCTAGAGGAGCAACGAGATTTGAGTCCTTGTTGATAGTCGGTGATGCAAGGTAGTTCTAATATCACTCATAGAAGAACAAGTGCAAAAAAAAGTAAGTACACATGTGACACATTCACATATCTACCTTTGGAATGGATAGAAGCTTAGTGGTATAGGTCAAGGCATCGATATAGAGATCCCAAGTAGAAAGGAGCTAGTGCAAAGCATTGACCTTATGCGATGCATACAACCAAAGTAAAAAGCTGAGAGCTTACACCTTCTTCTGGCCCACTAGGGAACATGAACAATGACAACCAAAATGCAATAAAGGCTGTAAGTTCGTATGTGTACATCAAAGAAAAAAAAGAGAAATATGTTAGTTAGAAAAGTCAAATACAAGCTAACAACATAAACATGCATGAGAGGACTCACTCCTTTCCATAAGTCGATCCCAACACTTGAGACATGCTCTTTCTTCACTCTTCAAAGTAGTGTGTCATCTAAGCAAAAAAACATGGTTTCTTCTTATTG
The DNA here is from genome assembly GCA_024138025.1 of Combretum micranthum. Classification (NCBI taxonomy): domain Eukaryota; kingdom Viridiplantae; phylum Streptophyta; class Magnoliopsida; order Myrtales; family Combretaceae; genus Combretum; species Combretum micranthum. The sequence goes on from JAMXBD010000702.1 coordinate 674,836, forward strand.
TCACGGGCGAGCTTTAGGGTCGTTAATAAAGATGCTTTGAGATTACGCTCTTCCAATGAAGTCACAATTGTAGCAGCATTAGTTAACCTAAAATAGTGCAGGTTTAAAAGTATGACCACATATTCAAGAGTTGGTGATATCTCCCTCCACACGATGATGAATGTATGAGTCTGGGTGCTCTAGTGATAGATGATGGCACACCACACTTCCATCTTGCTCGTGCTGACAAACCACAAGTGGGCGGAGGTGATGATGGCAACATAAACGTTGGCCTATTTTAGAAGGTTTACATATTTGGCTGGTCAATAACGTAGTCTTCCCAATTGCTCCATCCAAGTGGTGGCTCTTTGAGGAACGCAAAGTGTGTACTGAAAAGAGGAAGCTTCCTACACTCGTTCCTGAAACGTAGCACTAAGTCCCCCTTTATGGTGTTCTTGGAATTGACACGCGACTCGGGCTTAATTATTTGAAAGTCATCATCAGTAGGGAAAGCTGCACATAACATGAGAAGAGAGGCTTAGTCATAGAATGTATCTTCAGAAATAGTGTCATCCACCCATTGGTGTTGCGAAAGTTGGATTTGTGGCGGGTTGCCATCTTAACGCACTAGCAAGTCCCTTTGCTTGATGACTTCGACATGCTTGCCTTTGATATCCTTCTACTTGAAAGCTTAGCCTTTTGAACTTGAGCTTGCTTCATGCTTACTGTGTTTAGGGTTTGACTACAATGTGAGTCCTTTTGCCTGACAACTTGAGCACTGATGGCTTGACTACTTTTCGTTCCTTTTGGTTTGACAACTTCAATATGTTGAGTTTGACTATTCTTCACCTCTTTCATCATCAACCCTTATTAGCCCTGGTTAAGATGGTGCTTGCAGGAAGGACAAGACATTCATAGCCGATGGAATGAAGTTTTCATGGATATATATAAATGTATATGTATAGGAAAAAAAAGGGAGTGAAAGAAATAAAACACAAGGCATGGAAGTGGATAATGAACATGTAACAGACAAGCAGATTCAAAGCCGCCAACCATAGTATCAATACTGTCAGAAGGCCACCAGCTTTGAATCTCTATGCTGCCACCTTTCACCTATACACCGCCGGAGGGTTAGCTCTCCTTTCTGCTGCTTCTGTTCTCTCTCTATAATATACAAATAAGTAAGTTATAATGAAGGTTAGAATTGTAATAAAAGTGTTGTTAAAGGGTAATTTTGTCTTTGAATAGGTAAATTTTGGACATAGGAAAGTCACACGAACAAGACGAGATGAATTTGTGGAAATTTGCCCTAAGATGACACTTAGGTCGCCGGCCTAAATCTGTTTTCTATATATATGCAGTTTATAATGAGAATTAGGTTTGTCTTGTTTTCCTCAGAGTTCTTCTTCTCCAAAGCGACCTAGTGCTTGCTTTCTTCAATGTTTGGTGTGAGAAATCAAAGGAGAATCAAAGGTCTTTAATCCAGGTAAATAGATCTATACGAGATCTATATGATTTACCATGTAATCAACATCGTAATCATAGATTTCTCGTGTTTTTGAAGGAGATTATGAGAGAAATCGTTGAGGATTAGATCTGAATCTCAAGGAGAACGATTAAAAATTTGAGATCCATTCAAGGTAAGTAAATCCCTCATTTACATATGTAGGTTTCATCGAAATGATTTCTAATTTAAGGTTTTGTTCGTTCATGACTAGTGATGTTTTAGGGTTAGGGTTTTTTTGCATTCTTTAGCGATTTTCCGGATTTGGAGTCAAATCAAAGTAAGTTTTCATCCTCTAAATCATAGATTCATTTAAAAGATCGAATTAGAATGATGGATTTGTCTATATTTGTTGGTTTATAAATTAGGGTTTTGTAGAGGAAAGTCGTTCTTGTTGTGAGGTTTCGTGGAGTTTGAATAAGGAAGAATTTGCAGTTGAGGAGTTCTTGAAAGGTTAGGGTTTTAGGGAGATTTTAATATGATAGGAATTGTTCTATAATTATGATGTCTAATATGATTTTGCTCCTATGTGAATTATTTAGAGAATTGGATGAATTGAGGTTTATTTATGAAGTTTATGATTTATAATTATTATTCTTATTATACGTTTTACTCAGGAGATTTGGAGATTTGTTGTTGTTATTAAGAATTTGTGGATTTAGAGAAATTGTTCTTGAAATTTGAAAAGGTAGGATCATTCCTTGTTTGTTGTTTTTGCGAGTAGGTTTAATATTTTGTTTGCTTGATTATAGGAACAAAAAAATAATTAATATAAATCTATTTAGCTGAATTAAATTGTTTTCCTAGTTATGTTTAGCTATAACCAGTAAAGACCTAACAGACAGTGATACTGGTGTGACACCTTTATGATCTATGTGTGAAGTTGTTTCGAGTGGACTCGTGCATAGAGATGATTATGGTAGATTTAGGTGATTTAGCAGTATGGTCGCGGGTGTTTGAGGAGTACCCATTCACCAATATATGTATATAATTACTTATTTTCAAAAGAGTTGGCTGATTTCTAATGAGGTCAGAGTTACTCCGATTTGGGACTAGGAATTCATAGTTCTAAACTGTGTTGATTTGCTGGCTTAAATAAGAAAGTAAACTATTGTTTGCATTAAAGTAATTACTCTATATATACATGTTGTTTGTGCATATGCATTTATTTGTGGACTGGCTTACTGGGCGTTGTCGTTCATTCCTTTCCTTTTCAGGTACAGGTGATGATGAAGTTATTTATGATTTATTGGGTAATGATCTTTTCTTTGATCATGAGGATGGCGATAGTAGTCCAGACTACCTTGCAAAAGAATAGGATTGGATACAGGATTTATGCAAAACCTTTTCTCCAGACATTGAAGACTTTTGGAATAATATTTTGGTTATTCATCTTATTGAAGATTTATGAATTTAAGTATTTAGATTTATGTAATAGTTATAACTAAAGGATTTTAAGTCATTTATTTTGAAGATAGATCTTTTTTGGATTTTTTTTTTTTAGTTGGCTATAGTTTTGCCAACATGGATCTGTTTTAATAAACAAGAGATTTCAAAGTTATTGTATGATACAGGTTCTATATTTTCTTATGTACCCTCTAAGAGTATAATGAAGATTATGTTTTTAAATTATGGATTTAGAGCCTTTGCGTATTCTATTTAAGAGAGAACATGTGATGGATTATAATCACCTTAGTTTAGGACGTTACACTCTCTATCTCTTTGCCATTCTCTGTTTATCTATCCTAATGGGGTGGACAACTTTGGGCAACTTCTATGACCTTGCTTCATCGCGTCTATTCTTTTAGCAACATTAAAGCAAAGTCTCTAGAATCCACAACTATTCCAAGTGCCCGTGTACGGGCTCGTTCTGACAGTCAAGCCGGTCGTCTGAGTTTGGACTTGAAAGATGCTAGTGGCCTTCTCCTAATGAAAAGATTCCCTCATGGAAGAAAGAATTACCATCTGGGGTGTTGATTTTTATATCTAACCTGACACCAAGAAGAATTATGATCTTTTGCACATAGTACATGTCACAGCTGAAATGGCTCCTTCTTCTAAAGTAGATGGTCTCGGTAACGATTGTTACTGGCCTTGCTCGTGCTTGTTTGTCACGTGGTCATATCGCGGATATAACGCTCACTTTCTACAAAGGTATGCCAAAGCAGCAAATCGCGGACCTTGAGTTGCTGACATCATATAATTCCTTCTATGATGGAACTTGGATTCCCACTAAAGCATATCGTGGGTAACTGGAGTGCAACCAAATATCATTAATGTCCACGAATGGCAGACCAGTGCTTTACCCCTTCTTTACTGGGATATATACAATAATCTGTTTCTTAAGGCATGTTATTGCCCAGAAACCAAGAATAACATTAACAATTCATAATATGGAGCGTTCGGGAAGACGAAGCGCGTGACCCTCTACGCGTCAATTGCGAAAACAATTTATATTGTCTCGTTGGAGTCAAAGTGGAAATAGAAAGATAGAAATTATATGTATAGTATTGTATATCATATATATATATATATATATATATAATAAAAGTGGAAAGTGGGATTTGAAAAAAAAAAAAAAAAAGATTCGAAAAGGAAGATATGGCAAATTGAAGAATGAAAGCTGTAGATATTGAAAAAAATAATAATAAGAAGAAATAAAAAAAGATTACAATCTTGAGAAAGAATGGTGACCTGCTGCAGGGGGGATACAGCTCCGATAATGCTGGATTGTAAAGACAAACGTGTTCTAATCGATACCATCGTCGAAGCTTCAGGCAAAAGGGCTTTTTTTGAAAAAAAAAAAAAAAAGAGATCACGGTGGCAATTCAACAATTAAAGTAACAGCAAAGCAAGTAAAATAAAGAACTTGTTTATTATTTGCTATAGGTGTGTTCTTTTACTGCTTCATCGTGGATCATGTCCTTGTCATGAATCGTCAACCCAATAGAAGATAGATTGCTATGTTGTTGCTGTTCAAGATTATGGTATATGGATCCCAGTTGATTATTGGCAAACCACGCTTGGAGTGTCTTGTATCAAGTCTCTTTTAAGAATGATGCGTACCGTAGGATTATAAGATGGCAAGGATTATAGGACCAAAATTAGTAAAAAAAAAAATCAGAAGAGAAAAAAAAGAGGGACGAGAATCTGCTACCTTCTACAGTGGTTATAGAAAGATTATTGGAAGCAACAGTTGCAAGATTGAGGTGATTATGATGAGCAAAGTCGTGGGCTTGCTGTATGACATTCGGCCATGACAGAAATTAACAGCGAGCTGGAATCAAGCTTTCATAGCACGCGAAAGAAACTTAAGGAAGTTGGTACTAGGAAACAATATAAGAGGACGTGCGCCTATATATATGTATGGCGACCAATATGCAGATATAGGAGAATAATATATATATATATATATATATATCCATATACGTATGATGAAAATATTTAGGAGAAGATTTAGTAAATTTTGGATGCCTTTGGGTTGTTATGGCCGATATTTTACTATACGTACGGATATACATGGAAAGATTGGGCAGAGATTTAAAAAAAAAAAAAAAAAAAACAAGATTGAAGTTTCTTTCAGCTTCGTCCATGGTGAATAGAGCGTTTTGGGAAGACAAGACGCCAAACGTGCAAATTCTGCACGTGAAAAGGCCAAAGAACTATCGTCAGATCTGAGAGCATGACCCAGCTTTGCAATGATCATGCTGTTCCATTTAAGCTTTGGGAGAGTTGACCGATGATGTGAGAACTTGAATTTGGGACATACTGCTTCCTATCATGTTGGTTTTGGAATATAACAACCGGCATAGAAAGTTAAATATTGGGAGAATCTCAGGGTCTGGCCAATCACATGACATCATAGAATGGCCATATAGGAGCTCTTGGTTTGTAAAGCATATGTCAGCACCGTTAACGATGGTATTTCAGGCTACGGCCATGGTAATCTAAAAGGCTTTCTCATATGCCAAGCAACTTATTATGGAAACCTATGTCATGTGTCAGTGATGTATACTAAAGGATAATTTTCAATCCAAAAGAAAATCAAAGAAGATATATATGGAAGACAGAACTAAAACCAAGAAGGGAATTTTTTTTTATTTTTTATTTCTTTTACGAATTTGGAAAGATCTGGCAAGGTTAACGTAGATGAATATTGGTTGTTGATTGAAAATTTTTCAAAGCCCCAATTCTCACTCTGATTAAATTCTTTCTTTGATTCTTGGGTAAAAGCAATGATGTTCTATGGAGTAGTAGGTCCAAAACATATATTTATTATCAAGAAAAATTATTGTACAACTTCCTTGCCTACTCTTAGTAATTTTATTACTTCAGTGAAGCTCATTGAACAAATGAAGAGTTATATATTTCAATATGGATATCTGATGATCTCATGGGGACAAGATCACTTTAGGGAAGTAGATCATTTAGAGAAACACAAGGCGACGTGTACAACTAAAATGGTGCAGCAAGTTCACGCACAACAATACAATTATGTGCAATAGAGCAAGTTGCAATGTTGGCATTTGTCATTTACTCAATGACTCATCTACAACAAATGAAGTTTTCAACTCTATAAGAGCACTTGGCAGCATTATCGTTGAGTATTGATCAAGTTATGCATAAATGCTATCAATGCCAAAATACTTGAATTCTATCCAAGAATTTTGGTCAAGGGGCAAAATGTAATAGGTCTTTGAAATATAAATATTATTTATTTATTTGGGCTTGACTCGTAGACTAGATGACAGGGCTCGACGAGTCTAGTTCAACCATTGGGATGGCTTGGGGAGATTTGGTTTGGTAGGCTTAGAACAAGGATAGTTGGATCAGTCTGCCGCATTCAACTTTTCTTAGGCAGACTCATGCACATAAGAGATAAATATTGGCCTTGGCTCATGAGAAGTTCATTTAGGATAACCATGAATTGAGCTTACTTCATCTTATCCGTCACTCACTAAGGTGATCTAACGGTCATCATCTATGCCAAGTACCTATAAATACTCTGTCACTTTTTCTCATTTCCAACTTTTAAAGAGAGAATACAAACATCACCTTATAAAGGAGGCTCTATTCAGAAAGATCAAATAAGGTAACTCAAGAGATTTATACTCCAACTACTTAATAACTATAAGGTTGATGCGCGATGTCTATTCAAGCTCTCTTACTTGTTATTTGTGTATTTGAGACATAGAGACTGCTTGTTCCTCCTCTCTTATCATTCTCTTCAAGTCATCTCGTCATCAAGTGTCATTTCTTCAGTAGCACTATAAAGTCACGTGCTAGGTGGGAGATTCACAACCAGCCAAGACCCTACATCTACATATATCATTAAATATTACACAAAGATTATACTTAGGAAGATGAAAGTTGTATATGAAATAAAGGATAATTATATTTTATATTGATTAATTTACATACTCAATCATCTCAACATATGAATGTTTAACAAATTAAATGGATATTGTATTTAATTAAAACAATTATGCAATGACAAATATTTTAACATCATTTATATTTCTACAAATAGTAGTATTGAATTAAATAATACATATATGCAACCCATTACGGATTATATAATTTTATACGCCAGTAGAATAAAATAAAACAAAGCAAATAGAATAACATATATAATTACTTTATCAAATAAATTGATACTTCACTTTTGTCCATATATATTGACTCTTCTTTTTTTTTTTTTTTTTTTTTGCTAGTTACATTGACTCGTTATTGTATGAATATACAAGTTATGTAAATGTGACAGTTAAACATGAAAAAGGTATCTTGAACATATTTCTCAAAGAGAATAAGTAACCCATAAATATAATAAAATAAAGCAAATAGAATAAATTGATAATGACCTTATTAGTCAAATGGATATTTAAGTTTTGTCCATATATATGGACTCCTTCTTTTATGAACATGGAAGTTATGTAAATGTGATAGTTAAACATGAAAAAGTTATCTCGAACATATTCTGAAAGAAAATAGAAAAGCAAATAAAAACAATCCATTTTCCAGAAACCTTATAAATTATTGTTCCTTTTGATAAAGTTTATGCATGCAAGAAAAATGAGATTTGCGAATGTGTAATGTTATTTGAAGTGAAAGGTGTCTATGATTGTTGTGATTTATTTTTGTTGCAATAGTGCAGGTGTATACAGGTAGATGTAGTGTCACATCAGTTTTAGTTTTGTCAGACATGGATCTTGTGTTTTCTGTGTTGGTCTCATTTCTAGCAACAGATTAACAGTTAGTTTAATTAAAGTAAACTTGAATGAAGTTATGATATGTGTCATGAATCAAGATATGAATGAAATTAAGGCCTGCTTTTTTTTGTTGAAGTGGCAATTGGACTAGTAGCTGTAAGTGAACACTATATATATATATATATAAAATATATATCAAACATGAAGGAAATAAAATTTTATGTCCTTGTATACTCAAAAGTTAGTTTTCCCATGAGATCATTAAGTTCACTCCAAACGAGCCCATAGTGATTGAAAATAGATAAAAATTAAAGACAATTTAATATCAAGATCACAACTGATTTTTCTCTTGAAAGACTGAAAATTAGAAGTTATACCCAAATCTTGTAACAAATTGCCATCAAAGTCGCAATGAGATCAGAAAATTACAGCAATAATTCAAAGCTTTATTAACAATTAAAGAAGATTAGTCAAACTTGGAGTATCAGCAACTGCATATATTGATAGTGTTTGGTTGACAAAACAAGACAATACAAGAACAACACAACACCAAAAAAGGAAAAGAGTATGATACAATCTTTTTATACCACAGTTGGTGTGTACAGTACAAGACATAAAATTTTAGTACTCCAATGTTCGAGTTTTGATGTCAATGTAAGAATTAATAGAAAGAGCCTTAGCAAGGACACAGGAACAAAAAGAACACTGATGGTGTGGGTTTAGTTTGGGCATTTTGAGATTATGCTTATTCTGAAATGGGAAAAAAATTTGTAGCATTAAGTGTAGGGTCTATTTGTATAGTCTGATTTTCATATGTATTTTATTTGTATCTTATTTGTATATATTTCTTATATATATCTTATCTTTATCTAATCTATTTGATCCATTTATATGTAAAAATGTTTCTTTTTCATTTACATTTATTTCTTAGCAAATATTTGTTTGAAAACGATAAAAATATGTGATCAAGTCATAATTTATATACTTTTCATGGAGCAATTGATGCATATTTGTTCTTAATTTTTATCGAAATTGCAAGATATGGTACTTAGACATTTTTAAATTACTATTTCAGGTCTTAGTGGGACACGAAAGCTAAACAGGAAAGTTGAAGTTGTTTTGAGCAAGTTTTGTTCAAGAAATGAACCAACACCGACTATTGGAAATTGCAACACTGCCAGCGAACAGCATGAAGAACCCAACGTCTTCAGATATTCTACGAACATTGGCTACTTGGAAATTAACGCCACCGGCATTGATGCAGCGTTGGAGCATCACAGAACCAAAACATTAAACACTGGCTTTAACACTGCTAGTGTGGGAATGAATTCTTTGACGGCTTTTGCAATTCGCTTTTACACCGACATTTGAGGAAGCAACATCGCCGGTTATGACGGTGTTGGATGACCACGGAAAGCTATTCTTTAACAACGTTGTCAACACTGCCGGTGCACAAAGGGAGAAATTCCTACACCATTGTCTATAACGTCGGCATACACTATGCAACTGCCGGTGTATACCATGGCAGTTGAGATTTCTGTGTTGTTTTTCCTTCATATAGACGAACCCTATGAAAACGAGAGAAGAGACGTTTATTTTAGATAGTTCTTAGGATGAAATAGAGATTTTTCCTACACCATTTCATAGATCTGATTTCCTAGTTTTAGAGAGTAGATTGTACTCATTCGTATAGTGATCAAGACTCCTTGTGCACATTGTATGGTTTGGTTTCTAAATTAATATTCTATTTTTATTTCATTTGAGTATTTAATTGAATCTTATGTTTATTATGTTCGTAGTCATAATTAATGATATGTTGTTAGTAGTAATTATTATGTTTTGCTAAATTATAATGGTAGGAACCTGATGAAATTCTAAGTTTGCCAAGAGGATTGTTGAATTCATGTTATGGGAACATTAGAACCATGAATATTTGTGTTGAATCCCTTTTTATGAGTCTTATATCTGGAAGGAATTTAATTCATAAGTATTTTGACAACTCGGGAGAGAAGTTGGAGTTCAATGGAATTCATGAATCAAGATTTAAGAACAAAAAGCAGAAACCAAGTGATTAAATCTAATTTTAGAAACTCTCATTATAATCAATGCAATGTTTATAAGTCAATTTTTCACTAAGGGATTAGAAAAATCTGATTTTATGCATTAGGTAATTAATGAATCGAAACAATCTTAATTGTACTTTTGAATCCACTTGTAATTTGAGTAGCAGAAGCTACAAGATTATTTTGAGGTTAAAAAGATTTTAAAACTTTGATCAGGAGTTTAGAATCAGAGAGTTTCATATAAATGTCCACGAGTTCTAATGGTTTACATAACTTGAATTCAGCTTGATTAGCAAGATTTGGATTTTATCTATGTTCCCACTCTAGATCAATATACATTCCTCTTTTTAGAAATCTTTAAGTAGTTTAGTCTACAAATAGAAAGCAAATTAACAAGTGTTAATTAAATCATTGTCTTGAAACCTATTGTCTAAATATTATTTAGAACTTATACCTGTTTAGTACTTAATTATTCCTCGTGGGAATGATACTCATCTTATCACTTTATTACTTGATTCGATCCAGTGCACTTGCTGGTGAATTTGCTTTTACTATTATATATCATTTTAAGCGGATCAAGTTTTTGGTGCCATTGCCGAGGATTTAATTAATATTAAACTATCTTTGCTTCTAATAGTAGTTTAGGCACATTTTACTATTTTATTTGTTTTCTTTGTTGTTTTCAGGTTGTATGCAAAGGAGTAGAAGTCAAGAGCTTCTACTGCTAGATGCTGAGATTGAACGCACTATGTGTTCACTAAGAAAAGTGAATCGAAGAAAAGAGCAAGAGCAGAAATTAGAAATGGCAGAAGGTGAAAATCATCACAATTAGGTTCAAGCTCTTGTCATAGCACTTACACAATTCCTACTGTGTCGGGTTGTCCAATCAGAAGACCAGCTGTACAGGCCAACAACTTTGAGATCAAACCTGGGCTGATACAAATGGTTGAGGCACATCAGTTTGGAAGATATCTGAATGAAACTCCGAATGATCATATAGCAAAGTTCCTCCAATACTACAATATCATTAAGATGAATGATGTTATTGATGATGCTATTCGTCTATAGCTTTTTTCCTTTTCGCTTAAGGATAGGTCGCTGGCATGGTTTAACTCATTGCCATAGAAGTCAATCATCAATTGGGCAAATTTGTCAAATAAGTTTCTAAGGAGATTTTTCCCACTTCCTAGGACAGCAAAGCTGAGGAATGAGATAATGAATTTCACTAAGTTTCATGTTAAATCCTTGTATGAGGCTTAGCAAAGATACAAGGAGGCAATTAGGAAGTGTCCTCATCATGGATTACCTAACAATCTCCTCATAGAGATCTTTTACTTGAATTTGGATGAGACATTGAGATCTTTAGCTGATGCTGCTTCATGAGGTGCACTAATGGGAAAGAGTTATGATGAAGCTAGTTCTTTGATAGAGGAAATGGCATCTAGTGCCCATAATTGGAGCTATGAAAGAACTAAGTTAAAAGTAGCAGCAGTGCAAAATAATGAAGTAATGTCTCAGCTTACAAATCAAATTTCAACTTTGATAAGTTAGGTGAGTAAACTTACCACTTCAAATTCTGTTACTCCTAAACAAGTGTTGTGTTGTGAGATTTATTCAGGTCCACATCCATTCAATGAATGTCCTCACAATAACTCACCAGCATCATCAAGTGGGGAGCAGTTAAACTATGTTGGGAACTTCCAAAGAGGCAACCAAGGATTTTTTTCAAACACGTATAATCCAAGGTGGGCCAATCATCCGAATTTCTCATGGAGAAATGAGAATAATGTTTACAGACCGCCACCTAGATTTCAAAGACAAGGTCCTGTGAGGAAAGCTCTACCACCACCTATCACGCCCCATAGGGGTATCCTAAATGTAACAGTCCGCCACATACTATATAAGACTCTCAAATTACTATCCAAGCCCTTCGGGAGTCTTGTATAGATTTAAAGCGTCCCTTTACGACAATAGAATACTCTATTCAATGGAGTTAAGAAGTTTAATGTGGCATTCGATAGCCATAGATAATAAACCAAAACACATACATAAATTACAAAGTCTAAGGGGCATTCCCCCGCAAAAGAATATTAAGTCCATTACAGTCATTCAGAGTCTTTTGGTTTCCTGTGGAAGTCTAAACAAAATCAAAATAAACTTCTAAGGCAAACTCCTAGCTTCGGTACCTAAGCTGTAGCCTGCCTTGGCCTAAGCCAAATGAATTCATGCTGCAACAAGTAAAAACTATAGGGGCGTAAGCTAACTAGCTTAGTGAGTGAAAACTTCCATATCGCAATTAAGACAAATCATTCAAGCAATTGATTATTCAATCAAGTGAAATCCATCAAACAAGTGAGTTTAAAAACATATGACCAGCCGGAAATCATATGTGGATGGACTTGCGCCCTCCATCCCGGGTTAGCAGATTAACGAATCTTGCGGTACGACGCTGCTTAAGCTCACGGTCAACTGAACAATATTTCGTTTTATGGATCACGATTAACCAATAAATTCGTTTTATGGATCACGATTAACCAACAAATTCGTTTTATAGATCACGATTAACCAACATATTCGTTTTATGGATCACGAAAAACCAACAAATGCTAATGCTCCATCCCCATCGTGATATGAATGAGTTCAAATTTATATTGAATGTGTAATAATCAATTAATCCAATTCTTTTAGGTGACCAAGTAATATTCGTAGACAAACAATTCTAGCTCCTCTCTATACAAGCAATAACTTATCACCCGGCTTCGATATTCTTTAAGTTCAACTTAATATATCAACAATAAAAAATTATAATTCCAAACTAACCCCATCATGCATAATCATTCTTTTTATTTTTACTTAGCAACTAGTGCAACTATTATTACAATCACAAGCAATAATTGAAATCGGAAGTGATACTCACTCGGCCATGGTACGCCGGTTTCTTAGTAATAATAGTCGGGTGGTAGGGTATCGTCGTTCTCGGGATCACCTACCAAATAAGAACAACCTAATAAGAGTCTTATCACTTAACTAATTCAAACTATACATCTAAACTAAACAAAATTGTGATTCTCGCTATTTGCGGAAGTTCCAATTTAAAACAGCCATAACTTGGTTATTTTAACTCGGAATTTTGCAAATTTTATATCGATCTCTATCTACTTCAAAAGATCTATCTATTTCTATTATTAATTCCAAGTTTTGAAAACATTTAGGTCACGAAAAAGAGGGATCAGATCTGTTCTGTAACTTTCCTATTTCCGAAAAATTGTTTTGCATTTAATAAAAATGTTTCTAGTTGATGATTCATGTATAGATAAAATATGAATGAATTCCTAATATGAATGACATGTAATGAGTTCAATATATACATGATCTTGATGATTTTTGATAATGAAACTTTTAAGAACTCCTAATTATTACAAGACTCCACAATAGTCACTTCTTAAAAATCCATTTTTCCAATTTTGCATCTTCTAGTGTTTTAGGATTTTATTCTTAGAATTTACTTGCTATCTAAATAAAAATGAGTCTTCATCATCTATATTATCCAAGACCTTCACTTCTACATAGAAATTCACATTTTTCACTTTGCAAGTATATTTTTAAATAAGCTTTTCACAAAGATCCAAATTTTGGAAAAATTCATTTCTTGCATATTTCCTATGAGAAAACTTGTTTAATGCATCAAAATTTAAAGTTTTACTATATCTATTGCCTGAGGACTTCATTTGACACATAAAACATAAAATTCGAGCTCAAATACTAGGTGATTACATATGCATCATCTCAAATTACGAATTTGACAAATTGATCACTAACTCAAAATTTCCCATCTTAATTCCACTACTTGTTTTACACATTACTCATGCCTAAACTTATTTCAACTTGTAAAAATCATTCCTTAGAGATACCTATTACATATACCTTTCATTTTTCATGTAAAATATGAGTTTCAAAGTGATTTCAAGGGTTTTTAAAATAGGTCTTGAAGTTCATCCGAATTTTCCACTAGACATTTCTAACAAAAATCTTTTCTTTTCAAGTTCTTTGTCCTATATTCATAAAGATCTATCATCTAACACATTTATATATATGCAAGGCTAAACTTTTATGATCATTAATGCATGAAAGCACAAAATATTCACATGAACATAAATGTCAAGAAAATATGAATGTCTAAACACTAGATCTACAACTTATAGTGCATGAACATAAATTTTTCCATGCAAGATCTCTACTTTTAAATGCATGAACATAATATTATTTCAACAAAAACCTATTAAACACAAGATCTACTTCTTGTGATGGCTTGATATTCTTGTATTAGTGTTTTCCTATCCCTAGCATTTGCTCATTGGGATTTAAGGTGGAAAACACACAAGAATAGTCTTGCCATTACAAGATCATGTAATAACAAGGCTTGGAATCATCACTTAAATGAAGATTTGGAGTAGAAAAGAAGATGAAATGAGCTTGTGAGTGTGTGTGTGTGTAGGGGCTTGGTCACGGCAAGGAGAGGAAAGAAAAGAGAGAGTGTAGCTTTTGTAAAAATTTTGAATGAGTAAAAATGAGGAGAGAGAGAGAAAATGAGCTTATATATTGAATGAATTAGGTTTAGTTATAATAAAAGAAGCAAAAATAAAACAAAAAGAGGGGAATTGGGGAGGGGATGCGTCGGCCAACATGAGTGAGAGAGAGAGTGAGATTTGAATTTTGATAAAATTTGTAATTTAAGTAATAAAATGTAATAAATGTAATAATTAATTAGGAAACAAAATTTTCTTGGAAAAGAAAATATAATGAGTAGTTGTAAGGATGTAAGAATAGGGTATAGATAGTGTGTAGTGTAGGTTGTACTTGTGAATAGTTATAAATAGTAGACAAGACATCTACTTTACCGATAGTAAAGAAAATATGGGAAAAAGGCTATAACTATAATTTTTATAGCCCGAAAATTATAAAATTTATATTTTTGAAATCCTTATAAAATTTCGGTTCTAATGAATATTCCGGAATATTTTTCTGAGTTTCTGATCCTGGGGCTCGTTTTTCCGTAATTGAGCTTGGGAAGGTCCGAATAGAAATTTTTCCAAAATTAAAACTTTCTAAGGTTTGAAATATATTTTAAAACAATAATTCACGTTAATTTCTTTTATAAAACTTCTTTTGTTATGAAACTGAAGGAAACCCGGATTTAGGGTTTCTTAGCTTCTCTCACTAAGCTGGAACTAGATCGATTTAGGGTTTTGCTTTTCGATTCCTGAAGTTTACTTGACTACTAAAAATACCGGGGTTTACACCACCTCAACAATAACAACAGAATCACCCTTCAATTGAGGATCTTATGAAGAATTTCATGCAAAAGACTGAGACATTGATCAACAATCAGCAAGCCACCATTAGAGATCTTTAGGGGAAAATTAGTCAAATTTCTCAGTAGATTAGCAATAGACCATCAGGATCTTTACCTAGCAAAAATGAGGAAAATCCTAAAGGTGTGAATGCAATTGTGTTGAGGAGTGGAAAGGAAGTCAAGACCGCTAATAAGAAAGTTGAGGAGCAAGAGAAGATTCAAGTGAAAGACAAAGGGAAAAGGAAATTAGAGGAACCAATGTAGACATCACTTATGGAGAAACATTATGTTCCTCCCATTCCATTTCCAAGGGGATTGAAACAAGAGTTAGATGAATAGTTTGCTAAATTCTTGAATGTCATCAAGAATCTTCATATCAACATACTTTTTTTGGAAGCTATACAAGAGATGCCATCCTATGTAAAGTTCATTAAGGAACTGTTATCTAAGAAGAGGAGGATTGATGGAAGTGAACCAATTTTTCTTACAGGCGAATGTTCCATGATTCTGCAAAAAAATTTAGCTAGCCTACCCGCAAAGCAAAGAGATTTAGGGAGTTTTACTGTTCCTTGCAGTATTGGAAATATTCATTTTGATAAAGTTTTGATAGATTGGTGCAAGTACAAATTTAATGCCTTTATTTTCAAGAAACTGTGACTTGGAGAATGCAAGGAAACGCATGTTACCTTGCAATTGGCTGACTGGAGTATCCAATACCCAAGGGGTATTGTAGAGAATATCTTGGTAAAGGTCGACAAGTTTATATTTCCAGTAGACTTTATAGTCCTGGGAATGGATGAAGATAAAGAGGTGCCCATGATTCTTGGCAGACCATTTTTGCCTATAAGTAAAGCATTGATAGATGTGGAACAAGGTAAGCTCACATTGGGAGTTATGAATGAACATGTTACTTTTAATGTTTATGATGCTATGAAGCAATTTGATGATAATAGGACCTGTTTTACTATAGATACAATAGATGAGCTTATTTTTGAGTCACTAGAGGAAGAAGTAGGTATAGATACAATGGAGTCGGTTTTGAGAGATTAGGATGATTGGAGTAAAGATAGGAGGAAGAAGAAAGAGTTGAGAAAGTGTCTGAAATCAAACTGACGATGTATGAGAAGTTGAGAACTAGTGAGAAGAAACCAATTCCTTCATTGACACAACCTCCAACTTTGGAGTTGAAACCATTGCCTGACCATTTAAGGTATGCTTACCTTGGAAATAATGAAACTTTACCTATTATTGTTTCATCATATTTGTCAGGTGATTAGGAGAAAAAGCTTTTGGAAGTATTAAGGGAGCATAAAGAAGTAATTGGGTGGACAATTGCTGATATCAAGGGATTAGTCCTTTGATTTGCACTCATAGGATTTTGATGGAGGATGAGTGCAAACCTACAGTTTAACCATAGAGAAGATTGAACCCGACTCTTAAGAAAGTAGTGAAGAAAGAGGTACTCAAACTGTTGGATACAGGAATTATCTATCCTATCTCTGATAGTAAGTGGGTAAGTCTTGTGCATGTAGTACCTAAGAAAGGTGGTATAACTGCATTTAGGAATGAATCGAATGAATTAATCCCTACTCGTACTATGAGTGGGTGGAGAGTGTGTATTGACTATAGGAAGTTGAATGATGCCACCCGAAAAGACCATATCCCCCTTCCTTTTATTGATCAAATGGTTGAAAAACTTTTAGGGCATGCATGTTGCTGTTTTCTAGATGGTTATTCTAGTTACAATCAAATCTCGATTGTATCAGCTGACCAAGAAAAAACCACTTTTACATGTCCTTATGGCACTTTTGCCTTTAGGAGAATGCTCTTTGGCCTTTGCAATACACCGCTACCTTTCAGAGGTGTATGATGGCAATTTTTTCTGACATGCTTGAAAGTTTTATTGAAATATTCATGGATGATTTTTCTGTTTTTGGGAAATCATTTGATGCATGTTTGGCTAATTTAACCTGTGTTTTGAAAAGATGTAAAGAGACCAATTTGATTTTAAATTGGGAGAAATGCCATTTCATGGTGAGAGAGGAAATAGTTTTGGGTCACAAAGTCTCTGAAAAAGGGATTGAGGTTGATAGAGCCAAAGTAGAAGTCATAGAGAAGTTACCACCACCCATAACTATGAAAGGAGTCAGAAGTTTCTTAGCACATGTTGGCTTCTACAAAAGATTTATTAAGGACTTCTCTAAGATTTCTAGACCGTTGTGTAAATTATTAGAAAAAGACGTTGATTTTGTCTTTGATGAGAAATGTTTGCAAGCATTTAAAGTTTTAAAGGAGAAGCTCAATTTTGCACTGGTGATAATAGCATCTGATTGGGAGCTTCCCTTTGAATTGATTTGTGATGCCAGTGATTATGCTATAGGAGTAGTTTTGGGCAAAGAAGAGGTAAGATTTTTCATGTCATATACTATGTAAGTAAAACACTTAATGAGGCCCAAAGGCCCAAAGGAACTATGCAACCACTGAAAAGGAGCTTTTAGCTGTAATTTTTTGCATGCGATAAGTTTAGGCCTTATTTGATTAGTTCTAAAATCTTAGTGTCTACTGATCATGCTACTCTTAAATATATGTTTGCTAAAGCTGATGCTAAACTAAGGTTATTCCGTTGGATATTACTACTGCAACAGTTTGATTTGGAAATTAAGGATAAAAAGGAAACTGATATGTGGTCGCTAATCACTTATCACGTTTGGAAATTGATTTGTCAAATTTACCAATTAATGAAAAATTCCCTAATGAATAGTTGCATGCAGTAGAAGTCTAAGGATTACCTTGGTATGCTGATATTGTCAATTATTTGGTTAGTAAAAATCATACCATATGGTTTATCCTGTCGACAAAGAAAGAAATTTCTTCATGATGTAAAATTTTAGTTTTGGGATGAACCATATTTGTTCAAAACCTGTGCTGACCAAGTAATTAAGCGATGTGTGCCTAAAAATGAACAGCTTAGCATCTTTCAGCATTATCATGCAAAAGAAGCAGGAGGTCATTTTGGTGTGGAAAGAACAGGAACTAAGATTTTATCATGTGGATTTTATTGGCTTAACCTGATCAGTGATTGTAGGAATTCTATTATGTCTTGTGCTCAATGCCAAAGAACTGGAAACATTTCTAGAAGACATGAATTGCCTCAAAACAACATTTTGGTCATAGAAATTTTTTATGTTTGGGGAATTGATTTCATGAGTGCTTTTCCCCTCATCTTTGTCTAACAAATACATACTCATGGCTGTTGACTACATTTCTAAATGGGTTGAAGCTATTGCATTATAAACAAATGATGCCCGAGTAGTTGTCAAATTTTTGAAAAAGCATATTGTTACTAGACTTTCGATGCCTAGAGCAATTATTAGTGATGGGGATACAAATTTTTGTAACAAACAATTTGATAATCTTTTAACAAAATATGGTGTTGTTCATAAAGTTGCTACCTCCTATCATCCATAAGCTAGTGGACAAGTAGAGGTATCCAATTGGGAGATCAAAAGAATTTTGGAGAAAAAAATCAATGCATCAAGAAAAGCTTGGTCTTTAAAACTTGATAATGCATTATAGGCTTACAAAACTGCTTTCAAAACTCCTATTAGAATGTCCCCTTACAAAATTGTTTTTGGTAAATCATATCATCTACTAGTTGAGCTCGAGCACAAAGCATATTGGGCCATTAAATTCCTCAACTTCAACTTGAAAGTTGCAGGTGAAAAGTGAATGCTTCAATTGAATCAACTGGTAGAATGGAGAGATGAAGCATATGAGAGTGCTCGCATTTACAAAGAGCGAGCAAAAAGATGGCATGATAGGAACATATTGAGGCGAGAGTTCCTACCTGGTCAAAAAGTTATACTTTACAACTCTCGCCTTAAATTGTTCCCAGGTAAGTTAAGGTCTAGATAGTCAGGAACTTTTGTTATTACTCATGTTTTTCTTATGGTGCATTTGAATTAAAGACAAATGACGATCGGACTTTCAAATTCAATGGACAGTTGATCAAACACATTTATGAAGGGGAAAACAATGATAGTGATATCTCTATCATGAGTTGCAAGAATCCATGATAGAATGGAGGAAGTCAAACTAAGCGTTGCATGGGAAGCAACCCATGGTTAATTAGGTAAGTAGGTTTGGTTTATGTTGTACTTGTGTGTATTGTTTATATAGATCTAGTTAAGATTGGTCGGACTTGAGAAGTAGGTGTGTTGTGAGAAGAATAGAGAATTAGAGAAAAATAGCAGCAAGGAATTGCAGATCAATGAACACCGACAAACAGGAAAGATACGCTGTCAGTGTAGGGGCGGTGTTAATGATGTTCAAAGTCTAACTTTTAAACACTGCCTTAATACTGCCATCCTTTATATGGTGTTGAAAACTCTTAGTAGCAAATTTACTAACGCTGACTTATGGAACATCTAATACTACCGGCGTAAAGCAAGTGTTGCATAAGATCAGTGGCCAAATCTTTAACGCCGGTTTCTGAAAATTTCAACACCGTCGGTGTGAAGCGGTGTAAACTGATCTGTGGATTTTGAACTATGACAAACGCCGGCTTTACAACTTGCAACGCTACTAGTGTATGTCCTGCACGAGTTAAAATTAGTCTTCTCCAATTTTTAATGTTTTCATTTCCCCATTCAAATTTATTTGACCTCTCATCTCTCATCTATACCTTACTCTTACCCTCTCACGCTCTCCTTCATACTATCTCCCTCTCACTCTCTCACTCATCCTTCTTGTGTGTGGTTTAACTACATCTATCAGTTTTCACTCACTAAGAAGAACAAGCAAGTCTCTTAACTTTTCTTTTTAAATTTTGTTCCATTTCCTATTCGTGTTCTCGTGTGGGTTTTTGGTTGTGGAAATGAGGAATGGTAGAGACTTGTTTCTGAAAACTGGATTGAATGAGTTGTGGTGTACGAGTTGAAGTTGGGTTTGCTATTTTGTTTGATGACTAGCATGAATCACAAGTTGGGTAATGATTTGTCTATTATAATGTTGAATTCGTGATTTAGGGTTTGAATGACATTCAAATTTTTTATTTAAAAAATTGGGGCTTTTGAGATTTCAATGAAATTGACTGAGAAAAATTAGGTTTATGTTGTTGATTCAAAATGATTGTGTTCGAATTGTGAAATTTGCTAGTTAGGGTTTAGAGAAAATAGGATTATGTGGATTGTGCTGTGATCATGGGTTATGAAGGTTTTGATATGGTTTCAAATGGTTGAACTGAGATGCACGACTTCATTTGTTCAAAACTTCTTTCTCGTGTATTTTGAATTGCTTTTCCCTAACGTCTAAGTCTACACTGCCAGCTTAGAAGAAAAAAAAAATTGTAAGTGTAGAACTGAAATATGGTGTGATTACTAAGATTGATTGATTGAGATGCCTAGATGGATATATGTCGTATTATTGTTCTGTCATGATTATAGGCAAAAGATTAGAATGCTTTAATACAATTGGTCTGAATTGTTATTGGAATTTCATTCGAGTACAAGATTTGTTCATGAATTGGGTTATCGACTTAGGCTGGTTGAATGACACAAACTTGTGTATTCCTCTTGTGCTTAATTTGAATTTGGTTTTACATGTATGGCACCCAAACAACAACAAAGGAAGAAACAAAAGACCTATGAGCCATCTTCATCTGGTTCACTAACTAGAAATGTGCTTTCTAGTCAACCATATGCTAATGATAAGAAGAAGAGATTGGTTAAGATGGATTTCTAGAATAGTCAATTATTGGATTGGGATGTCTTAAGAGAGTATGGAATTCATGACACCATCGAGAACCTTGCTCAAGATAAGAGTGGTTTCAGGTTTTTGATATGAGAGAACTTGCATATAAGAATCTGACTATAGAGTTTCTCTCCACAATGAAATTAGATGATAATGAGGATGATGATGAGGAGCATGAAATCACTTCCAAGTTTATGGAGAAGTGCAGTCTGTTGCATTAAAGCAAATTGGAGTTCTGATGGGTTATTATGATAATGAAAGTGAGAATGCTAATTTGCCAAATGGTTAGCCAGATAATGTGACAATGGAGAATTATTGGTTTGAGTTGCTACACCCAAAGATGGATCCATTTATTCCTTCTACATCTCTTAACTCACTTTTTGCCCACACTGAACACAAACTACTCCATCACATAATAGCTCACACTCTAACTTGCAAGAAAACTAGTCACAGCAAGGTGACTAGTTTCGACATGTTTTATCTGTTCAGTCTTATTTCAATCTATAGAGTTGATCTTTGTGTGGAAGTAGCAAACTTTTTATGGAGGCAATCAGATGATACAAGGACTAAGCTTATTTTTTGTGGAGGTATATCACAAAACTTTTGAAGGGAATGGGTATTTTCCAAGAACCTGAAGGGGACGAAGCTATTAAAAGCAAGAAAATTTTTGCTGCCATTTAAGACTTGGAACCTGGTTAAAGTTCCTAGGGGGGTTAATCCACAGGCAGCAGAGGATATTCAGCCTGAAGAGATACAACCTATAGTTGCCCTCTCTGATAGACCATCTACATCATCATCCATGCCACCTCCACCTCCTCTATCTTTTTCTTCTTAATATACTCTTGATTAGCTTAGATAGGAAATGAGAGAATTTAAGGAGGAATTCAAACTTGAGAAGAAAAAGAACAAGAAGTTCAAGAGCACCTTGTTCAACATGCTCAAAGCTACTGTCTCTTGTTTCAGTCCACAGGCTATAGAGGGGATGGCTTATGAGACTTCCAATGATGAGACCAGCACCAATACAAAGCCAGAAAGCTAGAGTCCTTGTTAGCTTTCATTTGCTTTTGTTTTGCTTATAATGTATTTTTGATGATGACTTGTACTTATTTAAGTACCCAATTCATTTGGGTAGACTTATGATATTTGATCTTGATCTATACATTTAGCTAGTTTTTCTTTTTTCTTTTTGATTTTCTAGTTTCTTGTTTTCTTGTTTTTATGTTGTGCTTACAAACTTGATTCGAGCACGTTATCTATCTCTCTCTATTAGCATTGCTTTTGTCCATCTCCAAATGTGTGTTCAGGGAAGTACTCAAATTTATTTCTTTGTATTTCTTTCCTCTTATTTGAGCATGATTAGGAACAGTGAGACATTGTTCAATTTAAGTGTGGGGAAAGGGATAAAATAATATGAAGTGGAGTTGGATGTGTCTATTGTTGATGTCATTTGAGTTTGAATTGCATTGTACCCATACTTTGAACTTCTGTGTGTCCTAAAGCATGATATGGCAATTTTAGGCCAAATTTTTTTCAAAAGATTTTTGAAACAATTGAATGAAATCTAGAGATTGTACACATAATGATAAATGAGTGGATTGCATCTAAAAAAAAGGAAAATTGGAAATGACTTATTTAAAATGTCTTACTCACCTACTGTGGTAATTAGTTTACTTAGTTAAAATTAAGTAGTAAAATCTTTAAAGAACAAATTTACCTTATATTTAGTGTTAGAATTAGAAATCTAAAAGTAGGTTGAGTCCTTCTGTGAAAACTAAACAGGTTTACTTCTTAAAAATTTAGCTTTTATATATTACTTATTAACGCTTAGTGAAAGAGGTAAATGAAACTTTTAACTTAGTGATCCTTTATAATAAGTCTTAAATTTGTGTGCGTTCAAACAAAAGAAAGAAACAAGCATAGCCTTAGTAATTGAGTTATGAGTATCCAAACTTGAATGTTAGAGTGAGTAAAGAGTTCTTTGAGGTCCCTTCAAAACCTTGTCACTTGAGTGATGAGCCAGGATGTGCCGACTCAATGAACTCACTATAACGATAAGGGATGAAAAGCACAAATTCATTATATGAATTTGAAAATAAAGCTGAAAAGATGCGAGCTATACCCCGTCTAGAGGAAAAAGAAAAGATAAACGCTAAAATCTCTCCCTCTGAAAGTAAAAGATAAAAGTGCTTGTATGAAACAAAAAGCTAGTGAATGCAAATGTTTAAATTGAAATAAGACATTATTAAAAAGGGGAGAAAATCTAAGGAAAGAGTAGATATCGCATGCTTTCAAATTGTGTTGTTAGGAATGTATATCTACTAAATGTCTAGTGAAGTGTAAATGGTTATTTTTCCTTATTGGACTGTGAACTTGCTTTTAGATAGAAGAGTCTTTAACTAAACAAAGGCTTTAAGTTTGTTTGGTTTAGAATTGCTACTAAAGTTCAACTAAAGTAATCTAATTACATACAAACAGTATGGTTAGAGTAGTAGGCACTGGAAATGCAAGTCATGAATGATGAAGGAAAGATGGTTGAATAGTGAAAGAAAACAATTGTGCTATCTATTTCGGGTTTCTATCTTGTTTTTATTTATTTTTGCTTGAGGACAAGCAAAAGTTCAAGTGTAGGGGAGTTGACAAAGTCATAGTTTATATACTTTTCATGGAGCAATTGATGCATATTTGTTCTTAATTT
This sequence comes from Combretum micranthum, assembly GCA_024138025.1. Lineage (NCBI taxonomy): Eukaryota > Viridiplantae > Streptophyta > Magnoliopsida > Myrtales > Combretaceae > Combretum > Combretum micranthum. The sequence continues at coordinate 698,390 of JAMXBD010000702.1, forward strand.
TTATCGAAATTGTAAGATATGGTACTTAGACATGTTTAAATTAATGTTTCAAGTCTTAGTGGGACACGAAAGCTAAACAGGAAACTTGAAGTTGTTTTGAGCAAGTTTTGTTCAAGAAATGAACCAACATCGATTGTTGGAAATTGCAACACTGCCAGCGTACAACATGAAGAACCCAACATCTTTAGATATTCTACGAACGCCGACTACCTGGACATTAACGCCGCCGATGTTGAGGCAGCATTAGAGCATCATAGAATCGAAACATTAAACACTGGCTTTAATACTGCTAGAGTGGGAATGAATTCTTTGACAGCTTCTGCAATTCACTTTTATGCCGGCATTTGAGGAAGCAATGTCGCCAATGTTATGACGGTGTTAGATGACCACATAAGCTATTCTTTAACACTGTTGTCAACATTGCTGGTACACAAAGAGAGAAATTCCTACATCGTTGTCTACACCACTGGCGTACACGATGCAACTATCGGTATATATCATGATAGTTGAGATCTTTGTGTTGTTTTTCCTTTATATAGATGAACTCTGTGAAAAGGAGAGAAGAGACGTTTATTTTAGATAGTTCTTAGGACGAAATAGAGATTTTTCCTACAATATTTCATAGATCTGATTTCCTAGTTTTGGAGAGTAGATTGTACTCATTCGTATAGTGATCAAGACTCCTTATGCACATTGTACGGTTTGGTTTCTAAATTAATGTTCTATTTTTGTTTCATTTTAGTATTTAATTGATCTTATGTTTATTATGTTTGTAGTCGTGATTAATGATATGTTATTAATAGTAATTATAATGTTTTGCTAAATTATAATGGTGGAAACCTGATGAAATTCTAAGTTTGCTAAGAGGATTGTTGAATTCATGTTATGGGAACATTAGAACCGTGAATATTTGTGTTGAATCCCTTTTATGAGTCTTGTATCTATAAGGAATTTGATTCATAAGTATTTTGACAACTTGGGAGAGAAGTTGGAGTTCAATGGAATTCATGAATCGAGAATTAAGAACAAAAAGCAGAAGCTGAGTGATTAAATCTGATTTTAGAAACTCTCATTATGATCAATGCAATGTTTATAAGTCAATGTTTCACTAAGGGATTAGGGAAATTTGATTTTATGCATTAGGCAATTAATGAATAGAAAGAGTCTTAATTGTACTTTTGAACCTATTGGTAATTTAAGTAGCGGAAGTTACAAGATTATTTTGAGGTTAAAAAGATTTTGAAACTTCGATCAGGAGTTTAGAATCAGAGAGTTTCATATAAATGTCCACGATTTCTAATGGTTTATATAACTTTAATTCAGCTTGATTAGCAAGATTTTGATTTTAGCTATATTGCCACTCTAGATCAATATACGTTCCTATTTTCAGAATTCTCTTAGTAGTTTATTCTATAAGTAGAAAGTAAATTAATTAGTGCTAATTAAATCCTTGGCTTGAAACCTATTGTCTAAATGTTATTTAGAACTAATACCTGTTTAATACTTAATTATTCCTCATGGGAACGATACTCATCTCATCACTTTACTACTTGATTCGATCCAGTATACTTGCTGGTGAATTCGCTTTTACTATTATATATCATTTAAGCGGATCAATAAGGTGCCCAAAAGACCAGAAAATGATGAAACAAACATACTGTAGAGGGCTAAATTTATGAAAATAAAATATTATGACTCTTGGGCTAAGTAATAGGGCCTGAAGAGTCCAGTCCATGTTTTAGGATGACTTATGGGAGATTTGGCATCGTGGGCTTGGAATAAGGATCGTTGGACCGGCCTGCCCGCTCTCAACCTTTCTTAGAAAAGCCATGCACTTAAAAGAGGCTCTCATGGGCTTAAACTCAAAGTAAGCCCATAGAAGGATCTATCACAACTAAACTCTATAAATACCTCAGGAGTTCTCCTCATTTGACAAGAAGATTACAGATATTTAAAGAGAAACGTTGTCGTGCTGTCGGATTGTAATCACAGAGATCAAACAAGAATTAAAACGAAGAATGTGTGGCCTCTCTCCAAAAACTATGGAGTTGATACTGTATAGCTCCTCCACCTGTCACGCATGCATTCGAGCTATCTAAGATTGCTTGTCCTTCATCCATGTCATCTCTCCATAAGTTATCCTTACGTGTCATTACGTGCTATTACCAAGTCACTCTTTTGAAGCCACATGTAGTGCGAGCCAAACACTGCACATACGTGATTACTACAATCAAATCCAATCATCTACATTTTGGCGACTCCTCTAGGGATAGAAATTGACAATGTGACAATGGCACCTCCAAGAAAAAGACCAACTCTTAAGGACAGCACTGGTCTAAAGCTTGACACCAACACTAAAGCTAGAGAGCAAAACATGCCGCCTCTTGAAAATGTTAATCCTAACGACAACGTAGTGCAGGTAGTTGTACCTGACCATGTGCATCTTGCATGTGAAAATGCAAGAGACTACAAAGATTATGAAAGAGTTCATCACCATGATGGCACCATTCATGCATGCTGTGACTGCCTTTGCTGCTGTGCATCAGGGAACGACCCCATTAAACCCTACTATTGCTGCATAGCCACACGCTACCTAAGCAACTCAACTACCTAATACTTTAGGTACTAATGAAAATACCATCCGAGGAAATAATGAGCAAGTTCATACACTAGAACCTACTATAACACAACACTCAACACCTAAGGCAAAGTGTGTAGGAATCCAGCTCAAAGGTTCCTCATCCTCACTTGCCATCCCTCAAACTATGATTGACAGAATAACATCTCAACCTAATCAGACACTTATTGTGCCTGTAGAGATTGCAGTATCTACTCCAAGGGGCCCTTTTGTCACCAAAAGAGGATCTAGATGCTTATTTGAAGGAGATACAAGCAAAATCAATTTGTGGAGTGTTGGATCTCAAAATTCTGTATAACTAGCGTATTGCTATCAAACCATACCCTAAGGACTACATAAATCCTAAGTTCATACTATTTAATGGCAAAAAAGGAAGCGCAAAAGAACACCTATTGAAGTTTATTGAGACTTTAGAAGTTTATGCTTAGATGATGACCTCAAATTAAAAGGAAATCTCAAAGTCTCTCACAGAAAAGGCTTACACCTGGTATGTTAACCTTCCTCCTGGATCAGTAGATTCATGAGGAAGCATGTGTAAAATGTTTCTCAAAAAGTTTTTCCCCACTTAGGAGCGGGTCACTCTAACCGACATGGGATGCATTTGACAAAAGTCCAAAGAGGACTTGATGGATTATATTGAGCGTTTTAGAGAATGCTCCCTTGACATCCAGGGCATGTGTGATGAGAAAGAGCTGGCAAAAATATGTATTCAAGAAATGTTTACTGAACACGCAGTACATCTTGAGAACCTCTCGTTGGTTTCCTTTGCTACTTAGTTGAAAAAGCATGAAGGACTAACAACTTTGTCACATGAGGGAGAAAATGACAGGTTTAGCGAAAGGGCTTCATCTGTGAACTCAGCCCAGGGCAATAGCTCTAGGGGAGGGAAAAAGCCAAGAGGTGAGAAGTCAGGAACCCTTCATCATTGTTATCTTACCCATGCTTAGTAGGTAAAGTATATGCAATGCTTGACAAATGGCTACAAGATAGGAATATTAAACTCCCTAGGGTTGAACACTTACCTACAACTAAAGAAAAGAACAATTCCAAGTTTTGCAGATTTCATAGAGCAGTGGGTCATCCCACACATACAATTAAAGAAAAGAATAATCCCAAGTTTTGCAAATTTCACATAGCAGTGGGCCATCCCACTAAAGATTGTTAGATGTTGAAGAAGATATTCAATGAGAGAGTGCAAAATAGGGAACTTATCGTTAAAAATAGTGATGTTAGGAACAATCCACTACTTGTGCATGACAATCAGCATGGCACAATGAATGTTGTCACCTATGACCCTTCGACATCAGAGACAAATGACGTGCCTCCTATCGAGGCAAAAGATGATGAAAGAAAGTCAACTGAAGGTAAAGAGCTTAAGTGTTCACCTATTGTGACGTCCCTACTAAAATCTTCCAACTTTAGGAGTTACTTTGATCTCCTAGGTTTCAATGAGAAGGGGCGGCTTGTTGTCGCGTTTACATTCATGCAAATATATGAAGGTAAATATGTAGAGTGCAACACAGTATAGCCTGCAAGAAGAATGGTAGATGCACACAAGAGAGCAATCTTATTTTCTGATGCAGATATATGTGTAAAGAATCCAAATCATAACCGCCCTTTGTATGTGGAAGGCTTACTCAAATGGCTACCCTGTGAGGAGAACACCTATAGACAATGGTTTTGTCACGCCCCGAAGGGTATCCTAAACGTGGCAATCCGCCGTACACAATATTAAAGCCTAGGAATGACCGCCTCAGTCATGCGAAGGCTTCCATACTATGTACAAGGCGTCTAACCCATAGAGGAGACACATTGGAGAGATACATTTTATATTGATACACTTGAGTAACAATGTAAGGAAATACAATTCACTATTCTTCAAAATACAAATCATTAAACTTCAATTACATTTGTCAAAAGATTCCACTACATAAAACTATTACAAGGCAAATCATAAAACCTATCTAATAACTTCAAGTATTCTTATTCCTTGCCGAAATTCGAAGTCATTCTCAGCTCCAACCATCACGGTCCCCACTTAGCATTCTTGAGAATACCGTTCATTTCAAACATCTATTGGGGTATAAGCTACACTAGCTTAGTGAGAATTCCCTTAATTCCGTACCATGACAAGCAAGTTATAATCAACCATATGCTATGTATGAACAAACACATGAGCAAACAATTATGTATGGGTATCCGGAACCCACACACAGAACCGATTTACGCCCTCTGTATCTTGGGTTAAGGATGGTATTGAAGTCTACACGACTGCTGCTAGTCCCAAGCCCTTGACTCATAGCACTCACCTCGGCTAGGCTCACATATGGAATGCATCCCCGATGCGCCTTAGTTCCCATGAATGAGCTCTGTACCGGCCTCGTTATCCCAAATGAGTCATCGAACCATTCCGATCGACTTACGTAGGAGTAGCATGCTACCAAATGCAATATGTCCAATGCAATGCATGACAAATTTAATTTTTGCTTAGGTCAAAATATTCATACATTATTTAGAGTGACCAACCAATTTCATACATATAATAGAAATAATATGAACAGTGTAGTTATCCAATCAATTCGTGGTTTCGATATGCTTTAGTATTCTTTGGCATACATTCATCACAGTCTCATCATATATCCCATCCCCATTCATATCAATTTTTATCTTGTTCCTATACTTCTAATGCGACTAGCTATAAGCACAAACAAGGTAACAAAATAAGAAGAAGACTCACTCGGCATTGGATCACCGGTCTCTTAGTAATAGTAATTCGATGGTAGGGAATCAACAATTTCGAGATCACCTAAAAAGGAAAAAAATACTCTAATAAGTATTTCAACTCAAACTAATTCAAACGATCTTATACAAACTTTAAATTCGCAATTCTCGTCCTAAGCGGAAATTCCAACTTAAAACGGCCATAACTTGGTCATTTTAACTCAGAATTTGACAAATTATATATCGATTTCTATCTACTTCGAACGATCTATCTAATTCTAATATTATATTTTTACTTAAAACTTTGAAGCTTCAAAAAAGGCCGGATCATATTAGGGCAGTAACAATTTCAATTTCCAAAAAATAGTTTTGTAAATGTTTGTAATGTTCCTACTATATAAATTAGCTATACATGCAATATGAGTGATTTCCTAACATGAATGACATGAGATGAGCTTAATGTATGCATGATCTTGATGATTCTTGCTAAAGGAAAATTTTATAACTTTTTATTTTGCAAGACCATAATAACAATTACTTATGAAAAATCTAGTTTCCTAACTTTGATCATTTCCATTTGTTTTGGATTTATTTCTTAAGAAAATATAATTATTTTTGTTAAAATTGAGTCTTCATTATATCTATTACTTATGAATTTCATTTCTACATAAAAATTTCCATTTTGCACTTTGTAAACATGTTTTCAAGTGGGGTTGATTCAAAAATCTGAATTTTGTAAAAATTAGTTTTTAAGTGATTTCTTTAAGTAGAAGTCATTTGATATTTGGAAAATTAGGGCTCAATCATACATAACCACTAAGGACTTCATTCTTACACAAAAATTTGCATTTTACACTTTGCAAATATGTTTTCCAATATGATTTACTCAAAAATCCGAATTTTAGAAAATTCACTTTTTGAATGATTCCTTTGGGAAAAACTTGTTTAATGCATTAAAATTTAAGACTTTATGGTACCTATTACTTAAGAACTCCATTCATTACATAAAACTTTAATTTTGAGCTTGGATAATAGGTGTTCTTATGGCCTTCATTCAAAATTACGAATTTCACAAATTGATTACTAACTCAAAATTTCCCATCTTGATTCTATTTCTTGTTTTATACATTAATCTTATCAAAACTCATTTCAACTTGTAAAAATCATTACTTAATGATACCTATTACCTATATACTTCACTTTTCACATAAAACATGAGTTTTTGAGTTGACAAATGAGTTTTAAAAATTGGTCTTAGTTGGGATCCGAATTTACAAAATTCATTTTTGGACATATCTTTTGATAAAATCTATCTAAACTTATGAAAATCCATTCCTTACATATCCTATCCTAAGAGCCTTTTATATCTTGAACAAAAACTTCATTTTTGAGTTGGAAAACATGTTTTTAAAATATGTCTTGACCAAAATCCAAAAATGAGATTTTATTTTGAAAATACTTTTGAAAATCACCTTTGATTCTTGTAAAAAGAAATCTTGATGATATACATATATTAAGTCTTTATTATCTTAAGTAAAAATTACATTTTGACACTTGGAAAGTGGTTTTTAAATAGGGGTCTTTCCAGAATACGAATTTCACAATTTTTGTTTTAGTTCAAAATCAAGATCTACACTTAATATGAACATAAACATAAATGAGATCCATGATAGTAAGCTATAAACTCATAGATCTAAACTTTACTCATCAAAATCTTTCATTTATGTTATCTATACCCTAAGTCCTTCATTTTAAATGAAAAATACACATTTTGAAGTTGAAAAATAACTTTTCTAAATATGGTTCATTTTTCATCCGAATTTTCAAAAATGATTTTTGTTGAAAATAAAATAGATCTTGAGTTTTCTATAACTTTCCTACTATCATCATGCTATTACAAGTTGTTCATGAACATAAAACAAAGTCTAATGTATTTTATGAACTCAAAACACTAGATCTAGTTTACTACACTAGTTTTAAATGCATGAATCACTAAGATAGACATGTGGATGATGGATTTATGCATAAATCATAAGAAATAACAAAAATAACAACTTAAATAACAAGATTTATGGCATAAACAAAAATCAAAGCTACAAAAATTAGGTCTACAAAATATAATAACTTTAAACAAGAAAATAATAATGATACAAGATAATAATAATGGAGAAGAGGAGTGTTCCATTTTTGGCATCATCATCCTTAGATTTTAAGCTAATGGAATGTCATTTGATGCATGAAACTCTCACTATACTTTACCTATATCATCTATGGAAGCTTTGAGAACAAGATTTGCTTAAAAATCTTCAAGAATGAAGTTTGGAAGCAATTTTTAGAAGTGGGGGCAGCTTGTTTTTCATATAAGAACAAGAGGAAATGAAGAAAGAAAGAGAGGAAAATGAGAGAGAAAAGTTAATGAATGGTAAAGAGGAAGATGTGTAAATGAAAGAGAGAGAAAATGTGTGTAATAAATGAATGAAAGAAAGAAAAATAAAATAAAACAAGGCAGTCAAAAATAGTGTGCTACACGTGAAAGATGGAGAGGAGAGAGAGTGAATTTTGTTGAAATTTGACTTGAATTTGAATTGTGTAATAAATGTATAATGTAGCTTCTTTAAGAAGGTGTGGAATATAATTAATCTAGTCAAAATAGAGTAAATAAAGGACAATGGCAGCCATAAAGAAGGGGAAAAATCTACCATGAAGTGTGGGATAGAGTGTAGAAAGATTGAAGTGAAAAAGAAGTGATATGTGTAAGGTATACTTGAAAGTATGGGTTGTAAAAGTACTTTTTTAATAAAATAAAAGAAAATAAAATAAAATTAGAAAATTTATTCCAAATATTTGTAGTAGATTTTTCATAATTAAAATTAAATAATTATTTGAATTGTTTTAGTATTTTAACAAATATGTTACCAGTATGATCAAAATACGCGAATAAGGGCTATAAATGATATTTTTATAACCCAAAAAATTATAAGAAATTATTTTATGAAAATAAAAATATTTTAAAAATATTTTTCAATTATTAAATTATTTTATTTTATTTTTAATATCTGTTCTTAAACAGAATCTGATTCGTAAAAGCCCAAACTAACTAAATTTTAGAAAAACAAAATTTTCTATAATATATAAAATATTTATCTAAAAATATAAGGCTTTATAAGAATAATAAAATTGTGTAAAGAAATAAAAGTGAATAGTGCAAAAGACTAATTAATTATTGGTAGTAATGAAAATATGATAAAAAGGTTATAACTGTAACTTTTATAATCCGAAAAATTATATAACTTATATATTTGGAAATCTCATAAAATTACGAGTCTAGCGATACTAATGGTATATTTTTGATATCTCGAGCCCTAGGACACGCTTTTCGAAGTCTGTATCCAAACGGGTTCGAAATAGGTCAAAAATTTACCAATCTGATATTTTTAAAAAATTATATTACTACTAGATATTCTACATATTTGAACTACACCTTGGCCTCTAGAGTTAGGAGCACTAGATTGCCGGACTTAAACTATTGTATTCCACTTAGGGTTTTCGGGTGATTTTCGGTTTAGATCTTTGTCAATTTGGAAACCAGTATTTTATGTTAATAGAACATATTTAAATTTGAGAGATTTATTTTAAATTTTATTTTTGTGATTATTTAATATCTCTTAACAATTTCGGAATTATTGAATTGAGTTTTATTTCCAAAGGTTAATCATCATTTACTTTTTTTTTTAACAATTTGTTTTTGGGCTTTATATTACCCGATTTTATAAGTCGAAGTTAAATATGAAATTTGTCATATGTAATGGTTTTGGAATTGAAGTATGTTGAGTTCTTATTTTATTTTTAAGAATTCTTATTTTCCTTAGGATTCAGAAATTTCTGGATTCGCTCGTGTTTTTGGACTAGTTGAAGTTCGGTTTTAATTTGGAGTGATTTTTATGGTTTATTTTCGAAGTTCATCTTAGAATTATTTACTGAAATTTTCCGAAGCTTACAGGTTCCTCTATAAGCATCATGTCTATGACTACATTCGAAGCCGTTAATCTTGACATCAGACAAACAACCCATATCTATAAACGGCTTCAACCACTCCTCCACAGATACAATAGGATAAATTAATATGAATCTCAAGAATGGGCCTACCTAGGGTTCCACCACTTTTCATGTGATCGATACGCCAATCTCTTACCACTTACTCATTGGTCAGAAATGGCTGCACGATCACCATTTAATACCTTCCATATGGCACCAATGCATCAAAGGTCATTGGTGTAAGCCCGGGAAAATTTCAGTAAATAATTCCAAGATGAACTTCTAAAATAAACCTAAAAATCACTCCAAATTAAAAACCGAATTTCGACTAGTCCAAAAACACGAACAAATTCAGAAACTTCTTAATCTTGAGAAAATGAAAATCTTTAAAAATAAAATAAGAACACAGTTGTCTTCAAATTCAAAATCACTACGTACGACAAATTCCATACGTGACTCCGATTTATAAAATCGGGTAATATAGATCCCAAAAATGAATTATTAAAAAGTAAATAATGATTAACTTTCGGAAATGAAACCCAATTCAAAAATTCCGAAAACGTTAAAAGATATTAAATACTTACAAAAATAAAATTTAAAATAAATTTCTCAAATTAAATATGTTATATAAACATAAATATCAGTTTCCAAATTGGCAAAGGCCTAAACCGAAAAATCACCCGGAAACCTTAACTGGAATACAATAGTGTAAGTCCGGCAATCTAGCGCCCCTAGCCCTAGAAGCCGAGATGTAGTTTAAATATATAGATTAGCTTATAGTAATATAAGTTCATTTATAATTATCAGATTGGTAAATTTTGACCTATTTCGAACCCGTTCGGATACAAACTTTGAAAAGCATGTCCCGGGGCTCGAGATATCAAAAATATACCAATAGTACCGTTAGACTCGTAATTTCATAAGATTTCCAAATATATCAGTTATATAATTTTTCGGGTTACAAAAGTTACAGTTATAACCTTTTTATCGTATTTCCATTATTATCGGTAATTGAATGGTCTTTTGCACTATTCATTTTTATTTCATTACAAAATTTTATTATTCTTATAAATTCTTATATTTTTAGATAAATATTTTATATGTTATAGAAAATTTTGTTTTTCTAAAATTTAGATCGTTTTGGGTCTTTACGGGATCAGATTTTGTTTAAGACCCAATACTAAAAATAAAATAAATTAATTTAATAATTGAAAAATATTTTAAAAATATTTTTATTTTCATAAAATAATTTTTTATAATTTTTTGGGTTATAAAAATATCATTTATAACCCATATTCGCGTATTTTAATCATACCGGTAACATATTTGTTAAATTACTAAAATAATTCAAATAATTATTCAATTTTAAATATGAAAAATCTGCTACAAATATTTGGAATAAATTTTCTAATTTTATTTTATTTTAATTTATTTTATTAATAAAGTACTTTTACAATACATACCTTCAAGTACACCTTACACATATCACTTCCTTTTCACTTCAATCTTTCTACACATTATCCCACAATTGATGGCAGATTTTTTACCCTCTTTATGGCTGTCATTGTCCTTTATTTATTTATATTTTGACTAAAATTAGTTATATTTCAATCCTTCTTCAAAAAGTTACATTACACATTAATTATACAATTCAAATTTGAGTCAAATTTCAACAAAATTCTCCCTCTCTCCTCTCCATGTTTCACGTGCAGCATGCCCCTCCCCTTGGCTGCCTTGTTTTATTTTTTTCTCTTCTTTCATTCATTAAAACACTCATTTTCTCTCACTCCTTCATTTACTCACTTTCCCTCTTTCATTCTTTAACCTTTTCTCTCTCTATTTCCTCTCTTTTCTTCTTCTTCTTGTTCTTGTTTCTTCAAGAACCAAGCTGCCCCCACATCTTCCATTAGCTTCCACCCATATTTCTTGAAGATTTCTAAGTAAATCTTCATCTCAAAGCCTCCATAGGTGATCTAGGTAAAGTGGAATGAAGGTTTCATGCATCAAATGACCTTCCATAAGCTTAAAGCTTAGGATGATGATGCCAAAAATAAAACACTCCTTTTCTCTACTTTTATTATCTTGTATTTCAATTATTTTCTTGTTTAAAGTTGATATATATTGTAGATCTAAATTTTTGTAGCCTTGATTTTTGTTTATGCCATAGATCTTGTTATTTAAGTTGTTATCTTTGTTATTTCTTATGATTTATGTATAGATCTATCATCCACATGTCTATCTTAGTGATTCATGCATTTAAAACTATATTAGAGTATTTCTTCCTTTTTAGGAGATCCCGAGATCGACGATTCCCTACCACCGAATTATTATTACTAGAAGACCGGCGATCCAATGGCCGAGTGAGTTTTCTCCTTGTTTTGTTACCTTGATTGTGCTTATAGTTAGTTGCATTAGAATTATAGGAATAAGATAAAAATCGATATGAATGGGATGGGATATATGATGAGACTGTGATGAATGTATGCCAAGGAATACTGAAGCATATCGAAATCACGATTTGATTGGATAACTGCACTGTTCATATTATTTTTGTTATATGTATGATATTGGTTGGTCATTCTAAAGAATGTATAAATATTTTTTACCTAAGCAAAAATTAAATTGGCCATGCATCGCATCGGACATATTGCATTTGGTAGCGTGCTACTCCTACGCAGGTCGATTGGTATGGTCCGAGGACTCGTTTGGATAATGAGACCCGGGATCAGAGCTCATTTATAGGAAACTAAGGCGCATCGGGGATGCATTCCATGTGTGAGCCTAGCCAAGGCGAGTGCTAAGAGCCGAGGGCTTGGGGACTAGCAGCGGTCGTGTAGACTTCAATACCATCCCTAACCCAAGATACGGAGGGCGTAAATCCATTCTGTGTGTGGGTTTCGGATAACCATGCATAATTGGTTGCTCATGTGTTTGTTCATACATAACATATGATTGATTTTAACTTGATGTTATGGTACGGAATTAAGGGAATTCTCACTAAACTAGTGTAGCTTATGCCCCTATAGTTGTTTAAATGAACAGGTTATTTCAAGAATGCAAAGTAGGGCCCGAATTGGTTGGAGCTGGGAATGACTTTGGGATTCTGGTAGGATATATGGATGTTTAAAGTTATCAACTAGATTTTTATGAGCTGCCTTGCAATATTTTTATGTAGGGAAGTCTGTGGACGAATGTATTTGGATTTGAATTATTTGTATTTTGAAGTGTAGTGATCCGTATATGAAGTGTAGTGATTTGTATCTGAAGTATAGTAAATTTGTATTTCCTTTACATTTTTACTCATTTGTATCAACATAAAATGTATCATTCCGATGTGTCTCCTTTATGTGTTAGATGCCTTGTACATAGTATGGAAGCCTTCGCGTGACTGAGGTGGTCATTCTTAGGCTTTAATATTGTGTACAGCGGACTGCTACGTTAGGGTACCCTTCGGGGCGTGACAATTGGAAAGGAAAAGATGTATTTATCCCCACCAACAAAAACCCTTTTGAATGCAACGAGTTATACTTTATTGAATCAGCCTTCTTTGATGAACTCACTGAGGAAGGAGAAACGGATATTGCGAGACTTACTGGTACCCCATTGCCTATGTGGGAAGAAATTCAAAAGGGTCAGCAAAAAAGAGAAAGACACTTGGTTGTCATAGGGGTAAGAAGAAAAGAAAAGCAGTTAGAGAAATTGATAGTTTTGGCAGGGAAGACGGACGAAAAGTTTACCTTTTATGACAATCTCGGGGGCTTGAGGAAGTTTGCTTATCTTCTTCAGATCCCACACCAGCTTGGAACCTAAGGAAAATAGAAATGAGCTAATGGTGGATTATGGTCCAAAATGATATGGGAAGCCTAAAAAGGTTATATTCGCCCAAATATCATTCGTTTTGAACTCGAACGGGATCAATTCCCAAAAAAGTGCCCTGGTGCTCAAAATAGTCAAAATATTCCGACAATATCGTTAAACTTGTAATTATATAATTCAAAAAATATCAATTTCGTAATTTTTCGATAACTAAAAATATCAGATAAAGCTCATTTACGTGTATTTTCCTTACTACCAGTATCTTATTTGTTTAGTCTACTATTTATCGTACAATTCTTACTATTCATTGTACAATTTTTACTATTTACTATTCATCAATTTATACTTTTCTACTACCTATTCTTACACTCTACCATACTTATCTCTTAAAATTTACCTTTCTCATTCAACTTTATTCACATCATATCTTACAAATTATTACTTTTTATTAACAAAAATACAAAATAAAACAAAATAAAATTCCCTCTCTCTCTTTCTTGATTCACATCAACCATGTACAAACACACACATTTATTTTTTTTTTATTTTATTTAATTCACACAATTTTCTCTCCACAAAACTCTATAAATACCACATCTTCCTCCACTTCTTTTACAACTTTTCATTTTACTTAACAAAACTCTAACAAATTTTCCTCTCAACTTCTCTCTCTAACACTCTCTAACATTCACCACTCTTCAAGAAAAAAAAATAACAATCACACTACCCATTTGTCTCGTTTCAAATCTTCCATTAAAGCTTAGGTAAGATTCCTACCAATATTTTTTTACCATGTCATGTACTTAACATGACCATGGTGTGTGTTTTCTAAACATATAAGTGTTATGGAAGCAACACTATGTTCATGTTTTATTCTTGTTTATATACAAATCTCATTTTATTATTGTGTTGTTTCATTATTATTATATTATTATGTTGTTATTATTGTTCTAATCTAACTCTTATATGTTAGTAAATATATATATATATATATTTCTTAGAGCATATAAGCTCACTAACATAACATTTATTTATTTATGCATTGCAATTTATTTATTTACTCATTTCATGCAAAATATTAAGACTAGTTATTCTAGTCTTAGACTTGTCCTCATCAATTTAAAATAATTTTTTTTTTCTTTTTAGGCCTTGTTCATGATCTAAGTCTGAAGAGCCTTGAAATAAATCTAAGACTCTTATAATTTTCCTTATTTCATTTTCTTGCTTTTTTTTAACTGGACTAGCCCACTCTTTGTCTAGGAACCCTTGATTTAAGCTAAGACTTCCTAATACTTGACCTTTATTTATTTGCTTATTTAATTTCTTATACCTTTTTTTTTCTACGTGAGTTATTTTATAACTATATGTTCATATTCATGCATGAACATAACGTTGTTTTCTTAATAAGATTTCATGAAAACAAGAGAAGTTGTTTTATTTAAATAAAATTTAATTAAATTTCCAATAAACATGATTTTGTCACTTAGGAAAAGAAATTCCCATTTAAAACATAGGATGATAGGGTTATAAAAATATTCAAGACAACAAAATAAAATATTTTCTTGCACATAGAATAGGATTAGACTTCCAAGAGAAAGAAAAGTGATTTTTGAAGCACTTAGGAAATTTTTCATTAAAAAGTTAGGATTATATTTTAATAAAATTCCCTTTAAAAACATAGACAAGTTCATCATAAATTTTTAAGTGTTAATATTATGATAGACTTCTTCAAGATTTAACTTAGTACTTTTATTACATGCTCTCTTTTCAAGCTACTAAAATAAAATTTATTATTAAACTTTAATATTGATAATTCCTTGCTATGCAAATTTTTCTTAAAAACTTATTTGTAAGATTTATACTAACACTTTAACAAATACTAAAAACAAGATAGGTTTTTCAAGTCAAGTTAAAAATTAACTTACTAGTTAAGAGTTCATTTAAGAAATAAAGTTTCTAGATAACTTAAAGAACAAAAGTTTCGAAAGAAAATTTATTTAAAAGGTTAAAAATATAGTGATGATATGGAAAACATTCAATCGTAGTAACTTAGGAATTTTAGTTTTCCTTACAACTGTCACGCCCTGATGGTATCTTAGTAGTAGTAAACAAGTTACACTTGAATACTATCATTAGATTACCTTCAAAGCATGACAGGTTTTCAAAACAACAGGATCTTTTTAGTTGCTTCATAAGAAATAACAAATATATGAAAGAAATAACTTAATGAATAAACATTACAAAATCATTACAAACCATATAGTTTTCCTGAAATACAAAACTAGATAATATATTCTAATAGTACATAACCACTAAACTAAAATATAACCGTAGACTTCCAGCTCCTAAGCTCTTACCGGAGCCATACTCTTGGAAGTAACTAACGATGGTCGTAAGGTAAACCTGAAAAGACTGTAGGAGTATGAGTGAAACCACAGCTCAGTAAATAACCAGACATATCATACATCACACAAGTTATTAGCAAATCATATATAATGCAAGCACTCAAACATATGCACAGGTACAAGCTTGGATGATCTAGAATCCAAACAAGAAAAAAATTTACGCCCTCTTTTTAAAAACCAGTACTCAATGACCCACCTACCCATGAGAGAAAGTACACAGGAGAATCAACGATTTCTCATTTTAAGGTTATCACTTTTAATATAATTTATTAAACTGACCATCTCCTGCAATCCCCTTAGAAACTCCCTAAGTATTAATCATTTCAAAGCGATTCTACGGTGACGTTCTTCGGTGCCTTTTAGTTCCCGTAGGACCGCCAGACCAAAGAGAACCTTGGAAGAACTAACACATTAGAACAACCAAGCATAAACAGAGATCCGAAATATTAATACGTAGCAGGCTGTCACACCAATATATATGCAATAATGCAATTCGTGCAATGCATAATCAAATTATTTGTTAAGTCAATAATTTTTAATCAAGTTCATGAGACCATACATTACACACAATTATCAGTATACTACTCACAACAAATTATCTTATATATACAATCTTCACAACTTTCATCAAATCATACAATCAGATCATAACATACTTTCAGCAAACATTTATTTGATTATCTTTGCATTACATATTCAACTACTTACAAGCACAAACAGTACAAATGACTGAATTACTCACCTACTCATACTAACTCAGTCGTAATAATCTGCTGGTAGATCCTCTACTGTATCAAAGTCATCTATTTAAGATGAATAAAGTATTCATCAATATAAATTATATAACTAAATTTTTACATGTGGCTAGTGTCCTAGACTCGATTTTTATCAAGCTTTGATTCTAACTATTACTAGTTTTATGTTATTCTATACTGATCTTAATATAGAAGATTATAGTTATTCATTATTACTTAGTGTCATTGTTTCTCTTAATTTATCTCCTATAATTATTTTGTTATTTTTAGAAGTCACATTACTCGAAAATTTAGCTTCTTTCAATTTCCATTCTTACCTATTTTATCTAATTAGAACAAATATTTGATTAATACTAACTTTGATGAATACTAAATATTTGTCTTATATTCTAGGGTTTTAAGAATTATCAGATATTAATCAAAGTATTCTAATATATTTGTATTTACTTGTTTATGTAATAAATCTTATATTGTTGTATATACTTGTGATATACTAAGTAGACTTAAGATATATATATATATATATATATATGAGTTTTGTTTATTTCCGAAAACAAGCTTTTGTTGAAGAAGTTTTGGCTGTACGCCGGCTCAATGTCATTGGCCTTCAAACTTAGGTGCTGGTATAAAATTGGTTTTGCAAAATATTTTCAGATTTGCTGTACCGGCTTTGAAAGCTGTCAGTTTTCAACGTACGCCGGCTCTACGCCGTGGGCGCAAATCTCCAGGTAGCCGGCTTACGTTCATGTTTATGTGAAAATTATTTTTACGTAGCCTCTGATCAGTGTAAGCCGCTTCTACGCCGCCGGCCTATCCATGTCAGCCGTAGGCACTGAGCGATTACACTACCAGCTTTGAGACAGTGTTAGTACTGTTTATTATCTTCCTCACTGATCCGATTCTTTTTCTTTAAATTTTACACGTAAAAAAATTTACTAAATCGTTTGTAAGTGTTTATACATCTTATATAAGGACATAAAATAACTTTTAACACGTCTATATACATATATACTTAGATCTCGATTCTTACTAAAACATAGTTAGGGTTTCGGATTGTTACTCGTTTGAGCTCGTCCGATGTAATCCAAAGCTCGTGGTTGTGTTTATTACGTTCCTAAGATTATTATAAGTCAGTTATAAAGCTTAAATTCGAAAGAAAATCATTTGAATCGCATCAACTGACCTTTGAACTTGTTTTCAAGGGTTTTTAGTATTGTTTTTCCTCTGATCCGATCTTGAATGTTTTGTTCCGTTTGATTTTTGTTTCCAGGTGGTTTTAGTTACTGGTTGAGAGTGGATTCGTTCTAGAAATTTAAGAGGTAATGTAGTTTGTTTGTTTCTTCATTATTATTAAACACATATATATATATAGAAGGAGAAGAAGAACAAATTTGCAGCTGTTTTCCTCCAAATTCTGCTCCGTTTTTTGTCGTGTTTGATCTGTTATTTTTGTTGCATTTAATGTGGAGTTGAGTTGTCATTGTTCCATTGGTCCTTGGGTTGCTTTTGTTGGAATTTCGGGTGAATTGTTGTACACAATTTCGACTCCTCTTTTTCTCCTCAATTTCCACCAAAATCAGCAGCCGGATAATATATATATATATATATTAGTTTATTATTTTTGTTTAGTTTTAGGATCATTTAACAAGTTATACGGGTACAAATTAGCTAGTATTTGGGAGTTTTTATACAAAAATATGTTTATAGAGTTATACAAAACACTTAGATTACCAAATAATACAATTTTAGGTTTTATATATATACGTAGTTAATTATTTGTACAATTTTATCTCCCACGATTAAGATTTCTTAAGCTTATTAGGTCAATTTTTGTTTCAGGCTGCAATAGCTTAAGAGAACTCAAATTAGAATAATAGCGTGATTCGATTATTTAATTGGAGTTCAGATTTTGAGTTATTCAACAATTTATATTTTCATTGGGTATTTATAATCTTAACGGTTTATCTTTAGATCATCGTTTTCTATTTATAAGCGTAAATAATTATTTACGTAATATTGGACTTAATACATAAACTAAACTATATATATACATATATATCTTTAGTTTTGGTACTCGTCATGAAATCTTATTAGTAGTTATTTATTTTAACTAGGAGTCTTGAATTTAGGGTTTAAGTTTGACTCTAAGCTCATTATTACTCGTTATTCTAATCTCGAATCATTATCCAGATCAAAGACCATCATTTAATCTTTATACTCATATTTTTCTATTTAAATCCATTTGTATATCAAGTTTCGGGTTTAAAGTTTAGATCATATCTTGAATTATTCATTCAAGATACGAAATCTCGTTTTTGGTATCAACTAGGGTTAAAGAGTTTCTTTATTCGAATTCTAAATCCTTTATCTAACCGAATTCTAGGTATTAATCTACTTTAATTAGAATTTAAACCTATTATCTAGTTCATACAATCTATTATAAGGTCGTGTACTAAGGTGGAAAATTCCTGGGGTTTGCAACAACAACTTAAAAGAGATTTTTGTGGACTTCAACTTTTTAAACTTCTAAAACAAATTGTTTTATGAAAATCGTTAATAAGACAACACCATTAGAATCATGTATATAATATGAGCCTACATATTTATTTAAAAAGGGTCTTTTAACTATATAAATATTTATGTGCTTGATATAGTATTTTTGGGTGAAGTAAAACTTAGAAAATTGAGTTTTTGAAGGCTGAGATTTTCGTGTGGAATCTGTACCTACCCGTTTTCAAACTCATATGGATTTTAATGTTAAAAATAATCTTAGAAATAGATAGATCTTTTTGAGTAGGTAGAAAATGACATATAATATGCGAAATTTCGAGTTAAACTAAGCAAGTTATGACCATTTTAAGTAGGAATTTCCTTTTATCCAAATTTTAATGCAATTCTAAAATAAAATTAGAAAGGTTAAGTAGAACTTCCGTAAAATACTCATTTCGGGTATTTCTTTCATTTAGGTAATGAAGCTTTGGAGGATCTATATTCAGAGGACTATTACGAATAAAGAATTTTAGCAAGGATAGCAGAGTGAGTTTATCTCTTACTTTTTCGTACTTATTTGTGCTTTAGCTAGAGGCACTAGAAATAGGAAAAGACGAAAATAGAATATGTATGATAATGTTGGTTGAAAATACTAAGTATATCGTGGCAAGAATTGCTGTTATTAAAATGTATGTATTATCGTAATAGAGTGTCTATAAATTCTATGATCGCCTTTAAAATATCTTAATCATATGACAAGAAATATTAATTGATTCATGCAGATCATGTAGCGAGTTACATGGCATTAGCTACTATGCTTGATGGGACAAGCGCATAGTAGTGAGGTCGCGGGAAGCCGCAAGTCTGTAGGGATGGGTTTTTAAGAGCTCAAAATACCTAACCCTGAGGGTAAATCCATTCAAACATATGATTTCCGAAAGATCATATGTATTGCCTACTCACGTGTTTGATGTATTTCATATGCCTGTCTAATAACTTGTTTGATTTTCTTGATATGAGTATGTTTATCCAGGAATATTCTCACTAAGCTAGTTGAGTTTATACCCCGACAGACTTTTGTTGACACAAGATCGATATCTCTTTTGCCAAGGACTCCATATATCAGAGTGGAATTATGTTTTTGGGAAGTTTTTGGGGGAAATCCTTTTGAAGATTTTAGGATAGATTTCTTTTAAAATCTTTTGGTTCTAGCATGGTTTCTTTTTGTTTAAGACTAAGATTATATTTTGAACTTTGGAGATTTATTAGGGAATGCCCTTAAGATGATGTAAAGACTATATTCCTATAATTTTGAAGTTAAATATTTATCTAAATTTCTTGTATGCTATATTTACTTTCTCGGACTACACATCGCACCGTTGTCTCCCATTATTATGATAGATACCTTACATATGGTGTTGAAGCTTTCGCATGACTTCGAGAAGTAATTCTTGAGCTTTAATATCGTTTGTGGTGGACTATCACGTCTAGGGTCCTCTTTGGGGCGTGACACCCAACATTCCCTCCCTTCCCTTACCCAATAGCTCATGAGGAAAGGAGTTCCATTTGAATGGTAATAATCACATGAGGATGCAATTCAAAAAATTAAGGAGATGATCACTTCCCCTCATACTATGACAATGCTAATCAAAGGATTGCCAATGATCTTGTACATTACGTCAACTGATAAGTCCATTGGGGATTTACTTGCATAAGAAGTAGATAACTTGGAACAACCAATTTATTACCTGAATCGAGCATATACAAGGAAGTGAGGTAAAGTACACAGCTTGAGAAAAGCATTGCCTCGTGTTGGTATTTTCCACGTAAAAGTTACAATACTACTTCTCGGTACACAAGATCATCCTTATCACTTGCTCGAAGCCTGTTAAATACTTACTATCATGGCCAGCACTATCCAATTGGATTGCTAAGCGGTTATTCCTCCTTGAGAATTTTGTTCATCATGTGCAAC